>JAQISU010000238.1:1170000-2370000 GCA_029339505.1 Unio delphinus | reverse complement strand
ATTCATCTATTCTAGATCCTCATCATTGTGTAAGGCTTGTTCCTCCATTAATTGCTCTTCTTCTCTTATTCTCTTCCTTTTTTCCTTTCTTCTCTCTAACCTCTCCTTTATAAATAGCTGTTCTGCTGTTATTAGTTGTTCTGGTTTTTTAATTTCCCTTGTTGTATTATTATCGTCTTGGATGTGTGTTATCTTCCCTTGTTGGTTTGTCATTTTATTGACTTCTTCTTGTCCTGGTTGTTGCATTATTTTTCCATCCTTATTCCCCATTTTGTTAGGTACTGTCTGATTTTCTCGGCTTTGGGTATTAGTCTTGTTGTTTCCTTTGGGTTTGCGTATTTTGCTGGTCAGTTGCTCCCTTGGTCATATTCGCTATCCAATAGCTGATTGAGTAGATTTTGGAAATTATATCTTCATCTTTGATTTTTAAATCTACCAAAACTGCTGTTGTTCCAGGTATTCTTCCATCATTCAAGCCTTGGAATTCAATCAGTTGTGTACCCTTTTTATATTTATATTCTAGATAGTCCCCATCTTCTGAGTCTACTCGGCATGTTTTAAAGTATTTGTGTAGGCCATTTTTCCACGTGTTTATCGTGAATTTTTAACATATGAGCTTCACTTTGTTTTGTTGTATTCCATATACTCCTTACTTCCTCAAATTCCTTTTCTATTAATATTAATTCCTTGTCATTATTTTTGTCTTCCTTATTTCATGATGATTCTTTTACTTTGTTTGATTCTTTTGCTATTCTTATATTCCAGTGGATTTCCTAGCAGTTTGCTTGGTGCTTGCCATTTCAGTGATTGTGATAGACACTAAGTCAACTTCTCAACTCAGTACTAATTCTCTGGCTGATAATATCGAGCCAGTACCCACAAAAGCTATCATCTGTTAATACAGGCACACACCCATTAGGCAGCATGCAATAATCTTCAAAAGTTCTTCATGATCCAGGTGTGAAGCAACTCAAAACAAAAAGTGTTTCTACTAGTAAAGAAAGCTATGTGTAAGGTAATTTCAAAGGTGTAATATTAACTTCTTTGGGATTTATCATGGTCTCATTATTACATATTTATATCTGTCCTACATAAACCCTAAGATATTAGGCCTGATGCAGTCCAAAAATTGAGATTTAAAATTAAGATCTCCCCAAAGTAGCAGCAGTCCATAAGTTTATACCTTGTAAGCTGGTGATTGGTTAAAATTGCACGTCTTGTGTTTGAAAATCTGAATTTGTTTAAATGGTGTGCCGATTTTGGTCAATTGCCGTTGTTGTTGTAGAGTTTAATGCCATTTTTCAGCACAATATAGGCTATACATGGCAGCCAGTATTAATGGTGGAGGAATAGGCCGGGAAAACCCCCAGAAAGAACCACCGACCCACAAGAAGCTACTGGCAAGCTTTCTCACATACCCACTTTGGCCAAATCTGAGACTTGAACTCATGCAGACAGGTGAGATTACAGTAATCCGTAACAGATAGCACTTTTGACCACTCTGCCACTCAGAGCCTCTTGATTTTGGTCAAAACATTGATATAAATTTGCAGTGTAACATGTAACATATTGTCGAGCCATGATAACATGGTCACTACTACTTCCATCATGCTGGCAAAGCTTTTTCCATTTTGGATTACAAATCTTACCATCTTAATTCATAACTTAATTTCAGGCAATGTGCATCAGCTAAAATTTTCTAAATATCGTATAATAAGGTTTAATCAAGTGTTTTGCTCTTTTCTTCTTAGGTCATTATATAATTTCCTGTTTCTAAAATTTATTTTGTTGTCATTTTCATCCTCCAGCTATTTTAAGGCAGCTCTGTTTTTTCCTCGCCATATAAACAAAAGTATTATAAGTTTGATGCAGTGACTCCTAGATACCTTTGTTGACTACAAGCTGTGAACCACTTTTCAAATATTGGGGAAAAAGTAAAACAAAATAGATATTCCTACCCATATTTCCTTTAGAGCATTATCCGAAATTCATATTTTTTGGTAATTAAGTCATTGCATGCATCCGTGTTCCATGAATACACTTAATGCTTTGTAAGATTAATTTGCTTTTAGTTTTCATCACAAATTGCTGCCCCCGTTTCCAGACCCTTTTTCCCTTTGTTACAAGCAGCATGCAACAAAAGGAAATGATTTTTCAATATTATGAATAATTAACATCTCACTCCAAACACTCAATATGATAATGTCCATTTCAACCAAAAATTTCCTGACCAAAGACTATATGTGTATCATCAATAAGGTTACAAGGTCATGTTTCAACTAGCAGGGTAATTCTTTGGATCAATGTTCACAATACCAATTAACAATTGTCTTGCTGTGCTTGTCAGTTTGTTGTTTTTATTTGTGCACATGTGTATGCAGAATAGCAACAATGTTTCTATGCAACTAGGATATCACTTGACAAAATGATGTAATCACCTTAACACCCTCTTCTGTGTAAGTTCAAAAGCAGCATTCAGTGACACACATTTAAGTACATGCAGAGAATGATCATGCACTGCTGGAATGTTTACCATTTCATTGGCAGAAATGGGCAGAAATGAGACAGCAACTTTTTCTTTGGAAAATTGTTAATATGGATTTTTCAAACTATGATGGTAATGCCAAACCTGCATATATATGTAGTTCTCTTTAAATTCATCCATTTCCAGCCTGGTTCCAAAGCTGTGTGACTGGTTCCAAAACTGTGTGACTGGTTCCAAAACTGTATGAGAACAGATGGTTCAAGTATTACTTTGACATTGTGGCCCAGATAGGACTCAGTAGATGACTATTGATAGCCTTTCATCTCGTGAAGTTTTTTGATGGGGAGATGGGGGGTGTGATCTGGAATTTTAAAATAGCGTTAACAATTTTTTCATCATATCACTACAATGTCTGCAGTGTTACAGTTTATAGTGATGTCAAGCACTGGGACATCATTTCAGACATGTAAATATGTCACACCCAGTCACATTATCTGAACACCAGACCAACCAGTTCTAACACTAAAGTCTTAATGCTGAGCACTTAGAGAGGCAGCTGTTAGTACCATTTTTATAAGATCTTTGGTATGACTTGATTGACTTGTATGACTCAGCAGGGTTCAAACCAGCAGCCTCATGCATCCTGAGTGGATTCGTGAAGTTCTGGATCTTCTAGAAAAAGCCACAAATGAAAAACACTCATGTTCTATCTCTATCACAATGTTCATCATTTCAACAACACATATAATTATAATAAGTGTGTAACTGTAGATCACGCCTGCATAATATTCAAAAACAATGCTATGAATGGAATACTACCTTCGCATTTGACAACTTAAAATAAGTAAATAAATACAGGACGTTATTTTCTTTAAACCTAAGAGGGGACAGTATTCCATTCAGCACTTTGTTTTTGCATATTAAGAGGGCAGGATCAAACCATGTCAAGCACTAACATGGGAAAATGATTTGGCATTCCTTAAAGGTATGAATCTATGATATTAAGTTAAACTTTTGATAGGGATACAGTCAAATGCTTGACCTAAATATCAGTACCAAATCTATTAAGCTATGCAAAGTCTAGCTTCAGATATCATATATTTATATTATTCATACATAGGTCACACAAGCAAGGAGCAAGTGTATTTAAACTGATGTCTTTTCAGATTTTCTCTAATAAATTCAAATTCTCGCACTGATGTCTTTTCTCTAATAAATTCAAATTCTCGCCAAAAAAATGTACCTGTTTTCAAGTTTCATTGGCCTACATTTCAGTTGGCTGGAAAGCAATGAAAGCCATGAATGCCAAAATCAGATTAAGTTGAAACAGTATTCTTTAATGACATGAATAAAAAATATATTATGACTATTGGAACTGTAAGCAACGTTTTGTTTTGTTCAAGAGTCTACTTAAACATACTTTGGCATACCTCAACTACCATCACATTGAAAAAAATTAAAATGAATGTCAGAACATAAAAATGCATCTGTTTGCTAGTGTAATTTTTTCATTCCGCCAGCATAGTAATTATATTAATTAACACATACATTAGTGGAAGAGTGGTTGCCATGTGTGTGGGATATTCCTGGATAGTAAGACGTAGCACTAAAACAAAAAATGCGCTATGTCTTACGTTGTAGGACTAGGGCTAATTTTATGTATTTTGTGTTACTGCCCTGATGTACGTGTTTAAGGAAATCAGTATCAATGCAAACACATTCTTTATATTTACATGAACATCAGCATCAACATACCCATCTCTTATTACTTGTTTTGCTTTTGTTTCTCAGACACGACAATACACTATAAGACTTGTCACTGTTCCAATGCAGGGCCAATGCCAGGGGAGTACATTTATACAACTCACCCGCCATAATGACTGTCTTTTAATTGACTTGCTGTTGTTGTAGCTATCCTCGTTTGATATTCCCAAACTAATGGATAAGAAATCTTGTCTCGGTGTTTGACTTAGCATATTTTAACCTTTCTAAATCAATTAAAACCCCAAAACTTCTTTCAACAGAAGGTACTTCGAGAGGCGATTCGTGTACATGACTTTATCTGCCTCAGAGACGCTTGACTTTCCACATTGTTCTAATTTTATCATTTTTGTGAGCACGATCGAACACCTGGCGAATAATTTACGGCAACGGCAAGGGATAAGACTAATTTTAAAAGCAATACGAGACTTTAATCGATCTTTACCTCATTGATTATATAAGTCACATTTTATTTTTATAGAGATAAGTGATTTAATTCAAGGTTAAATTACTTCTTTTTCGCTAATATGCATATGGTTTTATTGGAGTCGGTACAGATTCGTCTGCACCAGGAATATTTTTTGATTATCAAGGTACATTCTTCTTACCGATTTTTCCTAGTTACTGAAAATGTTATGATGCTGAAAGTTAAGGATTTAAATAGATTTGTGCTTTCATTATGCTATACATGTGTCTGGCTGAGATCGGTTGATGGATCTAAGCTTCATCCAAGGATTTAAACAAACAAATAATAGTCAAGTGTGACTGCGTCAACGTACTTGTAGATAGATAGATACTTATAGATAGCAACACAAACGACTAAGTTCTTAAAGAATAAGTAAAATTACAGGACCGGACCAAAGTTTTTCGGGGGCGGGGGGCCCAAACTTGTTATTGGGTTATGCGAAGGCGCGAAGCGCCGAGCCTTCTAAAATGTTTGTCTCTTTTCCCATGCATGCCCCCCCCCCCGGAATTTTTTTTTTCAAGGATGCAAAATGGTGCTATCTGAACCTTGAAAAAGGGATCTAACAAAAGTGACTAAAAACAGCAAAGTTTTAAAAACACTAAAAATGATATTTAAAAATAATAAATAAATTTTAAAAAATTCAAAAATTCGGAACCCCATTGCATCAAGTATCAAAATTAATGAATAGTTTGTTTTTTTTAAAGGGGGGGGGGGGCCGGACCCCCTGGGCCCCTATAGCAGGTCCGGCCCTGAATTATATATACATACATACGTACATACATAAATATACACACACACACACACACACACACACACACACACACATACATACATACATACATACATACATACATACATACATACATACATACATACATACATACATACATACATACATACATACATATTAAGTGAATGATCGAACTGGTTTGTTCAGCATTCCTGCATAAACTGGTTGCTTGCCAGTCTTTTCCAATAAAATGTTTGTTGACAGCGCCGTCTTTATTTTTACTCTCCCCAGCTTCCTTTCGAGTCATCAACCCTACTCTCTTTTCCCACTGTATGGTGTATATACGGAACTATTTCATCTTAAAAAAAATACATAAGAAACCTCAATATTAGTCGGATTTTTTTCTTCTTGGGTCGAACAATAAATCCGCTCTTGATACATCAGATATCGTCTTATAGTAATTCAACAGAAACGTAGGCTAATATGGTTCGCTATCTAACATCTGATACATAATTCCAGTACCAGAATAGTAATGTCTCTCCCTAGCGGCTAGTCGAATTCCTAACGGGACTATGACATCACCAAGATGACATCACCAAGATGACATCACCAAGACCTCCTAATAAGCTAGTCATACACCCTACTGTGGGCGATAAATCATTAGCTGGACTAGACGTCGGTCGGCAAACGTTCTTAATGCCGAATACAACTGACTGTCGGTTAACAGAATTCACAAAAATAATTAATGAAATTCAGTTCTTGTTTTAATTACAGTATATGCTAGCTGGCAATAAACAGGCATAATATTTCCGGACATAACCTACATGATTCATATTAAGACATATTAAGACACATATCTCACAAATTGCATCAAAAGCAATGAATGAAATTCCTTTTATTAAATAAAAAACATGATTCTCAATACATATAAAGGAGTAAATTTAAATGTCCTTATCAAGATAATAACGTTTGACACTTTTTGAATAAATGAAACATATACAATTTATCACAATGAATGCAAACAGTTAACATCTTCTGATGGTGAAGCTATTTGCCCAATATTTGGTACAGTTACAAGCCAAATTTTGTAGTTGATGTACAACATATGCAACGTGTAAATGAAAAAAAAAAAAACACCAAAAGGTTTAGATCCAAATAAAACTGAACTATGAACCTGTTTGTGTGCAACTTGCCTAAATCTCATTCAGAAACATCTGCAGATCGGAAAGTAGATTAAAATAAAAAAGTTGATCTTTAAACATAGACATAGCCAATAAAAGTTAAATAAAATAAGTTTGGGATAGCTGCAAATAGACTTCGCCTGAATCGTATCAGCTTCTCAAATCCGTGGATTGTAACGTGAGATTGCACCACTAAACAGAGTTATGAACAGCTACATAGTGCTTTTAATATTTGTCTATGACTGTAGATTTAAAGGTCATTTTATAAGCAACATATTACATAGAAAAATTTGTCCAAAAGTGTAGACGAAAATTTAAAGATAATATGTGTCAACATGTTTTCTTGTGTGTGTGTGTGTGTGTGTGTGTGTATATATATATATATATATATATATATATATATATATATATATATATATATATATATATATATATATATATATATATATATATGACATTGATTTTCATTGTCTACCTTATATCTGTCAATAATTAGCAAACAATTTAAGCAGCCAGACCTGACTATGTTTTGGAGATATTTTCAACTAAGATGACAGTATTTCAGAAAATGATTGCTGCAGCATATATCACGTATGTAGGTTTATAAAGTTGTTTACATCAGAATTATTTCGTTCCGTTTTTAATATATGTCTGATGGAATCACTATCAGTGTTATAGTTGTGTTTTGTTATAATTTGAGAGGATTATTTATTTGCATTATTCATTGTAATTATTGACTTTTGGATTGTAACATTATTTTGGGGATTATTGTGAATTCATTCAAGGACATTTTGGATCATATAATTGTGATACATCAGGACAGGTAGCACATCAGCATATTCAAGATTTTAATTTGTTTGGAATCCCACTGGAATTCACTCGGAACACTATATTTATAAAATTGTGATAGAACTTTTAGAACTATTTGGGATTAAAAATTTATATCGTTGCAAGTTCCTTTAAAATTACATTTTGCATTATAATGAATAAATTGGTGTTGTATATAGACTGGTTGGTAAAAGTGTTATGATGGAGATGAACTCGTTATTGACGATGTATGTAGACTGGTTGGTAAAAGTTTAAGAATGGAGATGAACTCGTTATCGACGATAGCCTGGCTGGTAAAGGTGTAAGAATGGAGATGAACTCGTTATTGACGATATATGTAGACTGGTTGGTAAAAATGTAAGAATGAAGATGAACTCGTTATTGACGATGTATATAGACTGGCTGGTAAAAGTGGAAGAATGGAGATGAACTCGTTATTGACGATGTATATAGACTGGTTGGTAAAACTGTAAGGATGGAGATGAACTCGTTATTGACGATGTATATAGACTTGCTAGCATTACTGTAAATGACACTTACATCTACCTATACACTGATTACATATGAACTTCAACTATTGGTCTTTGAACTGAACGAAGATGGACTAGTTAAATTATAAATGTTTATCTGAACAAACACACCCAATTTTCTATTTTGTTAAAAGTAAAGGACAAATATTCATATCAAGGTGTGGATTTGGTTTGCCTTGGACCGCTCCGGTGGTCTAAGTGGTTAGAACGTCCACCGCAGATGTGAAAGGTCGAGTGTTTGAACCCCGGCCGAGTAATACCATAAACTTATAAACATGGCTATGCACTGAGCATTAATATATCAGCGTTAAAACTGAAATGGTCGGCCTGGTGTCATGATAATGTGACTAAGTGGAACATGACTCTATATGTCTGCACCATGCAGATATCGTAGAGATATGACTTAATTTGATCTAAAGCTGCATTAAGAATCCAAATAAAAAACACTGGTTTGCCTTGTTATGTTATGGCGATTGGAGTTAAGTGCCTTGCCTGATGACATAGCACAGTAGTCGACCCAGGCTGATTAGCTAATAAACTCAAACCCGCAAAATAAGTTTCGGTTGCAAGCGTGCCATGCAAATGACTGAATAAGTCATCTTTTGCCATTAGTCAAATTTTAGAACATGAAGAACGTGTATTGAGTCTTATTGTACATGACCGTATGTTTACTAATGAAGCCAATATAATCGAAGATGTGAAATACTTTTGAACGACATACTCCTATGTAAAACTGTTGAGATTGCTTTGGTCTGCTTTGCCAAATTAGTAAATACAAATATTGAAAACTTAAGACCGATGTGTAAGACGAATGTATGTATTCGATAACAATAAACCAATGTGAACAAATCTGTGTTGGCTTCAATTAAACAATGGACGAAGTATTGCAAAACAGTAACTAACAAAAGCTGCAAAAAGAAAAGAGATCGGGAAATCAAATGAGAGAAAGGAAACTAAATTATTTACAAGATAATCCTAAGAGCTTAGAGAAATATTTACGTAGAAATACAGACGTTATAATTCCAGTCAGGGACATGGTCAACAACAAAGAATATATATTTATATATTTTTCAGATATACAAGGTCTAGAGGAACCAACTAAAACTAGACACGTCTGTCAAATATACAAGACCTTCACGACATTGTAAAGAAGCCACTCAAATCACATTCATCTGTATACAATATGCAATATCTACAAGACACTGTCTAAAAACCAACAGATACTATACATATCTGTAAAATATATAAGATCTACATGACGTTGTCCACGATCCACCCACACCATGCAAATTAATAGATCAAGACTCCGCGTACAAGAAATAACTATCATCATATACTTTAAAATTTCAAAGCACCTCAGGCGTCTGTTCCACATTGCTGGACGTGTCAGCGGAGTTTATCTCTGTACAATTGACTTTCATATTAATGACAGCGGAGTTTATCTCTGTACAAATAACAGCTGAGTTTATCTCTGTACAATTGACTTTCATAATAATGACAAAGGAGTTTATCTCTGTACAATTGACTTTCATATTAATCACAGCGGAGTTTATCTCTGTACAACTGACTTTCATATTAATGACAGCGGAGTTTATCTCTGTACAACTGAATTTCATATTAATGACAGCGGAGTTTATCTCTGTACAATTGACTTTCATATTAATGACAAAGGAGTTTATCTCTGTACAACTGACTTTCATAATAATGACAAAGGAGTTTATCTCTGTACAATTGACTTTCATAATAATGACAAAGGAGTTTATCTCTGTACAACTGACTTTCATATTAATGACAGCTGAGTTTATCTCTGTACAATTGACTTTCATAATAATGACAGCTGAGTTTATCTCTGTACAATTGACTTTCATAATAATGACAAAGGAGTTTATCTCTGTACAATTGACTTTCATATTAATGACAGCGGAGTTTATCTCTGTACAATTGACTTCCATATTAAAATGTCACTAGAACCTGATAGAATACCCATTAATGGATATTATCAAAAGTATTAAAAACTAAAGGAAAATAGACAAAATTAGAATTTTGTGAGCATTTGATATATTTCGTGGCTCAGAAAATAAATGTTATTAGTTAATATATATTTTAGGAAAACATGAAACTGTTTTCAACGAACCGCCTCCTACCCGACCCGAAAATGGGCATATGGTATTAAAGGATAAAGAAAATGCGCAGGATAGAACATATATATTATTAGCAAAAAAATTTAAAAGTTAATACTACTACTACTACTACTACTACTACTACTACTACTACTCTTTTTTAACAAGGATGATACAGTTGGTCTTGAAAGACTCTTGTGTGATGTGGTTCTTATTGCTTGTAACAGAATATGTTATAAAAAAATATCACAACACAAACTCGTGCATACTTGCACACGTACTCAGCACATATATAAAGCGGATTAATTGACTTAACTATACTGGTAAAAAGATGCAATATATGAAAAATATTCTATACAAAGGTGTACACATTTTAGCATAACAGAAGTCATATTAACATACATAGAATTAAACATGCAAAATATATCTGGATGCAATTACACAATTCTGTTTTGGGAGTCTTTAATATATCATTCCGGTTGGAAAGTGTTTATTTAATGTGGTTATAAACGAAGCATCGTAATTTAAATTTCGTATCCTTCATGGGTGCGGGTTAGTATTCAAAATGTAGATGCTGATACAGCAAAATAAAACTTTAACATAATGGCCATACTATGTACTGTACCAGTCCTGATGTATCACAATGATATGATCCAAAATGTCCTTGAATGAATTCACAATAATCCCAAAAATAATGTTATAGTCCAAAAGTCAATAAGCACTTTGTAACTCCACTTAAAACCATAATTCTGCCATGCAAAGTCTTTGACTGCTCCGATGTCCTAAGTGATTAGAGCGTCAGCCTCAGATGCGTGAGGTCACAGGTTCGAACTCCAACCGAGTCATTCCAAAGTCTTATAAAAAATGTTACAAACAGCTTCCTCGCCTGGCGCTCAGCATTAAGATGTTAGTGTTAGGACTGGTCAGCCAGGTGTCCAGGATAACGGTACTGCGTGGGACATGATGCTACATGTCTGAAACATGTAATGCCCCGTTGCTAGACATCACTATAAACTGTCACACTGCAGACATCATAGCGATATGACCGAAAAAATGTTAAAGCTACGTTGAAAATCCAAATCAAACATTTACAATATGCATGGCACTAAGATCAAAGTTAAAAGGGCAATGACTCTTATAAAACTGAAGGGCATACAAGGATTTGACAATATGTGCACATTAATGACTAAAATATAATATGTACCAGGTTTCAAAGCGTCCAAAAGAAGCTGTAAGACAAGTTGCCTCTACGATATTCTCTCTTAAAGAGCACTGTACCTCAAATCATATATGACAGTAACTCTGTCTAACAAATTGATTGTTTAGTGTGCGCAATTTGAAATGCTATGACAACACTGACAGTTTCCTGTAGATCCATTCAAAACTGAGATAACTTGTGATCACAAGGTTCTCTCATATACTGTATCAGGCTCCAAGACCAAAAGGGCAATAACTCTATCATAAACTTCAAGGACAGTGATTTGTCGATATGCAAGATGGTCCTAAAATTTTCCATATTCTATGGTAATTCAATGAAACTACTGAGACTAAATGCGTTTGGAAGACTGTTACATACTATATCATGCTAAAGGGCACCAACTCTAACACAAATTACACATATTTCATGGCAATTCAATGAAACCACAGAGACTAGTTGCGTTCGGAAGACTGCCATACACTTCATTCAGCTGGAAGTCAAGTGGAAGGGGTGGGGGTGGGGGGAGGAAGCAGCCTAACGATGATTTGAAAATATGTTCATTTCAGCGTGATTGCGATTTTATTTATTTTGTAACATACAGCTACCCATTAGCAAATATTAATAGCTCAAAAAATATTATATATATATATATATATATATATATATATATATATATATATATATATATATATATATATATATATATATATATATATATATATATATATATATATATATATTACATAACTACTACATTCTGATTTTGCCATGGTAACCTGATGCATATAAACCTAATTAAATTGAACATCAAACATATCAACTCAGAGAATACATGTTTTATTTATTTAAGGTAAACACTAAAAAAAAAATATTTTTTTAATTTTCTCTTTTAAGACTATAGCTGATAACAATTGTGTTGTGGTTTTCGGATACAACTCTACGAAGAACTGTCTGATATAAATTTATGAGGTGAAAATATAAAGGTTTCCTTCTCTTAAAATTTTTACAAAAATAGTAACATCTACTAAAATAAATAAAGTAAGCACTTTGAATCGTTTTTCTTTAATATTTAGCATCGTTCCAAATTAGCTTTGAATTTGGTCCTAACTTGTCCGTAATGTGGTCTGAATCAGCCCATAATTTGGTCTGAATCACAGCTCTTTCCCTTTACGGCCCACGTATAACGACATGTCGATCGTTGTATTTCTTGAATTTTGCGACCTTTATATCATTATTGAAAACCATTATGTTTTATATATCTAATATTTGACTAAATCTATTAAACTATTCCCAATTAGTATTGTTATTGTTTTGCAACATACGGTACCATGCAATGGAAGAGCAAGTTGACAGAAGTTTGTGAGGTTAGCTGACGTGTATTGCATACAAATTGCACTGAAGTAATGAAATTTCATTTTAAAAAGCCCAATTATCAAAATAATAATACTTAATTATAACAACAAAGAACAACATGTTTCTTATATGTAATTCCCTCCTCGACGTATAATTGTAATATTTGTATGCAGAAATTTGACAAGCGTTTTCGGCTGTTTACGTTTCCTTTACTTCTTCTTTAAGTAATGTGTTGAGTTCATCTGGAACATATTCGAACATGGCATGAACAATGTGCATATGGCAGCTAGAAACAGGTTAAAAACATCCCTGGTCTCGAGCTAAGCGATCCCCAATCCAACCCCATGCTCTGAAACTGAAAGCAACAATGTAGGGATAACAGGCCAAATTTATTTCATCTCGGGTTAATAAATATGGTATTTTTGAGACGTTAAAAGCATCAGAAATAACAGATTAACAACAAAGTATACTCATTTTCATGATTTTTTTGCTCATGGCATTTGCAAACAATTTTATTGTCTGAAGAAGAAAAAATGAATTCTCCAAAAAATTATATATTTTGTACAGTGTATATATTGAAAACAAATCCAATAACGGAATAATTTTTGGGGTTAATTAACCTTTTGAACCCTAATCTCCCCCATATTTCGGCTCATTAACCCTAGCCTCCCCGGCAATTTTTGACAATTTTATAAAAGTAAAATTTTGCAAAATGAAAGTAATATTATGCCTTAGAATGATAATCTACTATGATATGACAGCAAATATCAAATTGTCTCTTTTCAGACATGCTTATAAAATGCTTTTTATTACTATGACTATGTAACAAACTGTCTCGAAATTTTTTTCATGTTGTACCATTCATGCAAGATCAATATTTCACTGACCTAGCACCAAAACTGTACTTTCAACAACACAATAACCATGTGCCATCTAGCGAATAACATAACACAGGCCGGGATACAGGCCTGTCGGGTTATGATGGTAGATAGCTAGGCCGGTATACCGGCCTTTTGGGTATATACACCGTTACAACAGGCTGGTAGGCCGGGTTCAAAGGGTTAATGAAGCATTCACTAGAAAATATAACTAGACTGTTCTTGAAGCATACTTTATAAATGTATGTGGTACATAAAAGGAAATTTTGAGTAGTCGGCCAATCCAGAATTTACAGCTTTAATTACTCAGAATTTACAATTATGAGTTTATGTCCAATCCAAAAGCCAAATTATGTGAAAGGCTTATTTTTATTCATATGAAAGTGAAAAACAAAAGGGATTGGTAATATCTGCCTCCTTACTTTTCAAAAGAAATCTGTAAGGACATTGTAACAGGACAATCCAGGTTGTCCTTTTAAATGCCTACCTGTATTAGAATTTTTTTAGACTAATTCATATACAAATATTGCTTTTATGGCTGAAAGTTTACATAAAATATTTATTTTTCTCTAATATTTCCTGTGAAAAGTTAAATGCAGTATTGTATATACCTTTTAGTTTTATGTATTTATTTATTTTGCAGTTGCTTTGTTGCATAGTTGGATTGTGCTGGCAATTTGTGTCATATAATATAAACTCATGTATTAAAATAATGATAAAATCACAGACAAATGAAGATGTTTATGCAGGTGTTATGGATGCTACAACAGCCTAAACTGAGTAACCATAAAAGCTTCAAAAGTTTCTTTTAAATTATTACAGGTGGGTCTTATTCTTCAAACAGAAAACAATCACATCTGTGAAGATACAAGGATAAATCTGTATTTTTTTTTACTACTACATTAATTTAATTCTAAAGGTATCAAGCAGGTTTTATACTATTTTGTAGCAGTAATAATAAAAACAAACTGCTGGTTACAGGTAGTGGTAGCAACGATATTTATATTCACTGAGTATATAGTTGCTACCGAAGGAGTTTGACTACTTATTTAATATGAATATATGTATATTTATTATACTGAAAAGGTGATTTCATTTTGTCACATTTTGAACTTTATTGATAAAACGTCAGACTCTGGTTGCTACCTGCACCAGGTGCTCAAGGAGTGAGCTGTTACACATTTCCAGTTAACGATGAGGCAGAGGGTATGTTATTATACAACCCTATTCCCATGAAATGAAGTACAGTACCACAATATTCTTGGCGCATTCTATATTTAGATACATAAATAAAACCACACTCTTGTAAAACCCACCATGATCCACATGTTTTGTAGATTTTTCATTAGAATTTTCTGAGCTGTATCAGATTCTTACCAATGACGTAAAGCTTCAAAGAAAAGCTATTCATGAAATCCAATCGAAGTTAAAAGAATGGGAGCCCCGTCAAGAGGGGTACCTTCTGTGTACAAAAATAGTAATCGGCAGCACTTGGCTTGACTGAAGCGCCAACTAGTTACGTTGTTATTGCTAAAAATGGAATTGGTGTTGATTAGGGAGGCAGTAACATGTTCCACAGGTGGATTCCTGATGTGAAGAAGGAGTCTTTGTATGCATTGACTCTGAAGAAAGGGACGAGAAATCTGCATAAATGTACACTATTCTAAGATCCTGTCTGTGGGAGGTATGGTGATTTTGGTCTTGGATGTCATCATCAGTTTTTGACCATGAATGGTATATATGGCTGGGATGATCTGTCTCTTGTTGGTGATTCAGTAGACTTCAATTTTGTCAGGATTGAACTCCATTTGCCAGTCATATTCCTATTTTTGTAGGTGCATCATGGTCATTGACTCTGTACAGCAAGCTGTCATTAGCAAAAAGGCTGACTTGAGAATAAACTCTAATTGATGTAGATCAGGAACAGCAGTGGACCCATGTCCATTCTTTGGGGTATGCCTGAAGTGACGGGCTGAACAATATGACTGGCCTGCTTGCAGAACCTATTGGTTTTTTCCATCTTGAGAGCTGTTTATCTAGGGTCTTGCCCTGGACACAGTAGTGATGAAGCTTGGCTGCAATGCACTTATGAGGGACTATATCAGATGCTTTGCTGAAAATGAAACGATCTGCATCTATCTGTTATTATTTAGACCAGCTGCTAGATCCTGGAGTGTGATTATAAGATGGCTCATAAATAATCTCTTCTTTCTGCAGCCAAGTTTTATATAGAACATTGTTATTTCGAAGAACTGCTTCAGGTGGCAGTCGAAGTGTTGCTAGTACCAGAATCAGGCATGTGTGAAGTGTCTTCAATAGTGAATACTGACTAGAACTGGTTGTTCAGGATTTCTGACTTGTCCGATGAGCTGGAATGGATTGTGCTGTCCTCCTTCAGAGGAGATACTCC
Source organism: Unio delphinus (assembly GCA_029339505.1). Taxonomy (NCBI): domain Eukaryota; kingdom Metazoa; phylum Mollusca; class Bivalvia; order Unionida; family Unionidae; genus Unio; species Unio delphinus. The sequence goes on along the minus strand of JAQISU010000238.1, from coordinate 2,354,060 downwards.
AGAACCATTACATTTTTTACTTTTCATGAAAGAGTGTTATTTCTTGTTTGTGCTTGTGTCGCTGATCATATCGCTGATATACACATTGTAAGCATTCCAGCAGACTGAGTAATTCTTTGTATCTATCCCAGTCATTTGTATGGTTTGTCATTTATGACCTTCTCTTCCTCCTGGAGTGTCTAGATACCTGATGGTTACACTATGTCGGGTTTAATCTGCAAGATGTCATCTTCTATGGGACCTGTATACATGTACAAAATATTGCTGAGAGCAATCTTGTGTCAGACAAATCATTGGGGACAGTCCATCCTGAATAAATTCTGGATTTCAGGCACCTCGCAACTAATGAATTCAAATATGTGGACTGATTTTGTTAAAAGTGCTCAGAAAGCTAGTCATAGAACCTGATTAGTGTCAAGAGGCAGTGTCTTACTGTAACCACAGGTGGTGCTGTATTGTCTTACTGTAACCACAGGTGGTGCTGTATACAGGGCCTCTGTTAGGCTTCACATTGGTTGCCAGATGTGAAAGTATTTTAAAAGTGGCACTATGTTTTACTGACGCAAAAGTTGTTTGTGGCAAAGTTTAGAAAGTAAATTTTTAGTTTTTCATTGATATAAGCGACTTGGGCCACTTAATATCTGTTTTCACTATTTGAGGCAGACAGTGGAACATGTCGGTTGATTAAGAATGATGAACTGATTGTAGCTAACTGCATTCTGTCAGATTTGAGAAGCAATTAAATGTGATTAGTAGGAAATAAGGAATGACCAGGGGATATACTCTATTATTGGACAGGTTGCCCCCCACCCCACCCATTATCTAAACAACTGCTTTTGTTGACAATTTTATTATGGTCTCAAACTATTGAGGTTGGTGATTTGTTTTGGTTACAACTGTTTTAAAGCCAGTGCCAACCCTGCATTATATGAAAATGACCCTTAAAATATAGACTTCCTGAATAAAATTACAAGATACAGAAATTGTTGCAGTGAAATCTAAATACTGGTTTGTCTGTATTTGAGTTTGATCTTCTAAATTAGTTTGCAAAAATAATAATGAAAGATCTCAAAGTCTGATAAAGGTATCCAGATCTGAAGTTATGCTTTGCTGGCAAAAGCTGCTATTTGCCGTCGAGTATGTGTACCTCAGTCATGTCATTTATTCTGATTTGTTAGATGATTGTGGCATACAAAGGCAGTATAACTCTCTTTGTAATCTGCAAAATTACTGACCTTGTGTTAGCAGATTAGCGATGGCTGGGGTATTGGTGGGGTCTGCCTACAAAATCACTGACCTTGTGTTAGCAGATTAGCGATGGCTGGGGTATTGGTGGTCTGCCTACAAAATTACTGACCTTGTGTTAGCAGATTAGCGATGGCTGGGGTATTGGTGGGGTCTGTCTGCAAAATCACTGACCTTGTGTTAGCAGATTAGCATTACATGTAATTTACCATAGATCAGAAGAGCTAATGGGATGTCCTGTTGTCCCTCATCCATTGTCAATATCCGTTTATTAGCATAGTTTGTTATTTCTAATCCTAAACTACTTGGAGTATTACCACGAACCTTGACATGCACATTTATCACAAGGCTTATTTTGATTGTAAATGATAATGGCTCTAAACCATCTTGAAAGTCTTGACATTGCTACTCCTTCCAAATGGAAATGCGTTTTTACCAAAAGACAGGTTATGTTTAGTTGATCTGATAATAGTGACAATTGGCAAAGATAGTAAAATCCTTTCATTAACTTTTTTTGTAAGTCTTGTCCTCGGATGCTTCATGTTTAGATGATATCAACTCGTGTCAACTGCATGTACCTAACTCACTCAGTAGCAGTCATATTTGGTTGCTAGGTGATGGATATATAATAGGATTTTGTATTGTTGAATTTCTTGTTTTATGCATCCTTTAAAAAGTTTATATTTTTTTTCTTCCTTGCATTGTAATTCATAAATTTGTGTTATAAAGCAGTAAACTACACTTAACATGTCTATTTTCAGATTGCCATGTTGATGCAAAACATGAAGTACTACAAGCGTTATAAGAACTATTGCTTATAGAGGATGTCATTGTCACAGAAAGAAAATCAGAATAAGCCAACACTACCCCATGGCTGGATTGTAAGACAGTCAAAGACCTACCCTGAGAGGGTGTATTATTTCAATATAGACACTGGAGTGTCAACATGGGAAATACCAAAGCTGATAAAGGACAAAGTGGTCAGAAATATTTCTACAATAACTGCAGTAATTATTTCTGATAAACTACATATTTAAACCTTTCACCACCCAAACACTGCTGGCATTCCTTTGTTATTTAAGAAATTGATCTCATTGGGTCATTTAAAATATAAGTATTTCACTTTGTTTCTTTGCCTGTTTAGTCACAGGATATATTGCAGCTGATCTGGGCAGCATCAGCTAATATATGTAGATAAAAAAATCTTACAAGCTAGGAACTGATTTTCTTTTCTTCAATAAATGAAATTCTCCATCCCAATTGGAATGCAGTGCTGTAGATAACAGTGTATGTTATTCAAAAAGTTAACTAAACATGTATAAATAAATTTGAATTGTGTTTAAATTACATGAAACAGTTTTAAGTAAATACTATTTAGTCTAAGGAGGCCAGCATGTTGTTACTGTATGGTACCTATAGTCAATGTAATCTATATCATAAGTACAGTCCATGTTTTTACTGTATGCTGCCTATAGTCAGTGTAATCTATAGCATAAGTACAGTCCATGTTTTTACTGTATGCTGCCTATAGTCAGTGTAAACTATAGCATAAGTACAGTCCATGTTTTTACTGTATGGTACCTATAGTCAGTGTAATCTATAGCATAAGTACAGTCCATGTTTTTACTGTATGGTACCTATAGTCAGTGTAATCTATAGCATAAGTACAGTCCATGTTTTTACTGTATGGTACCTATAGTCAGTGTAATCTATAGCATAAGTACAGTCCATGTTTTTACTGTATGCTGCCTATAGTCAGTGTAAACTATAGCATAAGTACAGTCCATGTTTTTACTGTATGGTACCTATAGTCAGTGTAATCTATAGCATAAGTACAGTCCATGTTTTTACTGTATGCTGCCTATAGTCAGTGTAATCTATATCATAAGTACAGTCCATGTTTTTACTGTATGCTGCCTATAGTCAGTGTAATCTATATCATAAGTACAGTCCATGTTGTTACTGTATGCTGCCTATAGTCAGTGTAAACTATAGCATAAGTACAGTCCTTTTAGCTTTTTTTTCCTCTTCTCCTAAACTTATTTTTCACCTCCTTTAGCCCCACTGCCTATACTTTGTATGAGTAGGTTGACATGTAAGTATGTGGATGCATGTTTACTTCTGTAAATACTATGGTAGGTACTTCAGTACCTACTTTGGTGGAGCTATTTTCCTTTTCACAACAAAAAAGTGACCTAAGTCATCTGTCTGATATCCTACTGGGAATAGTTCATTACTCCCCTCTCATTATGTCAGATATTGTCCAAATGGGTTTTATCAGATACCAGAAGCTATCTTAGTCAAGCCAAACATGGCAAACCATAAAGAAACCAAGTTTCTTAAAATTAGTATACATCTTAATGGCTAATTAAAATTGACTCACATTACACGATCTTAACAGTTCCATTGTCATCTCAAATGAATGAATGAAATTCATTACATGGCTTAACTATGTTAATTTCATCAAATACACATATTCATGTCTATAGCATACATAAAAAACTCACTTCGTATAATGTTAAATTCAGGCGATATGCACTCAAGTCTTAAGCATACATAAAATCATCTAAGATCAGTGAATTCACTTGGATCCTCGTAACTCATATCAACTAAAGTAATTCATGAAATCTTAAAATAACCAATTCCAATACAAACAACAACAAATTCCAATAATTCATCAAACTTATATCATTTGACAAGTTCAGATAAATGAACTCAACACAGTTATACTCATAGCAAGAAAATTGATCTACGAATTTAAACAAAGTCATGCAAATAAATTCAAGCAAATCATTTTATTGGTGTCAAAGAATTTACATGAGATTGTCACAAATACCTTTGGTTTAATGCCATTTTTCAGCACATGATAAGCTATACATGGCAGCCAGTATTATTGGTGGAGGAAGAACCCGGGGAAAAAACCCCAGAAAGAACCACCAAACCACGAGAAGCTACTGGCAAGCTTTGTCATATAACTACATTAGCCGAATCTTAGACTCGAACCCACGCAGACAGAGGTGAGATGGCAGTGATCCATAATGGAAAGCGCTTTAGACCACTCGGCTACTCGCAGCCCCAGATATTTTTGTACTTCACTGAGTTCAGAATGTTCATTAAATAAAAGCCTGTAATTAAATGTCCTGAATTTGTCTTGGCCACTAAAGGATGAAGTCTTCATGATCAAGACTTGGTTTTATAACACAGTAACCCCTTCAGATTTCAATAAGGGGATAAAAAAAAATTACAGTTTATTAATGTTTGACCATGGGGCAGTGTGGTGGAAGTAAAAGTTCACCCCAAATTTCTGATCAGTCTATTTTGTTTATGAAGGCTTGCAACAAATCGGAGCAATTTGGCTGGTTTATTTGACATTGTATATTTGCTTGGCTGAGGGATCCCCATTGTCTGTTTTTTTATTTTAAATTTTGTGTGTGTGCACTTATGTGAACATGACTGAGAGACCCAATATATCTGACTAGTTTATTTGACTATATGTGTGTGTGTGAGTAAACCGATGGCCTAGTGGTTAGAGCATCTGCTGTGGAAGCAGGAGGTCATGTGTTCGATACCTGGCCGAGTCATATCAGATCTGGACTTACATAAATGATACTAACAGCTGCCTTGCTTGACACTCAGCATTAAGAGGTTAGTGTTAGGACTGGTCAGCTGGTGTCAGGATAATGTGACTGGGTGGGACATCATGTTTCATGTCTGAGGCATGATGCCTCAGTGCTAGATATCACTATAAACTGCATCACTGCAGACATCATAGTAAAATGACTGAAAAATTATTAAAGCTACGTTAAAATCCCTAATCACACAAGCACACAATGTGTGTGAGTATTTCCGAAAGATCTATCTTAGTTTAGTTTGACATATGTTGTCATGACTGAGAGATCCTCTTAGTCTGACTAATTTATTTATCAATATATACCTGGTAGGTTGTCATGGTTGAGAGATCCTGTATCTCACTGGTTTATGTTACATAATATATGTACATGCGAGTTCATTGCCAAGACATCCTCTACATTAGACTGGTTTTATTTGTCATTTTATATGAGTGATGGCTATGAGATCCTATCTATCTGACTCGTTTATTTGACATTATATAATTGTAAATGTGTATGCTGAGTCAGATTAATTGGATTAAAATTGAAAAATTCCTTATTCTATTCCTTTGACTGTATACTTTCTTTCATTGCAGACTGGTTCTGCACCTCGTATGACTTTGCCAGGGCAAACATCACATCTGCGAGAGAACCAGTCCGAAGCACAGATTGAAGATGCCCAATTCTCCCCTGAGCCAGACACTGAGAGCGAGGAAGATGAGGAAACAGAAATACGAGGTTCGCGATGGGATATTTCAAGTCCATCAGCTTCCTCTAACCCAGATATGAAATTTTCTTTTAAATCAAACTTGTCAAATTTTCAAGCAAAGAAAAGCCGGATTCCATCATTTGAGAGTGTTAAGTCTCCACTCAATTTGCCAACATCAGCAACAAAGATTATTACCTCACCCAGTGCTGATGGTAAAGTTGCTTCTGCTGGTAGTTCACATGAGGAGTCTAAAGGAAATGTGAGATCTGTCATGAATGATAAAATTAAAAGACAAATTACATGTACAGGTAACAAATATGAAAGTTGCCATAATGTTACCAAAACGATGAGAGAAAATGATAAGGGAAGGAGAGTTCAAAATTCACCTCCACATAAAAAGAGCAAAGAAGAACTCAGTAAAGTTACTAAACTGATAAACCAACCTTTAGGCAAAGACCTTCATATTTCAAAATCAGGAACTAAACGTAAAACTGATTCAAATTCCAATGTGTCAGATCCGTGTTTAGACAAACGTACAGTACTATCATTTGATAATGAATATTCAAATTGCAAACGTAAGCGAATTGAATCTGTTCCCTCTACAAGTGATTCCAAGTCTGTGAGACGAAAATCCTCTTCCTTTCATATTGAAGGAGAAGAGCTGGAGTTAGATTCTGCTGTGGATGGTGACAAAAGGAAAGTTCATGTAGTTTCAAAATCAAAGGACCAAACTAACTTTCTTAATGTTTCGGATCATTCACCAGCTGTCAAAAAACAAATATCATCCAAGAAAAGTGAGCCTGTGTTAAAAAAGGCTGTATTGCAAGATAATGCACTATCATTAGAAGTTAAAGTTTCTCACAAAACACCAGTATCATCACATTCATCTTTGTCTAGTACTGATAGGCGTTTAGTTACAACTTCACCTGTTGTGTCAGAAAATTCAAAAGAATGTAATGTGGTTATATTTCCTCAGCTTGGAGAAAATAATTATTTCCGAGATGAGAAGTTAAAAATTATTCAAAGTTGGATTGACAGTCTTCAGCCTGAACCAGCATCATCACCTAACCATTCTGTGGAACCTCAGCCAGGTGTCTCAACTGCTAACCCCATCGTCATTCCTACCCCAGGGGCAGGAAAGAGTGAAATTCCTTTTTTCTCATTGGAAAGTAATGATAGGCGAATAGTTATAACCCATGATGCGACCAAATCAGGAGGGAAAAAGTATTTGCAGCAACAGATTGAGGGTAGGAGAGGTAGGTATTTAAAATGAAAGTTTTGTGCTCATTTGATTCATTTTGACGATTCTGCATGACATTATAGGTATATCAACATTATCATAAACTTCTAATTATGGTACAACCCGCATAATAGCATTTTTGTATAATATGGTATAGAATTTAATGTCAAATAACATATCTTACATCTGAAAATGAAATCAATGTCTCTTGATGAACTGCAACATATATCATTTAAAGTCAATAGTAGTCAGGATAATGCTGATATATATTCAGTTGTTAGTAATTTTAGAACTAAAATGTTAAAGAAAAATGTTAAGTACATTATTAAGTGTGTTTGTAGTGTGTAGTGAGGGTGTCATGATTAAAATCAGTTATAAAGCATAGCTGTTCAGTAAGAGAGTGGTTGTTGGCATTCAAGTTACTGAGAAAGCATAACTATATACATTTCACATCATGCAGATATCATGTTACTGAGAATGCATAACTATATACATTTCACTTCATGCAGAACTTGTGTTACTGAGAAAGGATAACTATATACATTCACTTCATGCAGATATCATGTTACTGAGAAAGCATAACTATATACATTTCACTTCATGCAGATATCATGTTACTGAGAAAGCATCACTATATACATTTATTTTCATGCAGATATCATGTTACTGGGAAAGCATAACTATATACATTTCACATCATGCAGATATCATGTTACTGAGAAAGCATAACTATATACATTTCACTTCATGCAGATATCATGTTACTGAGAAAGCATAACTATATACATTTATTTTCATGCAGATATCATGTTACTGAGAAAGCATAACTATATACATTTCACATCATGCAGATATCATGTTACTGAGAAAGCATAACTATACACATTTCACATCATGCTGAGATCATGTTACTGAGAAAGCATAACTATATACATTTCACATCATGCAGATATCATGTTACTGAGAAAGCATAACTATATACATTTCAAATCATGCAGATATCATGTTACTAAGAAAGCATAACTATACACATTTCACATCATGCTGAGATCATGTTACTGAGAAAGCATAACTATATACATTTCACATCATGCAGATATCATGTTACTGAGAAAGCATAACTATACACATTTCACATCATGCAGAGATCATGTTACTGAGAAAGCATAACTATATACATTTCACTTCATGCAGAACTTGTGTTACTGAGAAAGCATAACTATATACATTTCACTTAATGCAGATATCATGTTACTGAGAAAGCATAACTATATACATTTCACATCATGCAGATATCATGTTACTGAGAAAGCATAACTATATACATTTCACTTCATGCAGATATCATGTTACTGAGAAAGCATCACTATATACATTTATTTTCATGCAGATATCATGTTACTGGGAAAGCATAACTATATACATTTCACATCATGCAGATATCATGTTACTGAGAAAGCATAACTATATACATTTCACTTCATGCAGATATCATGTTACTGAGAAAGCATAACTATATACATTTATTTTCATGCAGATATCATGTTACTGAGAAAGCATAACTATATACATTTCACATCATGCAGATATCATGTTACTGAGAAAGCATAACTATACACATTTCACATCATGCTGAGATCATGTTACTGAGAAAGCATAACTATATACATTTCACTTCATGCAGATATCATGTTACTGAGAAAGCATAACTATATACATTTCACATCATGCAGATATCATGTTACTGAGAAAGCATAACTATATACATTTCACATCATGCAGATATCATGTTACTGAGAAAGCATAACTATACACATTTCACATCATGCTGAGATCATGTTACTGAGAAAGCATAACTATATACATTTCACATCATGCAGATATCATGTTACTGAGAAAGCATAACTATATACATTTCAAATCATGCAGATATCATGTTACTGAGAAAGCATAACTATACACATTTCACATCATGCTGAGATCATGTTACTGAGAAAGCATAACTATATACATTTCACATCATGCAGATATCATGTTACTGAGAAAGCATAACTATACACATTTTACATCATGCAGAGATCATGTTACTGAGAAAGCATAAGTATATACATTTCACTTCATGTTGAACTTGTGTTACTGAGAAAGCATAACTATATACATTTCACTTCATGCAGATATCATGTTACTGAGAAAGCATAACTATATACATTTCACATCATGCAGATATGTTACTGAGAAAGCATAACTGTACACATTTCACATCATGCTGAGATAATGTTACTGAGAAAGCATAACTATACACATTTCGCATCATGCAGATATCATGTTACTGAGAAAGCATAACTATATACATTTCACATCATGCAGATATGTTACTGAGAAAGCATAACTGTACACATTTCACATCATGCTGAGATCATGTTACTGAGAAAGCATAACTATACACATTTCGCATCATGCAGAGATCATGTTACTGAGAAAGCATAACTATATACATTTCGCATCATGCAGAGATCATGTTACTGAGAAAGCATAACTATATACATTCACTTCATGCAGATATCATGTTACTGAGAAAGCATAACTATATACATTTCACTTCATGCAGATATCATGTTACTGAGAAAGCATAACTATATACATTTCACATCATGCAGATATCATGTTACTGAGAAAGCATAACTATACACATTTCGCATCATGCAGATATGTTACTGAGAAAGCATAACTATATACATTTCGCATCATGCTGAGATGTTACTGAGAAAGCATAACTATATGCATTTCACTTAATGCAGATATCATGTTACTGAGAAAGCATAACTATATACATTTCATATCATGCAGATATCATGTTACTGAGAAAGCATAACTATATACATTTCACTTCATGCAGAACTTGTGTTACTGAGAAAGCATAACTATAAACATTTCACTTCATGCAAATATCATGTTACTGAGAAAGCATAACTATATACATTTCACTTTATGCAGAACTTGTGTTACTGAGAAAGCATAACTATATACATTTCACTTAATGCAGATATCATGTTACTGAGAAAGCATAACTATATACATTTCACATCATGCAGATATCATGTTACTGAGAAAGCATAACTATATACATTTCACTTCATGCAGATATCATGTTACTGAGAAAGCATAACTATATACATTTTTTTCATGCAGATATCATGTTACTGAGAAAACATAACTATATACATTTCACATCATGCAGATATCATGTTACTGAGAAAGCATAACTATACACATTTCACATCATGCTGAGATCATGTTACTGAGAAAGCATAACTATATACATTTCACATCATGCAGATATCATGTTACTGAGAAAGCATAACTATATACATTTCACATCATGCAGATATCATGTTACTGAGAAAGCATAACTATACACATTTCACATCATGCTGAGATCATGTTACTGAGAAAGCATAACTATATACATTTCACATCATGCAGATATCATGTTACTGAGAAAGCATAACTATATACATTTCACATCATGCAGATATCATGTTACTGAGAAAGCATAACTATACACATTTCACATCATGCTGAGATCATGTTACTGAGAAAGCATAACTATATACATTTCACATCATGCAGATATCATGTTACTGAGAAAGCATAACTATACACATTTCACATCATGCAGAGATCATGTTACTGAGAAAGCATAACTATATACATTTCACTTCATGCTGAACTTGTGTTACTGAGAAAGCATAACTATATACATTTCACTTCATGCATATATCATGTTACTGAGAAAGCATAACTATATACATTTCACATCATGCTGAGATCATGTTACTGAGAAAGCATAACTATACACATTTCGCATCATGCAGATATCATGTTACTGAGAAAGCATAACTATATACATTTCGCATCATGCAGAGATCATGTTACTGAGAAAGCATAACTATATACATTCACTTCATGCAGATATCATGTTACTGAGAAAGCATAACTATATACATTTCACTTCATGCAGATATCATGTTACTGAGAAAGCATAACTATATACATTTCACATCATGCAGATATCATGTTACTGAGAAAGCATAACTATACACATTTCGCATCATGCAGATATGTTACTGAGAAAGCATAACTATATACATTTCGCATCATGCTGAGATGTTACTGAGAAAGCATAACTATATGCATTTCACTCAATGCAGATATCATGTTACTGAGAAAGCATAACTATATACATTTCATATCATGCAGATATCATGTTACTGAGAAAGCATAACTATATACATTTCACACCATGCAGATATCATGTTACTGAGAAAGCATAACTATATACATTTCACTTCATGCAGAACTTGTGTTACTGAGAAAGCATAACTATATACATTTCACTTAATGCAGATATCATGTTACTAAGAAAGTATAACTATATATATTTATTTTCATGCAGATATCATGTTACTGAGAAAGCATAACTATATACATTTCACATCATGCAGATATCATGTTACTGAGAAAGCATGACTATATACATTTCACTTCATGCAGATATCATGTTACTGAGAAAGCATAACTATATACATTTCAAATCATGCAGATATCATGTTACTGAGAAAGCATAACTATATACATTTCACATCATGCAGATATCATGTTACTGAGAAAGCATAACTATACACATTTCACATCATGCTGAGATCATGTTACTGAGAAAGCATAACTATATACATTTCACATCATGCAGATATCATGTTACTGAGAAAGCATAACTATATACATTTCACATCATGCAGATATCATGTTACTGAGAAAGCATAACTATACACATTTCACATCATGCTGAGATCATGTTACTGAGAAAGCATAACTATATACATTTCACATCATGCAGATATGTTACTGAGAAAGCATAACTATATGTATTTCACATCATGCAGATATCATGTTACTGAGAAAGCATAACTATACACATTTCACATCATGCTGAGATCATGTTACTGAGAAAGCATAACTATATACATTTCACATCATGCAGATATCATGTTACTGAGAAAGCATAACTATACACATTTCACATCATGCTGAGATCATGTTACTGAGAAAGCATAACTATATACATTTCACTTCATGCAGATATCATGTTACTGAGAAAGCATAACTATACACATTTCACATCATGCTGAGATCATGTTACTGAGAAAGCATAACTATATACATTTCACTTCATGCTGAACTTGTGTTACTGAGAAAGCATAACTATATACATTTCACTTCATGCAGATATCATGTTACTGAGAAAGCGTAACTATATACATTTCACATCATGCAGATATCATGTTACTGAGAAAGCATAACTGTACACATTTCACATCATGCTGAGATCATGTTACTGAGAAAGCATAACTATACACATTTTGCATCATGCAGATATCATGTTACTGAGAAAGCATAACTATATACATTTCGCATCATGCAGAGATCATGTTACTGAGAAAGCATAACTATACACATTTCACATCATTCAGATATCTTGTTACTGAGAAAGCATAACTATATACATTTCACATCATGATGAGATCATGTTACTGAGAAAGCATAACTATATACATTTCACATCATGCAGATATCATGTTTCTGAGAAAGCATAACTATACACATTTCGCATCATACTGAGATCATCACCATGAAATAACTGATACATTATCAAATAATTATTCATCATATTTAAATACAGCTGATATGTTCTACATTTCACTATCAAATAATTATTCATCATATTTAAATACAGCTGATATGTTCTACATTTCACAATCAGATAATTTTTCTGCCAGACTCAAAAGTTTCAAATTGTGTTTTGGAAAGTACACGTTTTGAGAACAATGTAAGTGGTGAATGTTACTAATACAATTCCTAATACTGTCAGTATTTTGAATTATATTTTAAATCAGGTTGGTGATGAGATAGATGCAGGGCTTGAATTTAACACAAATTTCTTGGTAGCCAGAAGGACTAGTGTACTGAGAAATTTACTGGTCCTGCCAAACATTTACTAGTCCTGTTCACAAAACTATGTCACACATTTGTATTAAGATTAGCAACAATTTTCTTTCATAAATAACATTATCATATGAAATGCAGAGGTACAGAAGTATAAATCCTACTTCAAATCATCAATCAGTCAATTAACATTTCTTGTTTTTCAAGATAATCTGGATCCAATTCCAGAAATGAACCCAGGTGTCATTTCTTGTCCTCCATCTGCCTCTGCATCCATATAGACTTTGTTCTACACCGCTCCGGTGGCTTAGTGGTTAGAGCGTCCGCCCCGGAAGCGGGAGGTCATCGGTTTGATCCCCGGCCGAATCATACCAAAGACTTACAAAAATGGTACTAACAGCTGCCTCGCTTGACGCTCAGCATTAAGAGGTTAGTGTTAGGACTGGTCGGCCTGGTGTCAGGATAATGTGACTGGGTGAGACATCATGCTACATGTCTGCGGCATGATGTCTCAGTGCTAGACATCACTATAAACTGCCTCAATGCAGACATCGTAGCGATATGACTGAAAAATTGTTAAAGCTACGTTAAAAATCCTAATCAAAAGATTAAAATAGACTTTGTTCTTATCTCCTTACCCGTCTCTCTGAAACGTTCCACAAACGTATTGCTGGTGATTCAATTTTACAGTTCGGACAATCGTAACAAAACTGGATGTTTTCTCTCTGTTTGTTTTTGCAAATTCCATACACCAGTTACACCGCATAACGTTCTTGTCTTCATCATAATTCAGCTTTTGTCCATGTCTTCTAAAACGTCCAATTACGCTTTTCCATATCATAAGAATTATTCCTCTCTTTTATTTCATTCTCATTCAAATTTTGCTTTTTCTGGAGGCTGAACACCTTCTATAAAATGCCACATTCTGCCTGTCTTATAAGGCGGGAATTGTGCCTTTTCTTTTTATAAAATACGAGATGTTACAGTATAGGTAATGCGATTTATTTAAAGTAAGAAAAGGAATGGCAGTGTCTTTTATATAAGTAAATCTGAGCAAGACACACGTTTCAAAACTACATGCTTTTGCCACTCCGCCCCCCCCCCCCCCCCAGTAACTGGCCTCTCTCTAATAAAGTCTTGACTTCAGCGGATGTTCTGCAGGATCAAAGCAGTGGCTATTGTAAACACAGTTATAAAATATTAACATCAGAAGATATGTTAGTTTCACCTTGGAAAATGTGTTTTCCCATCAAACGAAGCCATCTGGCTCAGTGCTTTGCATTCAACAGCTCCAACTACGGTCTCATCGTTAATAGCGTAAGTTTAGTTAGTGTTCCTAATTAATCGGACCTCAATGTATTGTCGAAATTAATAATAAGTGGAAAATTTTCAAATCGTAGATGCCCATGCTGAGAGATTTTAATTCCCAACAAATGTACACCATTCTGCTTGGATATCTCTACGTGTATTCAATTATTTGTTCAGTCTTGTATGGGAAAAATACTTTTATAAAAACAATTTGTATTGTCATTGAAAAAGTAGTTGTATGGAAATGATGTGTCATTAATGTGATCATAATAAATTGATCTAATTCTTATAATTATTTCGATGCAAACGTAAATGATGCAGTTCCCTGTTTGTGACTGTTAGCGTGTTTGGCTAGCAAGCAAAAAAAAAAAGAAAAAAAGGAAACAAACAGGCGAGCATGCAAACTAATTTCTTTGAATAGTTGATGCCATGTGTTGTAGTTTTGTAGTTTGTTAATGTGGTCATGTGAATAAAGTGTGCTACCATCATACCAGGTAATTTTTCATTTAATTCGCTGTCAGATCAATTAGGATAACCAAACTTCCGTTGTTTGTTAATGACGGGACCATGATTGGCGCTGTAAAGCGAAATACACAAAATCAGATGGCTTGTTGTAATAGAAACACATTTCTGAGGCAGAAATTTGCTTCATCTTCTCATGCTAATATTTTATGACTCTTTACAAGGGCCACTGCGTTGATTCTACAGAATATATGCTGAAGTCACGTCTTTATTAGGGTATCGAGTAAACAAACTCTGACTGTTTATAAACAAAACTTACTAGCCCATTGGACTAATAACATTATGATAGTTACTAGTCCGACAGGAAATCTGCTAGCCTTGGGCTAGCGGACTACCGCTAATTTCGCGCCCTGAGATGTTACATATCAGATTCTTTTAATATCAGCAGCAGTAGCTGACAGTGTCTGTATCAAGCAATGCTTGTGTTACATCTATTTGTTACTCATATTTTGCTTTAAATGTTTAGCAGAAATGGCATGAGTGTCACAACTTATTTTCAAGAAGTTTAATTTCTCTAGCCTCTGTACCCGCTGGATCACCAGTTTTATTCATATCCATTGCTACCTGTTCATTAGATTTCAGATTTAAATAACATTTTATTCTGAATTGAGGATGAGTTTATTGCAGTAATTTTTGCAGGAATATACAGGGTGTAACCATATGCAGTGAATATTTAAAGAAATGTTCTGTAAATGGCATATTTGTAACAGCAATATAACCTGTACACCACTATTTCCAGTCCATGTAGTAATATGTGTAAGTGGGTTTGATATCACATTTCTTCTTTGTTCAAACAAAATTGTGAACAATAATAGCTAGTATTTAATGGAGAAAAAATGCCCATCATGCATTAATTCTGTCCGACGATGTAATGAGACCAGAGGGATTTCTAAAAGCATCAAATCATGACAGAAAAATCTTGTCATGCATGGAACAAAGGGAATATTACTCAAATTAAGAATATTAAATATTTAAGTAAAATTGAAAAATAACAATGTAAACAAAATTATGTTGACTTAAATAGGTCAGTTTGGTATTGATTCATTTGAGATGCCTCAAATGTATTTCATAATCTTTAATGAAAAGTGACAATGGCATCCTGTTGCATCACCAACCAAATGATTACACTTTTTGAATACTGAACCAAATGTTCAGTATAAGATGTGCTTAGTGATTGTACATTTTGATGACTTGCTGTTGGGGTAGAGAAGAAGGATATTGATGTTTTGGGTCAAAAGGTCAAAGATCACTTGCTGTAACTGAAAGAAAATAAATAACTTTTGCAGAATAACGAGTTTTGTTATGATTTATTAATTTATGGATAACTTACACTTGGGGTAAAGACGATGTCAATTGTTTTGGGGTTAAAAGTTTAAAGGTCAAAGTTACTATGACTAAAAAAGTTATTGCAATTACATTAGTACTGTTGTGGATCAAACTTAGTGCCTGGTTTACACTTTGGTTTAGCAGTTATTCTTGGTTCAAAAGATCAAAATGTCAAGGTCATTATAAGAGTAAAAGTGGTTAATTGATAATTCTGTATCACATACCTGGAGCAACCTCAGCGATTGTCTTGGATGAAGCATATCGATTTTGGGGTAAGGATGTAGCATATTAATATTTGGGGTAAGGATGTAGCATATCGGTTTTGGGGTAAGGATGTAGCATATCGATTTTGGGGTAAGGATGTAGCATATCGATTTTGGGGTAAGGATGAAGCATATCGATTTTGGGGAAAGGATGTAGCATATCAATTTTGGGGTAAGGATGTAGCATATCAATTTTGGGGTAAGGATGTAGCATATCGATTTTGTGGTAAGGATGAAGCATATAGATTTTGGGGTAAGGATGTAGCATATAAATTGTGGGGTAAGGATGTAGCATATCGATTTTGGGGTAAGGATGTAGCATATCGATTTTGGGGTAAGGATGAAGCATATAAATTTTGGGGTAAGGATGTAGCATATCAATTTTGGGGTAAGGATGTAGCATATCAATTTTGGGGTGAAAAGATAGAAGACCTGATTCACAGTAAATAAAAGAAGAAAAATTGTTTCTGCACAAAACCTTTAGTTACCCACCATTTACCTTCACCAAAGTTTTGTGGATGGCATGGATGCTGGCTCAGAGAGAAGTCATTACATTTTGGTCCAGATGGTCAAAGAACACAATCACAGATTGAACGAAGAAAAATATTGTTTGCTTAATAACTTCAGTTCTACCTTGATCAAACCTTGTTTGATGGCTTATATTTATGGTGTGAAAGAGGCATGTTGATTTTCAGGTCAAAGGTCATGGTTGTTGCTGCCCAAAGAAAAATGGGTTTTGAAAAATAACTCTAGTTTATGAGCAAGTTAATTACTAATATATAGCAAGTATTGTTTTGACATTGCATTAAATGCCTACATAAATTGGCACCAAAGGTATCCAATATATCCACCACAGCAGCTTATTTACAAATCTTGTTATCAATGAAGAATATCTAGAGGTGGTTTTTACACTGCAGCAAGAAAAAAAATATTTTCATCTTGACTTCTTCTAAATTCTTTTCACCCAGTAGGAATTTGGTGTCTTAGAGTTACTTGCGTTGGTCCTAAATGTGTATGATCCATATCAACCCACAATATAACAATATGTTATCTATGATATATAACCACTATGTTATCTATGATATATAACCACTATGTTATCTATGATATATAACGACTATGTTATCTATGATATATAACCACTATGTTATCTATGATATATAACGACTATGTTATCTATGATATATAACCACTATGTTATCTATGATATATAACCACTATGTTATCTCTCTTCCACCCAATGGATGGTTATATTGAATTTGTAATGACAAAATGTATAATACCTTGTAAATCCAATATGGCTGCCATAACACATCTCTTGAAAAGACTGCTGTTATATTCCACTTGAATTGGTGATCATATGGATATGGGGTTTTCATCAAAGATTCCAATGATGTCTGTATGGTCCTGAATGGAAAAAAAATTGTGCCTATCTGACAACTAATATATCCATTACGTCAGTTAATTTAGAAATCTGCTTATCATTGGAGAATATCTAGAGACGGTTTCAACACTCGGCAGTTAAATGTGAAAGTCAAATGGTCTTATCTTTAATTCCTGGAAATTTGTATTGGCCAGTAGAAAGTCTGCCACTTTGAGTGACTTGTTTAATTATACCACAACAAAGCAGGTAAAACATAATGTACCATTCAACACAATTTATGTTAATGTGAAAATTATTTGTCAGAAAAGTAAACATTGAATATGCTTAATACATTTAGACCTTTGAATTATATCATATTAATTGTGCTTTTAATACACTAGGCTGGCCTGGTAAAGTGGCACAAGGTCCCAAAATGGTGGAGCGACACATTTCTGAGATGGAGGTTGATGACATTCCACTGCCTGAGACATTACTTGAGGCTTCTGCCCAGGAGGAAGATATGATAGTGGATGTGGTGGTAAGAGATTGGGTTGGTTTATAAATGGCTTAATTAGCAGATTGTATGACAGGAAGATATGATAGTGGATGTGGTGGTAAGAGATCGGGTTGATTTATAAATGGCTTAATTAGCAGATTGTATGACAGGAAGATATGATAGTGGATGTGGTGGTAAGAGATCGGGTTGATTTATAAATGGCTTAATTAGCAGATTGTATGACAGGAAGATATGATAGTGGATGTGGTGGTAAGAGATTGGGTTGGTTTATAAATGGCTTAATTAGCAGATTGTATGACAGGAAGATATGATAGTGGATGTGGTGGTAAGAGATCGGGTTGATTTATAAATGGCTTAATTAGCAGATTGTATGACAGGAAGATATGATAGTGGATGTGGTGGTAAGAGATTGGGTTGATTTTAAATGGTTTAATTAGCAGATTGTATGACAGGAAGATATGATAGTGGATGTGGTGGTAAGAGATTGGGTTGATTTTAAATGGCTTAATTAGCAGACTGTATGCTTTCACTAGTTAGGATGTCATTGTTTTCAACAGTTTATCAATTCTGTGTAACTGTGTAAAATTTTAATAAACTCTGAAATGTATGGAGTTGGATATGCCGCTCAGCTTTACCTTACACAGTCATTTCAGTGCTTACTTTCAAAGTCAGATTTTTGCATTTATCTAATTAGCTTGTTTTTTTCCACAACATATCTATACTGTTATACCTATAATACAAGTCATATGCATCATATATGCATATTTGCTGTCTTGAAATTTAATATAAATTGTTCATTTTAAAATTTAATACGAATTTCCTTTAACCAAAGTTATTCAGTCCTGATTATTGAATGTTCTGCACCTTAACTGTCACCAAGAAATTTCCAGACAAAAAATAATTATCAGTAGTCTTTTTTGTACTAGGGCCAAAGTAGGACCTTGTCGAGTGGAAACGTCTCATTATATTATTTATTTTATCAATATGTGTAGCATTCATTATGACATCATTGTGTGACATTCTATCAGTATTACACTGGATCACACCTTTAGGTTCATTTCATCCAAAAATGTCTTTAGGGTTAGTACATTAATTATGCTATACGCGGGGCATCTAAATAATGACCTTCTAAAGGAAAATTGATATATATAAATCCAAATGAAGTGAATACTTGCCACTTAAAGATATGTAGAACCAAATTCTAAAAAAATGACACCTTGTACCGAAATAGTCGAATGACCTGTGTAACTTTTTTTATAGTAGTTGAAATGTACAGTAACTCTTAGCATGAAGCTGATCAGAAGCATGAGAGATTAAACATTTACAGAATCAGTTTTACAATCAGATATTGTCATTATTGTGGGGTTTAATGCCATTTTTTCAGCACACTATAGGTTATACATTTCAGCCAGTATTTATGGTGGAGGAATAACCAGGGAAAACCCCAGAAAGAACCACCGACCAACAAGAAGCTACTGGCAAACTTTCTCACAAACCTCCATTGGCAGAACCCAAGACTCAAACCCATGCAGAAGCGAGATGGCAATGATCTGTAATGTTTAGCACTTTTGACCACTCAGACATACAATCAGATTAGAAAACACGGGCTATTAACCTTTTGTGCAAACAATGTGCTTTTCTGATTCATCCTAGGCATCTGTGTGTGTGTGAGAGAGAGAGAGAGAGGCAGAGGCAGAAACAGAGAGAGGGATCATTAATATTGAGAACAGTTGTATATGTATCTAAGTTTTCTAACGTAATTCTAAACAATGACAACCATTACTGAAATAGTCGATGCTGAATGCCTACATGACCCATGTGACTTGTACTATAGATTCGTGGAAGTTTAATGAGTGCTATTTTAGTCTCATTTCGTGCTTCAGTTTCATTTATTTCAATTGTGTTTATTTAAATTTATTACAAATTGTTCTTTATACATGCTAAAATTAAATTATTGAATTTATTATTGTTAATACTGCATCCTAACCAAAAAATGTCAGTGTGACATTTTACTGGTTTAAGCTTTGCATTGATAATACTATACCTAAAGACTGTGTTTAGTTCTCAAACTGAAATTTAGAATATTGATTTTTAAGTTCTTGAAAGATACTGGCAAATTATAAATACTCTGCACCTTGCTGGGGCTCCATCTGTTGGGCCCTTCACCTGCGTAATTTTATTAAAGGCTGTAAATTTTGTGTAGAATGTGCAACATGTGACCTACGGATGAAGACTGATGTTCTCCATATTTCACTAGTTACCAAAATTAAATTAAGGGTTTAGTGACTTATAAATCTAGGGCACTGACCTAGATTTTTGACACTTGGTAAGGGGATTAGTCTTAATGTGAAAAAGGTCAATGACCAATATTTCATGCTTCACTGACTTGATTTCTGTCTCAAGCATCGTTGAAGCAAGAATGATCAAACTAGGGGATTGGCTTTATGCCCTTACAACAAAAAAAGGTCATTGTGATCTACATTTAACATTTTAATGACTTGTGGCAAATGTTTGCATGCAGCTTATGTCCACTTTGGTGTTTTATCTATTGTATAGTACTGCAATAAGACAAGAGGGTGCATATTAATGAATTCTGTACCCTCATCTAAAAATAGGGTAACTGGGACTCGTCACATTGCACTGACGTTGATTTGATGTTTTTACTGTTCATGCTGTAATCATTAAACAAGTTTTGTATACATCTCTTGTAGTACCACACCCATATCAAGAAATGCCACTGTGACCTATATTTCTTCTTTTACTGGCTTAGATTAAGTTGAATTTAGCTTAGAGGAGCCTCGAGTGGCTGAGTGGTCTAAAGCGCTGTCCGTTACAGATTACTGCCATCTCACCTCATTCTGCGTGGGTTCGAGTCTCGGACTCGGCCAATGTGGGTATGTGAGAAAGCTTGCCAGTAGCTTCTCGTGGGTCGGTGGTTCTTTCCGGGGTTTTCCGGGTTCTTCCTCCACCATTAATACTGGCTGCCGTGTATAGCCTTGTGCTGAAAAATAGCGTTAAGCCATAAAAACAAACAAAACAAAACAAGCATTTAACTTATGACCCCATACATAGCACTACATAGCACTTGCCTATAATGAACATTTTTGCATGTATCTTTATGAGTCCTATTCCTACATTCCAGTAGTAATCAGTACCAACCATATTTCATGCTTCAGTTAATTAGATTAAATTTTTGAGTTTGATGTTCATTCTCAGGCTAGAATCTTAAAATGTATGACTATTTGCATCTCAGTTGCTAGCACTCTTTTACAATAAAAGAATTTATATTTCATCCTTAATGGCATGGCATCACTTTTTGTATTTAATTGATGACCACATTAGTTTTTGACATGTTATATGAGGAAGCTTGGTCTGTTTGTGCATCTTGATAAGTTCTAATACCCTTTTGCCAAATGGGATCTCTCTGACCTATATTTCATGCTAATTGACCTATATTTCATGCTAATTGACCTTATTCATATTTTGTATATTTAAGTTTACTTTTTGGTTCTAATGTTTCAATAATGAAACTTGATAAATGGATGCATCTTTGTCACTATTACTCCCTTAAGACCAAAGTTGATCATGCTAGAAATAAATACATTCTAGCTTACTCAGAACGCCCATTCTGACAAATGCAGATAGAAGTATTCCAAGCTCAGATCAAGACACAGAATAACCATTACAGCTTGAGGCTCGTGTCGTGTGTGCATTTATTCATTCTTACCAGACCCTGTATGATTGCTTACAATTTTCTTTTCATACAAGTACTATATACTAATACAAGGAAGGACACTTTTCTCCTTTCTCGTATGACCTATTTAAGAATCAACACTGATATTTTGAACTCTATCGTCCTAACTTCATGCTCATCCATGGTTCATGCACCATCTGTCTCGTGTCTTAAACATGCATGTTGGATATCCTGATGACATTAAGTGGGTCAGTATCTTTTGTCAACGATGACAGTAAGTACTGATTAAGAAATATTTGATAAATTATAATTTAAATATGTACTACAATTCAAATAAAAGAAAGCACTATAGAAATGTCTGGTTTAGTTAATGACATTTTTGCCTCCAATTTATGGCCCTGGAGAGCGAGTGTTAGCTGTTCAAGTCAGGGCCGCTGTTCACCAGTTTACTGGACCTTTTTTATTAGCAGGAAACCCAAGACATATATTTTTGTCACGACAAAGCAACAAACAAACTTGGTTACCATAACATGCACTTCTTATACCATGTTAGGAAAAACTAAATACATTTAAACATAAGAGGAAAAAAATCTTTGTTTTTTAATAACATTGAAAAGAAGTTAATCAAAATTCTCCACATGTAAATGTATTAATTTTTGCATGAATAATTTTACTTGGAAATGTTCCAAGATGAGTTTCTTGAGTGGAAACCACTTGTCATAGATTCATTCTGTTTTGATACTATATACATAGCAGACCAGTCTAAATTGAAAATAAATGGCACGAGATATATTAAAACAAAACATGATGTATCAATGTGACTGATGGATGTTATATGACTGTAAAATGTTAGAGGAAAGAGATTTTGTTAAACTTAAAAACATGTTGCACCAGACCATTGTTAAGGGACGAACCATGGCATGTCAAGGATAATACAACAATCATCATTTGTGGACTTTATGATTATTCTGGAAAGTTACTGTAGACATGAGTATATGAATCAAGTGAGTGCACAGCATGGTAGCTGTGGATGTTTGTTTGTTTGTTTGTTTGTTTTTTTTTTTTTTTTTTTATGGTTTAACGCCATTTTTAGGCACAATATAGGCTATACATGGCGGCCAGTATTAATGGTGGAGGAAGAACCTGGAGAACCCCCGGAAAGAACCACCGACCCATGAGTAGCTACTGGCAAGCTTTCTCACATAACTACATTAGCCGAATCTTAGACTTGAACCCACGCAGACAGAGGTGAGATGGCAGTGATCCATAACTGACAGTGCTTTAGACCACTCGGCCACTCGGGGCCCCAGCTGTGGATGTAAGGCCTCACTTGTGGTGGTAAATCAAGGTAATTATTGATATAGTGCCAATGTAAGTTTCAAATTTTAAACTGATTCAGAGTTAAAATGTAAAGATAATTAAAATATTTAGTTAGCAAAGGAGCTAAGAGCTAAGATTACATTGTGAATTTATGTTCTGCATGATGTTATCAATGGTTGCAGGAAAATAGCGAAGAGTTAGGCTATGTAATTAATGATCACACTTGGGTTTAGCAAGTGGAAGACCATTTCATTGAATTTATATCATTGTGAGCTATAATATCATGCACTGTGGTTCATTTGTACACCAGATGCAGGTCAATGTGACTGATATATCATGCCTTAACAAGTTTGGTTAATTCTTTTACATTGTAATGTTTTTTCTGCACGTTTAACTTGGGGTTTGATTGCCTGTACCTAAGTGCAATACCTCAGTTATGAGGCATTGATGTCTCCCTGGAAACAGTTATGGTTTAGCTGTATCAGGAATTATTGAAAAGCATTTTTTTTGGTATATTTTGTTCATGAGGCCAATATGCAGATATAACAGCATAAGGTGATATCAGTTACATAATGCTGACCAAAGTAACAAGCTATAGTGTTTGATAACCTTTCATCTCCATTTACCTTTCAGCTTTCTGAGGTTAGAGAACAGCTCAGGAATCATCCAGAGCAGGTAGGTAACTGTTGTGGATAGATACCAAATTCTCTTTCTTCCTTTCACTAATAACAAATTTCAAAACAAAAATACAATATAACCAACTTTATTTGACTTTACTGATATCATTGCTGTAACGGAAAGCAAATTTTGTAGTAAATTATGTTTCTCCGAGAATACTTACCCGATCACATTACTTTAGGGATATTTGCCTGCTACCTCGCAAATCCAGCCCTACCAAAAGACGAAAATTCGTCTTTCCTGTCTATGTCATATAGACAAAGGGCAATAACTCTTGCCCCTTACCTCCCCTTGCTACCCGCTAGGTGTCGCTTCTTTAGTTTTTAAGCTGAGCGGTATATAAAACACGAGGATGCTCGCATGGCGGGGTGGTTGGGAGGGTTTCTTAGTAATGTGATCGGGTAAGTATTCTCGGAGAAATATAATTTACTACAAAATTTGCTTTCTCCTTTGAATACGTTCCCCGATCACATTACTTTAGGAGAATAAGTAATAGGAGGAGGGAATGCAGAGCATCCGACCTCCACCCCGGGTATCCTCTAGGGAATGATGGCTGGATTCCCCATGTGAATGATAACCCGGTCTCCTAATTTTCAATCAGCAACACAGCCCAGGGTCATGTGATATGTGACCCCTTTATACGGTTAAGAAGATAGTTATTGAAATCTTCTTACCTACGAAAATTTATCTGGCGAATCCAGCGAAGCTAATAGGCTGTGCTGATTGTTGCACATGGGTCTGGTGGGCGTCTGGGCTGCCAACACCGGACCTACTAGAATCAATGTTTGCCTCTGCGAGTACAAACTTGAAGATAAAACTGTAGAAGGTTGACTCTGCATGTCAGCCAACAGCTTCTATAAGGTGACTGATTTGCGAATCCTCAGAGTACGCCGAGCGTATAACCCACTTCAGCCATGAAGCAAGGGCTTGAATGGTGATATCTCATGTCCCAGCTATCACCAGAAGAAAGAGGTGCTTGTATGTGACCTGACTCACCTCTATGCATTGAAATGGTGCTAGAGTGCACAAACAGGATCTTACATGGCTGTTGATCCTGACTTATCTATAAAGAAAGCGAGCTAATGACGATTCGTTGATCGCCAATGTATGGTAATCTTTTTTGGACTACGAAGCCTGGCTGTGTCAAGAGGACCATCAAACCCTCTGATCGGAACGGAAGAGAGTTCGGGTCACTAGAAAGGACATGTAACTCGCTCACCCTGCATGCTGAAGCTAAGACTATCAAGAAACCCAATTTGTATGATAGTAGCTTTAACTAATCGTGGGTTAAAGACTCAATACTGTCTGAATTGAGTCATGTTAAAACCCAGGACAGATTCCATTTGGAAACAGGGTGAGGGATATAAGTCGATTGAATTTTTAAAATGTCTAAAAGATCTGACAAATCTTTGTCATGGCTGATAGCACATGTACCAGAATGGCAGAATGTGTCTGATATCATGGAGCGGTAGCATTTGATAATAACTGGAGTCAGCTGTTTCTCCTTGAAAAGCCAGAGAAAAGTTGGCCAGTTGAGGGATTGTGACACTCAGAGGAACAATGTGAATGATATGGTACCAGTCCCTGAAAACATGCCACTTGCCCTCGTAAACCTTCAGAGTAGAGGGCCTTCTTGCTCTCGAGATTCTCTCCGCAATCAAAGATTTAAATTGTTTGTCTTGCAAGGCTGTCTGGACAAGAGCCAAGCTTGAACATAAAGACGGTCCGGACAGGGGTGGAACACCCCTGGCCGCAGTTGCTTGTGAATACTTGTGCTGACTGTAATCTTCCTGGGTAGATCTATCGCCTAGATTGAGTAGATCGGAGACCCAGGAATTGTTCCATCTGAGAGGGGCAATCAAAACCATCTGACAGTTCTGATCCCTTAACTTCTGGATTAATTTCAGTACCAAGACCGTGGGAGGGTAGGAGAATGACCACAACCCTTCCCAGCAGATTGATCGAGCATCCACGACCCAAGCTTCTGGGTCTGGAACCTGTGAGATGAAAGGTGGACAACTTGCGATTCCACCTTGTTGCAAAAGATCAATCATCGGACGTCCCCAAAGTGTGTCAATTAGAAGAAAGTCCAATTGATGGAGTGACCATTCTGTGTGAATGACTAGATAGAGTGTCAGCCAAGACATTGAGTCTGCCAAGAATGTGTTGGAATTGTACATTGAGGTGGAGATTGTCGAACCAATGTATAAACTGCCAGCTCAGATTGCACAGGTCTGGTGATTGGTGTCCCCATGTTTTGAGGCAAGGCACCACCACAAAGTTGTCTGACATAATGAGGGCAGTTTGTAATAAGAGTTGATCCTGCCCGAAATGAAAGGCGTTAATGACAGCCGTTATTTCTGAAAGGTTGATGTGGAAAGGGCTCGCCACCTGGCACCCCCGTGCCGCTGACAGTATCGAAGTCCGGCAACAGGTGGGCACCCCAACCGTAGGTACTAGTGGCGGAACATACCGTTATCCCCGCTTGGGGTATCTCCAGAGTAATCCTTGTGGACAGCCCACAGGGGTTGTGCCACTGACTCAAGAATGATCGTATCTCTGGCGTGAGCATGACTGTGGGATCGAAGGGACTTGAAAAGGGCGAAATTACGCTAGCAACGTCCTTTGTAAAGGGCGCATAAAAGGACGGCTGAGCGGAATCAAGTCTGCTGCCGCATTGAATAATCCGAGGATCTGCAACTCTCTTGCTAAATGCGCATCCTGTTGGAAACGGACTCTACGAGTGCAGTTATCTGGATGATCGCAAACTCGAGGAAGCCTTACCAGATTCAGATCGGGAGAAGCTCCACACCCAGATGGACCAAAAATCCGGATTGGACAGAGATCAGACTTTATCCAGTTCACGAGAAAGCCTATATGATGTAAAGTGATATAAGATTGTTTCTGCCTTTGAGCAGAGTGGAACTTGACAGATGTTTCTGGAGGATGTCGTCCAAATATACTGCCGACGCCTTAGATGAAGTCGAGCGGAACAGGGTGACGACGTAATCCATAAACTTGGTACTAGCCCAAGGGCTTAAGTTGAGGCCAAAAGGTATGACCTGGAACTGATAAACCGAGTCCCGACAAGCACAATGGAGAAATGTCCGCTACTCGTGGGATAGGGACGTGAAATGTGCGTCGGTCATATCTAGACTGACAGCATACCCGTCGGATGGTTTGATCACGCCATCGCCACATTGACTTTCAAGGTGGTTGAGGCGGCTCAGGTCGATGAACGGCCTCTGGATAAGAAACAGCCATGAATAAAACCTCAGCTATTGCAGGTTTATTAAGATATAAATATATATATATATATATATATAAAGGCATCCTTCTCCCGGTCTGACAATACATCCATGAAGAGGGGAGAGGAGGACAGAGGAGAGGATGGATAAATGAAGTCCCAAGTCCCTGAATCACCCAAATGTTTTAAGGTAATAAAGTGGTCCAGTGGTCCTGAAATTGCAGGTGGCGGCTGCCCACAGGTAGGCAGTCCGCTGGCGGTGGGCAGGGTATGTCAACATCTAGAGTTAGGAGGCGTGAAGGCGGAGAAACTTTGGTTCTTGCCGCCTCTGTATGGTTGCCGTCTAGCTTGATTAGACTGTTGACTCCCAGCATTGGGTTGGGATCTATATTACACATTTGATTATAAGGATCCCTTTTCCCCGGTCCGCCCATCATCCCTCCGCTGTCAGGGGATGATTGTTTCGAAACGCCTGCGAAAGTTGGGCGACGAGTTGAAGGGGCAGTTCCTGAGCTGCCTGCCTCCAAACTTTTTCAATTTTCCCCCAAAGTGTAAAGGTGTCCCAAACTGAGACATCCGTAAAATCCGAGTACGATGGGGCCTGCGCGACGTGGACCACCTACAGACGTCACGTCGTATCAGGTCGAAGTTGGCAGAAGCAGTCAACACATTGGTCATAGAATGGTGAGCTGCCCTGTTAACAACTCTAGCAATCCAGGCCTTCACTTCACAAGCGTGGTCATGGCTGGATTTGCCTAGGGAGTTGGAATAAAAAATGGCTAGTGAAGTCAAGTCTAACAATGAAGACGTATCAACTACGTTTCGGACTAGCTTTGACGTGGCATTTGAGATCAGTACTGAAGGCGTCTGATGGAGTTTTCGTACCAGCTACACTAGAACGTCGCTGGAAGTTAGCTTCCTGAATTTTTTTTTTTTTTTTTTTTCTCGACTGGCAAAGAAGCAGGAAGGACATCGTCTCTTCCTCCTCATTCAAGATCTACAGGTGCCTGAATTGTGTAGTCTTGAGTGGCAGTAGGAGGTTTTGGGCATTCTGAAGTTCCCAACAACCTATAAATCTTTTATTCTGTGGCTGTGGCGCTAAGCTCAGTCCGGTCCATGACCTGATCTGTGGACGGCTGAAAGTGTTTCGTCACACTCACTGTGCTGAGTCGTGTTCTGGTCAACTCAAGCATTCATTCGCAGCGGAATTGTCATCATTTTTAATATAAATCTCCATAATACTTGTGTAGTGCGGCCAGCACTGCGCGCCCATCTACCATTCGCTCAGAGGGAATGTTGGTTCTGGTACAGCTTGCATATATGTACAGCATACCAGGTGACCTAGATGACGCAATTCTGTCATAATTGACACTTTCACTAAATCTCCCTTGTGGAGAAGCCGTGAACATATGGACGGACGGCACTAACGGCTGATTGAACTGGATGGACGGCCGGCACTAACGGCTGATTGAACTGGCGAATGGTCGGCCTGAAAGTCCTGTTCTGGTAAAGCTGCTATATCTGGGTAGCGCATACCAAGTGGCATAGATAACTCAATTCCGTCATCTCTGATAATGTCACTAATTCTCCCTTGTTTTAAAATCACACCGGTGTACACCGGCAATACCGACTGATTTGTCTGGTATATGGTCGGCCGGAATGTCGGCGAAGGTCCGGCTATGACCGGCACCTGCCTCTCGAATGGTCTGATTGGACGGAGATTCATCTATAACATCTCTCTCATGGTAGTGATATGTAACCAGTAGTACAGATTGACTGACGGGTACATCACTATAATCTCCGTAAATCCGATGTACAGCCGGTGCAGGTTGATGCCGGCTGGAAGACCGGTGCCATTTGGGCTGAACGGTCATTGCCGGATGGACGGCCGGTGCAGGTTGACGCCGGCTGGAAGGTTGGCTGGACGACCGGTGCCATTTGGGCTGAACGGTCGTTGCCGGATGGACAGCCGGTGTCGGTTGATGCTGGCTGGAAGGTCGGCTGGACGACCGGTGCCATTTGGGCTGAACGGTCGTTGCCGGATGGACGGCCGGTGCCGTTTGATGCCGGCTCGAAGGTCGGCTGGACGACCGGTGCCATTTGGGCTGAACGGTCGTTGCCGGGTGGACGGCCGGTGCCTGTTGATGCAGTCTGGAAGGTCGGCTGGCCAGCCGGTGCCATTTGGGCTGAATGGCCGGTGCCTGTTGATGCAAGCTGGAAGGTTGGCTGGCCGTCCGGTGCCATTTGGGCTAACGGACGGTGCCGGATGTACGGCTAGTGCCGGTTGGTGCCTGCTGAAGTGCCGGCTGAACTGATGGTGTCGGCTGGACGGCTGGCGAAAATGCATAATAAAATGGATCCAATTGATCCAGCATAGACTCCATGCGTCCGGACTTACAGGCCCGAAAGCCATGCATGGACCTGCGGTGAAATTTACACCCACTAGGCAGCCTAAACCATGTCAACATAATTTCCTCCATTTCCACATTGCCAACACCCATTTTGCCATCCATGCCTTCGTTATCGACTTTGCTACTGAAACGACAAAAGAAGAGAACAAAGCACAAATTAAAAAATTCAGCATATTATTAATTCGATAATACTATAACCGTTACTAACGGAGTAGTCAAATTATTCCGTGCCAGTTAGCTCTTAATGACCACACTAGTTATCGCCGTGAGCGTGTTGCAATGGGTCGTTCAAGACGAAGTCTACTGAAACGAAAAAGATGATAAACAAAGCACATTTAGCAATTCAGCACGCTATTAAGTCGCTATTACCATAACCGTAACTAACGGAGGAAGCGAAATGATTTAGTGTCATGTGAACTCGTGACTACAACACGAATTCCGCCATTAAATAGTCGCAACTGGTCGTTCAGAGACGAAGTCTACTGAAACGGAAAAGAAGATAAACAATGCACAAATTAACAATTCAGCACATTATTAAGTCGCTATTCCATAACCGTAACTAACGGAGGAAGCGAAATGATTAAGTGTCGCGTGAACTCGTGACTACAGCACGAAGTCCGCCATTAAATAGTCGCAACATGGTCGTTCAGAGACTTTTTTGAAGTCTACTGAAACGTCAAAGAAGATAAATAAAGCACAAATTATCAATGCAGCACGTTATTAGTCGCTAATATCGTAAACGTTACATACGGAATAAGCGAAATTATTGAGTGCTACATGTATTACATGCTAGTACCACCATAAGCGTGCTTTTTGACCATGTTGCAACCTGGTCCGAAGTCTAGAAAAGGTGACAAAGTCACTCAAATTGGAAAATATTGTAAAATAATGTATACAACCTGTAGAGGAATGATTATCCAACACAGTAATTCCAAATTTAACTTCGGATGGTCAGAATTTACACTAAGATGGCTTGGATTCATTGGCGGTCTAATTGTACGTGTTTTCACGTACAGCGAAGCTAAAAAACTAAAGAAGCGACACCTAGCGGGTAGCAAGGGGAGGTAAGGGGCAAGAGTTATTGCCCTTTGTCTATATGACATAGACAGGAAAGACGAATTTTCGTCTTTTGGTAGGGCTGGATTCGCGAGGTAGCAGGCAAATATCCCTAAAGTAATGTGATCGGGGAACGTATTCAAAGGAGAAAGTGAAGATAGAAAGTAACTTGTTTAACCAGAAGTTGTATTAATGTAATTCTTCAGATTAACAATCTTGTGAAGTGTAGGAGACTAGGTACAAGACCCGTTATTTTCTGTTGCTGAGAGAGATAAATGGAGGGAGCTGGTTCCTTGCTCCAGATGTTTGCTTGTTTTTGTAGTAAAATTGAAATCTATTATAGAAAATAATTGAAGTACCCACATATCTGTGAATGAAGTTATTTCTCTCAAATACATCACCTGATCACATTATTTCTCTGTCAAATACATCACCTGATCACATTATTTCTCTGTCAAATACATCACCTGATCACATTATATCTCTGTCAAATACATTACCTGATCACATTATTTATGTCAAATACATCACCTGATCACATTATTTCTGTCAAATACATCACCTGATCACATTATTTCTCTGTCAAATACATCACCTGATCACATTATTTCTCTGTCAAATACATCACCTGATCACATTATATCTCTGTCAAATACATTACCTGATCACATTATTTCTCTGTCAAATACATCACCTGATCACATTATTTCTCTGTCAAATACATCACCTGATCACATTATTTCTCTGTCAAATACATCACCTGATCACATTATTTCACATTATATCTCTGTCAAATACATCACCTGATCACATTATATCTCTGTCAAATACATCACCTGATCACATTATATCTCTGTCAAATACATCACCTGATCACATTATTTCTCTGTCAAATACATCACCAGATCACATTATATCTCTGTCAAATACATCACCTGATCACATTATATCTCTGTCAAATACATTACCTGATCACATTATTTCTCTGTCAAATACATCACCTGATCACATTATTTCTCTGTCAAATACATCACCTGATCACATTATATCTTTGTAAAATACATTACCTGATCACATTATTTATGTCAAATACATCACCAGATCACATTATTTCTCTGTCAAATACATCACCTGATCACATTATTTCTCTGTCAAATACATCACCTGATCACATTATTTCTCTGTCAAATACATCACCTGATCACATTATATCTCTGTCAAATACATTACCTGATCACACTATTTCTCTGTCAAATACATCACCTGATCACATTATATCTCTGTCAAATACATCACCTGATCACATTATATCTCTGTCAAATACATTACCTGATCACATTATTTCTCTGTCAAATACATCACCTGATCACATTATATCTCAGTCAAATACATCACCTGATCACATTATTTCTCTGTCAAATACATCACCTGATCACATTATATCTTTGTAAAATACATTACCTGATCACATTATTTATGTCAAATACATCACCTGATCACATTATTTCTCTGTCAAATACATCACCTGATCACATTATTTCTCTGTCAAATACATCACCTGATCACATTATATCTCTGTCAAATACATCACCTGATCACATTATATCTCTGTCAAATACATTACCTGATCACATTATTTCTCTGTCAAATACATCACCTGATCACATTATTTCTCTGTCAAATACATCACCTGATCACATTATTTCTCTGTCAAATACATCACCTGATCACATTATATCTCTGTCAAATACATTACCTGATCACATTATTTCTCTGTCAAATACATCACCTGATCACATTATATCTCTGTCAAATACATCACCTGATCACATTATTTCTCTGTCAAATACATCACCTGATCACATTATATCTCTGTCAAATACATCACCTGATCACATTATTTCTGTCAAATACATCTCCTGATCACATTATTTCTCTGTCAAATACATTACCTGATCACATTATTTCTCTGTCAAATACATCACCTGATCACATTATTTCTCTGTCAAATACATTACCTGATCACATTATATCTCTGTCAAATACATTACCTGATCACATTATTTCTCTGTCAAATACATCACCTGATCACATTATTTCTCTGTCAAATACATCACCTGATCACATTATTTCTCTGTTTAATACATTACCTGATCACATTATTTCTCTGCATCTCTGTCAAATACATTACCTGATCACATTATTTCTCTGTCAAATACATCACCTAATCACATTACATCAGGATCATTTTCTATACTACCTTTAAATCCATCCCTTGAGAAAAGACAAAAACTGTTTTTCTTTTTCTGTTTGTATATCATAAAGACAAGGAAGCAACTCTTGTCCCATTTCTGTCTACTAGGTGGCAACCATTAAACCCAGATGTAAAATATTTCGCTTTTGCTTATAAGACATTCCTCTGAGAATTAATTTTATTCTGTACTTATATTTCATCATCCTTAATTTTCTTTCTCAGTGGTATAGTATGTCAAAATGTTGTTTTATGTGGTGCATGCATCATCTTTTGTAAACTTGGGTGAATTTATTGACATTTATCATTATTTTTGCATTCACATTTGATCTAGAGCAGTGAAATTTTGACCTCTTGCAAATTTTATAGAGTTTATGCAATTTTATTTATGGCTCTTACCAGGATTTTCTCGGGTTCTTCCATCATCATTTGTTGTGGCTGTTATGTATAGCCCATCTTGCACTGAGAAATGGTGTTAAACTCAAAACAACAACAGCAACAACACTGCAACAATAAAGTGCACAAAAGGCAAGTGATTCAAGGTCATGGAGGATGTCTGAAACGTGCCTTGTTTGTATAAAGAGCTTTTTGCAGCACAGACCCATAAAGTATGTGTTATGTGGTCCAAAAATATATGGTTTAATCTCTCCCATAATACCTGATTTCATTCAAAATAATCCCTCCCACCCTTACCCAGAATGTGAGTATTCTTTTAAAGATTAACTCAATTGAAAACTGGTTACATTTATAACCAAAGTCACCTACCCTGGTAGTTTTCAACAAAGGGAGTTAAACAGTAAGATTTTTTTTGTTTGTCTTTCCGAGTGGTTTGGAGGTAGCATGTTAAGTTATTCTTAATGTATTTGGTGATCAGATAAGTATCTGAGAAACATGATATATTAAATATTTGCTTTTTTGTAATTCAATTGATAAATTTTTTATATAATTAATATGCTTAAATATAATCTTCTCAACATTTCATTTTGGCTAACATCATACACTCTATCACTTTTTTTATTTCTGCCAATAGGTTGTAGGCTCTCTAACACAGAGTCTCTGCTCAGGTGGGGCAACAGTTTGTCAAACTGCTGATGAATTGCAGACAACAGTAAGTAATGTAAATAGATGCTTGATATCCTCATTACTTGATTACTTGATTTTGACATGACCATATGCCTCAGGAGTCTGTCCTTTTGTTCCTGGAAACATTATTAGAAAAATTTAGAAATAAGTACTTTTGTAGGTAAATTTAAATTAGCTAGTATTTTTATATGTTGATGGCCTAATCATCTTCAGACTGATTCATGTTTTTTTAAAGAGACATTTTTGGAACCTTTTGCAAATGTACTTGTCTTAAATAGCATTGTTAGCACAAAACTAAGAAAAATACTTTGGATAGAAATTGTTATTATTTTTGTACTTAGTTATATGTAGAATTTTTTATTAGATTTTCAGGCTAGTGCAACATTTTAAAACCTATTTTTAAAACACAATTTTGAATATTTTATTCATCAAACAAAACCCTTGTTTGCATGAATATAAACAAACATCTGAGAGAGACAAATGAAATCTGAATGTAAGTGTAGGTAAAAGGGGCCCTGAGTGGTCTAATGCGCTCTCTGTTACGGATCACTGCCATATCACCTCTGTCTGTTTGGGTTCAAGTCTAAGATTTGAAGTTATGTGAGAAAGCTTGCCAGTAGTTTTTCGTGGGTCGGTGGTTTTTTCCAGGTGGGGGTTTCCCGGGTTCTTCCTCCACCTATAATACTGGCTGCCATGTATAGCCTATCTTGTGCTGAAAAATGGCATTAAACCCTAAAACAACAACAACATGTAGGTAACCTGATTGTATTTTCATACATCTATAACAAATTAAATCTTTTCTAATTGTAAGACTTCATATCAAGTGTTTGTTGCACACATCTTACAAAGACAGCTCTAGTTATTGATATATTTTTATCTGGTTTTATTTTCTTCATATGCAATGTTCCATACATTTTGCATATCATTACTGTTATGGGTTGCATGTGGAATAAATCAAATTTTACATCAGCAATAGGAACAGGAAGCAAGACTTCGGTATGACCTGGCAGGTGAAATGGTGAAAACATCCACAATGTCATTAAGTACCTTGATTTTGTTACAGTTAAAGTTTCATATAATGTAAGTCAAGATATTGTTGTTTGTTAGTAAGATGTTATTTATTTATTTATTTATTGCTGGTCATTACTAAGAGGAGTTATAAGATTTTTTTAACAAGGATTTAGATGTCACCATGTACTGTATTGTGGCACATATGTAGAGTCTATTCACCTATAGCTTTTAAAAAGCTGCTCTATTTTAAACAGTAATTACTAATTTATACGCAGCATTTAAAAGCTGTTACAAAAATGTACCTAATTGAAAAGCTTGATTTTTAATGCAGGTATTATCAGTTTCCATCAATTGAAATCAGTTAAGATACACTTAAATAAATAAAAAATCTGTTGTGTACAGTTTTTTTTTTATAAAACAGTAAATGTAAAGAAAATGAAGAGAAAAGGGGTTCTTAATAAAAAAAAAAATTTTAAATTGCGAGTGGTCAAAACAAAATCTCAATCTACTGATTGTTATGTTTTCCAGGTCTGGTATTATATTCTTTAAACTTTTTGAGCACACAACTCAAAATCATTCAGGCTTATTAACTTTGGTGTCAATAAAGTTAGAATCATGGAAATTTCAGGATATTCTTACTTTGGCATATTTGTAAAATCAGATTGGGAGGTTTTTCTTCAGCTCAATATGCCTAAAATGTTTCAAGAATAGGGCCAAGTATCTTTTATATGGAGATTTCTGTTGATTGCTATGTAGTTTACCTATTAGATGTTGTGTATAATCATTATTTGACGACACACAAAGTTCAATTGACAATTGAGTCAATCTAATTTCTATGGAATATGCATTAACAGACTCTGGTAATCAGTGAACTTTGTTTCAAGAAGAATTTTGTCAAAAACTATGTGGAAAATACCGAAATAATCATTTGGTCAAAATTTGTACTTTGTTTTGTCCACAAACTGTTTTATTCAAGTCTCTAGTATACATGATTGTTTACGACCTGCTAACCCTTACAATTTGGCTGTAAGTCTTATGAAAATGACCTTTAAAATACAGACTTACAGAATGCCAAAACTACAGAAATATGATTGTTTCCAAAAATCTTGATAATTGGTTCATCTTTACACTAAACATATTTATTCATTAAAGCTGCATGATCTAACTGTTGTTTGAAGAATTTCTTAAATATGGTGTCCAGCAAGTGATGAAGATGAAGGGAAAATAAGCCACTTAATAAATGTCAGACCAGAAGCATAAAACGGAATATTCCAATTCTTGTGAATTAAAGCAAGAAGGAATCAATTACATTTATTCGACATCACGTCAAAATGATTATGTCTAGGGATGGAAGATCTGATTGCTATCATCATGTGAAATGGAAGAGAAAAAATTCCAAGAATTGAGAGATAGCAACAATGCAGTGAGCTGTATTGGGTTTAGAACTTAAGTTTTTGCAACTGTATTATATTCGTAATATTCCTTCCCATTTGTTTATAACTCCCTCCCCCTTTTTCAGAAATAGAAATCTTTAATGTGGCAAAAGTGCACAGAACTTATCAGTTAATTCATTGATTGATAATTTCATAACACTTGGCATTTTCTGTGCTTAACAGACTTTCCATAATGAGATGATTTCCTTAGACAACATTTTGACTTGGTTTATCCTAGTCAGTCATTGCTGAAAATGGACTACTCATGAACTGGAAATGACTGGTGAACAATTTCGTCTTTTACGCTCAACTTCTGTTCGGAATGAAATGCGCAGATGATAACAATGTTAGGGTCCTACCTTTGCATAATCAAGTTTGAAATTATAAATCAATAAATGAACTAAGTTCTGTGCACTTTTTATTACATTAAAGATTTCCGTTATTAAAATCGGTAGGGAGGTACAAACAAATGGGAGGTATAGTCAGACCTGAGTGGTGAATAAGGTCTGCAGGTACTTGACAAACTATTCTGTTGTACCACTGGTGCATGTTTAGAATACCAAACTTTTAAATATTTTGACCAACATTGCAATATATATTTTGTTACACCTTTCGGAAAAATGGTCAAACTTATGGACAAAAGTCAACCACCTTACTCTGATGGTATTGATCGGGTTGGCAGGTAAGTTGTATAAATACATAAGGTTATAGTCATAATGTATTTATAATTATTAATTATTCATAAGCTACTGCAATAGTAGTTGTTAATTTTGTATTATATATTTTGTAATTTTTATTACGTGTATTTCAGAGCCTATATATTGTGATAGACACCAATGTGTTCATGGACCACCTGTCTTTTATCAATGATCTCAAGGATCAGGTTTTAGAAGGTCAGTTTCTCCAGAATTAAACTGAAATGGTGACAATGCAGTATGTTAATTACACTTTTATAATCAAGATAGATTATGCCAAATCAAAGCTTCACATTTTATTAATTGTACAATACAGTGTGACCCCGCCATAACGCGCTCCACTATAACGCGAATTTGGATCTAAAGCGGTCGTGGCGTGGCTCCCGAAATTTTGTATATGATTCGCACATCAAAAAAATATTTTTTGGTTCAAGGTTTATTATCATTATGGGAAGAGATCACGTATGAATTCTAATTTAATATGATCGTGGTGTGGTCCCTGCAATTTTGATTACCGGTACATGTATGTGTATTTTTCTTTTTTTAAGTACGAGAAATAGTGTGTAAAACGTTTATTATCATTCTGGGTAAGATTTCTAGTATGAATTCGAATATAATACGATCGTGGCGTAGCTTCTGAAATTTAACAATTTCACCAGGTTCGTGAAGTGTTATGCCAAAATGGACATTATCGGAAATGTTACTTGTTACTGATCCACGAGTAAAGCCACTAAGTTGTCTTTGTGATTGTCTTCAATTAATTCTGTATACAATCGTTGCACTAACAATAACCAACGTGTGTTTTATTTTTCACTGCATACATATACACAACCAAGCAGAAAGTACGAAAAAAAAAGTGCAAAACGTTTATTCTAGGATTGCGTAGGGCTTCGGCAATGTCGCAAACTGCGATTTTATTTTCCTTATTGGCAGCAAAATATACCATCTGGCAACTTTTTTTTATTGGCGACATTGTTGGCTGTTAAAACTTGTATCTACAACCATTGGTTTGGAGTGGAGAAATTCAGAGGCCCCATAAAAGGTAACCGCAAAAACTTGATATAAAATGCACTGAAATTTATATATTGTTACATAAACAATTTCTTTGTCTATACTGAAAAACAATCATAGCAGTGTATTGTTACATCATAATCCGCTTATGCTGACATTGAGCATGGGTACTGTATGTTTTGAGATGTCTGTTTTTTTTGCTGTTGAGATTTCTGGTAGTGGGGACCAACCGGACGAAGCATTGTCTCATAATCTTTGTCGGATTTTTGGCCGCTCGCTAGTATTAACATAGACTGATATTTTGTATGTGGATGGTTGGTAAAATTCCACTTCTTTCCATTTGGAATTAAATCCTTCAGAACACCCACATTTATTTTCAATAATCCTTGTCATCAGACCAGAGCACATGCATCTCTATCATACGTTGACCCTGTTAAATTTCTGACGCATGAGTGCAAGGCAGCATCACTCTGCTACCACAAATGTAAAATGTTTTTTTTTAAAAAACCCATCTTGTTGTCTATTCAGTAGGCAGGAGGAACTGTAACTACAATTGACCAAACGACAGCCAGATAAAACAGTTTGCTGAAATTTCAAAGGAAACAGAATACCTTAGAAGTACCGATTGTTATGAAAACGTACACAGCAAATGGAGAAAAAAAAATCGTCTCAATCATGCAATACAATTATTTGATGTTGCCGCCACAATAAGAAATGGGCATTTATTTGGTTTTCCAAAGCTATCCTTTAATGGTGACTTCAATAACGCATGCACCCGTCATCAAAGAAAGCCGACTACAATCTTTCAATAAAAACAAAGAGCTTTTTATTCAAATAAGTCAGTACCAGACTTAAATGAAAGTGATGGAATCTGATGGATTTTTGTATTTTCCAACGTGACTGGAACACGTTAACTGTGCCATGAAAGTTTCCTTTTTGTTGGGATAAGATTTATGTTTACGAATGCTACCAACGGCGGCTTAAAACGCATACTAACTTTTACCGACTTGGGACGTACTGAAAAGTAAATGTGCTTCGTCATTCGTTACGTGAGTGTGCTATGTTTTTCCACTGAATTCAGACCAATATGACCTGTGACAAAATTATTGAATATTTTACAGCTATGTGTGTGCATATTTTCGATGGAATCACTTGTATTGTGGATTCAATGCATATGATGAGGTTCATAGGCGAGTACATGGTGTTGATACTCTATTCATGCTATACATTAGACATGTATATATAAACAGTATTCACGTATATGTACCAATTCGTTTTCTCTAAATAAGGTAAACTATTATATGTATCTTCATAAAAGGTGTATTTCTCATTTAATATGCATCAATTTAAGATGGTAACTGCCGATGAAGCACATATTTTACCGCCCGCATTTATTATGCAATTTGTTTGGGGCTAACTGACCTGGTTGCTTATAACATGGTTCGGTCGATAGCGCAGTCGGATTCTTCAGCTTCCAACTACTGATAGCGGGGTCACACTGTATTTACTTCAACACTTAAGTTCTGCTGGAGGGCTTTTCACTAGTTATCCTGGTTCTTTAGGTATATTAGTGATACTTGTGTGAATATATCACCAGTTATTTGACCTCATTGCATATCTATACACAATTATATACATGGGTTTTAATAGGTGAATCCATAGCAAACTAAACGTGCATGAAAACAGTAATGAGAGAATTTGCTGCTTAGAACAACAAAACATATTTTTAACTGATAATGAAATCGTTTGATGTGGAAGTCTTGCAAGAAATTAGTTTAGAACATATTTTCCCATCAGCAGAACAATTATGGAAATCTAATTATTTCAGTTATTATAGCTGTTATTTCTTTAACTGTAGGTAAATAGCAATTTATTGCAAACATTAATGGATTATACAGTAAGAACGTTGTGATGCCGTCTTTTGTCTTAGGCCATGCCAATGTGGGCATGTGAGAAAGCTTCTTGTGGGTTGGTCACTATGATGGTTTTTTCTGGGGTTTTCCTGGGTTCTTCCGCCATCTTTGATACTGGAAGCCTTGTATAGAGTATCTTGTGCAGAAAAATGGTGTTAAACTATACAATAACAACAACAACTTAT
The DNA here is from genome assembly GCA_029339505.1 of Unio delphinus. Taxonomy (NCBI): domain Eukaryota; kingdom Metazoa; phylum Mollusca; class Bivalvia; order Unionida; family Unionidae; genus Unio; species Unio delphinus. Next base: position 2,313,968 of record JAQISU010000238.1, on the reverse strand, counting down.
TATTTTGCTCCATTTGGGCCTATATAGGAATTTGATATGCTGGCTATTTACTTAGATCCATTTGCTCCATACAGATCTGTATAGCTCTGTGGTGCTGGCTGGTGACTTAGATTGATTTGCTCCATGTAGGCCTTTATAGTCCATCTTAAACAAAAGGTCTTTAATTGATTTACATTGATGTTGCTGCAGTGTTGGAAGAAGAATGTTGGAGACTACTATGTACGGAATTATAATTGAAAGCTCTTTAATTGTGTTACGTCTTGCTGATGTTGTTGTAATGGTACAGGACTACTTTGGAGAGAGTTTTATTTCAAAGCTTTTTAATTGTTTTACATTTTGTTGATGTTATTATAGGGTTTGGGACACACTATGGCCAAAGCTAATGCCGGTTATATTTATTGATATCTTGTTGATGTTGCAGGCTTCGGTAGACCAATACTAATCATCCCATGGATAGTATTACAGGAACTCGATTCTCTCAAGGGAGATGGTGGAAATAGCAGGAAAGGAATTCCCAATCTTGTAAGCATTTAAACCTTCATAAAGACACTTAATTTGACCAAAATTATTATCATTAAAAATGCCAGGTAAATCCGAGTGTTGAATATTATTGTCATTTTTTATAGTTTAATTGACATTCATCTCATCATTGCAACTTATTACTTCATACTATTCTAGCATTTTTGGATGTCCTATTTTCAAATTCCAATGTGCATTTCAGTTTTGATTGACAATCCCTAAATATTTGGTCAAATAAGTAAAAAAGCATTAGTTATATTAACCTTGATGTATCTAACAAATACAATTTTATGCCTTTATGTTTTCTGATGAGTTTTAATTGTATTCCTTGATGTATCGGACAAATAAAATTGTATGCCTTTTTGTTTTCTGATGAGTTTTAATTGTATACCTTGATGTGTTGGACAGAACTGTTAACAGTCATCAATTACTTTAGCTTCAGGTCACCCATTAAATTCCCAACTTTGAGGTTCTCTTAACTTTCCCACTTTCATGAAAAACACGGATAAAAGATATTAATTTTCATTTTCTTGTGACAATATTTTTTTGTATGGATGTAAGTAGGTTTACTGATGACTCCATTTCTCCAATTTGAAGACAAACCAATGAAGCTGAGTTTGGTTATGTAGCTTTAACAATGTTTCAGTCATATCACTACGATGTCTGCAATGTATCATTATATAGCAATGTCTAGCACTGGGTCATCATGCCACAGACATGTAGAATGATCTCCCACCCAGTCACATTATCCTGACACCAGGCCGACCAGTCCTAACACTGACCTGTTAATGCTGATCACCTAGCAAGGCAGCTGTTAGTGCCATTTTTATTAGTCTTTCATATGACTCAGCTGAGGTTCAAACCTGCAACCTCCCACATCCCGATCAGACACTCTAACCACTAGGCCACCAGAGTGGTCCATAATTCATTTAAATTGGTGTATTATTGTACTTAGATGGTGCTGATGTCATCAGTGGGTGACCAGTTGATCATTTGCACTCACTTAATTCATTTTATCACTTTAATAATAGCAATGATAATGCTTTATTTATAGAGGGTGACTCATTAGTCAAGGACTATTCTCCCTGGAGGCCATCTTAATGAGAGTATAACAATGCACATTATATGAAGATAGCAATAATTAGTGCTTATATTAGCATGTTTAGTATTAAAATACTAAATTCCATTATCTATTAGACACACATGCATGTTCATAATATCTTTTCTTAAATACTCTAATATTTTAAGCTGATTTTACATGTAGTGGAAGCTTATTCCATAGAACTGTACCAGAGTATTGAAAACTCTTTTTGAATTGCTCTGTTCTTGGGTTTGGTGCTAGATTTAGGTTTCCATGTGAGTTTGATATCAACTGGTATTGTGTTGAAAAAGGCCTGAATAAGTCCTGAAGATACACTGGTGCAGTTCCATGTAGACATTTATATAAAAGAACTGCCTTGTGAAAATCTATCCTGTCATATATTGTTAACCATTTGAGTTCTGTAAATAATGCTCTTGATGGATAATCAACAGATGCATCTAAAATTACATGTGCTGCTCGTTTCTGGAGTTTATAAATGCTGTCAAGCTATGATTTAGTGCAGTTTCCCCATATGTTAGAACAATAATCCATTGTTGGAAGAATATATGACTATAGTATATATTGCGAGTTTCCATAGGTAAATATTTCTTGATTCTGCTGAGAAGGGCAATTTTGGATGACTGTTTTACAAAGCTTATCAATATGGTCTTTCCATAATAAATTATTATCTATGGACACACCTACACGCCTTTCATGTTTGACATTTTTTAATGGATGATTATTTATTGCAAGAGATAGTTTTGGGTTCCCTGACTTGTGTAGCTTTTGTGTTTTTAATTTCTGTTTTACCTTCATTAATTACCATCCTATTTTGTTGTGCCCATTTTTGGACTCTAATAAGGTCTGAGTTTAATCTTGTTTGGATAACTTCAGTATCAGAACTAGATGTATACAAGGTTGCATCATCTGCAAACAAATCTGTATTTGTGGATTCATTATTTAATGGTAGAGCATTGATATTGATATATAGGAAGAGATTTTTTTAAATTGAAGCTTGAGTGTTGTCATAATAGATTCTTTCTTTACCTTTGATCTTACCTTCAAATATATGGTTTGATCATATCAAGGAAGTAGTCAGATACATTTCTCCCCCCATTTACTTAGCCCTTCTTAAGATGTCAGTTGTCACCTTACCAGCATGTAATCCCTTTAGTGATTTGTTTTCATTCATAAAACGCAAATATTTTTTAAACTGCCACATTTTCTTTGCTGAATGAATGGTGTTTTAAGAAGCATGACCACTTTAAGACTAGATTGTACTTTAGTAATATTATAAATTATTCTCAGCAAATATTATGTTAATTTGTACATCATTTAATCAATATTTGTCATTTTGGTGGCTTCATTCTAAGTTACATAAAAATGACACCTAAGCCCACATTTCATTATATTTTTGGGTCGAATATAACAAATCTTTAAAATTCCCTGTCCAACCTACACTAAAATTAATACAAGTCTAACAACACTCTTTGCACAGAGAATCTAAAGCTATATTGACCCAATATTTTTAATTATACAGTCACTACAGACTCAAAGGAAGGCTAGAAAACCAGTCCAGTTCCTCAACAATGTTTTCCAGGCCAAGCATCCCTGTATAGTGGGACAGACTCCCAAAGAGGTGAGAGTTGTGCCAGTATAATCAGTGAAATACATGGAAGTAGTGAGGATATGAAAGTAAGTGTATCACAACTTACGGATAATGTTTGATATTTGTTATGAAAGTAAGTGTATCACAACTTACGGATAATGTTTGATATTTGTTATGAAAGTAAGTGTATCACAACTTACGGATAATGTTTGATATTTGTTATGAAAGTAAGTGTATCACAACTTACGGATAATGTTTGATATTTTTTCATAAATCTATATTGTTGAACCTCTCTAACTGGAAATCTGCAGTTTGAAAAACATGGAATTGCCATAAACTTGGTTGACAGTTTACAGATAAAATCTGTTTTATAACCATTTTGATTTCTCTAGTTTTCTGAACAGTCAATTTTTAATCAACGAAATAAACTCACTCTTCCTTCACTTAACTGTCAAATATTTAATTGTCAAAGTATGTAATATACTTTTATTAGCTGTAAGCAATTTGGAGTATTTACTTATGTGGTGATTACAGCCTGGAGCACTCACTTATATACATTTATGTGGTGATTTTACAGCATTGAGTACTATGTGGTGATTACAGCTGAGACAACTTGCCTATTTAATGATAACATCTTAGAGTACACTCTATATATGGATTGCTGCTTAGAGTATTTTCCTAAGTAGTGACTCAACCTGGAGTTCTCACCCAGGTAGTGACTCAACCTGAATTTCTCACCCATGTAGTGACTCATCCTGGAGTTCTCACCCAGGTAGTGACTCAACCTGGAGTTCTCACCCAGGTAGTGACTCAACCTGTAGTACTCAACTGTTCAATTATTACAACCTGGATTACTAAACTATGTAATACTTACAACTTTATGTGCTCAACTGTGTGGTGATGCTCAACCTGGAGCATACAACTACGAGTACTCACCTATGTAATAATGACAACCTGGATTATTCACGTATAAATAGTGATCACAACCTGTAGTACTCACACATATGGTGGTTATTGATCAGTAAGTCATATTTCCAGAAATTGCCTGTGATTTATTTTATAAAATCATTGTGGTTTGTTTTGACAGTTTGCTTTCTTTTTTCTCCGTAGTCCAGTGAGGCAGCTCTTGTTTTTAAAGCTGAGTGCAATGATGACAGAATCCTACAGTGTTGTATGCAATGTCAGAAAAAATGTGAGTAACCATACTTGGACACTCTACGTTATAGAAATTTAGTTAAAATATATTTTAAATATTCATAATCAGATGCATCTAGTGTTAAATAATCTAGTGTAATAATCATCTAGTGTTAAATAATCTAGTGTAATAATCATCTAGTGTTAAATAATCTAGTGTAATAATCATCTAGTGTTAAATAATCTAGTGTAATAATCATCTAGTGTTAAATAATCTAGTGTAATAATCATCTAGTGTTAAATAATCTAGTGTAATAATCATCTAGTGTTAAATAATCTAGTGTAATAATCATCTAGTGTTAAATAATCTAGTGTAATAATCATCTAGTGTTAAATAATCTAGTATAATAATCATCTAGTGTTAAATAATCTAGTGTAATAATCATCTAGTGTTAAATAATCTAGTATAATAATCATCTAGTGTTAAATAATCTAGTGTAATAATCATCTAGTGTTAAATAATCTAGTGTAATAATCGTCTAGTGTTAAATAATCTAGTGTAATAATCATCTAGTGTTAAATAAATCCTTATACAGGGTTAAGAAAAGAAAGTTGAAACCTTGAAGTTTTATTGAAGATTTATACGAATCATGTACAATGGCCCCTCTGAGAGGGGGAATCAAACAGATGTTAGCAATAATTACAATTAGCAATAATTACACAGAAGTATGAAAGGCCTAAAGTATGGAAGGCCTAATTAATATTGAAATATGTAATATTTTCATTTAAAATCACGTGCATGTTATGTTGTTATAGGGTTTAATTCCATTTTTCAACACACAATAGGCTATACATGGCGGCCAGTATTATTGGTGGAGGAAGAACCTGGGAAAACCCCTGGAAATAACCACTAACCCATGAGAAGCTACTGGCAAGCTTTCTCACATAACTACATTAGCCGAATCTTAGACTCGAACCCAAGCAGACAGAGGTGAGATGGCAGTGATCTGTTACGGAGAGTGTTTTAGACCACTCGGCCACTTGGGGCCCCACATGCATGTTATGGAATCAGTGGGATACAGATTATTTCATTATTTGGAAAGCCACAGATATTGATATGTATGAAAATAAATGAATTCATAATGTTTTGACAATTGAATAATACATTTCTCCTAATATCCCAAGACTGATCTTTAATTCTAAACTGTCTTACTGAAGGTAATGCTAATTTCAGAATTTTTCATTCTCTATTCTAGATATCAACTCTGAGGTTGTTTTGTTAACAAATGACAAAAATCTAGTCAACAAAGCATTTGCTTGTAAGATTCCTGCCTTCAGCCGCCAGGTATGTTAATTATCTGTATATATATATATATATATATATATATATATATATATATATATATATATATATATATATATATATATATATATATGGGTCTTTTTGTTCATGCTTTGTGTTTTTTTTACATGTATAAACAAGCAGTTATGTGTATGTGTGTTTGTACTGTTACCTAGCAACTAGACTCATGGACTGGTGATAAGAAAGTATTGATGTAGTAAAACACTATTGTATTCTTGGGCAATGGACAAAAATGACCTTGCCCCAGCAAAGACAGTTCTGTTTTAGGTATTAGTATCGACTGGTCTTTGATAAGGGAGTGGTGTTTACTAAAATTTATAAATTTGTACACAGTGTACAATAATAGAAATGATGTTTAATGGAAAAATAGAAATTCTAGCTTTTCTCACATTTGCACATTAAACCATTGACTCTTTGCATGCCATAGCTCGGCATTCAAGTTTTGACTTGCTGTACTTTTTTTTACCTTTTATTATGACATGATTCAGTTTAAAAGATATGCCTTTTTTTTTTAGATATTTCTATCAATTTAGGTAATTTGTCATTAGGATCATCATCATTTTGTTCAACACTGCAGCATCATAAAAAAAACATAATACAACTGTGGAAGTGCTGCTTGGACATCTGCAATTACTAGCTAGATGTGTCATGTGCATATTCACACAGTGTGACTCCGCTATAACACGGCACGGTGTGACTTCGCTATAACATGGTAGTTGGGAGCTATAGAATTTGTCCGTGTTATAGACCAAACCGTGATATAAGCAGCCAGGTCAGTTAGCTAAATAAAATGATGCATGTACCCCAAAAGATGTGTGTGTGTGTGTGTGTGTGTTAATAAATGCAGGTGCAAAAATACATGCTTCATTGGCACAGTTACCATCTTAAATTTATGCATATTAAATGAGAAATACCCATGTAGTGGAAACAGAGAATACATATCTAATATTTTACTTTATTCAGAGAACCACACATATGTACATATTTGTGTATACTGTTTATGTATACATGTCTGGCAGAGAGCATGAATAGTTTTAACACCGTGTACTCACCTGCAAATCTAAGTAATTCCATCGAAAATATAAAAACACATTTAAAATATTCATTACTTTTTTCACAGGTCATATAGAGGTCAGAATTTAGTGGAGAAAAAGAACACAATCTTGTAAAACAAAAAAAGAAACACATTTACTTTTTATACATCTTAGGTCAGTAAACGGTAGTCTGCATATTAAGCTGCCGTATTAGCATTCCAAAGCATCAACTTGTTCCAGCAAATAGGATACTTTCATGGCACAGTAAACATGTTCCCTTCACGTTGGAAATTGAAACAGTCCATCAGATTCCATTGTTTTATTTTAAGTTTGATACTGTTTTTCTTTGTTTGAAGAATGTAGTCAGCTTTCTTTGCTGAAGGATGCATGCGTTATTGAAGTCACCGCTAAAGGACAGCTTTGGAGAACCAAATAAATGCCCATTTCTTATTGTGGCGGCAATATCAAATAATTGTATTGAATGCTTGAGACGAGTTTTTTCCATTTGCTTAGTACATTTCATAACAATGAGTGCTTCAAAGGTAATCTGTTTTTTTTAAATTTCAGTAAGCTATTTTATCTGGGTACATTTTAAAAAGGAATTGGCCATTATTTGGTCAATTGTATTTACTGTTCCTCCATGCATATTGAATAGCTTAAAAAGTAAGGTCTTCTTGTGTCTTTTTCTTGCTTATATTATGCTTTTTTACATTTGTGGTAGCGGAGTTATGCTGGCTTCTGCACATGCATCAGAAATTTAATAAAGGACAAACAGGTGCAGGTGTTCTTGTGTGATGATTACTACAGAAAATGTTTTCTGAAGGATTTAATTCTGAGTGAAAAGAAGAGCAAATTTACTTACCATCCACATACAGATGTCAGTCTATCTAAATATATTAATTGCTAGCAAGTGGCCTAAAATTGAACGACATATAGGTTATGATATAATATATAACCCTAACCCTAACCCTCTAGAAAATTCAACAATATCACAGATATCTAACAGCATCCAGTACTCATGCTAGATGTCAGCATAAGCACATTATGATATAACAATGGACTGTTAGGTCGGTTTGTCAATATGGACATAGAATTTGTTCATGTAACAAAAGATAAATTTAAGTGCATTTTATATAAAATTGCGGCCTCCTTTCGTTGTACCTCTGAATTTCTCCACTCCAAACCAATGGTTGTATATACAAGTTTAAACGTCCTACAATGTTACCAGAATTAAAAATTGCCAGATGGTATATTTTGCCACCAACAAGGAAAACAAATCACAATTTGCAACATTGGTAAAGCCCTGGGCTATCCATGAATTAACTTGTTACACATTAATTTTTTTGGGTACTTTTAAGAAAAAAAAACATTTTTTCCTATATGAAAAAAATACTTATAAAATTTCAGGAGCCACTCCATGATAATCTTGTATACGCAATTTCTTCCCCAAAATGACAATAAACTTTTTACGTTTTGTGTATGAGAAAATACATGTAGATAAAGTTTTGGTAGCCATGTTACGACCATGTTATATCCAGATTTGTTATAACAGTGTGCTATATCAGGGTCATACTGTGTACATGTGAACTTTGTAGTTGGGATACATGAGTGGGGTTTGTAATTTGGGATGAGGTGGTTGGATGAATTGCTAGTTTCACATGATGAAAAATGAACTGATGGCTCTGTGTTGCATGATGTTCATGACAAGGTGTTCTTATGTTTGTTTGGGCCCCGAGTGGCTGAGTGGTCTAAAGCAAGCTCTGTTATAGATCACTGCCATCTCACCTCTGTCTGTGTGGGTTCAAGTCTCAGATTTGGCCAATGTGGGTATTGAGAGCTTGTCAGTAGCCTCTCATGGGTCGGTGGTTCTTTCTGGGGGTTTTCCCCTGTGCACTTTCTCCACCATGAATACTGGTTGCCATGTATAGTCTATTGTGTTTCTGGGAGTTTTCCCCTGTGCTCTTTCTCCACCATGAATAATGGTTGCCATGTATAGTCTATTGTGTGCTGAAAAATGGCACTAAACCCTACATCAACAACTGATGCTTGTAATTGTGTTATTTGATACTAATGTTATATTCTCTTGCAGATCTTTCATGATGGTATTAAGAAACTCGTCAAAAAGAATATTCAAAGCACGGCACCACTAGAAAGAGGTAAATTACTATGCTAGAGGTAAATTATGAAATTTTCATTGTTTACAAGTCTTGAGCATTTTAGTAGAAGCTAGTGCAACTTTTTAAAACATTTTTTATTCTTTACCTTTAGTAGCATTAGAACACATACACAACAATTTGCATGTTTTGTTCTTTTTTTTCTCTTACCTTGCTATAAGATAAAGTGAATTTATGATGGCTGTATGTAACCTGCCGTCTGCTTGTGTGTCCATCAACATTTGTTTATAAAAATTATGGGGGACACATTTCAGAAATGCTGTTTGATCAAACTTGTAATATGAGCTTGTCTCATCAAGATGCTTTTCACTTAAGACTGAGATCCATGTATCTTAACAAGTTGATCTTGCATCTAATTATCATAGCATATTACCACTCTGGAGGATATCTTTTTTATCTAATTTTGATCCGAATAGAAGTGTACAGTATGAAGAGTACATATGATTTAGTGTGTGTGTGTGATTTGGATTTTTAATGTAGTTTTAACAATTATTCAGTCATATTGCTATGATGTCTACAGCATGGCAGTTAATAGTGATGTCTAGCACTTGGGCATCATGCCACAGACACATAGCATGATGTCCCAGTGCCCACCCAGTAACATTATCCTGACACCAGACTGACCAGTCATAACACTAGCCTCTTGATGCTGAGTGCTCAGAGAGGTAGCTGTTAGTATCATTTTTATAAGTCTTTGGGATGACTCTGCTGGGGTTTTAAAAAACATAGCAAACTATGTTTAAAATGCAGTCATATTTTTTCTAAAAATAAATATAAAATATAGGTTTGTGAGTAGAGCAAATAAATTCTAAAATTGGAAAGTAATTATTGACTTTTTTGGAAGAAAGTGAGCCCTGGAAGAAAAAAAAATTACTTTATCTAGTAATCCAAACAAAACTGCAAATATCATGTTTTAGATAAAGAATCAAAAGCAGTTAGCAATTAAAATATTTTATGAGCAATTGCACAATTAAATTTAAACTTAAAACTGGACATATGTTTTATCAATTAAATAAATAAAATTGCAGGTTTAAACAACATATTTTACCAATTAAATTAAACATTTTGCATGTTTAAACTGGACATAGTTTTGATTGCCTTGTGGCACATCTACCTGCACTCTAAGTCTCTAAAATAAAAATGTAAATAAACAATAGTTTGTTAAAAATGAAAACATAAATAAGATATTAGTTATTCATTTTACTTAATCATGGCATATTTTAAAATTCAAATAATAGAATATCTCTAGTGTTTGTAACTTCACAGGTATTGATTGCTGATAAATTAACTCATTTGTCTAGTCATTTTTCTCACTTCACTATTTCAAACTACTGTAAATTATTTCCACAAAAATTTCCGTAACTTTTAAGCATAATATTACCAGAAAGCATAAAGCATAAAATAGCACAGCAATAATTTCACAACATGCATGCACATTTCTACTACTGTGAAAATATTGAAGTTATAAATCCAGCAAATCCTAGTTAATTGAAAGAAAAGCTTGTATAAATGCCATAGCTGTTTATACAAAAAAAACCCACCCAAATGCATTTTTTTTAGAAACACTTTGAAACCTAATTACCATGAGTTGAGAAAACCATGGCTTATTAAAGAACCTGTGAATTAGAGTTTAAGTTTGTGTGAAAGACATGACTTTGTAGTCATGAATTTAAATTAAAGCGTTGTCTGTACATTTAACTCGTAGATGTTTGCATTAATATGATTATGAGCAAGAGACTAAGTTGTAAAGATCTTGCATAACTTTGATTATTAGTAAGAGACTAACTTATAAAGATCTTCAATAACTTGGATTATTAGTAAGAGACTAACTTGTAAAGATCTTGAATAACTTTGATTATTAGTAAGAGACTAACTTGTGAAGATCTTGAATAACTTTGATTATTAGTAAGAGACTAACTTGTAGAGATCTTGCATAACTTTTATTAGTAAGAGACTAACCTGTAAAGATCTTGAATAACTTTGATTATTAGTAAGAGACTAACTTGTAAATATCTTGCATAACTTTGATTATTAGTAAGAGACTAACTTGTAAAGATCTTGCATAACTTTTATTAGTAAGAAACTAACTTGTCAAGATCTTGCATAACTTTGATTATTAATAGGAGACTAACTTGTAAAGATCTTTAATAACTTTGATTATTAGTAAGAGACTAATTTGTAAAGATCTTGCATAACTTTTATTAGTAAGAGACTAACTTGTCAAGATCTTGCATAACTTTGATTATTAGTAAGAGACTAACTTGTAAAGATCTTGCATAACTTTTATTAGTAAGAGACTAACTTGTCAAGATCTTGCATAACTTTGATTATTAGTAAGAGACTAACTTGTAAAGATCTTTAATAACTTTGATTATTAGTAAGAGACTAATTTGTAAAGATCTTGCATAACTTTTATTAGTAAGAGACTAACTTGTCAAGATCTTGCATAACTTTGATTATTAGTAAGAGACTAACTTGTCAAGATCTTGCATAACTTTTATTAGTAAGAGACTAACTTGTCAAGATCTTGCATAACTTTGATTATTAATAAGAGACTAATTTGTAAAGATTTATTAGTAAGAGACTAACTTGTAAAGATCTTGCATAACTTTGATTATTAGTAAGAGACTAACTTGTCAAGATCTTGCATAACTTTGATTATTAGTAAGAGACTACCTTGTAATGGTGGCACTCCACATTTTTGTATTTTGCATAGGGTTTGGATTTTAAAGAAAAAGAATTTCCCAGTTTCACTGCACTCGTTATACTGGCATATATCTTAGGTGTTGTTCAAAGAACCTTTAATTCCCTTTATTTTAGTGTATGATTGATGGGTGTAATATGGGTTTTAGAGTATACAGCTTGGCCTTATTTGAGATGTGCATCTTTAAAAAAAAACTGCTAGCACCACTTGGTCATTTTCACTTCCTGGAATTCAGAGGTAAATTGTATTTTTTTAAAAAGAGCTGAGAACTTTTTATATTTTATATATTTAATAATTCATCCATTGCACTTTCAGAAGCTGCTGGTAATGTCTGGTTTGGCAAAATTTCATTTTCCCAGTTTTAATAGGTGCTAAAGATAGTGTAGTTTAGACTAATTCGGGTGATATTTTTAGCACAAGGGAGCAGTCATTTTAGTAAGCAGTGTGCTTAAATCATGTACAGTTTCCATAAGCACAATATCCATGAAAATGTCAGCCACATTACATCAAAGTAGCATAGAGGTATGCCAACATATCTCCACTGTGCATGTTTAAAATGCAAACAATTTCACCTTGCATATGTCAATCTCACAAAAGTACATAATAATAACTGGTGAGTGCACCCAAAGATCTTAAACGACTGATTATGAGCAAGAGACTAACTTGCAGATATCTTGGATGACATTGATTCTGAGTATGAGACTTGCATGTAAAGCTCTTGCATGACTTTGATTATAAGCAAGAGACTAACTTGTAAAGCTCTTGCATGACTTTGATTATAAGCAAGAGATTAACTTGTAAAGCTCTTGCATGACTTTGATCATGAGTAAGAATCTATTCATATAAATTATGTTTTATGTTTGGAAAGATTTTTTTTATCAGACTATACAAAAATAATTTAACTTCAACATGATATATAGTTTGTGTGCTGGTTTGCATAATTTATGTTCTTACTATGTATGCTACAGGAGTGTGCTTAGTGAAATGGTGAACTGTTATGTAAGCCAGGGAGTGAAAACAGGCATGCTTGTGTCTCTTGTTATGTGTCTCTGATGCTATTTTGATTTTTGATTGTTCTTGAATAAATAATAGGACATGCCTTAATACTTTCTTTTATGTTTTACAGTGAATAGTTTTCAGCTCTTATTGAATAAATCTCATTAATAATTTATTAGTAATATAATTGTTGAAAATGTAATAGTTAGTACAGTCTACATGTTTTGAGTTAGCGAAGATGAGCTCTTGTTGAATAAATCTAATTGTTGAAAAATTTCATCCATTCATTTGAGAGGTGATGTCTGTTCTAGAATGCCAGTTTTCACCTGTCTGGTTCATGGTAGATATAATATTGTAATAACCTGCATTTAGGGAATGAGGTGTGCATGCTTGTATACAGTAAACACCATTCATACTAGCCACCCAATTCGGTCTTGACTTTTTTTTAAATCGGCACATTACCAGCAAATTGCTCAAATGAGTTGATATTAATATTTTCTAGGATTCTTTGTTTTGTTTACTTTGTTGATTAATATTTAGTTTGTGTAGTCTAAATTTTTTGTGTTAGCAAAAATAAGGAGTATCATGCTGGTGGCTGGCATCCTTGATAATTTGATTAATGACTATTTCTAGTTAACCGTTTAACACTGTACGATACATACTCGATGTTTTTATAGCCCTTGATGTTTCATTGTTATACATCATCACATGGTAGTATGGTTTTTCTTTTTGTCTTTGGTACATACACATGTTGAGTTCGCTATCATGCGGTCTAACTTGGTAATATTGTAAGAATACATAAGTTTCCAATCTGTTGCTATGAGCTACAGCATAAAACATGATGTGCTGCATACTATAAAACAGATTTTCTTTTCTTTTCTTGGGGCAATACAATCGCAATGTGCAGTGTGTAAAATATAGAGTAATTTCTATAAATAATCATCATGAAAATTGACTAAATATACACATGCAGTACTAACTCGTGCTTTTTTTAATATTTCAACAAAAACTAGTTTTGTTGGATTAGTGGGTTTCATGGGCTCTGTTGGGTTTTTGTCAAGAGTATATAAGGCTTTGTGGGCTGCTTGTGGGGCTTCAGTCAGCTAGCAGTGATCAAATTAGGTACATCACAGTTATTATGAGTTTATTTTTTATTTTTTTTATTATGTTTTGTTTAGTTTGTTGTAGTTATGCAAACTTTAGGCAATATTTTGGACAGTAAATATTTGTTAAAGTTTATTTAAATACAAATCAAAATGTATTTAAGGAATTTTTAAAATTATTTTTAATTCGTTTCTCTGTTCCAAATTATATGCATTCTAGTCATTTCTAATTTATTTTTATAAGTAAACTAGATATTGTTATATCATTTATTATTTCAAACTCAGTTATATGGTCAAGTGAGTGTTGTCCTTACAGACCAATACTTTTATATATTTCTTTCTTTATTTTCTTTATTTAATTAGTTTTATGAAGCTAAAGACATACAGAGAAGTTTCTATATAATATAGAGAAATCAAGAGTTTGAGTTTACTCCATTCACCCTCCTTATTCTGCTGGTAAAAAGCATACTCATCCCTATATATGTTCTTGATTTCAGCTATTGCACCATTGAAGTCCCCTGACAATGAGCAGGTTGTCTCAACTAGTCTACCACAGCTCAGTGAGTATTCTTTTAAATGTTTATTTCATCCTATCTAAAAAGCATAGACAGTAGGTACAAATCACTTTCAGGATAGTGTTGTTGTTCATTAATGTGAAGATTTTGAAACCATTACAAGCATGAAGCTTGATACATACATTTGTTTGGATAACATATGCATCACAAGCAAAAGAATGTCACATTGACCTATTTTTAATGGCATGGAAATTATGCCAATTTATGCCACTGAGGCTTGTGTTCACAACCGTCTGTACAGATACCAAACTTTACATTTGGGGACAAATGTTCATACCTGAAACACTCGGTTTGTAATCAAAAGCAAAAATCACTGACCTAATTATTTTGCTATGTTGAATATTTTTTCTTGTTATTTCTCCAACCACTTTACCCATGTGTGTCCTTTTTTCCCTCCCTCCCACCCTGCATTTCTCACATCACATTTGGTTATGTTTTGTGTTCAGGTCAATTTTGGGGATATGTTTAACTGCTTTTGGTGTGGATGTCAGAGCTTATGGTTAATAAAATATTTGCCAAAACCTTTTTTAATGTGTTCAAATTATGTGAAACAATTTCATTTTAAGCATTTTGTTGAAATGTTGTGTATTTCTTCTGGCTATACACTTAGTCAATGCTTTGTGTTGCCTTTAGTTGAAATGTTGTGCATTTCTTCTGGCTGTACACACAGTCAATTCTTTGGATTGCCTTTAGTCAATACAAACTCTTCATCAGGACAATTTCTGGGTCTTCTTTGCGTGTTTCAAAGGACTGTAATTGACTGCTGTGAGAACACTCATTGAAATAGAACCATAAAAGCACACTTGATCAATCAGAATAGTAAATCGAACATTACCACAAAAACATCTAGATACTTTGCATGTTTGAAATGACATTACTACACTCATTCAAATAGAACCACAAAAGAACAATTGAATTAGTTATTGGTCACTTTGGCATTCTTCCTGATGTGATTTTTATCGGTCCCGATGTACAGACTTTAATTCCTGGTTCCCAGGTGTACAGACTTTATTTTATGGATCCTGATGTACAGACTTTAATGTATGGGTCCTGATGTACAGACTTTAATGTATGGGTCCTGATGTACAGACTTTAATGTATGGGTCCTGATGTACAGACTTTAATGTATGGGTCCTGATGTACAGACTTTAAGCTTTCCAATGTATAGACTTTAATGTATGGTTTGTGGTGTAGATTATATTGAATTAGTCCGAATGTACAAACTTTAATGTATGGGACCTGATGTACAAACTTTAATGTATGGGTCCTGATGTACAGACTTTAATGTATGGGTCCTGATGTACAGACTTTTTAAGTTTTTCAATGTATAGACTTTGATGTATGGGAAATGGTGTAGATTTATTGTATTGGTCCCGATGTACAGACTTTAAATTTTCAATGTATAGACTTTGATGTATGGGAAAGGGTGTAGATTTTATTGTATCAGGCCCGATGTACAGACTTTTAATGTATTGGTTCCAATGTACAGACTTTAATTTAAGGGTTCCAATGTACAGACTTTAATGTATGTGTCCTGATGTACAGACTTAGAAAACTGAAATGATATTAAGCTGTACATACTTGTACTATTAGAGTAATTCTAATTTTCTTTGAACAGTTGCTCAAACAGAATCTCCCAGCAGGGATTTCCAGCATCATCAACCACAGCAGCAGAAGCAGGACAGTAAAGTCAAATTAAAGGGTTTGGTAAGTTTGGCACATCACAGGTCATTTGAAGGATGGTATATGGTCACATGTCTGTTGAAAATGGGTTATGGTTACAGCTAGACATTACTGGTCTTTTGAAGGATGGTATATGGTCACATGTCTGTTGAAAACGGGTTATGGTTACAGCTAGCCATTACTGGTCTTTTGAAGGATGGTATATGGTCACATGTCTGTTGAAAACGGGTTATGGTTACAGCTAGCCATTACTGGTCTTTTGAAGGATGGTATATGGTCACATGTCTTTTGAAGACAGGTTATGGTTACAGCTAGCCATTACTGGTCTTTTGAAATATGGTATATGGTCAAATGGCTGTTGAAGATGGGTTATGGTTACAGCTCGCCATTACTGGTCTTGCAATAGCAAGCTTGAACCATAAACTATTCACCAGGCTGAATTTTTGTAGTGGTCATCTACAAGGGCATGTGGCAAAACAATTTGGCATATCAATTTTCAATTTCACTGTTTTGAAAGTTACATTATTTAAGACATAAGCTTGATTTTCCTGAACTTACCACAAAAGCATTGCACATTTCGCCTTCAATAACCCATACACAGTGGGACTGAGAGACATAGACCACAGTATAAGCATGGGTGTGAGCTATGAAATGGACCTTTGAAAAAATGGATAACGGGATGGACACTGACAGTGTGGTGAGAGTTTATGCAGTTTAATACTTGTGTAATAATCACATGGGGAATACTTGTCAGTAGATATCTTTTTCTGTTGAAGGTCTTTGCTTTCTATATAAGTTACTTTTATTTTCAGTATATTCATGAAGAGGGTTAAAAACTAATCCAGGTGGTTTCAACAAACATAACATGTATACCAATGAAAACAATCTGTATTACATTTATGGATTTTGCATGTGAATGAGGATAAATTTGAATCTTCATGTGTTACCATGATTCTGAAAAGTTTATTTAAGAAAAGTGTGACATTTATTTAGAGAAATTTTGTTGAAACTCAAATTTTTTAATTGTTGTATTAGTAAAATACTGATGCTCAGATTTCATTCCAAGGTATTGGTGAAATCTGCTCATCCTTAAGCAGACCGCTGAGTTCCAATTCAAAAATGTTAAGTTCACTATAAACTTTAGAAATTGTGTCTCCATAATGAAGCCTATCACTGAAATTGATTTTTTCATGTACCTAATACACCATTCACTTGGTTCCTTTGCTCACATTTGCGAATGAGTATGATAAAAGATTGATCCTTGTCAGGTTCTTCAGTTATGTTACATGTACATTAGTGTTCTTAGTGTTTGATTATTTAACTAGACAGCTCCGGTGGCCTAGTGGTTAGAGCATCCGCCACAGAAGTGGGAGATCATGGGTTCGATTCCTGGCCAAGTCATACCAAAGACTTGCAAACATGGTACTAACAGCTGCCTTGCTTGGCGCTCAGCATTAAGATGTTAGTGTTAGGACAGGTTGGCCTAGTGTCAGGATAATGTGACTGGGTGGGACATCATGCTACATGTCTGCATCATGATGCCGCAGTACTAGACATCACTATAAACTGCATCACTGCAGACATTGTAGCAATATGACTGAAATTGTTTTAAAGCTACATTAAAAATCCTAATCACACACACACATTATTTAACTAAATGAGCTGACTTAACATGCAACTCTGACTGCTAGTTCTTACACAGGTATGATTTCAGACCTGCCAACCCTTATGATTTTGCCAAAAAGACCCTTAAAAAATACATACTTGCAACATAAAAGCATAAAGTATGGAAAAAGTAATGGTTCATCTGTTTGATTTGAATCTAGGTTTTTCATGGAGTTAATGGAATCAGTCAAGAAACCAGACTAACTTTACAGCAATACCTCAAATTCTTGAAACTCCACATATTATGCATGGTGTCTGCATGATCTAACTGTGGAGTATATACAACAAATGTTTTAATTGGCATCTTGCGATTGATGCATGTTGAAAAATGAAAGGGAAAGTAAGCTTCTTAAAAAGTGTCCATAATCAACAGGAAAGAATTAAAAGGACTATTCAGATTCTTGAAGGAAGTGCCACAATTACGTTTAATGGACATCACGTGCCAGTTTGAGTATGTCTCATGGCGGGAAATATGATTGCCATCACCATGTGAAATTGACAAAACATTCCAAGAATTACGTCACATTCAGAGATGGCAACAGGCTATTGAGCTGGATACGGTTAGGAACTAAAGTTTGTGCAACTGTAATTAGGTCAGTAAGTACTTTACAAATTTTTCAGTTGAACAAAACCTATTTTCTCTGTGTGTTTCGATTACTGAGCATTTAAATAGGTTCTCAAGCTTTACAGTAGTATCTTATGATTTTTGAAAACTGGTCACACAGATACAATTTTACTGCTTTACTGAGATGGTCTCATCAAGGTAGTAGTGGCTTATGACACAGATACAATTTTACTGCTTTACTGAGATGGTCTCATCAAGGTTTTGCAGGTCTGGGATTTCATACCTTTTAACTTTTTTGATTTTACCCCTTTCACATTTTTGATACAAAAGACTAATTTGATAATACAAGACACGTCTACATGTAATTGATCAAGACAATTCAACTAACACTTCCACGAGTCATGATCAAATTACAATGGATACTTAATTGGGTTGCTATGAAAATGCTCATAGTTGATCAGATCTAAAAATTGAATGAAAGATGGCATATGGCATTTATGAGGATTACACTGAAATGAAATTAAAAGATAAAACTCAAACAGCAATTTCACTTGAAAGGACTTGTTTATTGTGTTAAACTTAAGTGTTTACACCAGTAGTCATTACTGACATTTTAATTAATTGATGATTTGTTGTATATTGTTATTTACAGTGTATTTAGAATTGTTTTTGTTTTGCTTGAAAATTCAACAAAATATATGAGTTTTATTAAAAGTTAAAAAAATGGCATTGATTGCTGTTTTCAAAGATAAACTGAAGTTAGATTAAGGTTTCATTTACCACTTTCCAACAGTTTTAATCAAATTTAGTTTGGATGTATTTTTTTTTAAGACAAAATGGGATAACACCTATCTTGCATTATAAGGGGATCCACTTGTTATCAGAGTGGTATACTTTTGAATAGATCCATAAAATAAATACTTGCAGTATTTGTATGTTCTTTTAGTATAATAACGCTGATCTATTCTCCAAAATGGCTGATTTGACAGCAATCCTAATAGTCTTAATAGGGTTACTTCTGAAAGGATGGATGTATCAACTTGGAATCACTCAGACACTATTAGTGCCATTATGTAATTGGTTCAGAATGGAAATGTTGTTCATAAGACCTCTAACCTGGCACCATAGTGGCTGTCTTGAAAAATCATGTTATTCCTATTCATCTTGCATGAACACTTATTGCGGTATTTAATTTATTCTAAATTTAAACTTTTTGCAGATCTAGCCACCATGATATCCACACTTTTCTGAAAGTCTTACAAACTAGACCTATTGATCATTGCTTTCGTATTAGTATTGCATTGAGTTAGTGCTTCATAATACAAAATTAAATGTAAGATAAATACATAATTGTGAATACAGTAAACCTAAAAATAAAGTTTGGGAAGCATTCTTCAGCAAATTTGATTTCATGTGTGTATGAAATGGTATTTTTTGGCACAGCAGTACCAACTCATATATAATGATGAAACAATCAGAATAAAATGCATTGCCAAAGGATATACCACAGTAGACAGCCTGGCTGGATCCAGTGACGTGATTTGACCAAGCACTCTCTTGATCAGGCTTTTTAACCAATGCATCATTGTGGTTCAGCTTCCAGTCATGCCATCACATCAGTATTAGTTGTTAGAATAATGTTATGGCTTGTAAAAAGTGAAAATGTCCAGTGCATAAAATAATATTCCAGGTTATGATACACAAGAGCATTTATTTGATTATGGAAATTTAGTGGCAGCCTGAAATGCTAATGAATAGATTTTTAAATTTACTCTTGAAGTGCATTCTAGCTTCATTTCCTTTCATTTATCATTCATTGTTTTCTGCATTTTGAATTAGAAATATCAGGTTTTCTACAGTTGCATTCATCATTTTGTTTGCATTCATTCTGCTTGTCATTTGCATTCTGTTTGCATTTCATACCAACTTCAGGATCTATATTTAGTTGCAATCCAATGAAAATGTTGATAACCAGCAATCTGACACAGATTTTAAGGTTAAAAGCCTTGAATTGTGTACTTAAGCTGTACTGTCTTGTGAGCATGATAACACAAACAAGTGTGAATATAATTTTATCAAATCCAGCAGTTGGATGTTGGAGGAATTTATCAAATACTTCTTGTTAAGTAACTTCATTAATAATTAAAGATATTAATATAATAACTAATTCATAAATGTTATTTATGAATTTAAAACAGCTGGGAAATAAGTGTTTGAGGCAAGTTCCATGATCCTGTCCATGGTATCATGTTCAATGTCAAAGATCGTGACAAAGAGGTTGTGTTCCACAATTATATGTCTTGTGAATAAATTTGATAAAAACATACAATAAAATATTTCATAAAAACATACAAGAAAATATTTCATAAAAACATACAAGAAAATATTTCAAAATTTAATATGTTGGAGTTTCTCAAGAAATTCAATGAAAACAATAAAAGGTCAGAAGAAATGGACTATCATGGGATTACTTAAAATTCTTTTCAGTTGGTACAGCATTACTCTTTTAGAAACTCTTGTTTCTGGAATAATAATAAAGGTTTTGTTCTGAGATCAAGTCTTTATGAACATTCAGTTATAGAGTTGTCTCAAAGATATATTGGGTTACTAATATTTGTATGAAAATATTTTTGCAACATTAATGAGTCTTGCTATATTATAATTTAATGATAATATCTTTTTGATGGAACTATTACTGTAACAGTTGTAACAAGCAATCTCTTTATATTTCTAACATTAATGTATCTTGCCATATTAAAATTTAATGACTATCTTTTTCATGGATCTATTACAGTTGAAATAAGCAATCTCTTTAGATTTTTAACATTAATGTGTCTTGCCATATTAAAATTTAATGACTATATCTTTTTGATGGAGCTATTACAGTTGCAATAGCACTCTCTACAGATTTGTAACATTAAAAACAGCATAAATTTTTTTTTATTACTTTTGAATTTTATTTTGTGTGTAATTACTCTTGACATTTATTGATTAAAATAATTCCTCTGTCTTTCTATACTTGTATAGGTGGATGAGATTTTCTGTCTGTTGAAGACACAGATGAAAAGTGCTCTTGGCCATGTATTGGAGGTTGAGATGAAAGAAGCTTTTGGTGATATGTGGTAGGTCATAGTTGTAAACTGTGGTAGGTCATAGTTGTAAACAGCTTTTGGTGATATGTGGTAGGTCATAGTTGTAAACTGTGGTAGGTTATAGTTGTAAACAGCTTTTGGTGATATGTGGTAGGTCATAGTTGTAAACAGCTTTTGGTGATATGTGGTAGGTCATAGTTGTAAACAGCTTTTGGTGATATGTGGTAGGTCATAGTTGTAAAGAAGCTTTTGGTGATATGTGGTAGGTCGTAGTTGTTAACAAGCTTTTGGTGATATGTGGTAGGTCATAGTTGTAAACAGCTTTTGGTGATATGTGGTAGGTCGTAGTTGTTAACAAGCTTTCGGTGATATGTGGTAGGTCATAGTTGTAAACAGCTTTTGGTTTTATGTGGTAGGTCATAGTTGTAAACAGCTGAACGTAGACCCAGATCTGGTGCATTTCTGTATGGCAGATCAATGTCTATGTTGTTCGCAGTCGAAAAGTAGATTCACTTCATTTCAAGTTAATAAATCTTGTTAATCATCAGTCATTATTGCTGTTTCAGTTTGTAGGCATGTTCTTTCAGGAGGACTTGCAGATACCAGATTCACCTTATCATCAGTTTAGTGATTCTTGGAATTTTCTCACTACAAGAAAGTAGCTTCCATTTCATTTTCTGTTTCTTGTTCTATCTTCACTGAAAACAATGTTTTGCACTTTATTTATCTAACTTCATTTTATTAATAGCTTACTGGCACCATATTGATTAACTGGTAAAAAGTACTTTCTGTTGTGCTCAGTACTTATCCTAGTATACTCGTAGGTAATTGTTCCATCATTACATGTTGTACGGTAATGACTGTTATTTCCCTTGAATGTTTCTTTATTCATATCATCCCCATGTTGGACAGTGGCAGATGCTTTATCTGTTCAGGAAATGGATGCACCCACCCATACATGAGTCTCCTGCTGCCTTAAAGATTAGCTTTAGTTCGCCAAAGGCTAAGGGAGTAAACCCTAAAAGAAAATCCAGAGTGGAGACCCTAAGGCAGCTGGACTACATCCCCTTCTGGCAACTCCTTGGTCTGGAGAGGGATGGGCTCCATCAGATAATTTATGCCCAAGACACACTGATAACATTGGACAAATCGGAAGTTACCATACTGGATTGGTCGTTGCCTGGGTAAACAAGGACCACGCCTGCTGTTGTCCACTAGGACAGACATGTTTTTGGAGACACAGGCATTGGCACATGATCAAGATAAGTGGAGGGAACTGGTCAGATGTTTAGCAGCACAGTGCCTCAATGACCACACTAGGTCAAGAGACTGATGATGATTATCATCATCATCCCCATTATAGGAAGTTCAGTGAGAAGCTTCAATGTGTGTAACCAAATTATTCTGCTTTATGTTTACATGGCAGGAGTAAGTGCATGGCATGTAAGTGATTTTATGTGGCAAAAGAGAATTATGTGCCAGTATAAATTTTATTGAGTGAAATTTAGGTTTTACATATGTGTAATTATGCTGAAATCACTCTTTAACAACTAGGCCAGGGTACTGGCTAGGGTAATTATTCCTCCAATAGCCAGTACAAGAATTAGACAACATAATTCAGTCAGCCCAAGACACCACCTCAGCCTCAGCATACACCATCAGTGACCAGAACTTAATTAATTTTCACATATATCCAGTGTGTAGTTCTGCAACCAGAGTCTTCCATTATGTTACAGACTGCCAGGCCAGTACTGTCATGGTTTGGCAACCCACCTGAACCTTTCCTAGATGCCCCATCTCTGGTGCATATTCACTGCTGGCTGCTGGGATTATTCTCTCAATAGGCAGTATTGGGCTTTGACACCAGAAGACAGCCATTCCTGGACTTTGACACCAGAAGACAGCCAGTCCTGGACTTTGACACCAGAAGACAGCCAGTCCTGGACTTTGACACCAGAAGACAGCCAGTCCTGGACTTTGACACCAGAAGAGAGCCAGTCCTGGACTTTGACACCAGAAGACAGCCAGTCCTGGACTTTGACACCAAAAGACAGCCAGGCCTGGACTTTGACACTAGAAGACAGCCAGTCCTGGATTTTGACAAGAGAAAACAGCCAGTCCTGGACTTTGACACCAGAAGACAGCCATTATGTTACAGACTGCCAGGCCAGTACTGTCCTGGTTTGGCAACCCACCTGAACCTTTCCAAGATGCCCCATCTATGGTGCATATTCACTGCTGGCTGCTGGGATTATTGTCTCAATAGCCAGTATTGGGCTTTGACACCAGAAGACAGCCATTCCTGGACTTTGACACCAGAAGACAGCCATTCCTGGACTTTGACACCAGAAGACAGCCAGTCCTGGACTTTGACACCAGAAGACAGCCAGTCCTGGACTTTGACACCAGAAGACTGCCAGTCCTGGACTTTGACACCAGAAGACAGCCAGTCCTGGACTTTGACACTAGAAGACAGCCAGTCCTGGACTTTGACACCAGAAGACAGCCAGTCCTGGACTTCGACACCAGATGACAGCCAGTCCTGGACTATTTTTATTGAGCACAACCTAAGCTATCTTGCATGGGGATTGGGTTCTGTGATCTGTCTTTCTGGTATACCTTGTCCTTGTCTTATAACTAGGACAGTTTCTAGCACCTAGTCAATCCTTGTCTAACGCTTCTTCTGTCATAGGTGCCCAACATAATTAACATAGAAGCTTTGACCTATCTACCATATATACTCGCGTATAAGCTGAGAAATTTAGAAAAAAAATAAGGCCTGAAAGAAGGGGGATCGGCTTATCTGCAGGTCAAGGTCCAAGTCTGAAATTTATAATGCTTTTTTCCCTCGATTTCCAATATTTATTGTTTCTGTCGATTGCCGAATATGAGTTCACATGCCTAATGGTGCCACATGGCTGATAAGATTTGTCCTGTCGTGAAGTAAAACAAATATTTTTTTCTAACTTAAGTGGTAGGATAATGAATAAAAAACATGTTTTAATGTACTTGACGTCTATTTGACAGATGTCCATCCACCAGAAAATACAGCCATATGTGTTATTTGAACCACGGAAATACATGTATTTTCCAAAAGAACTGCCATATTAGTAATCTCTAGTCAAGTATTTAACCCTCAGCTAATCAGTAATCATTAATCTCTACGGTTTCGTGGAAATGCACGCTAGTTTATATATTTCAGTGTAAATATGAAAAGAATCTACGTTAAAAATATAAAAGAATTATGATACTGAAGGTATATACGACAAACATTTTGATCAAGAGTAGAAATACATGTACGATAGTCTTAAAGGAACAATAGCGAGAGGCTCCATAGGGGTTTGTTGCGCACATGCTTAGGTAGGGTAAATAACATTGCAATATACAAGTCAGCGTGAATAATTGTAAAACAAAATAATTTGTTGGATTTCTTTGATAGGTGTTTTAGACGTAATAGACAGCCACAGTTTGTATACTACTGTTGATTAGTTGTTTGTAAAGCAAAGTGGTTTGATAGCGGTAGATTGTTGTACAATAGCTACCATATTCTTAATCTGTGGTAAATGCCTTGGGGATAATAGGTTTGTTTGTTGCACAATGCCAATGACTTTACTAATACATGCCGACTCTCAGATGTATTGTTTACTGAGATATTGTAGTGGACATAGTTTCTGCTGAAAGTTATAAACTGTCACAATACTTGAATATTGTGCACACTGAAACCAATCATATTTTGATCAATTGAATTACACTACCAGTAGTTTAAAAAAACACACAAATAAAAAACAGTGATAAATAATTATCAAATAAAAATTGATAACCAACCACACATGGAAATAATTACAGGATAAGGTATATAAATAGTACACTACCACTATATAAAATTATTTCAGTTTAATCTCCCTTGATGTTTAAATTCAATTCAATCAGATAAAATGAATAGTATAGGAAGTAAAAGAAAGCGTTCTGCTTATGATGAAGCATTCAAACTTAACATTATTGAATACGCAGAAGCAAATAACAACTGTGCTACAGCACGCAAATTTTTTGTGAACGAGAAGCAAGTACAAGAATGGTGGCAATTTGTCTACGTGCTATGCAGATTTTCAGAACTCACTTTGTGCATCTTGTGTGTACCGGTAGTCAAGAAATTATGGGTCGGCTTATACGCGGGTCATGCACTTTATAACAGTTTTACAGATTCAGTTTGGGTGGGTCGGCTTATACGTGAATGGGCTTCTATGCGAGTATATACGGTAGTACTAGACATATAGGTGCATCATTTGATCTTATGGCAAGTGCATCACTGATCATAGTTCTAACTGGTTACAAGAAATTCCCATTCCCAGACACTTAGTCCCCATCTTACAGTCAGGCTTGTCTGAATACGTATAGATCACAATTTCAAAGCATAATTGAACTCCTGGTTTTGCTCACAATTCATTTTATCCTTTGTCAGTTTAGTTGTTGCTACATTTATGGGTTTCCTTGCTATCCCCCTCTAATTTGTTGGTCTCAGAATGAAAGACTAACCATTTTTAGTGCATTGATTAGAAACCCTTTTTGATGCACAAGAAATTGGTTCGCAGCATTGCAGTATTTGGTGCCATGCTCAAGTTTTCCACAGTGGCTATATTTCAGCAGCCAGGCCATATTCTAGTAATCCCTTCATGTCTTGGAGTCCATCTCATATTTGTTTGTTTTTTTAGTCATAGTAGGAGAGCATTCCTATTTACATCAGCCCCTTTTAAAAGATTATCACAAGGCATCAGCAGATGCATCCATTATCTTCCAACGTCTTATTCCATGCCCAGATAACAAGCAATTAATGAAGCATACCTGGCTCTGGACCATAATTTAGGTAGAGAATGTCATGAAGCTTCTCTTCATTGCAACTTTTTCTCGCAGAAAACCAATTCCATGCTCATATTCTACTTTTTTTATAGTCTGGAAAAGAGATGTCATCACCTTTTATTATGCAATGGAAAACTGTCCCAGCAACTAGTGACTCTTACTAGAATATACTATATATATAGAAAATGAAACTATACTAGAATCTGACTTTTCAAGGCTGTAGCTCTGTCATCTACACCTTTGTCAACCCACATTAGAAGGGATACCCTGAGTTTGGTCCCCAACATCATTCAAGAAGAATCTTTGAGGCCAGAGCACAGGTTAGCATCCCTTAGTAACAAGATCTTTCTTTTTTGTTCTTGCTTTGTCTCTGATTCATTGTTAAGAAGCTCTCTATCTCTTTTTCTTTCTCTCGTTCTTTTTAAGTGGAGAGCAGTCATGAGTGCCCCCGTAATTGGCAAAGAAATCAACCTTTCATCACTTCTGTAATAAGCCAAAAGACAAGGCTAATATCTCTTTTCTTTTTTTTTTGTTTTGTTGGATTCATGAGGTGTACTTTTAATCAGTTATGATCAAATATTCCTGGAGAAATTTAAATTCGAAAATCAGATTAAAATAGGTCTGTGTTTTGGTCAATAAACTGCTTAGTAAAGTTAACTTTTTTGCATGATTTTCATATGGTACTCTGGCTTCAATTGGGGCCCCGAGTGACCGATTGGTCTAAAGCGCTCACCGTTACAGATCACTGCCATCTCACCTCTGTCTGTGTGGGTTTGAGGCTAAGATTTGGCTAATGTAGTTATGTGAGAAAGCTTGCCAGTAGCTTCTCGTGGGTCGGTGGTTTTTTCTGGGGTTTTCCTGGGTTCTTCCTCTACCAATAACACTGGCCACCATGTATAAGCCTATCGTGTGCTGAAAAATGGCATTAAACCCTACAACAACAACAACTGGCTTCAATTATGTGTTCTGAAACTGCAAGATTGTGTTTAGCCATGTTATTCTATCATTTTTATTTTGGATCTCACATTATCTCAATTAGTATGTATGTACATTTCAGTGATTTGTGTGTGAATCTCATCTCAGCTTCAGTGATCATCTTTTATGTGTGTATGTGTGGAGAGAGAGAGAGAGAGAGAGAGAGAGAGAGAGAGAGAGAGAGAGAGAGAGAGAGAGAGAGAGAGAGAGAGAGAGAGAGAGAGAGAGAGAGTGGTAATAGTGGCTATATGGTGTCTGCTAAAAGTTACATCTGAAAAATATTGAAATGAAAATTTGCATAAAAGGTTTTTGAAGATATATCCTACAAATACAATGAGAGTTATAGAGTTTTTGTACATATTGCTTCTTCATTTTTACAGTTAACTTTTGAAAAATAGATATAGTAACATTTTGGACAAACTTGATATTATATTTGTCTTGTATTAAAACTATGAAATGGTTTTTTGATACTTTTTGAATAGATATAAGGAAATAATTCATGATTAATGTGGGGACATTGTATTATTATCAGACCCTTAAATAATTCATGATTAATGTGGGGACATTGTATTATTATCAGACCCTTAATTAATTCATGATTGATGTGGGGACATTGTGTTATTATCAGACCCTTAATTAATTCATGATTAATGTGGGGACATTGTGTTATTATCAGACCCTTAATTAATTCATGATTAATGTGGGGACATTGTGTTATAATCAGACCCTTAATTAATTCATGATTAATGTGGGGACATTGTGTTATTATCAGACCCTTAATTAATTCATGATTAATGTGTGGACATTGTGTTATTATCAGACCCTTAAATAATTCATGATTAATGTGGGGACATTGTGTTATTATCAGACCCTTAAATAATTCATGATTAATGTGTGGACATTGTATTATTATCAGACCCTTAAATAATTCATGATTAATGTGGGGACATTGTGTTATTATCAGACCCTTAATTAATTCATGATTAATGTGGGGACATTGTATTATTATCAGACCCTTAATTAATTCATGATTAATGTGGGGACATTGTGTTATTATCAGACCCTTAATTAATTCATGATTGATGTGGGGACATTGTGTTATTATCAGACCCTTAATTAATTCATGATTGATGTGGGGACGTTGTGTTATTATCAGACCCTTAATTAATTCATGATTAATGTGGGGACATTGTGTTATTATCAGACCCTTAAATAATTCATGATTAATGTGGAGACATTGTATTATTATCAGACCCTTAATTAATTCATGATTAATGTGGGGACATTGTATTATTATCAGACCCACGATTAATTCATGATTAATGTGGGGACATTGTATTATTATCAGACCCTTAATACCATTTGCAACAAATTTTTGGGAAAGTGACCCAAAATATACAGACTTAAAGATGCGGAAGAGGGGGGGTCATGTGTATGAGAAGAGAATTTTTTAACCACTGCAGTATAAATGGAAAGAACAAATAGTTGAATGCATGTCTATCACAAATTTCATTGGCAATTAAAAACATTGCAAGGACTTTACACAATACAATATTTTATGAGGTTCTACATTCAGATGACAGAGATCATGTCTAGTTTTCAAAACTTTCTTGCAAAGTTTTCTTGTTTGACTGGGAACTTTTTTTTTGTATCCTGTACGTTGATCAAACAGAGATAAAATTAGGTCCACTTTAAAGAGCATTGGTTAAGTCCAATGTGAAATGACAGTATTCAGCTCAGTCATCACATAGTATGGTAACTAATCTGGGTCTATGTTGTGGATGGAAAAAGACCCTGATCAGCCACTTCATTATTCAATGGCACATCAAGGTTTGGGTTTTTTTGCAGTTGGACTCGAGTTATAAGAAAGTAAACAGTACTAATCAGCATGATTATTTTTTGTTTTGTTTCAGGTTAACAATAGTTTTGAAAAAGCCTCCCTGGTCATTGTTGGATATTCTGGAATGTTTTAAAAAGTAAGTAACTCAATAAAATCGGATAACAGGACATAAATCTTATTTATATTTCAGGTAAATCTCATTAAGCTTGATTTAATACTATTCTGTTAAATCATGAACTTTGATTCAGTTCTTACATTAATTAATTATTTAATTTCATGATTTTTTTTTAGGTTGAAAACTCAGGGTAACATCTTGAAAATGGCATATATTAGAATAGAAGAACATATTAAGTAGAAGTTCTTGATCAGACACTATTTGTTTTTTCAGATACTATATATGGTATTAGTTTCAATTCAGATCTAATTTATTTTTGTTTTCAGACAAATTAATCAATCTAATTTAATTTTGTTTTCAGACAAATTAATCGATCTAATTTATTTTTGTTTTCAGACATTGGAGGGCTGTATTTGGGTTTGTGTTTAATAGAAAACTTGAAGATGTTGTACACAAGATTGTCCAAAGATTCTCCATTGAGAAAGGTACCTAAATTTTAGACTACAGTAAAATAACATTTTATACTTTATGTAGACCACTCGCCCCCACCCCACCCCACCCCCGGACACTCATTTTATTTAGATCTATGCAACTTTCTTATTATGGACAATTTGGACATAGTTCAGATTTCTGCCTTAAAGTTATGGACAATTTGGACATAGTTCAGATTTCTGCCCTAAAGTTATGGACAATTTGGACATAGTTCAGATTTCTGCCCTAAAGTTATGGACAATTTGGACATAGTCCAGATTTCTGCCCTAAAGTTATGGACAGTTTGGACATAGTTCAGATTTCTGCCCTAAAGCTATGGACAATTTGGACATAGTTCAGATTTCTGCCTTAGAGTTATGGACAATTTGGACATAATTCAGATTTCTGCCCTAAAGTTATGGACAATTTGGACATAGTTCAGATTTCTGCCCAAAAGTTTATGTCCCATTCAGTTAGTTTCATCCGTACAATGGGCTACCATGACAACTTTTTACCCATGTTGAAAGCAATGATACAATTGTTTTTGATGGGTATGGTTTATTCTCTTTCATTTGAGCTTTTGGATTTTTACTGATATAACACTTTAGTAACTTCATACTTTAGCCAAAGATGATAAATTAGGGAATCATATTAGTATCTACACATACAACATACTGTAGTGACTGTTAGCCTTTAGATACTGTACAAATCTTGGGACACCCTACATTATTTTCAAAAGTAATTTTTTTATGATTTATAAATGTTGGGACACAAAATTACAGCAATTTTTTATGAGTTTAAAATGTTGGGATACAAAATTACAGCAATTTTGTATGTACTATAAGTCTTGGGAACAACATTTTTTTTAAGGAATATCAATTTATTTTCTTGATTTTAATGACATTAAAAAAAAGAGACTGTTATGCAGGGCATCTCATCCTGCCCACCCATCTTAGATTTTACAACAGTTAATTCATTTGGAGTAATTCTCTAGAACTAATAATTTTATGCATGACATCTCATCCTGCCCACCCACCTTAGATTTTACAACAGTTAATTCATTTGGAGTAATGCTCTAGAACTAATGATTATCAGCATTACTGCCAGTAAAAACTCCCCCTTTTCCCATGACAGTTTTATGGTTTAAACAGTGACCTGGTCTCCCGAGAAGAAACAAAAGACAAATCTGCCAATTATAAACAAAAGGAAACACCAGGACATCCAGTAGTCCAGAATGAAAGGAGGAATGAATACTGTTTTGAAAGTTACAAATTTGTGTTACGGTAAACCGAAACACAAAGCTAAAACATATAAATGTTTATCAGTAATGTAAATTTACTGGTTGCTGGTTATGTGATTTTTATAATTACAGATATGTGTCATTTCATATTATTTACATCAGATTGCTTATTTCTCTTAAAAACAATAACTCTTGAGCACATGGGTCAGAGCAAATAAAATAGCAATTGACTGAGATTTAGTAAAAACAATGAATAAAGAAAAACTCTGCATCTAGCATGTTTAGAAATAAACATGGATCTACAATTTGCACTGTATACTGGTCTGTATAATAGTATCAGTCTAATTACCCCTTGAATTATTGAAGTTTTTATTTACCTTTACTTTATTTCATGTTGGGAAAATTGGACAATAAGCATTTTCAAAATAATAACAATCATAGTAGTTTATAATAGTTTATTGCCATTGTGAAAGTAACAAGAGTTGGTGGTCACTGCAGTGAGCAGCATGGCGATCTTGCCAACTTTATCTTGTTTTTTTTTTTTAATGCTTATAAGTGCTGGGACACAAAAATTGCTATAATATTTTAATGCATATAAATTTTAGGACATAACAAGAAAAAAAATGTGTTTGTGTCCCAAGACTTACCATCATAATGTATACAGTATTTGTAAAAATTCAGCAGCTAATGGAATTAGTAGTCTTCACAGTCTTAATCAATAAATCCTATGACTTTTGCAATTTTTGTAAAGATTTATTACCCACTCTGTCTTGCAGTAGTGTATATCAAAATCTCATTAGTGTATATCAAAATCTCATTAGTGTATATCAAAATCTCATTAGTGCAGCTGGCCCCCGGTTTTGTATGGATTGCCATGAAACTTACTAAATATTATGGTCATCACCTCAAGATGTACATATCAACAATTTCTGCAGGAGTTGTTGCCCTGTTTTTGGCCAGCAGTAAGGTGTATCATAATATAGTTTAATGTTGTCTGTCTGTCTGCATGTGACAAAGTTTATTTCCACATAGTAACTTCATTTGTCTTATAGTAGCTTCAGTTGCGTTTATCAAACTTTGTGGATGGCTTGCACTTGGAGTAAAGAAGATCACAAATGATTTTTGAGTCAAAAGGTCAAAGGTCATTATCACTGACTGCCAGAAGAAACATTAGTTCTGCACAATAACTTATGAGACATACACCATCTACCAAATATCAGACTTTGTTGTGGAAGGCTTGGGGAAAGGAAAACATATCTCCATTTTGGGATCAAACAAAGGTCAAGGTCAATATGATTGACAGAAGAATAACTTCAGTTACGCTCCATATACCATTACCTAACTCTATGCTTGACTTGCACTTAGGTGAACGTGAGAATGTAAAGATCATTATTTTCATCATCTACATTTGGCATTAGTGACTATTTGTAAAAGTGCAGTGCCAGGTATGCACAGTTGTTGAATGTTGCATGCCAAGTCATATTTATACCTTTAGTTATTGTTTTTAGTAAATATAATACATAATTGCAGCTCGTACTAAAGGTCAAGGTCACACTCATACCAAAGAGTTCAGCAATGTGCAATAGGTTGCCAATTTCTGATTTATAGCCACTGCTCAGAACTTCAATTATATTGTTAGTGGTTGTATTTTACCATATGGTAAGTAGTTTTCTTGTGGGTTTTCATGTTTCCTTCACCTCATACAGTGTTTGGAACTAATTTCATGCATCTGTTTGATGTTGGGCTGGTAGTAATTTTAAATATTTGCACATTCCATTATAAATGTTATTGAGAAGCTCCAAAAAATAGCTGTTAAGCTACAAGGCAAGATAATTTATTAGGTTCTGAATATTACAAACAGAAATGGATTTATGTATTGACATGTAAGAACTCCAGTTTACAAGGCAAATGAAGTGAAATAAGTTTATAGATTCACATTGGAATTTCTGGTTTGGAAATGGGAAAATGTTTCATGCATTTCAGGTTGCATTCAGAGCATGGAAATATTGGAAGAGTTACTGGTGGAAGTCCTTCTACTCTTTGAGGGGTGTCAGCAACATTCCAGGTACTCTTTTTGTGTTTTTGTGTGTGTATGTGAGTGAGAGAGAGAGAGAGAGAGAGAGAGAGAGAGAGAGAGAGAGAGAGAGAGAGAGAGAGAGAGAACAAATTCAAAGTAACAAACTTTTTTTTACAGCAGTGATGTTTGCGAAAATGCAGGCAGCACCAAATTAACTACAGATGGCCATACATTAATCAAATATATTGGTTATGGAAATAACCAAATGTAGCACCATACTTAAAAATTCACTTCATCTTCTGTGTAATTCTTTTGGAGGATGCTACTCACCTCTGAAAATAAGAAGCCAATTTTTTTTGTACATAATTCTGAAAATTTCTTGAAAACATTGTTTACTAACATTTATGTTTCTTTTCAATTGACTTGTTCAGCTATTTTTTTAATGACTCACAAGGTTAATTTTGTTGTTATGGTTGTAGTTATAATGGACTGGTGACAGAGGCAGTGAGTAAGCTAAGGATACTACAGAAACTTTGCTCTGATGTCTTGGATAACAATGCCAATTTGTCCACACTTCCTAGTCTGGATGTGTACTTACAGCAGAAAATGTCTTCCGGCCAGTCTAGTCAAGCTTCTACACCACCAGGATCTACACAAAAACAGGTAAAGCCTTTCATACTTGCTGCAGTCTAAAGTACTAATACATTTTGATACAGTCTAAGTACTAATACACTTTGATACAGTCTAAAGTACTAATACATGTTGATACAGTCTAAAGTACTAATACATTTGTTGATCGAAGGAGCCAGGATATTGTAGCAATGTAATGCACTCATTTGCAACTCTCTGTAGTCTTCAGTTCGAGTTGGCCCAAGAATCAACACAATAGGTAAATTTCATTCCAGCTAATCTCAGTCTCATCTTCTACCCTGGATATAATAGCTGTATTTCATCTGCTTTAGTTAGAAGCTCGATCTGACACCGAAATCTAAATATTCTACAAGTATTTGTCATACTGAGAAAAGCCAGAAAAACTGGACATTTTATCTTTTAGGACTTTAAAAGATTGAATAGTCACTGAATCAATTATCTCCTATTCAGATAATAGGTTATGGAAAGTTTATTTCAGATAATAGCTTACAAAAAGTGTCCTATTCAAATAGAAGTGGCATATTAACTTTTATCTGTGCATATTTGCATATTGAGGAAGTAGATTTGTTACATCATCACAGTTTATGATAGACTGAAATGTGCGATATCGCATAAAAAAGAAACGATATAATCTTACAATGATACCAAATAATGTATATTTTCTACTTATGTTAAAAACATACAGTTTTTAGACAAGATTTTTTATAAGGCAAGCAAATTTCCATTTTGGAACCATTGTTGTGTCTGGTTTTTGGCTTCTGTTAGATCAAAAGCAGGCTGGTCCAGACATGAACAGAGAAACTTTTGGATCAAGTAGGGTGAGTTTGATATTTGGAGAAAAAAGTAGCCTGAACATGAAAATCAGCAGTTCATTGGGAAAAAAGATTTTCATTCAAAATGTCTTTTTAACATCGAAACAGCTGGAAAAATGAATATATTTAAGATTAAAATGTGGATGGATGTATTTGGAAGTAAGAAGTGTTTCCTACCTCCATAATCAGGTGAAAATAAAATGACACATGATGGTACAATAAGTCATGACCTATTTTGATCAACAAGGTCAAAGTCAAGGTCAGAATTATCAGAATTTATATTTTGCATGACAGTTAAAATGTTTACAATGGCTAATGTAGATTGGTAAAGGATTTGTAGACATTTATTACAATTCAGTTTGCATTTCTTACTTACATTTTAAATAAATAGGAGATTGTGATAAAATCAGTCCAGCTTTAAACTCCATTCTGTGCAGGGTTTAAAAGTTAGTCACATAATTCATAGTTTTTGCCTCTGTTTAGGTGAATGTAAATCAACTTTCTGAAATCAGAGACGACCATCAAGCCTCGGCACCATCTTCCATGACTGAGACAGCCAATCAGATGATACCATATCCTATATCTACCTCGATCACAACACAGGGCAGTTCTGAAATCGGCATTAAGAAGTTTCATCAGATATGGGAAGCTATACACCATTGTTGGTAATAATTCGTTTGAATTCAGATTGTACCTTCAGAATTTGTTGGTTAGTTTGGCTGTGCATTGAGATGTTGGAGTCCTAAGGCAGTAACCTTTTCAGCTGTCTATCCATCTGTACCTTTAGTCATAGCTCTGCAACTCTTGTTCATGGTTTTAAATCCATTTGGTTATTGAATCGCTTATAACATGTAAATGTGCCTTTTAAATTTTTTGTCTTTTCATAGTCAACTATCACAAGGTCATTGCCTGGCCCCAAGTGGCCAAGTGGTCTAAAGTGCTCACCATTATGGATCACTGCCATCTCACCACTGTCTGCATTTGTTTGAGTCTCGGGTTCGGCCAATATGGTTTCAATCTTGCTTGTAGCTTATTGTGGGTCGGTAGGTTCTCACTGGAGTTTATTCTGGGTTCTTCCATCACCGTTTATACTAACTGCCAAGTATAGCCTATCTTGTGCTGAAAAATGGCATTAAACCCTATGACAACAACAACAAGGTTATTGCCCTTTTCCCAGCAATGTTATTTCTCTGCAGCAGAACCTTCTAGCCAGAATAGCTCAGGAACCATTATTATGTTTACACATATATATGTGAATACTGATACAAAATCATAATTCCTGTGGGCCATTTTATGGCATAAAGTATCTTTAAGTTGTGTAATATTAATTCATAATGACTTGTTGATATTTATAAGTGCCTAATAACATTCTGGAGAAGTCTTTTTCTTACCAAACTAAAAATGGCAGTTCCCAGAATATTAATCTTACTGTTGATAGACTCTTGTTGAAACTGTCAACCCAGTGGCTTCATAGAAGACTATTTCACAGTAATTTGTAATTGATGAATTTATGGTTTTATTCAGTTACTTGAAAAGGGCTGGCTGGCCTATTTAGCTTCCATTCTGTCATTATTAATAGTTTCACCTTTGCAATAAAAGGAATTGCAATTTGTATTTTTTTATCATGTCATTGGTGAGGAAAGTCTTCTCCTCATCAACTAGGTTTGTATCATCAAGATATACAGGGTATTTTATTATAAGCAAGATCTTCACATATTGATGAATTGATATCCAGCTTATTAAATAGCATGTTTTATCAAGATTTTTCTTAAACTTGATTACAAGTAAGGTTTATGCAGTTGAAGTAGTCTTGTATTTCATTGCCTTAGTTTTGTACCTCTTTGGAAATAGAATTCCAATTGGATCTGGTTCTACCTGAAGACTATATTATCAAAACCAAGCTTTTACTAATTGAAATCTATGCATATTGATGAGATAACCTGTTTCTGATTGGCTGTTCTTGTTTCTTCTCTAGGTCTAAATACTTTATATTTCATCCACTGTCTTTAAAACTTGGTATATGGATTGATATGATATTAATCAAGGATGACTTATAGACTGCACATTCTAGTTATGACTAATATCATCAGAAAGAAGTTTTATTATTAAATGGATGGATGGACAAATGGGTGGGCGAGTGTATAGTCTCTATAAAAAAAAAGAAACCCTGAAACAGTTATTTTCATAACATGTAGTGTATGGCATTGGAAGAAATTTCTTCAGAAAGGAGTGTATTTATCCAGATTTCTTGGCCAATAACTCTTGCAACTGCTCGGGTGACCTAGTGGTTAGAGCATCTGCAATAGAAGCAAGAGGTTGTGGGTTCGATTCATGTCAGTCATAACAAAGACTTAAATGGTACAGCATTAAGAGGTTAGTGTTAGGACAGGTCTGGTGTCAGGATAATATGGTTGGGACATCATGCTACATGTCTGCGGCATGATGCCCTAGTGCTAGACATCACTATAAACTGCCTCACTGCAGACATCATAGCGATATGACTGAATTTCTTTTAAAGCTACGTTAAAAATCTTAATTTCACACACACACACAAACAACTCTTGCATTTTGTTATTGAGTAAATATTGGTTATGCAAGCAATCTCAGATTCTTGTTATTCCTTTTATATCATATTTGAGATGTCAATGTCTTCACTAGACTCACATGCATTTTGTTAAATATTTCTGAACAAGGTTTCTACACCTACATGTACACCTACATGTACCTTACTGTAATTTCATTAGGAATACAACTGACCTTTGACCTCTCAGTTTGGGATATTGCATGAGCATAGAAATCAGGTGTGAATCTTTTGATCCTTCATAGTGCCATGAGCATTGTATTAATGTGTTAAATTGTTGATCTTTTATGGTGCTATTTATAGTTCTACAATCATTGTATTAAGGTGCTAACTTGTTGATCCTTTTTTAGTGTTGTTCTTGACAAGTTCCATAAAGACTGGACCACAAATCCGAGCATGCATCCAGAGGAATCTAAAGAGGCCTTTTTCCTTCTTTCCAATCTTGTTCCAGCAGTCCGGGATTTACATCGGGAATTTTCTGTGTAAGTATTTCAGTCACAAATTACTCCAAACTTTTCAAGGTAAAACCTTTTATTTCAGTCACAAATTACTCCAAACTTTTCAAGGTAAAACCTTTTATGTGAGTTGGCAATGTTTGCACTGGAATGCTTGATTGAGTGAAATCACCATTCAAACTTTGTGGGGTAAGACCATTATGAGAGTTGCTAGGGTTTTGTCCAGAATGTATAATTAATTGAAAAAACTCTCCAGAACTTGGTGGATAAGTCTTTTTATGTAAGTTAGCAGTGTCTTTTTGAGAATGCATGATTGATTGAAATAACTATCCAGCTTTATGGGGTAAGACCTTTATGCGAGTGACCAGTGTTTTCTCTGGAATGCATAATTGTGAAAATCCATGTTACGTTTAATTACTTCCCCTTCCTTTTAATAAAGTGCAAGCTATCAGAAATCATAGAAATCATACTCAGTTGATTTGTTATGAGTATAATGAAACTTGTGACAATCATCAATATTATGTATGCCATTGCACAACCTTACCTAGTGTAGTGAAAATTGCAGGTTGTGCAATGGCATACATGCAATTTTCACTACACTAGGTAAGGTTGTGCAATGGCATACATGCAATTTTCACTACACTAGGCAAGGTTATGCAATGGCATACATGCAATTTTCACTACACTAGGTAAGGTTATGCAATGGCATACATGCAATTTTCACTACACTAGGTAAGGTTATGCAATGGCATACATGCAATTTTCACTACACTAGGTAAGGTTGTGCAATGGCTTACATGCAATTTTCACTACACTAGGCATGGTTTGTGATGATTACATAACTCCACACATTAGCTACAGAAGTCAGTTTTCTTCAGACATCAGTGTTGACATCAGTTTTATTGAGGATTTGATTCAAGTTTTTGATTTGCCTATATTTCTTAAATCTGATGCCCTGGGTTTTTTGTTGTTGCGATTACTCATCATAAAACAGACAATTGTATACACACACTCAGCCCTTTTACCTTGAGAATTGAAAAGTTTTGTTAAAACTGAGTTTCTGCTTTCCTTTTATTTCCATAACATATGGATAGAATTTTTTTCTACTTTGAATATATTATCAGAAAGGAAAGGTATTTTATTATGTGGCATATTTGTACAAAGATAGGTCCCACTGCCTACTTTTCATGCTTCATTGATTGTGTTCAGTTTTGCATGTACAGTCATGAAACTTCTTTAATTGAGTGTCCATCCTAAAGAGTGCTGCTCACCGTTTGTAAACATGGGTCAGAGTGATTCTGTGGTTCTGTAATGTACAGTCATGAAGTCTGATAAGTGTATTCATCTTTGAGGGTACCACTCACCATAGGCAAAAAAGTAGGTCATTATGACACATTTTATGTGTCTGTAGTTCTGTAATGTACAGTCATGAAGTCTGATAAGTGTATTCATCTTTGAGGGTACCACTCACCATAGGCAAAAAAGTAGGTCATTATGACACATTTTATGTGTCTGTGGTTCTGTAATGTACAGTCATGAAATCTGATAAGTGTATTCATCTTTGAGGGTACCACTCACCATAGGCAAAAAAGTAGGTCATTATGACACATTTTATGTGTCTGTGGTTCTGTAATGTACAGTCATGAAGTCTGATAAGTGTATTCATCTTTGAGGGTACCACTCACCATAGGCAAAAAAGTAGGTCATTATGACACATTTTATGTGTCTGTGGTTCTGTAATGTACAGTCATGAAGTCTGATAAGTGTATTCATCTTTGAGGGTACCACTCACCATAGGCAAAAAAGTAGGTCATTATGACACATTTTATGTGTCTGTGGTTCTGTAATGTACAGTCATGAAGTCTGATAAGTGTATTCATCTTTGAGGGTACCACTCACCATAGGCAAAAAAGTAGGTCATTATGACACATTTTATGTGCCTGTAGTTCTGTAATGTACAGTCATGAAATCTGATAAGTGTATTCATCTTTGAGGGTACCACTCACCATAGGCAAAAAAGTAGGTCATTATGACACATTTTATGTGCTGTCAACTTTGCAAGGTTTTTGAATCAGCAGTGATGGAGCAGTGAGACATAGCATTCTGCAAATTTCTTCTTCATTTAATTTTATTTCCATCATGCCGTATGAAACAAAATTAGTTCAGTTGCCAATATTTTCACTCATCACTTGGAGTCAGGGTTTGGAATGTGTAATAATAAAACACTGTAATAATGTTATGATTAATGACCACTCATTGCGGATCCTATGCTAATTGAGTGTTTTTTGTTTCAGGATATCAAGTCTACCTCCAGCAGCCATTTATCAGCATCCTCAAGCTGTCTCTTCCATGTGTACACATCTCAACACATTCTTCAGCAGAATGCAGGCTGAGGTAATTTAACATGATCATCAATCAATACAGTGAAACTAGAAAAACTTGAAGGGGGTGAGGATGAAGTTCAGCTTGAGTTTCCCCCAAAATTAGCTACTGTTAGTACTACTACTACTACTGCTGCTGCTACTACAGCTCTCCCATGCTATACTATGGTAGTCAGGGTTAAGAAATGCTGACTGCATTATGTACACAACCACATTATAATGAGTACCATGATATATACAGAACTGCTAAATATCGAGATTAGTGTAATATATAGATCCAATGTATAGCGAGCACTATCAGAATTTGATGAATAATAAAGAAAAAAAGACAGAGGACTAAGTTTTACCTTGTTTTCTTGCAACCCTTATTGTCATACACTGAATGATTTTGGTAATGGGGTCCATAGTAGTACTGTGTTATATCCAGAATTGTGTTATAATGGGATGCGGTATAATGTGTTATATCCAGAATTGTGTTACATGTATAATGGGGTGAGGTATAATGTGTTATATCCAGAATTGTGTTATAATGGGGTGAGGTATAATGTGTTATATCCAAAATTGTGTTATAATGGGGTGCAGTATAATGTGTTATATCCAGAATTGTGTTATAATGGGGTGAGGTATAATGTGTCATATCCAGAATTGT
Organism: Unio delphinus; assembly: GCA_029339505.1. Taxonomy (NCBI): domain Eukaryota; kingdom Metazoa; phylum Mollusca; class Bivalvia; order Unionida; family Unionidae; genus Unio; species Unio delphinus. The sequence continues at coordinate 2,273,630 of JAQISU010000238.1, read as the reverse complement.
GTTATAATGTGGTGAGGTATAATGTGTTATATCCAGAATTGTGTTATAATGGGGTGAGGTATAATGTGTTATATCCAGAATTGTGTTATAATGGGGTGATGTATAATGTGTTATATTCAGAATTGTGTTATAATGGGGTGAGGTATAATGTGTTATATCCAGAATTGTGTTATAATGGGGTGAGGTATAATGTGTTATATCCAGAATTGTGTTATAATGTGGTGAGGTATAATGTGTTATATCCAGAATTGTGTTATAATGGGGTGAGGTATAATGTGTTATATCCAGAATTGTGTTATAATGGGGTGAGGTATAATGTGTTATATCCAGAATTGTGTTATAATGGGGTGAGGTATAATGTGTTATATCCAGAATTGTGTTATAATGGGGTGAGGTATAATGTGTTATATCCAGAATTGTGTTATAATGGGGTGAGGTATAATGTGTTATATTCAGAATTGTGTTATAATGGGGTTATGTATAATGGAGAGAGCTGTACTGCAGCTGCTCCTGCTACTGCAATTTGAATTTTTTGCTTAGAAATAAAAAAAATTCTTGTTTTCTGAATATCAGTGATATGAAGCCAAAATTTAGTTTTATATCACCCACTTCCATAGAGGCAGAGTAAATAGGAATCCTCAGATCGATCTGTCCATCCATCAAACAAGTTTGTGATTTGAACAAAAGAAGCAACCCTACAGTATATTCTCCTTGCCCACAAACATTACTTGAAGCACACAGGGAAAAGTAGTTATACAAGAAAATACTTTTTTATCTTACTAATGTTGTGAAAGAGGTTAATACCCCTCAAGACCTGTCATCATGGCTGAAGTTGGTTATACAGTGAGTATATGCTGAATTCTCAAAAAGTAATGGTTGTTTTGTGAAGATTAACGGTCATGAAATTAGAGTGATCTTCGCAAGCCTTGCTTTTGAATGTAACATTTTTATCGGAAACATAACAGAAGCTGTTGGCTGGCATGCATATACCTTTCATTGGATTCACTCATACAAATCTTGGATCAGTAAGAAGAACTTAGTAATCTTCTTCTTAGCCAGGCATTGTTGTCACAGATCATATGACTGTTGGCATTGCTGCTTTCAAGCTCAGAGAGCAGTCTATCTTTCATATAGGGAGTCTGTCCTATCTTCCCACAAAGGCACAAAGGTACGATACTCAGCATTCTTTTGTCTAATGTGATTTGAGAATGTATTTGAAGGAGAAATTAAATTTTGGGGGTAAATTATATTTCTCTAAGAGTACTTAGAAGATTACATGACCTCCCATCCTTCCTGCCATCTTTGTTATATTGCTTAGCTTAAAAGTAGTGAGACCTGGAGGACATAAAGGTAGGTAGTTACGAGTTACAACTCTTAATCTACAGGATATAGAATGGAAAAGATTATTTTAACCAAAAATTATACTGTCAATTGTAATGCATTTTTTGGAACCTTTTAGTAAACACTTGTTCACTGTTACTATATATATATATATATATATATATATATATATGACTCCTTTATCTTGGATTTAGCTCATTTTCACAGACACTATTGCCTTTAGTATCATTATTTTATATGTACAGTCTATACGAATCATGTACAATACTATCAGTCAAAACTAGTTCACTGCAACCTTTATTTCATAATCCCATGAACTGTGTTCACATTGTGTTTAGCTTTCTTTTTTTAACACTGCTGTCTGGAAAGCATGATAACAGGATTCATAGATGCGTCATATTAATGGAGTAATACACCGTTTAAGCAAAACAAAACTTTGCAATCTACCCATGGCCACATACGTACTTCACTTGTGTTTAGCTTTCTTTTTTTAACACTGCTGTCTGGAAAGCATGATAACAGGATTCATAGATGCGTCATATTAATGGAGTAATACACCGTTTAAGCAAAACAAAACTTTGCAATCTACCCATGGCCACATACGTACTTCACTTGTTCCCACTGTTACAGTAATAAAATAAAAAGAAGTTTCTAAAATGATTGGATTTGTCTATGTTTCAGGACCCTGAAGAACCTGTTGCAGAAATCCATTTAGCGACCCTGTTTTCACAAGAAGACAAGCGGTAACTAGAATTTGATGATAATATTCAGTCCTAGAATTTAATTTAATTTACTTTGTAGCCAGATGGACTAGTACAGTAAGAAATTTACAAGTTTTGCTCACACTTCTATAGTCTTTTGTCACTAGCTAATTGCTGCAACCTGACTACATACACGGACTGTTAAAAATATGAAAATTACTAGTTTGAAAGGAAATTAAAGTTAAAGATTCAGAATGTTTGGTGGCAGTTTTATTCTTGTGTCTGATGTTTTTTTACAATTGCAAAACTTAAAACCTGATTAACATTTTATATCAGTGTGAGATTGCTAGATATTTCCAGATGATATAGACAATTTTGTACAGACATGGTCAGGGTTGCATCTAGGATCATGCGCGATCATGCAACCCCCCTCCCCTTCAAGATTTCCTGCAGAAAGTTTAATTTTAAGGTGGCAAAATCATGCAAAAAATGATAATTGTGCAAAAAAATTTTTATTGAAGAATGCATTATTTTGTTTTTTATGTAAATTTCTCGGTTGTCACCCGTGATTATGTTGTTCTTGTATAGTTGTAAATACGTCAATTTAATTTTATGTTTCCTTATTGTTTTTGTTTAATTTAGATTTGTGTATAATTTGATCAAATGATGACAAGCATTTAGCATACGATAATCATGCTAATATTATGGAATAAAAAGGCACATCAATGTACCGGTATAGTTGCCATGTACAGGTATAGTTGCCATGTACCGGTATAGTTGCCATGTACTGGTATAGTTGCCATGTACCAGTATAGTTGCCATGTACCGGTATAGTTGCCATGTACCGGTATAGTTGCCATGTACCGGTATAGTTGCCATGTACCGGTATAGTTGCCATGTACCGGTATAGTTGCCGGACAAAATTCTCTTAACACAAGTTTCAGTAATTAACTGTCCTGTACTGCTGTCACAAAACAAAAGACAAATTTGCTGACTATCAACATATGAGACACCGAAACATCAACCGTTCCATTGTGTGGAAAGTTACAATGTTTGTTCAGTCAAAACACAAAACTAAAATTGGTTGATTGATCTATATGAGAATTTTAGCCTTATTATTCACGAACATCTATATTATGCTCATTATGTGACTTATATAACTAAACGTGCATACGTTTTAAAAATATTACCTCAATTTGAAGGATCGTTTATATCATTGAAAATTAGTAACTCCTGAGTGCATGATTCAATGTACATGAACCAGCTATTAAAGACTAACTCAAATTTTATCTGGAAGAATGCGTATAATTTATATACCTTGTGTTGAGACCGCTCCAGTGGCCTAAGTGGTTAGAGCATCTGCCTTGGATACAGGAGGTTGCAGGTTTGAATCCCAGCCCAGTCATACAAAAGATTTATTAAAATGGTACTAGTAGTTGCCTTGTTAGATGCTCAGCATTGAGACTGATTGGCCTGGTTTCAGGATAATATGACAAGGTGGGGCATGATGCTACATGGCTGTGGCCCATCGCTCCAGTGCTAGACATAACTTTATATAAACTGCCACACTGCAGACATATGGCTGAAAAAGTGTTAAAGCTACATTAAAAGTCCAAATCACAGACATACACTCATATGCTTTATGTTGATAAATGATTGGACTGGTTTTACTGATACATTCGGGGCCCTGAGTGGTCGAGTGGTCTAAAGTGCTGTCCATTGCGGATCACTGTCATCTCACCTCTGTCTGTGTGGGTTCAAGTCTCGGATTCAGCCAATGTGGGTATGTAAGAAAGCTTGCCAGTAGCTTCTTGTGGGTAGGTGGTTCTTTCCTTGATTTTCCGGGTTCTTCCTCCACCATTAATACTGGCCACCATTTATATCCTATATTGTGCTGAAAAATGGCATTAAACCATAAAAAACAAAAAAACAATCTGATAAAGTCAACACATTATTATATATGTTGTGTGAAGAAAATGGTAACTGAGTACCTGTCCCAGAGCTATTTAACATCAGATGAGAAGTAGCTGATAATGTATGGCATTCACTGGCACTGTAGATCCATGCACAACTGATAAAGGATGACATCCACTGTAGATCCATGCACAATTGATAAAGGATGACATCCACTGTAGATCCATGCACAATTGATAAAGGATGACATCCACTGTAGATCCATGCACAACTGATAAAGAATGGCATTCATTGGCACAACTGTTAAAGGATGGCATCCACTGTAGATCCATGCACAACTGATAATGTATGGCATTCACTAGCACTGTAGATCCATGCACAACTGATAAAGGGTGGCATCCACTGTAGATCCATGCACAACTGATAAAGGATGACATCCACTGTAGATCCATGCACAATTGATAAAGGATGACATCCACTGTAGATCCGTGCACAACTGATAAAGAATGGCATTCACTGGCACAACTGTTAAAGGATGGCATCCACTGTAGATCCATGCACAACTGATAATGTATGGCATTCACTGGCACTGTAGATCCATGCACAACTGATAAAGAATGGCATCCACTGTAGATCCATGCACAAATGATAAAGGATGGCATTCACTGTACATCCATGCACAAATGATAAAGGATGGCATTTACTGTACATCCATTCACAACTGTTAAAGGATGGCATCCACTGTAGATCCATGCACAACTTTATAAATTATGGCATCCACTGGCACTGTAGATCCATGCACAACTGATAAAGGATTGTATCCACTGGCACTGTAGATCCATGCACAACTGATAAAAGATGGCATTCACTGGCACTGGAGATCCATTCACAACTGATAAAGAATGGCATTCACTGGCACAACTGTTAAGGATGGCATCCACTGTAGATCCATGCACAACTGATAATGTATGGCATCCACTGGCACTGTAGATCCATGCACAACTGATAAAGGATGGCATCCACTGTAGATCCATGCACAAATGATAAAGGATGGCATTTACTGTACATCCATGCACAACTGTTAAAGGATGGCTTCCACTGTAGATCCATGCACAACTTTATAAATCATGGCATCCACTGGCACTGTAGATCCATGCACAACTGATAAAGGATTGTATCCACTGGCACTGTAGATCCATGCACAACTGATAAAGGATGGCATCCACTGGCACTGGAGATCCATTCACAACTGATAAAGGATAGCATCCACTGGCACTGTAGATCCATGCACAACTGATAAAGGATGGCATCAACTGTAGATCCATGCACAACTGATAAAGAATGGCATCCACTGGCACTGTAGATCCATGCACATCTGAAAAAGGATGGCATTCACTGTAGATACATGCACAACTGATAAATGATGGCATCCACTGTAGATCCATGCACAACTGAAAAAGGATGGCATCAACTGTAGATCCATGCACAACTGATAAATGATGGCATCCACTGTAGATCCGTGCACAACTGATAAAGGATGGCATCCACTGGCACTGTAGATCCATGCACATCTGAAAAAGGATGGCTTCAACTGTAGATCCATACACAACTGATAAAGGATGGCATCCACTGTAGATCCATGCACAGCTGAAAAAGGACTGTTCTGTCAATGCTGACACCAAACTAAATAATCATGCATACTTGATATTCAATAATGGAACTCCAAAATGAATATGGCCTGTCAGTGGACTGTTCTGTCATCACTGCTGGCTTCTTCACAAACCACATTTAGTACCAATTTTACTGATTCCTTACAAAAACATTTAGTCAGGAGCAGCAGAGAGGGTGAACCCTACAACGTTTTCAGACAAAATTTTGATTGAATCATTAAAAAGATCCTTCCTACGATCTCATTTTAACCAAAAAAAATGTCTCAGTGGCAAACCCTACAACGTTTTTAGACAAAAAATTTATTGAAATCTTAACGAGCTTTCCCTACGAAATCTCATTTTAACTAAAAAAATGAAAACGGAGACTTTTACGATTTTTTAATTAATTTTGGTCGCAACTTGTTGTCATCCACCCTCTCTGCTGCTACAGATTAACAAAAAATAATAAATGATTTTAACCGAATATTTGATCCAGTCCGATACGATATCGTGTCCGAGGATCATGCAAATTTATTGTTGCGAATCCGTACGGGGTTGACTGAGCATGACTAAAGAAGTTTTTAAATTGATTGAAGTCCATATCAGAACACCATGTCTGCCATATATTTCTAAGAGTATGAGTATCAACTCCGTTGAATACAGCAAGAATATTGCAGTTATCTCTGATGACTTTTGGAACCTGAGTGTAGCGTTGAGTGACATATATCACGTCAGTGTTTTTATGCCTGCCTCGGGAAAATATTCTAGCAGGATTTTTTTGTTTATCTAACATTATATCGTCGTATACGACTAAATTGTTAATATCTCCATCAATATCATCAATGCTCGGTGCTTCATCGATATCGGTTATAAACTCAATAATACCCTCTCCGGATTTTTCTACCGCGCTGTCGTTAAAATCTTTTAGCACTTCATAACATCGTTGATCATCTACGCTAGGGGCAATTAAATACAACTTATCCCACTTCATCCATCTCATTATTAAATTGAGTAACAATTGCGTTTTACCGGATCCAGATGGCCCGATTATAATCATCCGGATAGAGTTTGGTAGCGCTGCATGATGCTTAACTGGTTCTCTTGTTTTAGTCGCTGAAAAATCAATTATATCCATATTTCTATACATAAATTATGGATCTATATTGTGTGAAGTGTAAAACGCGTACTGGCACAGATGACTTGACGACGATTACAACTAAAAATAACCGATAAGCGCTTTCTGGTAAATGCGTGCAATGTGGTACAAAGAAATTTAGATTTGTGTCTATGAGATCTGATTTTAAAAAAAACGAGGAGGTGATATCGCAGCCAAATTGGCAAAGCTCCCTGGAACCCCATGGGCAAAGTACCCCGGAGAAAAGCACCTTCCAGGATATAGCTACTGTGGACCGGGAACCAGACTTGATATCAGACTCAATGATCAAAATCAGTCCCGACCCGGTGAAGAACCAATAAACGCCATTGATAAGGCCTGTCACCTTCATGATGTTGCTTATAAAAGCAGCAATCTGCAACACAGGCATCTCGCAGATGTGAAATTAATTCATGCGTTAAATGCTATTCCTGATAAATCCTTCAAAGAAAAATTGGCTTCATTTTTAATAAAATCGGCTATGAAAAGTAAATTGATGTTAGGTGCCGGTAATTAATAATATGGAATCAATTTATTATTCCCCAAGAGGATACTGGAGGGGTAAATCAGCAGTCCATAAACTCGCTAGCGCTGCAAAAGTGAAAAAAACCACTGCGGCTAATTGGTTATCCAAACAGGCACTATGGCAAATTTATCTACCACCGCCTAAACAAATTCAATTCTCGCATTTTGATGTGACCATTCCTAATGAAGTTCATCAGGCTGATATATTATTTCTGCCACATGATCGTGGTTACAAATATGCTTTAACCGTAGTTGATATTGCAAGTTGATACAAAGAAGCAGAACCGTTAAAAACAAAATCAGCCACTGAAGTCGCTTCTGCATTTGAGAGGATTTATCGACGAGGTCCTCTGCACTGGCCAAATCTATTGCAGGTTGATCCTGGCAAGGAATTTCAGGGTGCAGTGTTATCTACAATGAAACATCATAATGTCACCATACGACGAGGGCATACTGTGCTACATCACGATCAGGCCATTGTAGAACGATTTAATCGGACGATTGCTGAGCGGTTATTTGGATATCAATACGCAAAAGAATTCATTCAAGAAAAGCGATCCCGTGAATGGGTCAAAAGGTTACCAGCTGTGATTACTGCACTGAATAATGAGATTACTAGAACAATCAACATGAAACCTAGCAACGCTATTAAAAAGAAGTCTATACCCGTACAACCACAAAAAGATTTCAAAGAACCAATTCTTGGTAGTAATGTCACTGTTAGGTACTTATACGAACTAGGAGAGCTTGAGGGTGGTAAAAAAAGGGCTACTGATCCTATTTGGAGTGTTACTGCACACAAGATATCTAGTATAACACGATCTATGGGTAGACCTCCAGTCTATAAACTGGATTCAACTGCCCCTCAGCGGGGTTTTACTCTACAACAACTACAGGTAATTCCCGAGGATACTCAATTGCCACCGCATGGTCTTAACTAGCACCGTTGCGTCTATTGCACTCAAGACAAGTCAACATCACATTGTTTCTGACATGACCAAGATTGTTATTTTTTCTGTCTACGGTGAATTGGCGAGGATCCTTATCCGAATACTGCCAACGCATTATACAATTGCAACTCGCGCAGTGATTATTCTGTTGTTGTTTCAGCGTAATTATTAATTTAGCATCAATATCAAATTCTCGTTTTTTTTTTGTCCTATTGTTTGTAACCGGAGAGTTTTTTTATTAATGATGTTAACATCAATATCACTTATTGTTGTGTCATTATCATCGAAAACAACTCTTCGAAGTTGATTTATTTTTCGTACTCTGGATACTGCGAGATAGACTAAATTCGACCATTCGATGTGATTATCCACCATCCAAACAATTGTATCCGATATAGTCAATCCCTGTGAAGAGTGTATTGTTGCTGCGTATCCTAGCGTCCACGGGGATTTATTAGCACGCAATGCATTTTCGACGACGCTGATATCAACCAGCACAATATCATTTAATACGAGAATTTGTTTTTCACTCTGTCCTGGAATATCAACTTCAATGTTCAGTTTTCGTGTATCCGATGGCCTATAACAAAGGGGTACTGGAAGCGTTGCAAATTTTTCTTTATGCAATTCAAATAACTTCATCTGAAGTGTGTCCCTGACTATTTTTCTACTTGCAATTATCAAATCATTTGGTCTCCATGTTTCCCAGAAATCATTCATTGGAGTTTCTGAAATCACTTCACGCGCTATTTCGCATTGGATTCTATCCGGTTGTAATCTAATAAGCGCTTTGAATTCTCGTAATCGTTCATCAATTGATCTATAATCAGTGGTAATTTCTTCATAATAGTCTACAAAACCCCTTAGCCATTCATGTGGAGATGCACCGACAAATGGTGGTGGTTGGCCGTGATCACCGCACATGACGACTTTTGTGTTTTTGTTTAACAACCACTCAAGAAATGTTTGTAATACATCTAATGACACTGTGCATATTTCATCCCAAATTATGATTTCAGGAATGAATTTATCACCCATACGCTCAGGAGTCCATTTGTCACCCTTCCATCGAAAGAAACTGTGGTAAGTGCAAGCATTTACCCCTCGCTGTATCATCTCTCTGGCGAGTCTGTGAGTCGGTGTTAGCACAATCATGGTTGACCGACGAAATAATTCAATTGCACGAGTTGTCTTTCCTGACCCACCACAACCGTTTAAATAAACTGTCTTGTATCTACATACTGGATCAGATACCGGTGGTGCATTACAAAGTTCTGATTGAATTTCAATACGGTTACAACAAAGATATTTATCATCCATGGCAACGTCTGCGGATTCACAATACTCATGTAGCATCTCCTTTTTAAATTGCCAACGCCCCCAATTTTCTTCGGGATCTGTGAATGCCGCTACAGCTGATTTGTACTTATTGTGTATATACATCGAATCAGTGGCCACTCTAACCGCGGTATTAGGAAATCTATTTATCATCGAAAATAGATTAATAGAAGCATAGGCTAGCATTGAACTTCTCAAATGTGTGTACTGGGAATTATATCCATCACAGTAGGTAACAACCGTACCTAATTTCTCACCATTGGATAGAAAAGCATCCTTACGGGATACAAGTTTTCCCTGTTTCATTAAATCCGCTACAATAAAATCGTATTCAGCGACGTCTATGATCAACCGCGAAGAATATTTTGCATTGTCGTATCGTCCACCCTGGGTAAATCTACCGATTATTCTTCGTCCGAGATCCTTTGCTTGTTCTTTTTTACTTTCAAATAACTTCTTAGACCAATTTATGATTTCTTCTTCACTGAAATCTGGACACTGTTTTCGTAGTTCGCTGATTATTCTATCTAGATCGGGTTGTGGTAGCCAAACTTCTTTCTGAGCTCGATAGCATATAATAGCCTCGGAAACAATCAACGATATTAGCATACCACAATCAATCATATATCTCAATAGCACTATTGGCATCCAGTGTTTTTCAGATAGGTGTCTACCGAGCCAAACATAACTACACGGATGTAATCCTGACGCTAATTCAAATGATATCACACGAGCGAATCCGGTTAAATCAAAATCAGGCAATGGTCCATTAATCGCAACACGAGTCATTTCATGCGTGGGGTGTCCAAATCGTTTGAAGTACTCAGCACATTCCCCATACCCGAGAAAACTTCCGGGATAACTCGCGGCTATATCAATTGAAATCATACCATCACGTGAGTATTTCGTATTCCACAGTCCTCCATGACCAAATTCGACGCAACTCAATTTAACATCCTCGAGAAAATCACTTCGTGTTGGACGCCATGAGTTTTTTTCTCTTGCGAAGTGAGCTACCACTGATGGAATAGTAAAACTATCCGTGAGTAGTTTTTCATGGGAATTCTCCGGTGAAAAATCACTAGCGATTTTTCTCATTCTGTTATCTAATTCTTCAATGCGATATAATTCACCATTTGGTTTTACAAATTGATCGAATCCTATTTCGGGATCTTCATCACTTCTAAGTAACCACACTGACACAGGATCATCTTTACACAACGCATGAATAGCATCGAATAATCTCTCTTCATAGAAAACATCCCCGACGAACTCCTTAGGGATATATTTCACGGTTCGTTCTCATGGAAATATTGTTACCGCAGGTGTCCACGCGTGTTTGTTATGATCAATAATCTGTATTGGCGCTCCATTTTTGTTATATTTCGGTTCGTATAAAACCTCTCCGGTTATCGTCATAACGGTTATTGGGAATCGTAATGATGTTTCTAATTTAGCTATATCAGAAATCTTTGCACCGTGTTGTTTTACCGTTAATTCCCACTCGGTTATTTTCCTACGTCGCAGATCAGTTAGTTTATTTCCTCGGGATGCATTTGTGAAGTGTTCTATTATTCGTTCTGCTACACAATTAAGCCCTGACGAATATTTCATAGGAGCTAGTTTTGCGATATCGGGTTTATCATTTAACGGATATATCCCATAAACCATTGCTGTTACGGGATAAGATCTTTCGTAGTATGGCTTATCGATTCCGGTTAGAATTCCTGGTTTGGAATCTCTACTCACAATGACAGCTTTTTTATTCTTGAGGATTGGTTCAAATTTATCCCTAATAATCCATTTACCATCGACTTCGATAATGAATTTGATTCGGAAAAAATGCCGTTTTTCCCCAACACGTGAAATTATCACTGCTGCTTTTTCATCATTCATGGTAGCGTCAACAACACCATCAATTCGAAATGTTGACCAACAATAAGATGCTCCATCACGCTTGAATTCATTAAAACAGTCTCTGATTTTACTAATCATGGCTTTATCAAGAATTGTATTCTTTGGTGTATTAGAAACTATATCGAGATTGAATTGAGCATCTTTCCAGGGTAATCTCTTGGACGTTTTTTTTGGTTTATCGAGTTTAATTTAGGACTAATTTTTAATAATCTCTTAAACTCTTTCATGTTTCCGTCTCTTGGACGTTTGAGATTAAATTTAGGATTAATTTTGTTACCTTCTTTTGGTTTATCGAGATTAAATTTAGGACTAATTTTTAATAATCTCTTAAACTCTTTCATGTTTCCGTCTCTTGGACGTTTGTTACGTTTTTTGGGTTTATCGAGATTAAATTTAGGACTAATTTTCAATAATCTCTTAAACTCTTTCATATTTCCGTCTCTTGGACGTTTGTTACGTTTTTTTGGTTTATCGAGATTAAATTTAGGATTAATTTTCAATAATCTCTTAAACTCTTTCATATTTCCGTCTCTTGGACGTTTGTTACGTTTTTTGGGTCTATCGATATTAAATTTAGGATTAATTTTCAATAATCTCTTAAACTCCTTATCAGCATTGAATTCAGCATTTTTCGAAGGCGTTCTCCTTAATTCCCTCATGCTATAATTAAAACAAGCATTTAAATGAAAGATTTATATATACTGAATCACTGCCAGTGGCTTATGATTGGATCAGTAACCCCGTGTAACAAATCATGCAGAAATGAGTTTTGTGGGTATCATATGCAAAGCTTTCGACGTGGAAGCCTTGGCCCGTTACCCTGTATTCTATGTGGGGTTGGGGTCAGGGGAAAATCTGAGTTGTGTCTAAATTGCGGTGGAAAGCGATGGAAAGCGATACAGGGAATTGAAGCGTTATTATGATAAAAGAATAAAAAATGGACAATCAATCAGAAATTTTGACCCTGAAAAGGTTCTTGACCCTGACAACATCAAGGATAAAATCATAAGAACTCCTCAAGACTACATCGAAAGATTCTCCAGTGATGTAATCATTAAACCAAACAATGAATTAGACAAACAATAGTATTTAGTATACGAATGAACCAAGAATTCAGACACCATCCCTTGATTACAAATTATGAAGCATCCAGTGATGGTGTTGTAAGGCACTGTAGACTGAAGAAACCAGTTGGTGCTGACAATGGTATGTGGTATTTGGTGTTCACTGTTAAGGGAAAGAAAACTTATCGCAATCATCGTTTCGGGTATGAATGCTTTTATGGATTGATCGAGCATGATTTTGTTATTGATCATATCGATTCTAATCCAAAGAACAATTCTTTATCAAATCTGCAGGCTATCACAAAGTGAGAATACCAAACGAGGAGAGACTGGAAAATGCTCAAAAAAAGCGAGACCAGTAAAATCTTTGAATACAATAACTAACGAAGAAAAAATATTTCAATCAATATATGAAGCCGGCAAGTATTTCGATATTTGTAGAGCCTCAGTATGATTCGTTGCAGAGGGGATTTATCGATCGGCTATTTCAAAAAGGACGGGACAAAAAGTTCAATTTAGTTATGTCTAATGCGTCATATTTTTCATTTAGAAATATATCATTATTATAGAATAATGAATTCTGAAAACATGAATAGCATTTTATCCGAGATTTCAAAATTGAAAAGTTGGGATATTGAACTATCAGATGGGTTAAATCCTGATCAAATCATGTCTGATTTTCAGGATATTGAATACGGAGTTAACAACAATAAATATATGCTACCAAAGAAGTATGCGCTCATCAAGAGAATTCAGAATTCTATTCGGGACTCTCTCGCATTTTCCAGTGACGTAAGTGTGTTCGCTCCGTTGTATACCATCGTAGAACGAATACGAAAGGAATTGGGGTACGAATACGAATTGAAAAAGGAGGTTAATTCTAAAGTTAGAAACCTACGGGCGTTAATTCAAGAAAATGAACAATTTTGATTGACCATTTATCATTATTTGATTGTGACCGTCCCTCATAGAGATTTTAATTTTTTTTAGCATTTTTTGATTGACAATGTCAAAAACAGTGAATAAAAAATTGATGGCTGGTTCGGATTGATCAAAAATGGAATGAGGGAACTAACAGTATTATTTATTTATATACAATTTTGATAGTTCCCTCATCGATGAACGAAGCTCTTATAGGATGAAATAACGCTTCTATGATCGTGTTAAAAATTAACTGACATGTCTGACATGTAACAAAAAGTGTTTTCGTCTGTTAGGTCAGATTGAAAAAGTGTTTTGCAATTGAAAAATCGTTTCTGATTTCAAATAATGGTCAATGAAGCATTAACAACCCGATTGACTCGTGAACGACTGGATGCAATCAGGAGATTTGTACCAATTCGTGACTCTGTACGGAATAAACTACAACAACGACAGAGTCTTCAGACTGATTTTGCTGCGGGATCTGAAGAATTGTTTAAACCAGTAACCACAGCAACGAAGGAGATAGAGCGTGCTATACTGGGAGATGATCCTGACGGTAAAAGAAAAGAAGAGGGTCTTATTCCTGTGTTAGAAAAAATAGCAAAAAGAACTAAACAAACAAAAAAATCCTTGCAATCACTTCCTCAGGACATATCAACCGCTTCGAAACGAAAATTTAAAGGATTTCAGGAAGAACTAGTTAGTGGACTACCTAAATCAATTATATTTACCGAGAGCGCTAAACAACAAATTCTCAACGAGGATATAGACAATTTAGGTGAATTCGCTGCTAACAGCTATGATTCACAAGAGAAGTTTTTCACGGACAATTATTCGGATTATAGAATGTCACATAATGAATGGGCTGATACAGTGTATGAAATAAATACTGGGAGTTTAGATAGAAGGATGAAGGAATACAGAGACTTCAAGAGAAAATTTCAACTCCAAATAAGACAGCCATACGATGAGAAGAAATTTCTGGGGAGTGGTCTAGTTGGAAACGCTAGCGTTTCATGTCCTGGTAGTGTTCTCAGTGATATATCACGGTTAGAGGTTCTCATCAGAGGGAAACGAGCCGGAAATAATTCACCGGAAATAATTAATGAAGCAGCTGATATCTGTAGACGATTATTTCAGGGTGGTATCATGGATATCAGCACATATCGAGATTTCATTGGCGAGTTAGTGGAAAGTGGGTATCATAGTGACTGAATTGAAAAGTCAATTGATTAGATAAATAACAATTGAAAAATTGTTTCTGATTTCAAATAATGATCATACACTACAATCATGATAAACCAACCCCCGTCTACGTAGTTAATTCCCGGTTTCCGGTTTATAGAGCATACTACGGAGATGGTTTAGGTAATACCATTGCAGGGTTATTTGCGAGAATGGCTCCAAAAGTGATGCCGTTGGCTAAACAATTAGGAATGAAAGCAATTGATGTTATTCGTGATAAGGGTATTGGTGCTGTTGGAGATCTTGCTGGAAAAGCGTTTTTAACTGCGAAGAATAAATTAACATCATTAGTGAAATCACGGATGAAATCCAAAAGATTTTCAAAACCGTTACCGTCTACAGCGGAAATGCCTGCAAGTGTTAGTAGAATTATAAATAACGCAGTAGATGAAAAATTAGCGTCGATGGTTTTAACCCCCGACCAGAGCAATATTGCAAAAATGATAGCAGGAAGTGGCTTTAAAAAACTACGACGATGAAAATGGAAAATCGCGATTTAGACTCTGATAAATAGAATAAAATGTTCAAACAGTCACGTGATCCAGCATTTGATATAGACGCCCCAGTTGGCAAGGATGATTCTGTTCGCGATTATCAATATTACGCCTATCATGCCATAGACTCAAATAGTCGAGCAAGAATTGATCTTCAAGTCCATGATACCAGTAAATACTTTTTACCCTGTGAAGCGTTTATCGAAATCGAAGGAGAACTTGTAACAGCTGATGATACTCCTGCTGTACCAGCACCGTATCCAGCTGGTACTCAAGTCGGGTTTGTCAATAATGGTATCATGGCGCTATTTGAGAGTGCTAGATATCTCATTGATGGAAAAGAAATCGAGTCGATAGATCGCGATGTTGATGTGGCTACAACAATAATAGGGTTAGCGAGATATTCCGATGATTATACAAGATCAGCAGGACCCTCTATGATGTTTGCAAAAGATGTTACAAATACCGCTGGTGGAAATCAATTTGTTGTAAGACGACCCAAAAAACGTGATAATAGTGATGCTGATGTCGAGAATATGATTATAAACAATGATGTTAATTTCAATCTAGGAGCTGCAACACGTATTTCAATGTTGCAAGGAGCGCGTAAATCATTTTCATGCGCGATTCCACTGCATCATATATTTGGATTCTGTAGAAACGTCCGAAAAGTTATTTATGGAGCGAAGCATACAGTATCGCTTGTACGAAAGAGTGATGATAACGACGCAATTTGGAGGATTCCAGCAGACAATGCAAATCCAAATGCTGATGCCGGTAAAGTCAATTTAACAAAAATATCATTGTGGATGCCAGTGTTGACTCCAGCAATCACCGCAGAAGAACGATTACTATCATTTATGGACCAAGGAGGAAAGTCGTTGTTGAGTTGGCTAACCGTGAGTACAGATGTTAAACAATCAAATATCAACGGGTTATTCACGTGGAATCTAGCATCAAAACAAGGCGTTTCTGCGCCACGTCATATATTTGTAGCGCTACAGGATAACACACGAGTTGGCAATCAGCGTTTCAGTCATATGATTTTTGATCAATTAGGTGTGAAAGACGTCTCACTGAGAATAAACGGCCAACAGGAACCATCCGAGGATATACAACTTAATTACACAGAAAATCATATTGCACGAGTTTATCATCGTCTGTTGTCATTTATGGCACGTGATCAAAATGTGGATACTGGTTTGCAAATATCACAATTGGATTTTAAAAATCTGTATCCGATCTATTACTTCTCACTGGAACATCTCGATTTGATGAGACAATCTGTTGTTGATATACATTTTAGAGCTAATGTGACTCGTGGTGCTATTGCTGATTATAGAGCGGTTGCTGTCATTCTCAGTGATAAATCAATGCTACTTGAAGGTGTTGGTGGAAGAATGAGAGTAGTAGATGCACCAGTGGAAAACATGTAATTGAAATTGTAAACGATTTAGAATCAATCAATTATGTATAACATGTCATATAGTGCTATTAGTGTTGCGTTAACTCCCAGTCAATTAAAAAAATTGCAATTGGAATCAGCTAAAAAATGTGGAACCACAATCACGTTGAAACCCAACCAAATGACTGGTGGTTCAAATAAACTATCGCTGACAACTCGTCAGGTGAAACATTTCAATGATGCACTAGTAGCAAAAAAGGGTGTTCAGATTACTCTCTCTGCGGCTGCTATCAAAAATATGATTAAAACAGGCGGTATATTTCCGTTGTTAGCTGCGATTCCAGCATTGATTGCAGCAGCAGCCCCAGCGGTGGCTAAAGCGGCAGCGTTAGGAGCCGTTGGTACTGCAGCAGGAATGGCACTAAAGAAAGCAACTGGGAAAGGATATAAAAAAAAGGGAAAGGGTCTAAGACTACCAGGAACCCCGTATTCGTGGTACAGCGGAAAGGGTCTAAGACTACCAGGAACCCCGTATTCGTGGTACAGCGGAAAGGGTCTAAGACTACCAGGAACGATTTATTAATTCAGAAATCTTCGATGGTTCCCATGTCCAATTTTGATTTAATGGATGCTGCTAAAAAACTAGCGATTAAAAACTTCAGAGGTGTCTTTATGAAAGATCAATTACCACATCAACCAAACAGCGTTGAAACCGGAATCATTAATTTAGATAACAGCACCGGACCTGGAACTCACTGGGTTGCATACGCTATTGATCCACGTGGGATTGTTTATTTCGATTCATATGGATTAGCCCCACCAAAAGAGTTTATGCGTTATATAAAAACCCTTCCAATGAAGACTTGGTATTCTACGCTACCAACACAACAAATGAATGACCCACCAATATGTGGCAGCGAAGTATTAAATGTCCTTAACGCTATTTCTAACTCCTTGAGTAACCCAAGCGGAAAACCACCACATGTTGTCGTGAATGAATACACTAGTAATCGCTGGAGAAAATCGAAGATTTTTCAACGAAGTCGTCAAAAACGATTTTAGAGAGAGAAAGAGTTTTACAATAACATGATTGATATTTGGGGGAGATCTTTGAAACCCAAACCCGATGGCACTGCACCACCTGATTCTGTCAAGGATATAAAAAAAATAATTGAAGATGAAATCGCTGAGATGTTGAACTTAACAAATGTTGATCCTAATGAAATAGTTGTATTTCAAGACAAACAGGGTAAATTGAAATCCAGTGATGTGTCATTGAATGACATTTTGATACGGCAGCGCGACGCCGCTGAAAACTCTATTGCGCTGTATTCCAACGACGGACGACTTAAAGCCAGTAATATATCCGCGGATGACATTTTAAAACGGCAGCAAGACGCCACTGAAAACTCTATTGCGTTGTATTCCAGCGACGGACGACTTAAAGCCAGTAATATATCCGCGGATGACATTTTAAAACGGCAGCAAGACGCCACTGAAAACTCTATTGCGTTGTATTCCAACGACGGACGACTTAAACCAGGTGCACTTGTGTCTACGATCACCGACAAGATTGCCGCCCACGACCATGAGTTGGATAATTCTCTGTTAGAACTAGCAACACTTCAATCTAAAATTGAAGAACACGGAAAACAGTTTTCAGTTTTTCGCAAAAATGTCGTACATAAATTCTTTGGAACCCCGCTTCTGGTTGGCATGACTCTCGCTGAAATTAAAAACTATCTATCGCTATTCTTTTTTAACAAGGACGCAGGAAGGATGATGAATGAAAATGAAATCAAGGCAAATTATCTCGAGATTTACAATGATATTTCTAAAATAATAGAAAATGTTGAGCGGGTACAAAAACCCACTAACGACGTCATTGTTAGGTTTTTTGGATCCCCACCTGTGGCAGACTCGACTCTCGCTGAAATCAGCGAGTTTATTATCAGGCATACTCACAATGCCTACGTCGCTAATAATTTCTTTGGTGTCCCCGCTACATCTACGATGACTCTCAACGATATTATTAGGTTTATGGTGAGACAAACAACACTTAATACCATCGTTGATAAATTTTTGGGGAGAACACGTGATGAATCTGAAACCACATCGTTGACAGGCCCGACTCTCGCTGAAGTTAAAAAAGCTATTGACGAACAAAAACGCATCAGCGAAATGGCTAAAAATTTCTTTGTGGGCTCTGAAAGCTACAATATCACGACGACATATTCTCAACTCAACGGGAATTATCTAACCTTAACGGGCATTGGAGCCGACTTCCTTTTGATTTCATTTTTTAAACGCCGCGATGGAACGATGATGAAATATACCGAAATCAATAAAACCTATCTCGACGTTTACGACGATATTCTTAAACTAAAAGAAACCTCTGAAAGGGTAAAGCATGGGACCTTTGATTGGGTAAAAGAATCTAATGCTAAATTGAAAGTCAATATCGAGAAGTGGCCTCATGGTATCTACAGGATGACGTTAATCTCTGACAAGCAATTTGATATCATCGTAAGCGGTAAAACCTACTTTGGTGGCACCGCAACAGTAATTATCCGGGGTGAAGAAGAATTTGAGATTGTCGCGGTTGATAACACCGATAGATCAAAAATAACCTGGTGCTTAGAATTCGTATGCGAAGTAAATAACTAAATTGAAAGGAAAATCCTTTAGATTTCACAATTGAAAACGCTAGCTTTTTTAAAATAAAAATGATTTCATCAACGCAATGTCGCTATGATCAGGTCAGAGAATTTCAGACTAGACTCAAAACCCTCGCCGAGGAGTATCAAATAAAAATAAAAAAATACCGACGAAGAATCACCGCAATTGATATTACTATGTACTCGGTGTCAAGCGTTCTCGCTGGCGCCGGAATAATACTTGCATCGGTTACAATGATTGCCCCGGTTGTAGTTCCAATTTGCATTTCTGCGGTGGCTACAATCGGGGGTATATCAACTGGGATAGCAAAAAAGATATCATCATGCAGCCAGAGTAAACTGCAGAATTACTTAATTCAATTTCATATTGCATCAACCGCATATTCGCAGTTATCCCTGATGATATCGTCGTCACTCGATAATACAATTATATCAGATAGTGAATTCTCAGCGATGGTCAGTATTTTTGATTCAGCGATATCAAAATTAGAGCAACAACATGAATATAATAACAATGACAACACCGATGGAATCAGAAAACACGAACCCAAAAACCAGAATGATCTCAATAACCTCAACCATACCAAATTGTGAGTTCTCAGTGATGGTCAGTATTTATGATTCCGCGGTGTCAAAATTAGAGCGACAACATGAGTATAATAACAATGACGACACCGATGGAATTACTTCAACGAGTAGTGGAGAACACGAACCCAGTACAAACAAGTATGATATCAATAACATCAACGGAACCCAAGTTTAGTGTGAATTTCCCTAGCCCAGTCCCCGTGAAGGAGATAGCGCTAGCAAAACTACGAGTGTATCACAGTTGGCCTAATATCAGATCAAAATCATTTGGTGGTCAACAACCCAATAATTCTTTAGTGTTTGCAAATAAGAATAAACCCGACGGAACCCCAGACTGGAATGTCGTTTCGATACCAACCGGATCATACCAAATTGAACAAATCAATAATGAATTCGCGCGTAGAATAAAATCGATTACTGGAAAAGAATCAAAATTTAGTATGTGATGTAATTGAAGGAAGCTATCAGATTAATCTAGAGCAATCAAATCAAGCTCAGCAGGGATATATTCTTTATTCGTTTGCACCAATAGCTCCTCCAGGATTCCTAATTATTGAAAACCCAATTAATCCTGTCTACATGCGATGCCATAATAATTCATTAACCAGAATTAATTTCAAACTCACCGACCAGTCAAATAATCTGATTGATTTACAAGAAGAGGTGTTAGCGATTAGTTTGTTTGTGAAATCATAAATGATTTTCATCCTAAGGACTTGATCAAATATTCGGTTAAAATCATTTATTATTTTTTGTTAACCTGTAGCAGCAGAGAGGGTGGATGACAACAAGTTGCGACCAAAATTAATTAAAAAATCGTAAAAGTCTCCGTTTTCATTTTTTTAGTTAAAATGAGATTTCGTAGGGAAAGCTCGTTAAGATTTCAATAAATTTTTTGTCTAAAAACGTTGTAGGGTTTGCCCCTGAGACATTTTTTTTGGTTAAAATGAGATCGTAGGAAGGATCGTTTTAATGATTCAATCAAAATTTTGTCTGAAAACGTTGTAGGGTTCACCCTCTCTGCTGCTTCAGGTTATTACAGAAAAGAAACATTCACAAATCTGACATTAAACTGTCTGGACAACATCCTACAATGCAGGAGGTCACAGAATCGAACCCAGTCCAAATCATTCCAAAAGACATAAAAATGGCATTCACTATAAAAAGCTCAGAGTTAGGAGTGGTTGGCTTGGTGTCAGGATAATGTGACTGGGTGGGACATCATGCTACATGTCTGCGGCATGAAGACCCAGTGCTAGACATTACTATAAACTGCCATACCACAGACATCATAGCAGTATGACTAATAAATTGTTAAAGCTACATTAGGAATCAAAATCACACACCCACACACTTATTAAAACCACAAGATAAGCATCTTTTTGTACTTAATACCTTATTACTCATATTTTGTCATGTAAATAATTTTTCATGGTGCTTTATTTTTGTGATTTTGTATTTTGAAAAATAACAAAAAAGAGATATTTTTGTGGGTACTTAACTTTGTGGTTTTGCTCGTTAGAGTTTGCATATTAGTAGGTGTTTAATGTTGATGTTTAACTTTTCCAAATTCCCAAAATAAAGTGGGCCCTAAGTGGTCTAAAGCACTCTCCGTTACATATCACTGCCACCTCACCTCTGTCTGCGTGGGTTTGAGTCTCGTATTTGGCCAATGTGGGTATGTGAGAAAGCTTGCCAGTAGTTTCTTGTGGGTCGGTTGTTCTTTCCGGGGGTTTTCCGAGTTCTTCCTCCACCATTAATACTGGCCACCGTGTATAGCCTATATTGTGCTGAAAAATGGTGTTAAACCCTACAACAACAACCAAAATAAAGAATGCAAAAGATTAAAACTATGCAAATGCAAACAGTAGTCACATAAATGTTTAAACCAATAGTACAGCATGTATAAGCACAAATTCAAGACCTAACATGTTCCGTTGTTGTTGTAGGGTTTATCACCATTTTTCAGCACAGATGGTGGTCAGTATAATTGGTGGAGGAAGAACCCTGGAAAACCCAGGGAAAAACCACTGTCCCATGTGAAGCTACTGGCAAGCTTTCTCATGTACTCGCGTTAGGTGAGCCTGAGAATCAAACACATGCAGACATGGGTGAGATGGTAGTGATCCCGAATGGTGAGTGCTTTAGACCACTCGGGGACCTGACATGTTCAGTACTTACACAGTCTTATTGTCAGAATGAATA
Organism: Unio delphinus; assembly: GCA_029339505.1. Lineage (NCBI taxonomy): Eukaryota > Metazoa > Mollusca > Bivalvia > Unionida > Unionidae > Unio > Unio delphinus. Next base: position 2,251,539 of record JAQISU010000238.1, on the reverse strand, counting down.
GCATCATTGGAATCCAGCAGCCAACAGCAATCAAAACGTACTTGGCCTCTGTGTGCAAATAAAACACCTGTCAACATCTATCACTTGCACCATTTTTTTGTCTGAGTGCTCAACATTAAAGGAAGCCATGATCACCAAAATGTAAAGATGCTAGCTAAAGTGAAAGACAGTGGTCACTCCTTTGTGTGTACCTTATGTACAGACCAACATGAGCCACTAATCTCAACAATAAATAAATAATACAAAGAAGAATTAAAATAACACTTCCATAGCTGGTATGCTAAACAGGTCATTGACTACATCATGGAGAAGGAAGATGTTACTGATGATAATCAGTTCACTGATCATTTCAACCTCATTAATCAATTCATGATAAATTAATATTTACAGTTTGCATGACAATGAGTGAAAGATTGGACTTAATTATCATTGTTTTTGAGACTTGTTTAAATTTGCAATTCAGGGATTATTTACCTTAATAGCATTTATGTGAAGAATGAGATTATATTGACCGGAGTTGATGCTGTGACTCTGACAGTGAAGTGAGACTCTCACAATCAGTGATGTATGACTCTGACAATCAGTAGGGGCCCCGAGTGGCCACCATGTATAGCCTATATTGTGCTGAAAAATGGCGTTAAACCATTAAAAACAAGCAAAACTAACAAACTGACAATCAGTGAAGTATGACTCTGACAATCAGTGAAGTGTGACTGACAATCAGTGAAGTGTGACTGACAATCAGTGAAGTATGACTGACAATCAGTGAAGTATGACTCTGACAATCAGTGAAGTATAACTGACAATCAGTGAAGTGTGAGTTTAAATAATCTGCTGTAGTTAATGCACTGTATTGGCATAGTGTTTTATAATAGTGTTAATGCATTGTATTGGCATAGTGTTTTTAAATAGGGTTAATGCACTGTATTGGCATAGTGTTTTATAATAGTGTTAATGCACTGTATTGGCATAGTGTTTTATAATAGTGTTAATGCACTGTATTGGCATAGTATTTTATAATAGTGTTAATGCACTGTATTGGCATAGTGTTTTATAATAATGTTAATGCACTGTATCGGCATAGTGTTTTATAATAATGTTAATGCACTGTATCGGCATAGTGTTTTATAATAGTGTTAATGCACTGTATCGGCATAGTGTTTTATAATAGTGTTAATGCACTGTATTGGCATAGTGTTTTATTATTAATAGTTATTCATGCAGTAGTATTTCACAGTAGTTCTTTTAGATTACAAATGCATGGATAAGATTAAATGTGCTTTTAGGAGGATTTACACTCTTTAACAACAGCTGTACTCTATAATGAAATATTGATTTGAATAAGTATTAAATTTAATTTTTATATGCTAGTTTTTTATTACTCTTTCTTTCATTTTTATTATTGCTAATGTTTGAAAAGCTCATGCTTTTTCTCATTCATCTTTATTCTTATGTATCTGACAAATCAGTTTTAGGCTGAGAGTGCCTATCACAACTGTCAGATACCTTATTCATGTGTATAGTGAAATATTATAGATTGCTATATACTTTGTTTTTCAAAAGGTTGAAATAGAATAAACTGTGCAAAAGCAAATATTTTATTACCAGATTACATCATTGACTTTGATTTATCAAACACTAGTAGCTTTTTAGATGTTAAGGAACAAAATCCAGTCAAATAATGGGCAGTGGATCATCATAGATGTACAGGACTAATTTGCTGTTGGGTCATTAAGTTACTGGTTCAGGGCAACAAGTAAAACAACAAAAATTTCTCTTCCATGAAAATATCTGGTAAAACAGTATTTATCAACGATCACTCATGTTGTCTGCCTTTGTTTATCTGGCAGTCTGTTAAAAACTTTGCTATTTTTTCCCCATCAAATTGATAAAATGCATTACTATGCATTTCTCTATCTCTTTCTGTCTACAAATACGATTTTCTTTGTATCTGTGACTAAAATTATGATTTTCTTTCAGGTCTATTCTGCAATCTGGGATGGAGCAGCTTGACTCCTTCATTCGTCAGATTTATTTATATGTGAAGGCCTTGCCAGACACCTAGCATTCGATGGAAGAGTCCAGCCAGTTTATCAGCAGCAATCTGTAAATGAATATGCATACACTTAGACTGTCTTTATCATTCACACAGTTACTTGTATTAGGCTATCATTATCATTGACACAGTTACTTGTATTAGGCTATCATTTTCATTGACACAGTTACTTGTATTAGGCTGTCTTTATCATTCACACAGTTACTTGTATTAGGCTATCATTATCATTGACACAGTTACTTGTATTAGGCTGTCTTTATCATTGACACAGTTACTTGTATTAGGCTGTCTTTATCATTGACACAGTTACTTGTATTAGGCTATCATTATCATTCACACAGTTGATTGTATTAGGCTGTCATTATCATTGACACAGTTACTTGTATTAGGCTGTCTTTATCATTGACACAGTTACTTGTATTAGGCTGTCTTTATCATTGACACAGTTACTTGTATTAGGCTGTCTTTATCATTGACACAGTTACTTGTATTAGGCTATCATTTTCATTGACAGTTACTTGTATTAGGCTGTCTTTATCATTGACACAGTTACTTGTATTAGGCTGTCTTTATCATTGACACAGTTACTTGTATTAGGCTATCATTATCATTGACACAGTTACTTGTATTAGGCTGTCATTATCATTGACACAGTTACTTGTATTAGGCTGTCTTTATCATTGACACAGTTACTTGTATTAGGCTATCATTATCATTCACACAGTTGATTGTATTAGGCTGTCTTTATCATTGACACAGTTACTTGTATTAGGCTGTCTTTATCATTGACACAGTTGATTGTATTAGGCTGTCTTTATCATTCACACAGTTACTTGCATTAGGCTGTCTTTATCATTCACACAGTTGATTTTTATCTTTATCATGAGGCTAATGACAATTGTTGTCATTACTGTGATAAATAGATGTTGGTTCAGCAACATAGTCTGGTTATGTTGAATTGCTGATTATGCAAAACAAGTTTCAATTAAACAAAGGACCAATCCAGCTACACGTATACCCGTATTGTCTTGTCTGTGAATAGTAAGACCAAGGAATAACTTTTTTGGAGGGAGTAACATAATCATCTGCAATGTTATCTCCTGCATCAGCTACTAAATTCAGTTAAAACTGAACTTTATTATTACATTTTAAAATATAGTCTTATTTTTGTCCCATGGACCTGACTATGGAATTAATTAAAAATATTTTTCTATACATGTCAGGCACTATGTTTTCTATATATGTCAGGCACTATGTTTTCAATATATATCAGGCACTATATGTTTCTGATAAGGATACACATGACGATGCTGTCTAAGTCATGGCATGGATGCCTGTCTTTATGGAATGTATGACTAAATTTTGTTAAGAATAAAAAGAATGCATTTATTTCAGTATTTGTCATTTTCAATGGGATTCTACTGTTTAAATTAAAGGCTGCTGATTTCATATAACATTTTTTGGTTGAAATTTACTGCTGTTGAAAATTACAGGATGCCAGAAATTGGAAATAAAACTGGAACCTGTATAGTGAGGACTGAAATAGTGTTCCACCATTTTATTGACAGTAGTAGTAATGCATTCTGGACAACAAATTTTTACAAAAGTCATGTTACTGAAATAAAATTAGTCAATTCTTATCAATTTTTATGTGGTGAACACGAATATGACAGTCAAATTGCAAAATTGGCTCTAGTTTTTTTAGTAATCTGCAAGAAATTAATGTTTACATAACGAAATGCATTCCAATAGTAAAAGGCCAACTGTAATAGCCTACCTATAAAAAATCAAGTCATTAACTACATCTTAGGTTTCTTCGCCTGTCTCTTGTACAGCTGTTCGGGAGCATCTCTGAGGAGTGTCCAGCAGTAGTCAGCCAGCATTGCAGTGGACCATTTTCCTTGGTATCTTTGTTCCATTGTTGCGATTTCTTGATGAAAACGTTCGCCGTGTTCATCACTAACAATACCACAGTTGCTAGGAAAGAAATCCAAATGGGAATGAAGGAAGTGAATCTTTAGAGACATATTGCAGTCATTTTTCTTATACTTCATCAACATGTCTTCTACTAGTTCCTTATAATTTTCTGCCCTAACATTTCCGAGGAAGTTTGTAGAAACTAGGCGAAAAGCATTCCATGCTTGTTTCGCGTCACCTTCCAGCAAGTTGTTGAACCGGTCATCTTTGAAAAGCTCTCGAATCTGAGGACCCAGAAAAACTCCTTCTTTAATCTTTGCTTCGCTGAGTCGAGGGATTTTTTCATGCAGGTATCGGAATGCTGGCAAAGTCCAGTCAATGGCTTTCACGAAGTTCTTCATCAAACCTAGTTTGATGTGAAGGGGTGGTAGCAAGATTTTCTGAGCCTCAACCAGAGCTGGGTGTTGGATATTCTTCTCTCCAATGGCTACATTCTGCCTGTGAGTCCATTCCTTCCTCATGTAGTGCATTTCCCTTGCTCGGCTATCCCACTCGCATACGAAACACATGTATTTTGTATATCCTTGCTGCAGTCCCATTTAAAGGGCAACTACCTTCAAATCACCACAGAGGTGCCAGCTGCACTTGTTATACTCAATGGAATTCAGTAGCTGCCTTAAGTTATCGTATGTCTCTTTCATGTGGACAGCACACGCTACTGGAATAGATGGAAGAATGTTTCCATTGTGCAAAAGCACAGCCTTGAGACTCAGTTTCGAAGAGTCCACAAATAGTCTCCATTCTTGTGGGTCATGAGTGATTTTTAAAGCATTCATGAGGCCCTCAATATCGGAACAGAATATCAGATTACTTTCCTTTCTGAAGAAATGCTCCAATTTCTGGTGGCGCTTTCGATATGCAGTAATTGTGACATCTTCTTCTAGCAATTCTGCCTTGTTCTTTGATAAGTCCAAATCACGAATCAGGTCATTTAGTTCTTCCTGTGTTATTTTGTGTGGGATTGATGATGCACCACAGTGAAAATCTGGATCACTGCATGCTGATGGACCAGGAGAAGAACAGGTCGACTCACCTTTGTCTTCGTCAGATGAATCAAGAGAATATTCTGCTGGAGGTTCTGGAATAGGAAATCCCTCACCATGTGGAACTGGTCTCAATGCAGACGGAATGTTTGGGTAGACTATTCTCGACTTCTTTCGCTTCGTTATTCCGCCGGAAAGAGGAGGAACCAAGCAGAAGTAAGTCATTTAGGTGGCTGCTTGGCTCTCTCCACACCATTGGGACTGCAAACGGCATTGATGACCTTTTGCAATTCAACCACTGTGAAAGCTGTGTTGTACATGTAGCAGAGCATATATGCGGAGCCCAAGGCTTGTCTTGGTCACTAACCTTGCATCCGAAGTAAAGATGATATGCCTTCTTCACTTGAGAATTGATACTTTTCTTCTGGTTGGCAAATGTCACTTCCCCACAAATATAGCAAAAATTGTCACTTTCGAGGCATTACTGTTCTTTATTGTACGTAAATGGATAAAATAATAAGTTTTATGTAACAGTAGCTTGAACTGTCTCGCACAACGTCTAAAATATTTTAAATGCTGAACCTATCTGATTGGGCTTTATATAGTACACTGCTTACGTCAGCTTCAGCAGCCGCCTGGCATTGGTATAATAGGCCTACACATGTATAGTACACAGCTGACGTCAACTTACTTCAGCAGCCGCATGGCATTAGTAATGCATTGCATCAGAAAATGATGCAATCAACTGTGGATGATGTGAGCATGATGGTATTATGCAATGTTACATCATTATTCCGGATGTTGCTTCAGTCCTACTGAAGAAATTTACACAGTGAAACATAGAAAATGAGGTATATGAATATCTTCAAAACGAGAGCCAATAAAAAAAATTCACGGTTATATTCGTGTTCGGCACACCAAAATACTACAGATTAGGGCCTTTTCAAGTCAGTAATGATTTCACTGTTGACCAGTGTTACTGATATAATTAAAAATTGTTACACAATGGCAGTGAATTGATTATCTTATTGTTTTAATTTGGAAAGTTTTGTTTTGCTAAAGGTGTGCTTATTATTCTCATTAGATTGCCAAAGCTGAACTCAGCTGAAAAGGGGTGGCTGGTTTATGTCAGGTTGTGAAAGAAAAGTCTGTTCCATTATTCCTAATGCATGCATAATGACTGTGCACTTACAAGAGCATCTACTTTTTATCATTAGGGCTGTTCCTAACATATGTGATATCCAGGGAAGGAACTTTTAAAAAAATATATGCCATGGTACTCTGACTACTCAAAGAGTTCATACGATACAGAATTCTACCACACTGAAGGTGCCTTCCCTGGTCTTATTATATTGGCAACATGAAAGGTTGGGTTGGAAAAGGATTCACAATTTGATCATGATTATCCAAGATCTGTGGAGAATATATTGTGATGTTCTTTTGTTGAGGTGTTAACTTTTTTATACTTTCTATAAGGTATGATGTGCATCCATCCAGTCATCTGTCTGTTACCAGGTTAATTCTGCACAATAACACAAGTTCTTTGCATTCTACAGCTGCCATACTTTGTTGATGCATTGCATTTATGGTAGGGAACAAAGATACTGATTTTGCGGTCAAAAGTTAAATTTTCAAGGTCACTGTGACTGAGGAGAAAATTGGTTTCCACACAGTATGTTTGGTTCTATATTAGTTAATTGGTCTGAACTTTGTGATTGGTTGTATCAATTTAAAGTAAGGAAACACTTATAAAATAGGGTGGTCAGAGGTCCGTTGTCAAGGTCATATCACTCCGAACTTGGTTTGCAAAATAACTTTTGTTCTATGGTGATGTTTCTTGACTAAATTTTGTGAATGAACTGTAATTTATAGATTATGGGGTCTAAAGGTCAGAAGTCAGTCATGGTCAGTTTAATACAAATATAACAGTTTATTTCAAGACCACATACATCAGCCAAGGTCATTGAGATCCTATGGTCACTGATCTCTATAGTGAACCAGAATCAACTAGTTTCTACTCTACATATATGACTATTTAACATGGCTTCCACACATTATTTTTAGTTCTTAATCGGTTAATTGGGCTGAACTTTATATGTACTCTTGTGGATTTGTTGTTGCTACAAACCATGAACTTCCTCATTTCAAAACAAAATTACCAAAATTTAGCTGCTGACAAAAATATAATTTTGGGCAAGAAAATTTGATACCTGTAAGAATATTTTTATACCTGCAAGAAAAGAAAATTGATATATGTAAACAGTAAAAGAATTCACGGTAAGAGCTACTTGGATTATAAAAGGTTGAAATTCTTTAATGAAAGCATTGTAGATCTTTTTAAACATGATTATAATCAGATTCTGACAATGGGGGTTTTACTTTTAAGGCTCATCTATTTAAATCTGGGGTGGGTGTGGAGGGGCAATGCACTGTTTTCTATTAGCTCCCTGGGTCATGGACCAGACAAACATTTTGGATGTCCTATTTGTTCATCTGTTCACTAGCACAATTTTGTTCTGGCTACTTCATCTGAACTACATGTACTTGGAATATTGCAATGTAAAAATCACATTTATCCCACCCTTGGCTGGTCATAATGAAACGGTGCTGCAAAGACATCAAGTTTGACTACCACAGCAGCCATCTTAAAAATCTCATCGTTACTTTTCCTGAATGGATGGTTATATCAGCATTGGATTATCAGTAAAAGACATCTTACATGTAGTTAGTCACAAAGATAATTCATGTTGATATTTTGTCCAATATGGCCACTGTGGTAGCCATCTTGAATTTTTAATATTGTTACTTTTTTGACAGGGACTATAACATGTTGGTAGGACGTCATCTGCAGTCCTCACTTTCACTCACCCTCCCCACCTCCATTTTGTTTTACACAGGCCTTAACTGTAAGGGCTTTCTTTGCTTAAGGAGAAAAGTTGTAAGTTAGGTAAAAATATGTATCTATGGTTACAAGATTTCAACCATGTTGCAAATCGGCCAAAGGGTGATTTTAGGGTATTATGTAACTATGTTTCTTAGAGAAGCAAAGCTTTGTTAGCAGAACTTGTTGACAGAAAAGATGGTGTGATTTGGATTTTTTTTTATATCCTGTGAGTAATGTGTACAAAAAAGCATGCATTGGACTGGATGGAGGGGACTTCAAACATAATTTCTGGCAACAGGAGGTCCATCTCAGAGTTTATTTCAACATTATGTATTTATAAACTCTTTATAATTGTTATTTAGAAACAAAAAAGAACTTGGGTATTAAATTATCTGTGATATTCCCTTGTATGCATTAGACATTAGTTTTCATTATAAACATGCATGATATAAAGATATTTTCAAGTATTTTAGATATCTTTGTAAGTTTTGTAAATAAGTTAGTGGCGATGTAAGAGAATTTATATTTGAAATGACTAGTCATGTTTTTGTTAACATATGCAAGATACATTTTAGTTCTGGTGAGAAAATTATATAAGTTCCTTTAGCTTTGTTGAGTTGTTGTGGCCATTTTGCTCATGCTTAAACACAAATTGTGTTCATGCTTTTATTTTTCACATTTCACAGTCGTTGGGCAGATTATGTTATTCTTGTTATCTATCCTCCATGCATTTCAGGCACATGGATTGGACATCTGTGCTTCACAAATATATCTATATTTAATTTTATTAATCGTATTCAAAAGTAGAAGTTGATTAGAATTCCTAATAGACATGGATAAAACACATCATATTTCCTTATCATTAGTTTATTAATAGAATCTTTGTTATGTGTTAGAGGTATGAGAAATTAAACCTAATGACACATAATTCAACAATATTTATATTTAGAATTCCATTGACTTGTGAAGAAGCACTATTGAGAAAATGTATTTTGTGGTATTCATTTTACAATTTTTGTAAGAAGAATTCTGTTTTCTTAAGGTATATTACATGTCATGGCCATTGTATTAATTTTTTATTCTTTGGACTATTTTATAAGAATAACCTTTGATCCAATCATTACCTATGTATCATGCAAGCCCTGCAATGAATTTCTTAAACCAGACCTTAAATCATAATGCTGTGAACTTCTTTCTTATATCCAGAAATGAAAATCATAAATCAAACATGGAAATCATGATACCCACTCAGCTGTGAATTTCGTTCAGCCAGATCTAAAATCACAATACATACCCAACTGTGAACTGCTTAAACTAGATCTGAAAATCATGATGGCTTTAAACTTATAAATATCCTGACCTAGACACCATGTTATGATCTGTCATGAAAGACCATGATTTCTTTTGTCATAAGTAGCCTTTTCAAGCAGGCTTTTCGGTACTGTCAAAGTAGACTTTTCAAGCAGGCTTTTCGGTACTGTCATAAGTAGACTTTTCAAGCAGGCTTTTCGGTACTGTCAAAGTAGACTTTTCAAGCAGGCTTTTCGGTACTGTCAAAGTAGACTTTTCAAGCAGGTTTTTCGGTACTGTCAAAGTAGACTTTTCAAGCAGGCTTTTCGGTACTGTCAAAGTAGACTTTTCAAGCAGGCTTTTCGGTACTGTCAAAGTAGACTTTTCAAGCAGGCTTTTCGGTACTGTCAAAGTAGACTTTTCAAGCAGGCTTTTCGGTACTGTCAAAGTAGCCTTTTCATGCAGGCTTTTCGGTACTTTTCAGTACTGTCAAAGTAGCCTTTTCAAGCAGGCTTTTCGGTACTGTAGACTTTGTATGGTCAGTGTTTGACTTTAAAAAAATTACTTACATGGGAAATACAACTGTTGAATCAAACATCAAACTTATTTTTGTGCTCCGGTTTCGGGTTTCTAGACTGGCAGCAGTGTCAGATAATATGTATGATGGCTTGGCATGCTTCAGTCTTGTCCATCAAATGTTTTAGGATGAAATGAAAAACACATATTTTTATTGACATTTTGACAGAATGCATTGCAATGTACTTGTATGTTAATTTAATTGGAAAAGGTTGGAAGATGAAAAAGAATAATTATGCTAGATTCAAATTTGTTTTATAATTGTGTTCAATTAGTTTGCTCAGTGTGCGAATTTCTGTGTGTGCCATACATGCAAGTTTAATCCAGCTGCAAACTTCATAGACCACAATGTTTCACTGCATAACGAACCAACAGATCTTGATCTAAACATTAGCTATGGGTAATCACAAATAACAGTTATGATGGTCTGGTGTGTTATATTATAACAGATCAGTATCACAAATAAGTTATGATGGTCTGGTGTGTTATATTATAACAGATCAGTATCACAAATAACAGTTATGATGGTCTGGTGTGTTATATTATAACAGATCAGTATCACAACAGTTATGATGATCTGGTGTGTTATAACAGACCAGTATCACAACAGTTAATGATGATCTAGTGTGTTAATTATAACAGATCAGTTTTATGAGTAATCAGTATCACAGATAACACTTATGATGATCTGGTGTGTTATATTATAACAGATCAGTTTTATGAGTAATCAGTATCACAGATAACACTTATGATGATCTGCTGTGTTATATTATAACAGATCAGGGTCTGTGTTGTTTCCAGCTAGACACAACTTATATGTGAATATATTTGTAACTTTGTACATAAATTTACTCATTAAGAAAGAAAGGTAAATATTATAAAAAAGAAATAACATTGAAAATGTCAAATTTGATATTTGCTTGAAATAGTTTTATTTTCCCTTCTAATTAAATAGTAACCTTTCAGAAGGTAAATGTGTGGCTGAAACATGTCAAGGGTGTGTGGTGTAAAGGACTCGTGAGTATAAACAGTGACAGAACCTAGACAATGCCTGAAATCATATGTGATCTTACTACCAGAATCTTTTATACAAGAAAACCTTGTTGTAATTTTAACATGGTGCTTTTTTTCACAGTAGACTATGAAAATGAGATCACATGGTCTTGGTCCTTGTCAAGTTATGATCTAAAAGCTATAAATTACTGGTTTCAACAATATTTTTTACCAATGATAAAGCCAACATGCATACTGAATAGGTTAATAAAAAGATTTGAGAATCACAAGTTTAAAATTTAAATTTTACAAAGTGATCTCTTTAATTATTTAAAGCTTTTTTCTTTTAAAATGGTTTTTGTTGAGATTTTTTTTTTCTTCATCAGATAATTCCCAAACACGATTGAAATATATGGTTGTTATTTAAGGGAACTGTTTATTTAAAATTAGAATGTTTGACATATTTTGAAAGGATAACAGTGTTACAGTATTATAAAGTACATCTCTGTTAGCAGATGCTTTGAAAATAAAAAGCATGCAATCCTGAAAATAAAAAATTGTGTTTTATTCCAAGTGCACTATTTTTTTTATTTTTGTTGTTGTTTTTTTGCATCTTTTTCTGTCCATCCATGCATTCTTTATAGAGACATTTATTTCTAATGCAAAACTCCAAAACCATATAAGACATAATCATGATATCTTGGTACACAGAATAGACTAATGGCTTAAAATAAACCTTTTGTTATACACAACATTTTCCTTTTTTCATTTTTCTCCATGTCAAGATCAACTTTCATTTTTGGAGCAGAACTTCAAGATATTATTAAGATACCACTTGCCACTGGTAGCTATTAGGTTAGTGGTCATTAATTAAGATTAAGATATTAGGTTAGTGGTCATTAATTAAGATTAAGATATTAGGTTAGTGGTAATTAATTAAGATTAAGATATTATGGTAGTGGTAATTAATTAAGATTAAGATATTAGGTTAGTGGTCATTAATTAAGATTAAGATATTAGGTTAGTGGTCATTAATTAAGATTAAGATATTATGTTAGTGGTCATTAATTAAGATTAAGATCTTAGGTTAGTGGTCATTAATTAAGATTAAGATATTAGGTTAGTAGTCATTAATTAAGATTAAGATATTAGGTTAGTGGTAATTAATTAAGATTAAGATATTAGGTTAGTGGTCATTAATTAAGATTAAGATCTTAGGTTAGTGGTCATTAATTAAGATTAAGATATTAGGTTAGTGGTAATTAATTAAGATTAAGATATTATGTTAGTGGTAATTAATTAAGATTAAGATATTAGGTTAGTGGTCATTAATTAAGATTAAGATATTAGGTTAGTGGTAATTAATTAAGATTAAGATATTAGGTTAGTAGTCATTATGTGCTTTTCTGCTATTCAGTTTTTCAGTATTTTTCATGTTTCTTTCCATTTCTCTGTCCATCCAGCCATATATTTAACACTTCAGTTTCCAGAGCAAAGCTGAAATGCCATGTAAGATCTCGGTATGAAATGTGCTACTTACATTAGACTAATGGTGTTGATGTACATTCTGCTATAATTCAATGTTTTCAACATTTTTATCCATGTCTTCATAATGATATTTTTGGTTTTCTGGATCAGAACACCAAAGTTATTCAAGTTTAGAGCTCTTTCAAACTTGATACACATCATAAACTAGTGGTGGTGGTGGCTATGCCTTTTAAAAATCCTCAGTTTCAGTAACTGACTCAGAAAGAGTAAAAGTTGAATGATTTAGTTTCTTTTCAGGCTAACACGTTTTCTTTTTTTATTTCACAAAATATTGTAATCGTTTTTGTTTACATGTTTATAATGTAAGGCATACCATGTATATGAAGGTTTCATTTCTTATAATAATATCTGGCAGGTAAACTGCTTTGCAAAAAGCTTGCCATAAATGCTGTTTCCATTATAAATGTTGTACAAATACAATTCAGTTTTCAATACATGTTCATTTTTACAATTTGCACATTAGATCGTTCACTTTTTAATATTAGAGGGAAATCATTCAGCAGCCATATGAAAAAGTTGAAAATAAAATGTCAAAACTAAAACATGGCTTCTCTTGTTTCTTATCATTACATTCTTATATCATAGATTTGAGATGCACATTAGTGAACCACAGACCATGGGTGATCACATTTTTTGTCTAGTCACTTTATTAAAGTACTGTCACTGTAACAGAACTGTTACCGAGTGGATGGTGGATTAAATGAACAACACAAACACAATATGTGAAAGATAATGTAAATTTATGAAACAAATTATTAATGAAAAATAATGATGTATCAACACAGTAACTCATGCATTCAACCCACAATCTCGCTTCACAACTATTCACAATTCAACAATAAATTAAATATTAATACAAAATAAACACAGAACCATGGAATCTCCTGGACTAAACACAGATCCAAGGAACCTTTACAAAAGTTATATTAACGCAAGTATGAATTGCGATAACAAATACAAACATCAAACTATACTATCGCATGTATGGATTGCGACAACTAGCACAAACATATACATGTATTTAATCAAGTTACTAACTTTTATTGAGATTCATGTAATCCCTTGAAATACTACTGTGATTCAAAGTAACTATGTGTAAATATAACAATGTATTCAATTGTACTACAATTGCAACACACATATGTGTCTCGACCCTGTACAACCGTACGATTCACCAACTGTTGAATCGCCGCCCAGCTTCTCCGAATACCTAGGGTTGACTCAATACTTTTATCGGTCACTTGCCCTTCACAGATCCACCACAGTTATACATACAGACAGCATACAGCATCTACTAGAACCATTGGTCCCAAACACCTAGATACTACCCCGGACGTTTACACCTCTAAACAGCTCTGACACTCGGACATTTAGACTTCTAGATTTCCGGATATTTACACATCTCGACAGATGTAGATGGACAGACAATCCGACAGACAGACATATACCTCAATTTGATTGCACAATTAAACAGCATAATCACGGCACAATCAATCACATTCAGCTACAAATCAGAGACGTTCAGCTACAATTCAGAGACGTTCCGCTACAAATCAGCTACAATAAAGAAACCAAACTAATAATAGTTGTTTCTAAAACAATCTAAAACTTAGATTACGCTATTGCATTTAAAGTCTAATAGTGACTAGTAATTCCAAATATTCAACGTTTTAAATCTGCATTGTATTAAAGGCATCATTACATGAAATGATAAACTGAATAGAATTCACAATAAAACGAAATATAAATTTAACACTCACCCCTTTGGCTGGAGACAGAATGACGAGTTATCTCTCCTTTGATAAGATACTTTTGGACTCGTAATGTTATCAGAAATATTCTGCCTTATATATCCCAAATAGGTGAGCAGAATTCACGGCAAAATTCCTGTGCACCCCATGATTCTAATGTTCCTGACTTCAAGTGATTCGTAGTCAGGCACATGCAAATCGTTACGCGTCGCTTACCTTGAGAAAACCACTTATTCACCCCAGGTAACGCATGTACGACGAAACAAAAAAAATGGTGAAATTAGTTTGTAATTCAAGAAGAAATAAATTCAATTTTCGCCGAATTCTGTGACAGTCACATGATTCTGCATATTTAGAAGTTCCTAAATATCTGTTACACTGACATGCTGACAAATATCTGAATGTATCACTATTCCACCCACCCCCAATTTCTGAATGTATCACAAATCCACCCACCCCCAATTTCTGAATGTATCACTATTCCACCCACCCCCAATTTCTGAATGTATCACTATTCCACCCACCCCCAATTTCTGAATGTATCACTATTCCGCCCACCCCCAATTTCTGAATGTATCACTATTCCGCCCACCCCCAATTTCACACAAAGCTTGGGACAGAATATTGAATTTATCTTTTACCCGTCAGGTTGTCTGTTGCAACTTTTATGCAAAATGATACAAAGGGTTTACATTAACTAATTAGTGCATTAATTTTGTAGTCAGCAATATAGAGAGGGGTATAATAGAGGACTGATGTTGAGGCTATTGGAGTTCATAGTTTGGCCAGGAGATGCAACGTGACAGCCACCATGCATTGGTTTGGAAATGATTGAAACCCATTTGGCTTTGAGATATTACATTATTATACTACTTGTCAAGATGTATAGTACAAAATGTTTCAAGCTTGAAATTTAGTTTGGTTAGTTTCTACAAGATGGAGTTATTTCAGTGAAAATTAAAGTCTCCAATATATGGAAAGTGAAATGAATCAATAGCTAAAAATACAAATTCACTCGAGCATGAAAACTTGTCATAGTGACCTAGTTTATATACACATGCCATAAGGCAGAGCATGTTATGATTTACATTATGTCCATCTGTCAGGGATGAAATTAATCATTTTTGTACAATTACAAGTTGTCTCCCTTTATAGTTATCAGACCTTGTTGATGGTGTGCACTTGGGGTAAGGAAGAACCATTGATTTTGGGGTTAAAAGGCACAAGTTCAAAGTCATAGAGACATAAGATAGGTATATAGGAAGACAAAACACCCGATCTATAAGCAAGTTGACTGACACAGTTGTGATGGCCTATCATCATCTCAAAAGTTTTTACCTTGTGCAAAAAATTATCAAATGAAAGCAAATTTACATAGTAATATGTATGTATGTATGTATGTATGTATGTATGTATGTATGTATGTATGTATGTATGTATGTTCATGTATGCAGAATTTTAGCTAGTTATTTCAGCAGTAAGTTTTTAAAACTCAAGTCTATAGAAGGAGACTGAAATTCCCTCAGGACAATATTGAATCATTTTTTAAGTTACAAATAGGATAAGCTCTCACAAGATTCTTTTTGCTAAATTCTTATATTCATGATCAACCAATCTTGGTCAATCCAACCCACATACACTCTAGTTTATATTCAGCCTTTTAAAAATTGTCATATACATGTAAGCAGTAATGTGAGTCCTTAAACAACATAGCTCTCTGCAGTAAACCGGTTAGATTTCGGGGTGGGGGTTGAGTGAGATGAAAAAAGAGAACATTTACAATAGATCAATACAAGTGTGAACAATTATACATCTGTGACTCTACAACACTAATGAAATTAATACAAGTAGAACAAATGAGCTTGACACATGCAAATCTTTCTGTAACTACATACAGTTTAGACACTGATATTTGGCAACATATATATCTAGCATGAAATTCAAAATGTACACAGGACATAAGGTTGTACTAATCCAAATGGATTTATAAGTCAAAAATAGGATTTGATATATCAAATATCAAGTACACATCACTAAAGGAATTCTTCAACTTAAAGCTGATAAGTGTATAAAAATGTATACCAATGTGTACAGAGCAAAGTGTCTATTCATACTTGTGTATTTAACTAGGCAAGATCAGCCCCAAAAACTTGTCAGGATCATTTTAGGTGTGGGGCTGATTTATTAGCCTACCTAGCACTAGGTGAGTGCTTTATCACTTCATATATCCAAGCTAATGTTCCCAGCCTGCTTTATATAATGTACCTGGTTTAATGTTGATGTCAAACACCTGTGACAAGAAAACAGGAAATAGAAAACAACAAAGTATACATGCCAAGTTTAACTTTATTGACATTAACTATCAATATAATACACAAAGTTTACCATGAACTTGTTCATGTACATAGAATAATATGATTAAATGGAGTATTAAATTACTTTTATCAATTAACACAATTCTGTATGACATAATGCAATATTCTGTAGTAACAAAGAGTATCTAATTATTTTTCACCATGTTCCAAAGGAACAATAAAATATTACAACTTTTTCTAAATCACTTGAAGCAAAACTTTTCTAC
Source organism: Unio delphinus (assembly GCA_029339505.1). Classification (NCBI taxonomy): domain Eukaryota; kingdom Metazoa; phylum Mollusca; class Bivalvia; order Unionida; family Unionidae; genus Unio; species Unio delphinus. Next base: position 2,234,900 of record JAQISU010000238.1, on the reverse strand, counting down.
TGAAAAGGTGGTGGGCATGAAAGGGTGGACATGCTGAAGCCTTCATACTCCACCCATACAGGCATTACTGAAGCCTTCATACTCCACCCGTACAGGCATTAATGAAGCCTTCATACTCCACCCGTACAGGCATTACTGAAGCCTTCATACTCCACCCATACAGGAATTACTGCACATGTAAAAACAGGAAATTAATTAGATTTAGGAAGAGGGAAAAAACAGAGCCCAATCTTATTAAAGTCAATAAAAACATTTTGGTTCCTACAGTTGTTGTTTTGGGTTTAACAGTGAAGACAAAAAATATGTGGTAGCAAGTAGAACTGGTAATGAACCGGGGAAAACCCTGGCAAACTACTTGTAGGTTTTTCACATTTCCCCATTTGCTGAGCCCAAGAGTTAAACCCATTTAGATAGAGATGTCAGCAGTGACCGGTGAAGGTAAGTGTTTAAAACCACTCAGCTACCTGGGGCCTTCGAACAATGTGACATTCACTGATAAAATGTAGTGTCCTGCTGATCTCTAATTCCATTTTTTTGCAATAGCAAATCAACTTAAGTGTCATGTATGATGTTTAGACGAGTCCAGAACAAATCTGCGTAGGGCATCAGGTAAGATCACATTCAGAAATATTAAAGATGCAATGTGACTGATTAATTAAAAGGGCGAAATGTTGTCTGATGCCAATCAAACCTACTGCTTAAACAAATCTAAAATTTGATCTCACTGAGAAAAAGTCGTACATAATTTACATGCTATAGACTGAACAAAATGTAAAGGAATTTTCTCTACAACATAGATAATTAGACAGACTGGTGACTCCAATAACTGATAATGTGAGAAATTACATACTCGTTTATTCATAAATGCGAAACAACAACAATCACTAAATAACATAAATGACTGTTTTGGTGAATCCCACCTTTGATTTAGGAAAGATAAAATCATTACAATGAGGTTACTATATTGTGTGGATGGTTATAAGGTAGGACACACAAAACTGCACATGGATGCCAAAGTAAACAGCAAGTCATGACTCCACCAAGATACACCCACCCAATACAACACCTGCCAAATTTAGGCAAAAGGGTTATCATTATCCTGAAACTTCCAGACTTTTCTCCAACATTAATAAATATATATTTTGACAGAAATGGAATACTATATTATGCTGTGTAAAATATATATATATATATATATATGCACCAATATACCTACACATAATGTATTGGCATATCTAGTTTAATCAGTAGATTCTGAAGATGACAAATCCTGGCTACATATTCTTCAAACTTTCTCAGCAAGAGACTCAGGAATGTGATATTAAGGTGATCTACACAATCATATTTTGGCAATGTAGGGGGGAAAATTAAGACAAGAAAAAGACATAATTAAAGGAGCTTTTGCTTTCACTACAAGTAAATGGCTTTCAAAGTTTCTGGAATCGGAGCTTGAGCTTACTATTGAAAAATTTAAGTAAAAATGAGACCACCATTAAATGTCTTGAGAACAAAATTTGAGCTCCAACTCAAAGTTTGAGAATTTAGTTTGAGAATAAATGTCTTGAGAACAAAATTTGAGCTCCAACTCAAAGTTTGAGAATTTAGTTTGAGAATAAATGTCTTTGTTATGAACAGAGATTAAATCGTCAAATGGTTGGCATTAACTTAATATTGTCTGTTATTACATTTATGCCCAATTTCATAGTTATCAAATAATGTCTTAATAATCATTGGTTTTGTGAGTACGTATCTGGTTGCTGTCTTCACATCGTTGTAGAACTGATGGCACATCATGCTACACTAGATCTGGTTCTATGCTATAATCGATTGGAAACATGCACATGCAATATGGTACATGTACAATCTTTTTTATTAACAGTTTCAGTTTAATGCAACACTTTAATTAGAACTAAGCCCTAATCAAACAGTCTCCAAGACAATGGAAAAGTTATGTCCCTTTGCATGAGCCTACAAGTCACAGAAAACAATGTACATGTATTCGTTTCAATAGGCATATCTTCCAAACACATCAAAAATTTTGATAGAAACAAAGTATTGAAGATCTGGAACTCTTTTACTGTAAACATTTACAAAATGACATTATGCTAATTGTAGCATATGTTTGATGAAACTGCATTTCGCTGTATATAAATGTTTTCACTGTTGACCACTAACCTACTGAAAAGCAACATAACTCTTCCATATTACAGAATGAATAAATCGATTATTCGTGATTTAACAATTTATTTGACAGCAGGATTAATCTGATATTATGAAGAAAAAAAATTACATATATGGGACTAATAAGCCCTGACTGCATACAAGGGAAGACAACTTTCCACATTTACAATACTGTAGCAAAATATGTTGATAAAATGTGATTATCCACATGGTTGACTAATATTGACTTACATGAAAACTGCAAGTACCCATCATTTGACTAATACTGACTTACATCAATCAACCCTTACTAACAACTGCAGTAGTATCAACAGTGTTTCACATCAAAGTTTGTCTGATCTTGATACTCTATTTTCATATTAAGTTGCATTATATTAAGTCATTATATAAAGCTAGTACTGGCCCTAGAATTTAACATAAATATCTTGTATCCAGAAGGAATAGAAGATTGAGATGTTACTAGTCCCAATGAATCTTCTCTTGTCTTTCCTACAAAATGCTGATTAATGACAACATTTTTTTTACTAGCCATCAAACTAGTCAAATTATGAAAACTGTACAAGTATCAGGCGAGCAGACTAATTTCAAACACTGAGTACATTTATTTTATCTACTGAATGTACACCATAACACAAAAAGCAATATAACATTCACTTTGCCTACACACCAAGAAGAATTCTATTGGAATACTTTCTCTAACATCTTGGGTTCTTTGTTATGTCAACATTGATCTATATTACTTTCAGACGATGAACAATGCAATTTATATTCAAAATTTATGGCAGATATGCAAAGGACCACTTATTCAGTTCTTTAATGTTCAGAAAATGTTTGATATATTTTTCACATAACTAGCATAGTTGAACATATTTCCTTATATAGTGCAACTATTTGTGCAATGTACCTAAGACACAAAATTACAAAATATGAAGTCATTAATGCATCACATATTGAAAAGGGCCGGACGAGAATATACATATGCAAATCATAGTTTCTACATGATGACACATTATACATACGAAAAGACTAAGAGTAAACTTTAATTTAAACTATTTTTTAAAAAAGATATCCATACTTATGTTTCATGACAGAATGAGTAATGTGCACAAAAAGAAAACTTCAACAAAGTGGACAAAACTGGCAAATAAAACAAAGTCTACCTGATAAACACAATAACATAAAGGTAATAATAATAAATAAAACAAGCTTGAAGTGAAAACTAAAATTGCTTATATTGCAGAATTTTGGGGTTCCACCCCTTAAAGAGTTCTCATTTGTAGAAAGTTCAAAATCTTTGAAAGTTTGAAATTTATGTAGATCCCCTTGGACTTTTTGACACTGTAAACATATTACCATGGATTGATGACTATGATAGGAACTCGATAAATGATGTGATATGTTTGAAATATAAAATATGGAACAAAAATGGCATGACTCTATAGAAATCCAGATTATGAAGCCATAGCAACATAAATGACAACTGAATTAATTGCACAAATCGAGTTAAGAATGCATCTCTGTACAGTCATGGGATTATACATTTCATTTGTTTCTGTTGAGACTTAGAACTCACCATATACAATACAATAAAAGATTAAATTTAATTTCCCAGCCTGCCTAGCTCTCAAGTTGAACGAACAAACTCAGATCCATATTTCCCATAACAAGAAGGCTAACAAGTCAACCCCATAATCTCAGTAATACTGTAAAATGTGCCAGCTAGATCCCAACTTACCAATGCCATGTAAGCATTTTGCAAGGTTTCTGTCAATGGATGTCCTAGAACATTATACACCTGATTTTTCCCTCAGAATATCCTGATTCTACAACTGGATGGACTAGTGATTTCTTTTCAGGATGTCTGGAATTCTATCACTGAATGGACTAGATTTCTCTAGAATTCTACCACCGGATGGACTAGTGATTTGTTTTCAGGATGTCTAGAATTCTACCACTGGATGTACTAGTGAAATTTTAATTTTATGTGCAAATAATAAACTGTTGCAAAACTTACCATTGCTACTACAGCCAGTTAATTGTACTTTGTAATTGATTTACAATATCTGATAATGAAACTTGCATGTCACTGTCCATAATTATCATTTTAACCTTGTGCAAATACTAGTAAAGGAATAACTAAACCTAAGATTATAGCCTTTGATTTGTTCATACTGTCGCAACATGTCCATACATAAGACATTTATCCCAGCTTGCTAGATAATGCCACTGGCATTCAAAATGAATTACAGCCAGCTCTATCTTAAAGTGTACTGAATCACAGAACTCCAAGAAATAATGTTACTAATATAGAAACCTAAAGATCAATATTTTATAAATTTACAGGATGGCAGGCTTCAAATAGTACGTACAATACTGACTGCTGACAACTAAACATATTTTTCATAGCCTTACTGGATGACAAGCCTCAATAGTACTGTAATTTAATTTAAATCCTGCTGCGAGTGACACCTCTGAGACTGCTGAATACCATACATATTATCAGAAATCCACACCAGTTTTAAACAAGCTTAACTGTACATGACTGTAATGATGAGAAACTTACAATAATACATACTTAAGGGAATCGTGATGAACTGATTCAACACACCATGGAAAGCTATGCTGAAATTATCATATATATTCATAACAATGAATGTGTTAATACAAGTGAAGGCATGATTAACAATAAACTTTCACAGGTATCCTGTTTATGGTCCCGGTAAATTTATCAACTATAATAATGACTTTATTTAAAGAGGGTAACACAATTAGCTAAGAACTAATCTACCTTGAGGCCATTGTTCATAGTGCCTTGCTTTAATTTATACTCAATCAATGTTTATAAAACAAGTGATATTCTACATTAATAAGCTTACTTTTAGTATACATTTGTGAAGTTTTTCTTTTCTTTTTTTCTTTGATGTCATAGACTATGATCTATTTATTTTAAATCCTAATCTTTTTCTCCACACAAAAATAAAAATGAAAATTTGAATACATTTTTTGTTTTGGGCAATGATGGGACTCTAAGGCTTAAAGTGTGGACTTCCAAATTTGCAACTAAGGAAGTGGATGACTTTTCAAAATGAAATGGGGAAACCATATGTAACAGAATGAGTCAGCTTCATGATAATTCATTGGAAGAAATTTGTTAAGGGATTGAGGAACAATAAGCAAAAACGACTTTTAAAAAAATCATAGCATGAATTTGCTATTATGTGACCTTCACTCTATGCACCAAAAAATTATCTTAGCAACCTATTGATTTATGCAAAGTATGAAGAAATCCATCAAGTGAATATAAGGAAATGGAAAAAAATTAAAACCAAAACCTGAACACAATTTGATTATGACTCATGAACTTGAATCCATGATCATAGACTAAAAATGTCTCTTAGTTTTATAACATGAATGATGAACTGTAGACTGATAATCTATAATAGTGTTTAGCAAATATATGCAAATAAAAACCTAAATTAAGAATGGGTTGAACAAAAATTAAATTTTTCAACTGTTCATGAAACAATTTATCCAAACTGGGAGTGTAGCATTAAGTATTATCACTTATCACTGCTGACACTGTTTACCCACTCTCACCATCTGACTTTCACGAAAGGTTCAAGTTCCCCCAAATTACGATTATGATTATTATCAATACATGAATTGATGCAAGTTTTGTTTTGTTACCGAGAGAGGGGAAAAAACTTACGAGTCATGAAAATAGGAAAACGTCATGAAAATCAAAACGACCAGTTCCATTTAAACACACTAAGTTACCCAATGAAGGCAGTTTAAATATATATATATTGTTGACAGTGCCTTTCACACTGTGTATATTTTAATGAAACAGCTTTAAGAATCTTATTTCCCAAAAAATAGAACAATTTTATGAATCCTTAATTAGAAATATAACTGACTCACTTAAATAAATCAAAATGAAAGCTTTTTTTCCTCCATTCTTGTCAAAATTCTAATGATACATGCAGTTTATTGTACAATCTTTCACTCAGCGGAGTCAATGTTACATGCCATTGATAGCAAAAAGTAAAGACTAATCCCTGCTGAGTATGTCCCATTAGCAAAAGTAAAGACTAATCCCTGCTGAGTATGTCCCATTAGCAAAAGTAAAGACTAATCCCTGCTGAGTATGTCCCACTGTAATTTAGATGACCATTCTGACTCTTCTACTTGATCAGCTCACTCACTATCAAAATTTGTTTCACTCTAGAAGATAATTTTGTGAATTAAGGGCCTTGTAATCAATCAATCTGATCTGTCAAAGTATTCTGCACCCAAAATGACTTATTTTTTGGAAATACCAAATAATTAAATTCAGTCAGCTGAACTTGGTAATAGTTTAAATAAACACTGCTACTAATAAATATGGGTATATACACAGGATCAAATCTGCATTACTATTTTACATGCATATCCCTATACCAATTAATTTAATTACAAATAATATACAAACTGACATATTATTTTAATATGGAAGTCCTGGGCCACATTAGACTAACAACTTTGTATTTCATACAATGGAGTAACTACCACTGCGATTTTCAAAAAGGGAATTTTAAATTGAATAGGGTTGAGGGAGGTCTATTATTAACTCTAAACAAAATTCAAGAACACACCATTATAGTATGATTTAACAAATATGTGTGATAAACAGACTTTAGTCAATAAAGGTAAGACTTACAGAAATTAGCTATTATGATAATGTCACTACATTCTATGCATTAAAACTGCATGTAACAGTAGAGACATAACACCGAATACCAAAAACTGCTATATATTGTATGTCAACAATCAGTTTGAAAAAGGCTTTCAATATCTGGATCATCAATGTTAATATTAATCAATATTGTAGTTTTTAAAAATGTTCATGTCAATCAATCGTGCATGATTGTTTTGTGTTTGCTCATTTACTAATTTGAGGGATATCATACAGTCAAAAAGATTGACATGATTCTATTATATACACATGCCTTTACAGAATTCTGGAAATTTTGGAAGATTTTCACTTCAAAGACTTCTTTGTTTTGACAGCTGTTTGAAACAATGAACAGCGAAATCATTTTTTAAATACATAACTAATGTCACAGATTTCAAGTTTTTCATACACTTACAGACATTAAACATATATCCTTTAGAATTATCAATCTAGGACTGTTCTCTGCTTGGCATACCACTGCTGGATGCCGTGGCACTTGTGCTACTTGTGGTAGGCCGCAGTCTATGAAGACGAGTGAGTTCTTCTGCTTTTGTGCTTGCATAGTGATGATACATCATCTTCACACCTGTCACCACTGAAAGTCTTAACCTCAGGTTGTAACGAAACGAATTTTTCTTATTTTTTACAGCTCGTTTATATCTAACTTCCAAATCTTTTATCTTCTGGTCAAGTAGCACGATTTGTTGACATGCTTTCTCAAATTTAAGTTGGGCATCGCTCAACTTCTCTTGTAAATGTGTGTTGTCCAGTGCAGTGGAAGTTCCGACAGATCTGTCTGTTGTTGAAGACATCTTCATTGAATTTATTTTCTTCAAACTACTTTTGAAGTAAAACTTGATGGCTCCCGTATGTAAATAAAAAGAAAAACGTCCCTTAACCAACGTACAATTCAAATCAGAGTGTTTTTCTTCCTTAGTAGTCAACACATATTGCTTTTTATAATTTAACCCAAAATAAAAACCGTATTGCTGTTTACTTGTATGTGTTGTGGCTAAAGCAACTGTAAACATGTAACTGGAGCCGTGCCCTTTATTGTCGACTTGAAAAATCTGCTGTCGAGTTCTTAACGAAAGAGCGACATCATATTTCCGACTTTGAAGGCCAGCCTGTCGACTTTGATCTAAATATTTCTGCTCCAAAACATTTCATTGTCTAAATCTACACTTCTTCATATTAGTAAATGTTTATGGCATTATTTCTGATAAAAATAATTTCTGTTGATTGAACTTTTCAAATGCGGAAGTATTCAAATGTATACAAAATATTTTACCTTCAGAAATAAATAAAATTTGGTCACGGAATATATCATTCAATAAAGCGCAGATCCGGAAAGGTTGATTTTCTTACTATTATCATAATTTGGGAAAACAAACTTCAATCTAATTTGACCATAGCTGTTGTCGAGCATAATGGAATCTGTAAAAATGTAAATTGTTTTAACTGTAACTTGATTGAAACAAGAATCTAACCGTGTCGCAAAAAATATATTAAGTGCTATGATGCATCACTGCTCTAGACAACAATCTACATACATACATACATACATACATACATACATACATACATACATACATACATACATACATACATACATACATACATATTGTTTTTCCACCTATACGTGAACACTCTACATTCTACCCCGAAATCGGCATGGAGGAGGAATATTGAAATGGCAGTTCACTGCTGCGAAGAATCATTGTGGAGATCTAAACTTGAAATGAGACCTGAACTTTTACATTATACAAGTGTCCATACTAATCTTCAACCACTTGCAGTTTGGAAACTTGGTAAATGTGTTCCTAATAAAACTTGGACTTTTTTGCTAACATTGCTTATTTAACTATGTGTCCCATTACAATAGAGAAGGAAAATAATTGTAAACTCTGAAAGAGATTGATTATAGACGGAACCAAGCATATGTTACTATTCTGCAACGCCCTAAATGACGAGCTTAACACTATGTTTGAAAAAATAATAGATGCCATCGACATCCTAGACTCCCACTGGTTTAGGACAATGACACCCTACTTCATATCCTTTTGGGCAAGAGAGTGGACATCTTTGATTCTATGGATGATCAATCATGGCAGACATTCATGTGTGTGGTGGCTGATGGAATAGACACAATTTACAGAAGAGCAAATGAACTTGTAAATGATATCCCATTGTATGCTTATTCAGTAAATTAAGGAAATGGACCCAATTCATTTATATCTAATAAATAACTCATATGTGCTCTAAGTGAATGAGAACATGATATTTAATTTAAATCGTTTTAGTTGAATGTAAATAATTACAATTCCATTATTTCCCCTCTCTTGATCTATGTTGCGTTTGCAACGAGTTCTCTCACGTATGTGTTTTGACATTAAGTTTTCTTTGCTTTTGTTGCTATATAGTGTACTGTAAGTAATTTAATCTCAAACTATGTTCATAACTTTTGTATTTACGAAACATTAACTGAATGAAATCTCTTATGAAGAGGAAATAAAGAAAGTCAGTCAGTCAGTCATACGTACGTACATACATACATACATACATACATACATACATACATACATACATACAGCAATATAGCACATCTGGAAGTAATAATAATAATAATAATAATAATAATAATAATAATAATAATAATGCTTTATTTATAGAGGGTGACTCATTAGTCAAGGACTATTCTCCCTTGAGGCCCTCTGAATGAAAGTATAACAAATGTACATTGTGTGAAGAAGCAATAATTAGTGCTTATATTAGCATGTTTCGTATTAAAATACTAAATTCCATTATCTGTTAGAAACACATGCATGCTCCTGATATCTCTTCTTAAATAGTCTAATATTTTTCAGCCGATTTTACATGTAGTGGAAGCTTATTCCACAGAACTGTACCAGAGTATTGAAAACTCTTTTTGAATTGCTCTGTTCTTGGTTTTGGTACAAGAAGGTTTCCATGTGAGATTGATCTCAACTGGTATTGTGTTGAAAAAGGCCTGAATAAGTCCTGAAGATACACTGGTGCAGTTCCATGTAGACATTTATATAAAAGAACTGCCTTGTGAAAATCTATCCTGTCATATATTTTGATCTATTTGAGTTCGGTAAATAATGCTTTTGAGGGATGGTCAACAGATGTATCTAAAATTACACGTGCTGCTCGTTTCTGGAGTTTATAAATCCTGTCAAGCTCAGATTTAGCACAGTTTCCCCATACATTAGAACAGTAATCCATTGTTGGAAGAATATACGTCTTGTAGTATAGATTGCGAGTTTCCATAGGTAAATATTTCTTGATTCTACTGAGAAGGGCAATTTTGGATGACAGTGTTTTACAAAGCTTATCAATATGGTCATTCCATAATAAATTATTATCTATGGACACACCTACAAGCCTTTCATGATTGACATTTTCTAATGGATGATTATTTATTGCAAGAGATAGTTTTGGGTTCCCAGACTTGTGTAGCTTTTGTGTCGTCCCCAGAATCATATATTTATATAAGTGAATCTGCAACTACGTTTACTTTGCCGTTGATATGCCTAATACAAATGTTGCATTTCGGCAACAACATATTAAACCGCTGCATGTTTTAATTTTGTTAGCAGCAGAGCAGGTTAGACCAGCTAATGGTCTCTAAGCCTTTCTTTTTATTTTGACTTGACGGCTTTTGAGACCAGCCGTGTTCTACATTAGCAGCAGAGAGGGTGAACAGACCACGATTTCAAGCAAAAATAAGGCTTCCAGATAACGTTTCCGAACAAAAAATGGCCTACACACTACGTTTTCAGACAAAAAATAAGACTTCCAACAAAATCTCATTTAACCAAAAAAAAAGTCTCCATTTTTGCAAAACGAAGATTTTACGATTTTGCTCGCAACGATGTGGTCATCCACCCTCTCTGCTGCTAGTGATTTCATCACTAGTGATTTCAGTTCTGGTTAACAAAAAATAATAAATGATTTTAACCGAATATTTGATCCAGTCCGATACGATATCGTGTCCGAGGATCATGTAGATTTATTGTTGCGAATCCGTGCGGAGTCGACTGAGCATGACTAAAGAAATCTCGAAATTGATTGAAGTCCATATCAGAGCACCATGTCTGCCAAATATTTCTAAGAGTATGAGTATCAACTCCGTTGAATACAGAAAGAATATTGCAGTTATCTCTGATCACTTTTGGAACCTGAGTGTAGCGTTGAGTGACATATATCACGTCAGTGTTTTTGTGACGCCCACGGGAAAATATTCTAGCAGGATTCTTTTGTTTATCCAACATTATATCGTCGTATACGACTAAATTGTTAATATCTCCATCAATATCATCAATACTCGGTGCTTCATCGATATCGGTTATAAAATCAATGGCATTCTCACCCTTAATTTCTGATGCATTCTCGTTAAAATCTTTTAGCACTTCATAGCATCGTTGGTCGTCTACGCTAGGGGCAATTAAATACAACTTATCCCACTTCATCCATCTCATTATTAAATTTAGCAACAATTGCGTTTTACCGGATCCAGATGGCCCGATTATAATCATCCGGATAGAGTTTGGTAGCGCTGCATGATGCTTAATTGGTTCTCTTGTTTTAGTCGCTGAAAAATCAATTATATCCATATCTCTATACATAAATTATGGATCTATATTGTGTGAAGTGTAGAACGCGTACTGGCACAGATGATGTGACGACGATTACAACTAAAAATAACCGATCAGCGCTTTCTGGTAAATGCGTGCAATGTGGTACAAAGAAATTTAGATTTGTGTCTATGAAATCTGATTTAAAAAAAAACGAGGAGGTGATATCGCAGCCAAATTAGCAAAACTCCCTGGAACCCCATGGGCAAAATACCCCGGAGAAAAACACCTTCCAGGGTATAGTTATTGTGGACCGGGAACAAGACTTGATATCAGACTCAATGATCAAAATCAGCCCCGACCCGGTGAAGAACCAATAAACGCCATTGATAAGGCCTGTCACCTTCATGATGTTGCTTATAAAAGCAGCAATCTGCAACACAGGCATCTAGCAGATGTGAAATTAATTCATGCGTTAAATGCTATTCCTGATAAATCCTTCAAAGAAAAATTGTCTTCATTTTTGATAAAATCGGCTATGAAAAGTAAATTGATGTTAGGTGCCGGTAATTAATAATATGGAATCAATTTATTATTCTCCGAGGGGATACTGGAGGGGTAACGCTGCAATCAATAAACTCGCTAGAGCTGCAAAAGTGAAAAAAACCACTGCGGCTAATTGGTTATCCAAACAGGCACTATGGCAAATTTATCTACCACCGCCTAAACAAATTCAATTCTCGCATTTTGATGTGACCGCTCCTAATGAAGTTCATCAGGCTGATATATTATTTCTGCCACATGATCGTGGTTACAAATATGCGTTAACCGTAGTTGATGTTGCGAGTCGATACAAAGAAGCAGAACCGCTGAAAACAAAATCGGCCACTGAAGTGGCTTCTGCATTTGAAAGGATTTATCGACGAGGTCCTCTGCGTTGGCCAAATCTGTTACAAGTTGATCCTGGCAAGGAATTTCAGGGTGCAGTGTTATCTACAATGAAACATCATAATGTCACCATACGACGAGGGCATACTGCGCTACATCGCGATCAGGCCATTGTAGAACGATTTAATCGGACGATTGCTGAGCGGTTATTTGGATATCAATACGCAAAAGAATTCATTCAAGAAAAGCGATCCAGTGAATGGGTTAAAAGATTACCATCTGTGATTACTGCACTGAATAACGAGATTACTAGAACAATCAACATGAAACCCATCAATGCGATTAAAAAGAAGACAATACCTGAAATGGAAATTCGAAGAATTTCACAAAAAGATTTCAAAGAACCAATTCTTGGTAGTAATGTCATTGTGAGGTACTTATATGAACCAGGAGAGCTTGAAGGGGGCAGAAAAAGAGCTACTGATCCTATTTGGAGTGTTACTGTACACAAGATATCTAGTATAACACGATCTACGGGTAGACCTCCAGTCTATAAACTGGATTCAACTGCCCCTCAGCGGGGTTTTACTAGACAACAATTACAAGTGATACCCGAGGATACTCAATTACCACCGCATGGTCTTAACTAGCACCGTTGCGTCTATTACACTCAAGACAAGTCAACATCACATTATTTCTGACATGACCGAGATTGTTATTTTTTCTGTCTACGGTGAATTGGCGAGGATCCTTATCCGAATACTGCCAACGCATTATACAATTGCAACTCGCGCAGTGATTATTCTGTTGTTTCTTCAAAGTGATTATTAATTCAGCATCAATATCAAATTCTCGTTGTTTTTTTTTGTCCTGTTGCTTGTAACCGGAGAGTTTTTTATTAATGATGCTAACATCAATATCATCCATTGTTGTGTCATTATCATCACCAATGATTTCATCATCGAGGACAATTCTTCGAAGCTGATTTATTCTTCGTACTCTGGATACTGCGAGATAGACTAAATTTGACCATTCGATGCGATTATCTACCATCCAAACAATTGTATCCGATATAGTCAATCCCTGTGAAGAGTGTATTGTTGCTGCGTATCCTAGCGTCCACGGGGATTTATTAGCACGCAATGCATCTTCAACGACATTGATATCAACCAGCACAATATCATTTAATACCAGAATTTGTTTTTCATTCTGTCCTGGAATATCAACTTCAATATTCTGTTTTCGTGTATCCGATGGCCTATAACAAAGGGGTACTGGAAGCGTTGCAAATTTTTCTTTATGCAATTCAAATAACTTCATCTGAAGTGTATCCCTGACTATTTTTCTACTTGCAATGATTAAATCGTTTGGTCTCCACGCTTCCCAGAAATCATTCATTGGGGTTTCTGAAATCACTTCACGCGCTATTTCGCATTGGATTCTATCCGGTTGTAATCTAATTAGCGCTTTGAACTCGCGTAATCGTTCATCAAGTGATCTATAATCAGTGGTGATTTCTTCATAGTAGTCTACAAAACCCTTTAGCCATTCATGTGGAGATGCACCGACAAATGGTGGTGGTTGGCCTTGATCCCCGCACATGACGACTTTTGTGTTTTTGGTTAACAACCACTCAAGAAATGTTTTTAATACATCTAATGACACTGTGCATATTTCATCCCAGATTATGATTTCAGGAATGAATTTATCACCCATTCGATCAGGAGTCCATTTGTCACCCTTCCATCGAAAGAAACTATGGTAAGTACAAGCATTTACCCCTCGTTGTTTCATTTCTCTGGCGAGTCTGTGAGTCGGTGTTAGCAGAATCATGTTAGTAGAAATACAAGTATTTCCACCACCACGAAATAATTCAATTGCACGAGTTGTCTTTCCTGACCCACCACAACCGTTTAAATAAACTGTCTTGTATCTACATACTGGATCAGATACCGGTGGTGCATTAGAAAATTCTGTAGAAACACTAGTGTTTCCAATTTCAATACGGTTACAACAAAGATATTTATCATCCATGGCAACGTCTGCGGATTCACAATACTCATGTAGCATCTCCTTTTTAAATCGCCAACGCCCCCACGCTTCCTCCGGATCTGTGAATGCCGCTACAGCTGATTTGTACTTTTTATGTATATACATCGAATCAGTGGCTACTCTAACCGCGGTATTAGGAAATCTATTTATCATCGAAAATAGATTAATGCAAGCATATGCTAACATTGAACTTCTTAAGTGTGTGTACTGGGAATTATATCCATCACAGTAGGTAACAACCGTACCTAATTTCTCACCATTGGATAGAAAAGCATCCTTACGGGATACAAGTTTTCCCTGTTTCATTAAATCCGCTACAATAAAATCGTATTCAGCGACATCTATGATCAACCGCGAAGAGTATTTTGCGTTATCGTATCGTCCACCCTGGGTAAATTTACCGATTATTCTTCTTCCGAGATCTTTTGCTTGCTCTTTTTTAATTTCAAATAACTTCTTAGACCAATTTATGATTTCTTCTTCATTGAAATCTGGAAACTGTTTTCGTAGTTCGTTGATTATTCTATTTAGATTGGGTTGTGGTAGCCAAACTTCTTTCTGAGCTCGATAGCATATAATAGCCTCGGAAACAATCAACGATATTAGCATACCACAATCAATCATATATCTCAATAGCACTATTGGCATCCAGTGTTTTTCAGATAGGTGTCTACCGAGCCAAACATAACTACACGGATGTAACCCTGTAGCGAGTTCAAATGATATCACACGAGCGAATCCGGTTAAATCAAAATCAGGCAATGGTCCATTAATCGCAACACGAGTCATTTCATGCGTGGGGTGTCCAAATCGTTTGAAGTACTCAGCGCATTCCCCATACCCGAGAAAACTTCCGGGATAACACGCGGATATATCAATTGAAATCATACCATCACGATGGTATTTCGTATTCCACAGTCCTCCATGACCGAATTCGACGCAACTCAATTTAACATCCTCGAGAAAATCACTTCGTGTTGGACGCCATGAGTTTTTTTCTCTTGCGAAGTGAGCTACCACTGATGGAATAGTAAAACTATCCGTGAGTAGTTTTTCATGGGAATTCTGCGGTGAAAAATCACTAGCGATTTTTCTCATTCTGTTATCTAATTCTTCAATGCGATATAATTCACCATTTGGTTTTACAAATTGATCGAATTCTTCATCACTTCTAAGTAACCACACTGACACAGGATCATCCTTACACAACGCATGAATAGCATCGAATAATCTCTCTTCATAGAAAACATCCCCGACTAACTCCCCGGAAAATTCCGGGGGGATATATTTCACGGTTCGTTCTCGTGGAAATATTGTTACCGCAGGTGTCCACGCGTGTTTGTTATGATCAATAATCTGTATTGGGGCTCCTCGCGATTGATATTTCGGTTCGTATAATACTTCTCCGGTTATTGTTGTTACTGATATTGGGAATTTTAATGATGCTTCTAATTTAGCTATATCAGAAATCTTTGCACCATGCTGTTTCACTGTCAGTTCCCACTCGGTTATTTTCCTACGTCGCAGATCAGTTAGTTTATTTCCTCGGGATGCATTTGTGAAATGTTCTATTATTCGTTCTGCTACACAATTAAGCCCTGACGAATATTTCATAGGAGCTAGTTTTGCGATATCGGGTTTATCATTTAACGGATATATCCCATAAACCATTGCTGTTACGGGATAAGATCTTTCGTAGTATGGTTTATCAATGCCGGTTAGAATCCCTGGTTTGGAATCTCTACTCACAATGACAGCTTTTTTATTCTTGAGGATTGGTTCAAATTTATCCTTAATAATCCATTTGCCATCGA
This sequence comes from Unio delphinus, assembly GCA_029339505.1. Classification (NCBI taxonomy): domain Eukaryota; kingdom Metazoa; phylum Mollusca; class Bivalvia; order Unionida; family Unionidae; genus Unio; species Unio delphinus. The sequence continues at coordinate 2,218,650 of JAQISU010000238.1, read as the reverse complement.
CTTCGATAATGAATTTGATTCGGAAAAAATGCCGTTTTTCCCCAACACGTGAAATTATCACTGCTGCTTTTTCATCATTCATGGTAGCATCAACAACACCATCAATTCGAAATGTTGACCAACAATAAGATGCTCCATCACGCTTAAATTCATTAAAACAGTCTCTGATTTTACTAATCATGGCTTTATCAAGAATTGTATTCTTTGGTGTATTAGAAGCTATATCGAGATTGAATTGAGCATCTTTCCAGGGGTAATCTCTCTTGGACGTTTTTGAAATCCGAAGGATTTTGGGTTTATCTAGATTAAATCTAGGATTGATTTTCAATAATCTCTTAAACTCTTTCATGTTTCCGTCTATTGGACGTTTTTTGGTTTTTTTTGGTCTATCGAGATTAAATCTAGGATTGATTTTGTTACGTTTTTTGGGTTTATCGAGATTAAATCTAGGATTGATTTTTAATAATCTCTTAAACTCTTTCATGTTTCCGTCTATTGGAAGTTTTTTGGTTTTTTTTGGTCTATCGAGATTAAATCTAGGATTGATTTTGTTACGTTTTTTGGGTCTATCGAGATTAAATCTAGGATTGATTTTTAATAATCTCTTAAACTCCTTATCAGCATTTTTCGAAGGCGTTCTCCCTAATTCCTTCATGCTATAATTAAAACAAGCATTTAAATGAAAGATTTTTATATAATGAATCACTGCAAGTGGCTTATGATTGGATCAGTAATCCCGTGTAACAAATCATGCAGAAATGAGTTCTGTGGGTATCATATGCAAAGCTTTCGTCGTGGAAGCCTTGGTCCGTTACCGTGCATACGATGTGGGGTTGGGGTTAGGGGGAAATCACGGTTGTGTTTGAATTGCGGTGGTAAGCGATACAGGGAATTGAAGCGTTATTATGTTAAAAGAATAAAAAATGGACAATCAATCAGAAATTTTGACCCTGAAAAAGTCCCTGACACTGACACTGTCACTGACAAAATCATAAGAACCCCTCAAGACTACATCGAAAGATTCATCATTAAACCAAACAATGAATTAGACAAACAATAGTATTATGTATACGAATGAACCAAGAATTCAGACAGCATCCCTTGATTTTAAATTATGAAGCATCCAGTGATGGTACTGTCAGACACTGCATTTTGAAGAAAACGGTCGGTTTTGTGACTAATCAAGGGTATTTGATGTTTAGCGCTGGAAAGAAGAAATATCACAATCATCGTTTCATATTTGAATGTTTTAATGGATTGATCGAGGATGGTCTTGTTATCGATCACAAGGATTCTAATCGAAAGAACAATTCTTTATCAAATCTGCAAGCTATCACACAGAGTGAGAATTCCAAACGAGGAAGGACTGGCACTTGTTCAAAAAAAGCGAAACCCGTAAAATCTTTGAATACAATAACTAACGAAGAAAAAATATTTCAATCAATATATGAAGCCGGCAAGTATTTCAATATTTGTGGATCCTCAGTACGAAAAGTTGCAGAGGGGATTTATCGATCGGCGATTTCAAAAAAGACAGGACAGAAAGTTAAATTTAGTTACGTCTAATGCGTCATATTTTTCATTTAGAAATATATCATTGTTATAGAATAATGAATTCTGAAAACATGAATAGAATTTTATCCGAGATTTCAAAATTGAAAAGTTGGGATATTGAACTATCAGATGGGTTAAATCCTGATCAAATCATGTCTGATTTTCAGGATATAGAATACGGAGTTAGCACTAACAAGTATATGCTACCAAAGAAGTATGCGCTCATCAAAAGAATTCAGAATTCTATTAAGGACTCTCTCGCATTTTCCAGTGACGTAAGTGTGTTCGCTCCGTTGTATACCATCGTAGAACGAATACGAAAAGAATTGGGGTACGAATACGAATTGAAAAAGGAGGTTAATTCTAAAGTTAGAAACCTACGGGCGTTAATTCAAGAAAAATGAACAATTTTGATTGCCCGACCATTTATCATTATTTGATTGTGACCGTCCCTCATAGAGATTTTAATTTTTTTTAGCATTTTGTGATTGAAAACAACAAAATCGATAGACCGTTAATGGTTGGTTTGCTCGACACGACTGTTCAGACTGATCAGCGTAGAATGGCGCAAGTCACATAATTAATTATTTTATTAGGAAATATGTGACTTGCGCCATCGATGATAACGCCTCTAAAACACTTCCAAGACCGTATCAAAAATCATCCGATGGTGTTAGGTCGGATTGAAAAAGTGTTTTGCAATTGAAAAATTGTTTCTGATTTCAAATAATGGTCAATGAAGCATTAACAACCCGATTGGCTCGTGAACGACTGGATGCAATCAGGAGATTTGTACCAATTCGTGACTCTGTAAGAAATAAACTGCAACAACGACAGAGTTTACAAACTGATTTTGCTGCGGGATCCGAAGAATTGTTTAAACCAGTAACCACAGCAACGTACGGGGTAGAGCGTGCTATACAGGGGAATGATCCCGAGACGGGAAAATCTGTTATTGGTGAACTTGAAAAAATAGCAGCGAAAACTGAACAAACAAAACAGACTGTACAAAAAATGGAATCAAAAAGAACAGTAGATGATTTACGCGTGAGATTTAACGAGGAAGGGTTAGCAGCAATTGATAAGACTGATCCACCAGAAATTCCTGCGCTTGTTGTTATGACTTATGAAAACAGAAAAAAAATGTTGAAACCAGAACATCATAAATATGTTAAGAATTTCACTCATTGGGCTGATATATTCTACAAAATCAAAACTAAAAAAAGTCAAATTAAGACAGATAGTGCATCATACATTGAATATATCAATGCGGTGGATATAGTGTATAAACAATATGAAAAACAAAAACCGCAAAAGCGACAGCAACCTGCAAAGAAAATATCTTTTTCACCTAAAAAACAACAACTACCACCTGCTGATGATTTTCTTGATTATTTATTACAAGAAGCCGATTTAGAAAAACAGGATGAAGCAACTGGTTATAGCGGAAGTGGATTGCAAGATTCCAGTGAGAATCCAAGGATTGGAAACTCAAAGAGTGAAAACGCTAGCGTTTCATGTCCTGGTAGTGTTATCAATGATATATCACGATTAGAAGTTCTTGTAGGAGGGTTCCGAGCTGGAAATAACTCACCGGAAATAATTAATGAAGCATCTGATATCTGTAGACGATTATTTGCCGGCGGTATCATGGATATCAGCACATATCGAGATTTCATTGGCGAGTTAGTAGACGGTGAAACCGTCCATGATTATCACAGTGATTAATCACCGAGACTGAATAAAAACGCTAGCGTGGAAATCCGAAGGATTTCACAATTGAAAAATGGTTTCTGATTTCAAATAATGATCATACACTACAATCATGATAAACCAACCCCCGTCTACGTAGTTAATTCACGGTTTCCAGTTTATAGAGCATACTACGGAGATGGTTTAGGCAATACCATTGCAGGGTTATTTGCGAGAATGGCTCCAAAAGTGATGCCGTTAGCTAAACAACTAGGAATGAAAGCAATTGAAGTTATTCGTGATAAGGGTATTGGTGCTGTTGGAGATCTTGCTGGAAAAGCGTTTTCAACTGCGAGGAATAAATTAACATCATTAGTGAAATCACGGATGAAATCCAAAGGATTTTCAAAACCGTTACCGTCTACAGCGGAAATGCCTGCAAGTGTTAGTAGAATTATAAATAACGCAGTAGACGAAAAATTAGCGTCGATGGTAAATCAAGGAGACCAAAGCAATATTGCAAATATGATAGCAGGAAGCGGCTTTAAAAAACTACGTCGATGAAAATCCTACGGATTTTTACGATTTAGACTCTGATAAATAGAATAAAATGTTCAAAAAATCACATGATCCGGCGTTTGATATAGACGCCCCAGTTGGCAAGGATGATTCTGTACGCGATTATCAATATTACGCTTATCATGCAATAGACGCAAATAGTCGATCGCGAATTGAACTTCAAGTCCATGATACCAGTAAATATTTTTTGCCCTGTGAAGCGTTTATCGAAATCGAAGGAGAGATTATAAGAACAAATGATACAGAGTATCCAGCTGGTACTCAAGTCGGTTTTGTCAATAATGGTATTATGGCGTTATTTGAGAGTGCTAGATATCTCATTGATGGAAAAGAAATTGAGTCCATAGATCGTGACGTTGATGTGGCTACAACAATAATCGGGTTAGCGAGATATTCCGATGATTATACAAGATCAGCAGGACCCTCTATGATGTTTGCAAAGGATGTTAAAAATACCGCTGGAGGAAATCAATTTATTATAAGACGACCACAGAATAATGCTGGTGCTGCTAATGTTGATGTCGAGAATATGATTATAAACAACGATCCTAACTTCAATCTAGGAGCTGCAACACGTATTTCAATGTTGCAAGGAGCGCGTAAATCATTTTCATGCGCGATTCCACTGCATCACATATTTGGATTCTGTAGAAACGTCCGAAAAGTTATTTATGGGGCGAAGCATACAGTATCGCTTGTACGAAAGAGTGATGAAAATGACGCAATCTGGAGGATTTCAGCAGATGCTGCAAATCCCAATGCTGATGCCGGTAAAGTCAATTTAACAAAAATATCATTGTGGATGCCAGTGTTGACTCCAGCAATCACCGCAGAAGAACGATTACTATCATTTATGGACCAAGGAGGAAAGTCGTTGTTGAGTTGGCTAACCGTGAGTACAGATGTTAAACAATCAAATCTCAACGGGTTATTCACGTGGAATCTAGCATCAAAACAAGGCGTTGCTGCGCCACGTCATATATTCGTAGCGTTACAGGATAACACACGAGTTGGCGATCAACGTTTCAGTCATATGATATTTGATCAGTTAGGTGTGAAAGACATCTCACTGAGAATAAACGGCCAACAGGAACCATCCGAGGATATACAACTTAATTACACAGAAAATCATATTGCACGCGTGTATCATCGTCTGTTGTCATTTATGGCACGTGATCAAAATGTCGATACTGGTTTGCAAATATCACAATATGATTTTAAAAATCTGTATCCGATCTATTACTTCTCACTGGAACATCTCGATTTAACAAGACAGTCCGTCGTTGATATACACTTTAGAGCTAATGTGACTCGTGGTGCTATTGCTAATTATAGAGCGGTTGCTGTCATTCTCAGCGACAAATCAATGCTACTCGAAGGTGTTGGAGGAAGAATGAGAGTGGTAGATGCCCCAGTAGAAAATCTTTGATTTTCAAAAACATGTAATTGAAATTGTAAACGATTTAGAATCAATCTATTATGTATAATGTCATATAGTGTTATTAGTGTTACGTTAACTCCCGGTCAATTAAAAAAATTGCAATCGGAATCAGCTAAAAAATGTGGAACCACAATCACGTTGAAACCTAATCAAATGACTGGTGGTGCAAATAAATTATCGCTGACAACTCGTCAGGTGAAACATTTCAATGATGCACTTGCAGCCAAAAAAGGTGTTCAGATTACTCTTTCTGCGGCTGCTATCAAAAATATGATTAAAACAGGCGGTATATTTCCGTTGTTAGCTGCGATTCCAGCATTGATTGCAGCAGCAGCCCCAGCGGTGGCTAAAGCAGCGGCGTTAGGAGCCGTTGGTACTGCAGCAGGAATGGCACTAAAGAAAGCAACTGGGAAAGGATATAAAAAAAAGGGACGATCCGTTCACGGATTGGGTCTAAGACTACCAGGAACCCCGTATTCGTGGTACAGCGGAAAGGGTCTAAGACTACCAGGAACGATTTATTAATTGAGGAACCTATGGTTCCCAAATCTTCGATGGTTCCCATGTCCAATTTTGATTTAATGGATGCGGCTAAAAAACTCGCGATTAAAAACTTCAGAGGTGTCTTTATGAAAGATCAATTACCACATCAACCAAACAGCGTTGAAACCGGAATCATTAATTTAGATAACAGCACCGGACCTGGAACTCACTGGGTTGCATACGCTATTGATCCACGTGGGATTGTCTATTTTGATTCATATGGATTAGCCCCGCCAAAAGAGTTTATGCGGTATATAAAAACCCTTCCAATGAAGACTTGGTATTCTACGCTACCAACACAACAAATGAATGACCCACCAATATGTGGCAGCGAAGTATTAAATGTCCTTGACGCTATTTCTAACTCCTTGAGTAACCCAAGCGGAAAACCACCACATGTTGTCGTGAATGAATACACTAGCAATCGCTGGCAACGACGAAGTCGTCAAAAACGATTTTAGAGAGAGAAAGAGTTTTACAATAACATGATTGATATTTGGGGGAGATCTTTGAAACCCAAACCCGATGGCACTGCACCACCTGATTCTGTCAAGGATGTAAAAAAAATAATTGAAGATGAAATTGCTGAAACGTTGAACTTAACAAATGTTGATCCTAATGAAATAGTTGTATTTCAAGACAAACAGGGTAAATTGAAATCCAGTGATGTGTCATTGAATGACATTTTGATACGGCAGCGCGACGCCGCTGAAAACTCTATTGCGCTGTATTCCAACGACGGACGACTTAAACCAGGCGCACTTGTGTCTACGATCACCGACGCGATTGCTACCAACGAACGTGAGCTGAATGATTTTATACGAGGTTATAATAGTTTTCGCAAAAATGTCGTACATAAATTTTTTGGAACCCCGCTTGTGGTTGGCATGACTCTCGCTGAAATTAAAAACTATCTATCGCTATTCTTCGCTAACAGGGACGCGGGAAGGATGATGAATGAAAATGAAATCAAGGCAAATTATCTCGAGATTTCTAAACTAATAGAAGATCAAAAACTCACAAACGACATTGTTGGTAGGTTCTTTGGAAACCCGCTTGTGGCTGGCATGACTCTCGCTGAAATCAGTGAGTTTATCGGCAAGCACACTCACAATGCCTACATCGCTAATAGTTTCTTTGGTGTCCCGGCTACATCTACAATGACTCTCAAAGATATTAATATGTTTATGGTGAGACAAACAACACTTAATACCATCGTGGATAAATTTTTAGGGAGAACACCTGTGTCTGAAACCACATCGTTGACAGGCATGACTCTCGCGGAAATTAAAAGCGCTATTGACAAACAAAAGCACACCAGCGATATTGTTAATAAGTTCTTTGAGGGCAGTAGCCTCCAAGATATCACGACGAAATTTTCTAACATCGACAACCATATTAAAACCCAAGCAGAGCTTAAAGTTGAAGACCTTCTGGTTTCATTATTCTTCTCTAACAGGGAGGAGAGTAGAAAAACAATAGATCCTACCAGAATCACGGTAAATTATCTCGATATTTTCGACGATCTTTTTAACCTGAAAAGAATATCTGAAAAGGTAAAGATTCCACATCACTACACGGGCGTTAAAAATATCGTGTATACGGTTAATCATGGAACCATGGATTGGATAAGAGACGGTTATACTACATTATCCATCGGTATCTTGGGTCTCCCCGGCATAGTGGGCCCTGACTACAAGCCAACATGGGCCGATGGTATCTACAGGCTAACGTGGATCTCTATCGATCAATTTAATATGATCGCGGACGGTAAAACCTACTCTGGTGGCACCGCGACGTTAATTATGGATGGTCGCAAAAAAAGCTTTAATGTCGTCGCGGTTGATAGCTCCACCATTAGATCAAAAATAGCCTGGTGTTTAGAACTCGTAGCTCATTTTTCCGACTGAAGTACTAACAATTCCCGCTAACGATGACAAATAATTGAAAACACTAGCGGGTTTAAAATAACAATGACTTTGTCATCGACGCAATGTCGCTATGATCAGGTCAGAGAATTTCAGAATAGACTCAAAACCCTCACTGAGGAGTATCAAGTAAAAATAAAAAAATACCGACGAAGAATCACCGCAATTGATGTTACTATATACTCGGTGTCAAGCGTTCTCACTGGTGCCGGAATAATACTAGCATCTGTTACAATGATTGCCCCGGTCGTAGTTCCAATTTGCATTTCTGCGGTGGCTACAATCGGGGGTATATTAACCGGGATAGCAAAAAAGATATCATCATGCAGCCAGAGTAAACTGCAGAATTACTTACTTCAATTTCATATTGCATCAACCGCATACTCGCAATTATCATTGATGATATCGTCGTCACTCGATAATACGATTATATCAGATAGTGAATTCTCAGCGATGGTCAGTATTTTTGATTCCGCGATATCGAAATTAGAGCGACAACATGAGTATAATAACAATGACAACACCGATGGAATCAGAAAACACGAACCCAAAAAACAAAATGATCTCAATAATATCAACATTACCAGATTGTGAATTCTCAGTGATGGTCAGTATTTATGATTCCTCGATACCAAAATTAGAAATAAATCATGAGTATAATGACGACACAGCAGGAATTACTTCAACTAATAGTGGAGAACACGAAACCAGTACAAACGAGTATGATATCAATTACATCAACGGAACCCGAGTTTAGTGTGAATTTCCCCTCTCCGGTTCCTGTGAGTGAAATCGCGCTTGCAAAACTACGAGTATATCACAGTTGGCCTAATATCAGATCAAAACCATTTGGTGGTCAACAACCGAATAACTCTTTAGTGTTTGCAAATAAGAATAAACCCGACGGAACTCCAGACTGGAACGTCGTTTCGATACCAACCGGATCATACCAAATCGAACAAATCAATAATGAATTCGCGCGTAGAATAAAATCGATTACTGGAAAAGAATCAAAAATCGCTATAACAGTTCATGAACCGACGCTATCATCCGCGATTGAAATAAGCACAGAAGGATACGTCGTAGATATCTATCAAAGTTCTATTAGAACCGTACTTGGATGGCCTGAATTACCACCGGAAAAATCAACCACCGACTTAACCACGGATGTACAATCATATCATGAAATCAATCCCAGTTATCGAGATGATTTATCTGATATAAGAAAAGGAAAAATCGCCGATAGATTTATATTCACCAACAAAGACACATTGCAATGGGATTTTATCATTAAAAGAACAACCGACTCATCTGTTACTATTTCATTTACGCTAACTGACGTCCGTGGTTATTTTAATGAGATTAAACAATTATATGACACACAACTAGAACAACTACGGAAAACAAAATCGCAAAAACACGTTGAAATAATAAATCAACTTATATCGGACATGGAATATATCTATGAACTAATTATTCAAACAATAATTAATGACAACAGCGACAATAAACAACGATTCCTAACCGATTACAATATCACAGAAGACAATCTGCGTAATTTCAAGTTTCCGAAATACAACGCTGATGAATTAGCAAAAATTGTTAAAACCGATATCAAAGCACTACAAAAATCAGACTCAACTGTCCTCCTCAAACATAATAATGATCCAGATGATGGTGGTAGGCATATCGCTCCGTTCAACGTGAATATTTCAACGGTGATTGCACTTAATTTAGTGTGTGATGTTATCGAAGGAAGCTATCAAATTAATCTCGAACGATCAAATCAAGCTCAGCAAGGATATATTTTATATTCATTTGCACCAACAGCTCCTCCAGGATTCCTAATTATTGAAAACCCAATTAATCCTGTCTACATGCGATGCCATAATAATTCATTAACCAGAATTAATTTCAAACTCACAGACCAGTCAAATAATCTGATTGATTTACAAGAAGAGGTGTTAGCGATTAGTCTGTTTGTAAAATCATGATTTTCATCCTAAAGACTTGATCAAATCATTTATTATTTTTTGTTAACCAGAACTGAAATCACTAGTGATGAAATCACTAGCAGCAGAGAGGGTGGATGACCACATCGTTGCGAGCAAAATCGTAAAATCTTCGTTTTGCAAAAATGGAGACTTTTTTTTTGGTTAAATGAGATTTTGTTGGAAGTCTTATTTTTTGTCTGAAAACGTAGTGTGTAGGCCATTTTTTGTTCGGAAACGTTATCTGGAAGCCTTATTTTTGCTTGAAATCGTGGTCTGTTCACCCTCTCTGCTGCTACATTAACACTATATGGACCGTTCGTGAACCATAGCTACCAACGATCGGACTGCACGCTATTAATTAATAAATTTATTTAGACTAACCTTTGTACCCAGACGGTAAGTATAATCCCTCTTCTAATGATCCACTGCGTTAAATTCTTTAGAACACTCAATTAATCCGATCGTATGCTGTTATGGTGCGCGGAAAAGTACCATATAGTGTTAATGCAGAATACGGCTGGTCTCAAAAGCCGTCAAGTCAAAATAAAAAAGGCTTAGAGACCAACTAGCTTTTCTAAAGAGGGGGTCAACAGACCAACTTTTATAAGCGTCTGTTTGGTAAACTAAGGCTTCCTCGTAAATGCTTTATGGAAGCGTCCATTGGCAAATTAGAATTAAAAAAAAAAAGACGCCAAAGTCGTTGTCGCACCCCCTCTACTGCTATGAGGTTAACAATCCTTGTTGAAATTGCTAGCAATTTATGATTTCAACCGAATATTTTATCAAGTCCGATACGATATCTTGATCTAGGATCATGCAAATTTATCGTTACAAATCCATGTGGGATTGACTGAGCGTGACTAAAGAAATTTCTAAAGAGATTATAATCCATGTCGCCGTTGCACCAAGTCTGGTGAATATTTCGTAGCGTATGTGTATCAACTCCGTTGAATACAGCAATAATATTGCAGTTATCTCTGATCACTTTTGGTATTTGAGTGTATCGTTGAGTGACATATATCACGTCAGTGTTTTCATGTCTGCCTCTGAAAAATATCCTAGCAGGATTTTTTTGATTGTCTAACATCACATCATCATATACGACTAAGTTGTTAATACCTCCATCAATATCATCAATGCTCGTCGTTGGTTATAAATTCAATATTACCCTCGCCGTTGATTTCTGCAGCCTTTTCGTTGTAATCCTTGAACACTTCGTAGCATCGCTGATCGTCTACACTCGGGGCTATTAAATGCAACTTATCCCATTTCATCCATCTCGTTATCATATTAAGTAGCAGTTGTTTTGCTACTTCCAGATGGTCCTAATATAATCATACGAATAGAATTTGGTAGCGCACATGATGCTTAACTGGTTCTTTTGTTTTTGTCGCCGAAAAATCAATTACATTCATGTTATTATAAATATATTATGGATCTATATTGTGTGAAATGTAAGAAATGTACTGGCACAGATGACTTGACGACGATTACAACTAAAAATGACAGCTCAGCACTTTCTGGTAAATGTGTACAATGTAGTACAAAAAAAAATTAGATTTGTTTCTATGAAATCTGCAGATGATTTAAAAAAACGAGGAAGTGATATTGCAGCCAAGTTAGTAAAACTCCCAGGAACACCATGGGAAAATACCCAGGAGAAAAACACGTTCCAGGGTATAGTTATTGTGGACCCGGGGCAAGACTCGATATCAAACTCGATGAACAAAACCAACCCCGACCCAGAGAAAACCCAATAAACGCTATTGATAAGGCGTGTCATGCTCATGATGTTGCTTATAAAAGCAGTAATCTGCAACACAGACATATCGCAGATGTGAAATTAATTCATGCGTTGAATTCTATCACTGATAAATCCTTCAAAGAAAAATTGGCTTCATGGTTGATAAAATCGGCGATGAAAGGTAAATTAATGATGGGTGCTGGTAATTATTAACAACACGGAATCTATTTATTATTCTCCAAGAGGATACTGGAGGGGTAAAGCAGCAATTGGTAAACTCGCTAGCGCCGCAAAGGTGAAAATACCACTGCAGCGGATTGGTTATCCAAACAGGCGATATGGCAGATTTATCTACCACCGTCTAAACAAATTAACTACTCGCATTTTGATGTCAGCGTCCTTAATGAGGTTCATCAGGCTGATATATTATTTCTGCCGCATGATGGTGTTTACAAGTACGCGCTAACCGTAATTGATGTTGCGAGTCGATACTAACAAGCAGAGCCATTAAAGACAAAATCGTCAACTGAAGTGGCTTCTGCGTTTGAAAGGATTTATCGAAGGGGTCCTCTGCATTGGCCAAATTTATTACAAGTTGATCCTGGCAAGGAATTTCAGGGTGCAGTGTTATCTACAATGAAGCATCATAATGTCACCATCAGACGAGGACATAATACACTACACCGCGATCAGGCAATTGTTGAACGATTTAATCGGACACTTGCTGAGCGGTTATTTGGATATCAATGCGCGAAGGAATTCATCCAGGATAAACGATCTCGTGAATGGGTCAATAGATTACCAGGCGTAATTACCGCGCTAAATAATGAGATTACTCGAACAATCAACATGAAACCTAACAACGCGATTAAAAAGAAGTATATACCAGTAAAACCAGAAAATGATTTTTCAAAACAACCAATTCTCGGTAATGTCACTGTAAAATATTTATATAAACCAGGAGAGCTCGAAGGTGGCAAAAAGAGCTACTGATTCTATTTAGAGTGTTACCACACATAAGATATCTTATATAGTATAAGTCAGCATCACATTATCTCTGGTATGACCAATACTGCTATGTTTCTGTCAATGGTAAATTCTCAAAGATCTTTATCCGACCAACACCAACTCATTATACAATTGCAACTCTCGCAGTGATTATTCTGTTGTTGTTTCAGTGTAATTATAAATTCGGCATAAATATCAAATTCTCTATTATTTTTTTATCTTGTTGTTTATAACCAGAGAGTTTTTTCTGATTATATCATCGTTGACAATATCACGTATTGTAGTGTCATAAGCATCTAAAACAACTCTTCGAAGTTGATCTATTTTTCGTACTCTGGACACTGCAAGATAAACTAAATTCGACCACTCGATGTGATTATCTACCATCCAAACAATTGCATCGGATATAGCTAATCCCTGTGAAGAATTTATTGTCGCTGCGTATCCTAGCCTCCATGGGGATTTATCAGCGCGCAATGCATCTTCGCCGACATTGATATCAACCAGCACAATATCATTTACTACGAGATTTTGCTTCTCACTTTGTCCTGGAATATCAACTTCGATATTTTGTCTTCGTGTATCCTTGGGTCTAAAACAGAACGGTGTTGGAAGTGTTCCAAATTTTTCTTTATGCAAGTCAAATAACTTCATCTGAAGTGTGTCTCTGACTATTTATCTACTTGCTACTATCAAATCGTTTGGTCTCCACGCTTCCCGGAATTCATTTAATGGGGTTTCCGAAATTATTTAACGGGCTATTTCACATTGGATTCTATCAGATTGTAATCTGATTATTTTTTGAACTCGCGTAATTGTTCATCGACTGCTCTATGATCAGTATTAATTTCTTCATAATAATCTACAAAATTCTTCAGCCAATCATGTGGGGATAAACCGACAAATGGTGGCGGTTGACTATGATCGCCACACATTATCACTTTTGTATTCGCTAGCAATAACCAATCAAGAAATCTTTGCAATACATCTAACGACACCTTGCTTATCTCATCCCAAATGATGATTTCAGGAATAAATATTTCACCCATTCGATCTGGAGTCCATTCATCACCTTTCCATCAAAAGAAACTGTGATAAGTGCAAGCATTAATTGCTGGTTGTTTCATCTCTCTTGCAAGTCTGTGGGTCGGTGTTAGCACAATCATGTTTGATTTGGAAACGCTAGCGTTTCCACGAAATAATTCAATAGCACGAGTCATCCTTCCTGACCCACCACAGCCGTTTAAGTAAACGGTTTTATATCTACATATTGGATCAGATATCGACGGTGCATTAGATACTTTTGATATCTGATTATTTTTCAAGTAATTGTTTTTAATCGTAACATCTGCTGATTTGGAATAATCACGCAGTATTTCCTTTCTAATTCTCCATGATCCCCAACTCTCGTCAGAATTTGTGAATTTAGACACTGCTTCACTATGTTTCACGTTTATATAAAATGAATCAGTGGTGACTCTAACCGCGGTGTCAGGAAATCTATTTATCATTGAAAATAAATTAATAGAAGCATAAGCCAGCATAGACGCCTTCAAATGTGCATACTGAAAATTAAATCCATCGTTGTAAGTAACAATTGTGCCCAATTCGGTTCCTTCGGATAAGAAAGCGTTTTTACTATATATATATATATATATATATATATATATATATATATATATATATATATATATATATATATATATATATATATATATATATATATATATATATATATATATATATATAGATGTTACATCCGCGATTATAAAATAGCATTCAACGCTATCTATAATCAACCGTGAAGAATATAGTTTATTGTCGTATTTTCCACCCTGAGTGAATTTACCAATTATTCTTCTACCGTGTTTTCTTTGCTTGTTTATTTCTAATTTCAAATATCTGTTTGGACCATTTCAAGATATATTCTTCGTCGAGATCAGGGAATTGTTTTTTGTTTTCGCTGATTATACTATCTAGACTATCGGGTTGTGGTAACCAAGCCTCAGTCTGCGCTCGATATGATATAATCGCTTCGCTGACAATCAGCGATATCTGCATTTTAGAATCAATCATATACCGTAATAACACTATTGGCATCCAGTGTTTTTTCAGATATGTGTCTACCAATCCAAACATAACAACACGGATGAAGTTCTTTAGCCAGTTCAAATGATACCACACGAGAGAATCCGGTAAAATCAAAATCGGGTAGTGGTCCATTAATCGCAACACAGGTCATCTCATGTGTGGGATGTCCAAATCTTTTGAAGTACTCAGCACATTCTCCGTACCCGAGAAAACTCCCGGGATAACACGCAACCATATCAACCGAAATAATACTTTCCCGGTCATATTTTGTATTCCATATTCCAGCATGGTTGTATTCGATGCTGCTTGATTTGATATCTGATAGAAATTCAGCTCTTTTTGGTTTCCACATGTTTTTCTTTCTCGCAAAATGAGGTGCAACCGACGGAATTGTAAACAATTGTTAATAATTGTTCGTCATGTTCTGTTGAAAAACTACTAGCTAGTTTTTTCATCTCGTTGTAGAGGGCTTCAGTGCGGTATAATTCTCCATTGGGTCTTACAAATTGATCGAATTTACCCTCTTCGTTTTCAAAACTGTGAAGTAACCACACTGACACAGGATCGGTTTTACTTAACTCGTAAATAAAATCAAATAATCCTCCGGGGAGAATTCCGGGGAGAACTCCTCGGGTAGATATTTTATTGTTCTAACTTCGCGGAAATATTGTTACTGCAGGTGTCCACGCGTGTTCGTTATGGTCAATAATATTGATTGGAGCTCCTCTCGATTTATTTTTCGGTTCATATAATATCTCGCGTGTTATCGTCGTTACTGATATTGGAAATTTTAGTATTCGTTCTAGTTCTGCCACATTTTGAATCGTTGCTCCACTTTCCTTTACTGTTAGTCCCCATTCATTTATTTATTTGCGTCTTAGATCCGTCAATTTGTTTCCACGCAACACATTTGTGAATTGTTTTATTATTAGTTCTGTTACACAATTCAGCGACGATAGATCCGTCAATTTGTTTCCACGCAACGCATTTGTGAATTGTTTTATTATTAGTTCTGCTACACAATTCAGCGACGATAGTTTCATTGGCTTCAATTTTTCAATACTCGGTTTATTATTTATCGGATAGATTCCAGAAACAACTGCTGTTACAGGATAGGATCTCTCGTAGTATGGTTTGTCAATTCCAGTCAAAATTCCTGGTTTGGAATCTCGACTCACACTGACAGTTCTTTTATCTTTCAAGATGGGATCAAATTTATCTCGAATAATCCAATCTCCCGTTTCACTCTAAAAAATACTTTTTCTTGTCAAGATGTGAGATTACAATTCTGCGTTCTCGTCGTTCATGGTAGCATCAACACTACCATCAATTTGAAATGTCGACCAACAGTGAGATGCTCCATCGTGCTTGAATCATTACAATACTCACGGATTTTACCTATCATGGTTCTATCACTTATTAGACCCTTTGGTGTATCAGTGAAGACTCTATTGAGATTGAATTTAACATTTTCCAAAGGCGTAATTTTCGATAATCTCTCGAACTCCTCCTTATTATAATTAAAACAAGTATTTAAATTAAGAATTTATTATATAATGAATCATTGCAAATGGTTGATGATAGGATCAGTAACCGGATGTAACAAATCACGTAGAAAGGAATTCTGTGGATATCATTTACAAAGCATTCGTCGCGGAAGTTTTGGTGCAAACCCTTGTCTCCGATGTGGGGTAGGTGTGCGTGGTAAATCGCAGTTGTGTCTCAATTGTGGTGGTAAGCGATACAAAGAGCTAAAGCACTATTATGATAAATGAGTCAAAGATTCCATCAAGGACTCCATCAATGACTCTGACTCTGAAAGCGTCAACGACAAAATCATAAGAACTACTCCAGACTACATTGATAGATTTCTGAGTAATAATTCAACCAAGTAATGAATTAGACAAATAGTATTATAGTATATAAATGAGCCAAGAATTTCAACCGCATCCTGTTATCAGCAATTATGAAGCGTCTCGTGACGGTATTGTCAGACACCGTAGACTGAAGAAACCAGTTGGGTTTGTGACTAAACTTGGAGATCTTATGTTTACCGCTGGAAGGAAAAGTTATCTTAATCACAGAATCGCATACGAGTGTTTCCATGGATTGATCAAGGATGGTTTTGTTATTGAGCATATTGATTCTAATCCTAAAAATAATTCCTTGAATAATCTTCAAGCTATTTCTCAGAGTGAAAACACCAAACGATGTAGGACTGGAAAACACTCAAAAAATTCGAAACCCATAAAATCATTTGATACAGCCACTAACGAGCAAATAATATTTCAATCAATGAATGAAGCCGGTAGATATTTCGATATTTGTATAGCCTCAATACGATATGTTGCAGAAGGAATTTATCGGTTTGCTTTTTCAAATCGTTTTAAAAATAGAATTCAATTCATGTAGGTCTGAATTTCATTTGGTTCTATTATATATAACACCAAAGGGGGATAACCCGTGCGGGCATGTATCGGTTTATGAAAGAGAGGTAATCTCAATGGGTTTTGTGTCACCAGATTTCGATGGGTTTTTTTCCGATTATTCCATTGGTTGGATTTAACTGTCATGATTCTCAATGGAGATATAATCAATTGGGGAAATTATCCGTTTTGTAAGAAAACGAATCAAATACGCGGTATTTACAAACAGTTGTATTCTAGTTTTTAGTGGTTCTTTTTCAAGCATTCGGTTTTGTTTAGATATTTTCAATAATCGTTATTAAGTAAATGAAAGAATAAAGTCGCACACCTCTGTTATTTGCTTTCATGTATTAAGCCGGCTTATATACTATGCCGTCTATTATATGATTGGAGATTTGACGAAGCTCAAGTCACATGAACCAATCATACGTCACACATTGTAACACGGTGTGTGAATGCTTTTTATATTCATACAACCTGGGATGATTTTGTGTGAGTTGTACGATTGGTTTAACATGGCTTGAGTGTAGGACCCACCCCGTTTTTATCATCCATTTCATTCATTCATTGTATATAATCCAATCCATTCATTCATTGTAAATACCACACCATTGACGTTATACTAAAATCCATTGTTATCTTGTGTTGTCCTATGTAAATAATTGTATATATGTATATATGTAAATAATTGTATATAACGTGTATTCACTAAATATAACCTCTTGGGGTTCTAACCCGCTATTTGGCGAGTTAGATCCCCTCTCAAGGGACTATGTTTCGTGATATACCTCTGGGCTCGGTCAGATGTATAAATATACACCTGAGGGGTTCCTATGAGATGTGTTGTCCTATGTATGTAACCTCTGGGCTTCTCCGATGTGAATACGCCTGAGGGGTTTCCAAATGGGGTTATCATCGCATAATATCTCTAGGCGCGTGTTAAGATGAATAAACACCTTAATACGAACAGAGTTCATCATCATATATAATCGCATAATATCTCTAGACGTGCTAAGATGAATAAACACCTTAGCGCGAACAGAGTTCATTTTTTTTTAAATATATCAATATTACATATTAGAAATATGTATCGTATAACATATATGAATTCTTAAGATATCAATGAGATCATAACTGAGATTTCAAATTTGAAAAATCAAGGGATTCAATTGTCAGATATCAATAATAAATATGTGTTACCAGAAATGTACGCTTTTATAAAGAAAATCCAGAATGTTATTCGCGATTCCATTGTATTCTGTAACGACGTCAAAAAAATTTGTCCCGTTATTTACTGTTGTCGAAAAAGATCAGAAAAGAATTGGGGCAGCAATATGGAATCAAACGCACAATTAATTTTCGGGTTAAAACAATAAGAGATATTATCCGCCAAACTGAAAATTCCCCTTTGGTACCTCAACAGAGTAAATTTTAACCAACGATTTGACATGTACACAAATCCTCAATACCTGTTTGAAGCATGTACGCGCTCTCACCTTGAATGAATTTGTAAGGGAAGGTAATGTGTATCAATAGTGACTTCATTACTGGTGTTTTTCACTACGCGGTAGTATAATAGTAGATTGTGGTGTGGGGAGGCTTCTCGGATTTTATTATTTGTTAATTACTGAAAAATCAATTTATTTTTTTTTTTATTGATTTTTGTCATTTTTTGTTATTTTTTTCTTATTTTTGGGTGATTTTTGGTGATTTTTCATCGATTTTTTCTGATTTTGGGTGATTTTTGCCTTCCTGAGTCGGGTCAAATGGTCGATTTTCAATGTTATTTTCCGTAGACTTTTTCTACTAGAAATTATTTTTATCATTTTCAGACCAAAAATATCACAAAAATGACATAAAAAAGATAAAAATATTATCAAAAATGACAAAAGAAAATCATCAATAAATCGGTCGGGTCAAATGGTTGATTTTCAATGTTATTTTCCGTAGACTTTTTCTACTAGAAATTATTTATGGTGATTTCGTCATTGGTGACAAAGTCACTACATTTATATCAAGTATTGATTTATAATGGTAAATAAATCGCTTACGACTAGATTAGAGCGCGAAAGATTAGCTGAAATTAAGAAGTTCATTCCAATCCGCGATTCTGTTCGAGAAAAATTGCAAGCGAGACAGAGTCTTCAGACTGTTTTTCTGCAGATACGGAACGGTTATTTAAACCCATCATTTCAACTACCGAAAGAATTATTTTGGGAGAGACTATTGACGAACAGGATAGAAAAAAGAATATTCTATCGTTGTTTAAACAGATAGCTGGAGATAAACAGCAACCACAGGGTGATGTTACTAAAAAAGCGAGTATTTCTTTAGTGGACAAATTTATTGAGTGGGCTAGAGCACTAATAAAACAATTTCAATTATTAAAACAAAAGGATTATCACGCTAATGGTGATTTTGCTGCTAACAGCTATCATTCAAAAAAGGAGTTTTTAAAAGATGAGTATAAAGATAGTGGAATAAAACGTGATGACTGGTTTGATTGGTTGTATAAAATAAACAAGGTGATTGATCGTTTAGATAAGAGGGAGATGGGGTATAAAGAATTTACAAAAGGAATTAGTAATAATGATAAAAAACAAATAGAAGAACGACAAATAGAAATAGAAGAACAACAACAAGAAAGAAAGCGCCCAACACCAACACGGAGTCAAACACGAAAACAGAAAAAAACAAGAAAGGGATACACCACTTGAGGTTGATTTAGAGAGGGAGAGTCAAACACCAACACGGAGACAAAAAAAAACCAAGAAGAACCCCAGCTCAAAGATTATGATGATAATGAACTTTTAAGGTATTTACAAAGTTAGGAATGGGATACACAGGGTGCAATTGGTTATAGTAGTGGGAAGGGATTTTCTCAGAGTGGAACTTCAAGGGTATCAGATAGTGGTCTTGTTCGTTGTCCTGGTAATATTCTTAGCGATATAGCACGATTACAAGTACTCATCAGAGGAAAACGAGCTGGAAATAACTCACCGGAAATATTTAATGAAGCAGCTGATATCTGTATGCGGTTATTTCAAGGCGGCATCATGGATATTGATGTATATCGAGATTTTGTTGACGAGTTAGCGGACGGTTATCACAGTGACTAATGTATTATTTATCAACAATAATCAACGATATGATATAAATCAACCATTTTCATTGTATAAAAATGCCAATGGCCTATAACACCGCAAGGCATATTCCGATATGGTTCATACTAATCTATACAATCAACCAAGTTATATATTTTTGTTTTATACCAATCATATTCAAAATATATTCTATTGATTACTAAACTTAATGAATTATCTGTGAATTTTTTTATCATTACGGTTAGACATATAATAATACGTCTGTGTAAATTCTTTTTTTTAATTTTTATCTAGTAACAAATATCATTCCATGCTAGTTCTGAAATCTTACCACCTCTTCCTACATAAGAACCTAATTTATTATAATATCTAGTATGTGGTTTATAATTGATAACTCCCCAATGTACCATCATTTACAATATTAGATAAATATCATTTAAATAAGATAATCATACACTACAACCATGATAAACGAACCAGCGTCTACGTAGTAAATTCATGATTGCCTGTTTACAAAGCGTATTATGGTGATGGTCTCGGCAATACCATTGTAGGGTTATTTTCAAGAATGGCTCCAAAAGTAGCGCCATTAGCAAAACAATTATCAATGAAAGCCATTGATGTTATTCGTGATAAGGGTATTAGCGCTGTTGGAGATATAGCCAGGAAATCATTTTCCGCCGCGAGGGATAAACTAATGTCGTTGGTTCGACGGCGAAGGAAACCACCAGCGACTTCGTCATTGCCGTTACCATATACGGAAATGATGACTGCAAGTGTTAGTAAAAGAATAAATAGCGTGGTGGATCCGAAATTAGCATCGTTGGCGACTTCGTCGTTGGAAAATGAAGCATATGAGGCACAGAGAAATAATACTGCAAACATGACAGCGGGAAGCGACTTGAAAACACGACGAAAATCATGATTTAGATCGAGGAATATATAACAAAATGTTCAAACGTTCATTTGATCCAGCCTTTGATATGGACGCCCCAGTTCGCAAAGATGATTCTGTACGCGATTATCAGTTTTATTCCTATCATGCAGTACAACCGAATCTTCGATCAAGAATCGAACTTCAAGTCCAGGATACCAGTAAATACTTTCTACCATGTGAAGCATTTATCGAAGTAGAAGGAGAACTCGTAACAAATGATGCTGCTCATGATGATCCACCATATGACAATAACCCAACTATCCGAGTTGGTTTTGTTAATAATGGTATCATAGCGTTATTCGAGAGTGCTAGATATATGATTGATGGAAGAGAAACTGAATCTATAGAGCGTAATGTTGATGTTGCCACAACAATAATAGGGTTAGCACGATATTCTGATGATTATAAAAGATCAGCGGGTCCATCGATGATGTTTTCTAAGGATCTCAATGAAAACGCTGAACACGTCCAGTATTCTAGAGTAAAAGCAGAAAATGCTGCTGAAGTTGATCCAGCATCAGTCGGATATGTAAGACCAGCTGCCACCTTTGATGCCATACATAATATTCCTAATCACAACTTGGGGTTTGCAACATTAATCAGCGATTAGGGGTTATTCGCAAAGATAGATCATTTTCAGATGTAATCGTGGAAATAAGGAGGACAATCACATATATTAAAACGATCACCGATGCCATCAAGGATGATCTACCGAGAAGGATAGAAAAACTTGAAAACATAAAAATCCCTCACGAACAAAAACATATCATAAATAACGTGTACACGATCCAACACGGATCATTTACGTGGACACCTACAAACAACATATTAAATATCACCGCGACTGTTAAATGTATTTATCGATTAACACTAGTGACACCGTCTCAATTTAATATTTCATCAACGAATTTATCAAACTAAACTCAAAACCCTCACTGAGGAGTACCAAACGAAAATAAAAAAATACCGACGAAGAATCACCGCAGTTGATGTTACCGTGTACTCGGTGAGTGGTGTAATAACCGGAGCTGGTATTATACTCTCCTCGGTGACAATGATTGCCCCGATAGTTGTTCCAATTTGTATATCCGCGGCGACAACAATCGCGGGAATAATTTCGATAATAACATAAAAATATCATCATGCAACCAGCACAAACTGCAAGATTATGTAATCAAGTTCCATGTTGTGTCAGCCGCGCACTCACAATTATCCTCGATGATATCATCGTCACTCGATGACACATTAATATCAGATAGTGAGTTCTCAGCGATGGTACGTGTTTATGATTCCGCGATGTCAAAATTAGAGCGACAACATGAGTAAAATAACAATGGCAAAATCGCAAGAGCTACTTCAACGAACAGCGAAAAATACCAACCCGGTGAAAACAAGTATGATACCAATAACCTCAACGAATCCAAAATTCAGTGTGAATTTCCCTACTCCGATTCTCGTGAAGGAGATAGCGTTAGCAAAATTACGAGTGTATCACAGTTGGCCTAATATTATGTCGGTAGCATTTGGTGGTCAACAACCGAATAATGCCCTGGTGTTTGCGAGTAAGAATAAACCCAACGATGAACCAGACTCGAACGTTGTTTCGCTACCATCAGGGTCTTACCAAATTGAACAAATCAATAATGAATTACAGCGTAGAATAAAATCCATTAGTGGAAAAGAATAAAAAATCGCTATAACGGTTCATGAGCCGACATTATCATCTGCCAATGAGATAAACTCACCCGGGTATGTAGTAGATATTTATAAGAGTTCGATAAGGACAATACTGGGTTGGCCTGAAAAAATACCTGGACAAGAAACCGTTAATATACCACCTGAACTACAAAAATCCAACTATATTTCCGCGAAGGAAGATTATCACGGTTATAATTTTGGTTATTATCGCCGTGGTGATATTCATCCTGGTGGTATTTCTAAGTTAACACATACTAGAATTCCAGCCCGTAGACTATTAGATGATGTTTTTCATCGTTTAAGATCACCAGCAGAAGCCGATAATATTGGACATCTTATACAGGAAGAAAAATTATTTACTAAATGGTTCACAGAAATGAATAGCGATTTCGAAAGATTTAGAGGTTATATTGTAACGGCAGTCAGTACAATCCCCCCTGACCGAGATAAAGTCATCAAATACACGGAAGTGTGTAACCAACTTATGTCCAACATGGACGACCTTAATAAACAAGTTATTCAACTTATATTAGGTGATGATCGCCCAGCAACGAGAACAGAATTTGCAACGAAGTATAATATACGCGTTGAAGATATTCCCACATTTAAGTTGCCAGGATATAATGTTCCCGAGTTAAAGAAAAAACTTAACGACACCATTGACGTTGGTTTCAAAAGAATCCACGGCGCATGAAAAAAAAACAGCACCAACGTCAATATATCCTCGGTGATTGCATGTAATTTAGTATGTGATGTTATCGAAGGAAGCTATCAAATAAATCTCGAGCGATCAAATAAAGCCCAGCAGGGATATATTTTATATTCATTTGCACCAACAGCTCCACCCGGATTTTTAATCATTGAGAATCCAACTAATCCAGTCTATATGCGATGTCAT
Source organism: Unio delphinus (assembly GCA_029339505.1). Classification (NCBI taxonomy): domain Eukaryota; kingdom Metazoa; phylum Mollusca; class Bivalvia; order Unionida; family Unionidae; genus Unio; species Unio delphinus. The sequence goes on along the minus strand of JAQISU010000238.1, from coordinate 2,195,013 downwards.
AATGATTCGTTAACGAGAATTAATTTTAAACTCACTGACCAGTCCAATAATCGAATTGATTTAAGAGGTGAGGTTTTACAAATTAGTCTGTTTGTGAAATCTTAAAAATCTTTTACAATTTCAAGGATTGTTAACCCCATAACAGCAGAGGTGGTGCGACAACGACCTTTTTTTAATTCTGATTTGCCAATGGACCCTTCCATAAAGCATTTACGAGGAAGCCATAGTTTACCAAACAGACGCTTATAAAAGTTGGTCTGTTGACCCCCTCTGCTGCTTTGTTTATGAAAGTAGAGGGTTGTGATCACTGAATACAATAATCGGATAAGGAGCTAATATACACTTCAAAGTGTTGACAAACCAGACATTTTTTCTTAAATGTAGAATAATTGTTATGCTGTTTTTTTATTTTTTTAAAAGAAAAATATAGCACACTGAATGATCACCAACATTCTTAAGTCAGTATTCCACCAACTTCTCTATCACCTGCATCAACATACATTAAATAACTGACTAAAAATTGGAGTGCAAAGAATTGATGCATTTTTAGGTAAGGCGTTTAATTTGTAAGATGATTTATGCCACTTTTCACTCCAAAGCAATTCTTTTTTCTTTGCCAACAATTTTGTTAGCGGCTTACAAATTATAGCGAAATTTGATTAAAATTTCCGACATATCCAACCATTCCTAAAAATCACTTTTTATACTCTTTACTGATAGGTCCTGGGAATTCAGATATATAATTGACCATAAAGTTTACAGGTTTAACTTGATATTGTCGTACAATAGGTCCTAAATTAATGCAAATTGTTTTGCATAACTGAGATGATCAAAGAATTTCCGAATAGTTTTCAACTGATCTTCTAAGGTTACGCTGTAGACGATAATGTCATTATTGTATGCGTCAAAATGAACTAAACAAAATATTATAGGTGGCGCTCTACAGTTTCTCATTTTGCATAGGCTTAGAGTTTTAAAAGAACAAACATTTTTCAGGGTTTCCTCACTGGTATACTTGCTTTTTGAAAACAAAAATCATGTATATCTTAGGTATTGTTCAAAGAATCTTTAATTCCCTTTCTTTTTGGAGCATATTTGATAGGTGTAATATTGGTAATAGAGTATACAGCTTGTTCTTGCTCCAGCTGTGCTCCTTTAAACAAACCGCTAGCTCCACTTGGTCATTTTCAATTCCTCAATTTCAGAAGTAAATTGTAAAAAAAGAGCCGATAAAATTTTGTCTCATTTTATCTATTTGGTAACTCATTCATTTCACATTGAGAAGCTGGTATTGTCTAGTCTGGCAAAATTTATTTCCTTATTTTAATAGCTGCTAAAGATATTTTACATTAGACTAATTCAGGCTGGAGCAGTCATATTATTTAGCTGTGTGCTTAGATCATGTACAATTTCAACAAGTCCAAAAAAATGTCGGTTATATTACATCAAAGCAGCGTAGAGTTATGCCAACATTCACCCCACATATTTTAAATGCAAACAACTTCACCTTACAAATATTACTCTCTCAAAACGACATAATATTTGGTCTGCTCCCCTATAATAATGAGTTAACGCTTTAATGTTTACGGAGTCTTTCCTAGCAAATAATATCATTTTAAGTTGATAAAGTCCATCTGGAGTTGCAAATGCAGAAATTTAGTTTACTCGTGCCATGAGTGAGTGGTATTTGCCAGTATCCTGTTTAAAGATCAAATATGGAAACATATTTTGCATTTCCGGCTTTGTCAATGCAGTCATTTGTTATTGGCAGTGGAAATGATTCTGTTCTTGTTACACTCGCTACTTTTCTATAGTCAGTGTACATGAGGAAGGTATAATCTGGGTTAAGCACAATAATACACGGTGAACTTAAATTACTTTTACCTGGTTCAATAAAACCAATCTCTAATAAATACAGAATTTCTATTTTCAATCATTCCTGCTTGAGAGGATTCACCATGTACGGATGCTGTTTCACGGGTGTGAAATATACAATCTCAACATCATAGTATATTTTCCTTTATTCGAGTACTCACATTCACATAATAATTGTTTTAATTCATTCTTTGCCTGTGGTTATTGATGTGAAAGTGTCTGGTTCAGATTGTTTAATATTTCTACATTGTGAAGAATGGTTAATCGAGTCACTTAAGTCAGACTGCAATGCATATGTTAAATCCTCACAGCGTGGGACAGATAATACAACATTTATTGAACTGATATATTTTAAAAAGTTAAGTAGTGTTTAAAAAATGTCGCTGCTTTTAGTATTATTTTAGTATTAATAATTCTCAAAATAATTGCGTCTGGAAATCATATTGATCCATACATTTTGGTCAACAAGCACATGTTGACTGATTTGGACCTCAGGAAGCGACCGACACAGTCTAACATAATTCTGCTAAATGGTTCACCCAATGCAGAAACCTTCCGTACATATTGCTTGGGATTTCAGTGGGACAAGATCTACAGTATTTACAAATATTGCTTTAATTGTCAGTTAATAACAATGAATTAAGATCTTTTGATAAGTTTAACGACCCCTAAATGACCAGCCATGATAGTTTGATGTGTAAGACTAAGAATGTCCCTTAGACGTGACTACCGAACAACAAAGTGTTAGCTAACTGGCCACTTGTTACCAGCTCGCACCTCATGTGGTTTCCAGTTTTTCATAAGGATCCCTTGTTAAACTTTATAACCAAATTGGAATTGTGTGGCTTTGATTATTCTGATAGTTCTCAGAAAGATGAGAACAGAGGAACTGGCTCTTATTCGACAACTAGTGATTACTTTTTTCACTCTGATTAGAATAGAGAAAATTAATACAAGTTGGTCGCTGAGTGCAAATGTGACCTAAAAAAAGACTCACCAATAAATGTGTCAGTTAAAGGAATAATTTCCTGATCAACACTCGTTTGCAAGAGCACTTATTGCCATAGCTCTAGTATCAGAGAAAGACACAAAAAAGGGATATCACTCTCAACGGATCAGCTTTTTGATACAAAGTTTGTCAATCATCAGCGGGTTAACCACAATCATAACTCTAGTTAGGGCATTGTCTAGTAATAAATGGCTTCTTTCAATAGATAAAGAAAAAAGTCGATCTTCCGACTATCACGTTTGATGATATCGTTTGATGACATAAGACGACAATGGAGATATATATTAACAAAGCTTCACTAATCTCAATGAATTGGAACATATCAGTCGAAGAAGACTTCTCAGAAAAGGCAACGTATCTCATAACATAATAAGCTTCTCTGTACGCTAATATTTTAATTGGGATATGTTTAAAAGAATAACCAACATGTGATAAAAATCCTTTTGATGTGAATGGTTCAAAATTTTCCAAATTAGATCAGTAGAGACTAATAGAGAGTAATATCGAACGTGGAGCCAATTTACCCAACAAATAATTCAACATTACGTATACAAGCGATGATATTTCATTCTTTTCAATGTGTTCTAAAGTGATTTCTTTGCGATCTGTATAATTGTTTGAATTTGTTTTTGTAGTTTTTAATCTGGCACCAAGAAGGATGGCTGCTAGCTTCTTGCCTCACTCTTAGGGCTTCGATGAAGTAGCCTTAAAGTTCCTTCATTAAGTCGTCAACGTCCATTCTGTATTGTTCTGTAGTAGGAAGGTACCAATTTCGTTATAACAAGTAACATCCACGATCGAATCATGTAACAATTCGACACCTACCTACGTTCCTGTCGAAAAGCGTTATTCATCATTGTGGTCTTGATTACAGGCACAACAATAAACAAAACACAGTTTCTTTGGCAATGATTAGGCAACATAGGATGGTACACATATGACGGTGGTAAAATGTTGAATTTATATACTAGGTCATCGTGTTCTGTCAAGGTTTCAGGGTGACCAGTGGAGAAATGAATATATTTGCTCACCCAAGGATACATTAACACACATCGGTATAATTGGTTTGCTCTTCATGAGATTGGCCTACAGCATCGTACAGCATATTTTCTACATTTGGCGGTCTTCAGGCAAACTGTGTCATGGATTTTAAGGTTTGATATCCATCACGTCATAGTCATTGGAAATGAGTCAAAATCCTGGACTAATTTTGAAACGCTGATCGTAGTCGTGTTCCCACAATTGTCTATTGCTTGGTATCCTTGACTTCCTTAACATGCATTGCTGGTATTGCAATTTTTCCAGATAGGAATTTGTGGGTGTTGTTGATGAAAGCTAGTGGGATATCATGTAATTACTAATCTATATGCTTTGGCGATGGTAGAAGCTTCCTTCAAGTGTTCAATCCCTCTGCTGATCCAGAAATAATTGTTCATATTTTTCACACAACCGTCTTAAAATGTGTACATCAGACTAGCAATGGTTCAACATTTAGTCTTGAAAATACAAAAGGGTCCGAGAAGTGGGTTTGGTGCTAACATTCGAATTCTTATCGTTATTCTATGTGCATTGTTGTTGTGAATGTCGGAAAACTGGGGGAGCACCTGTTCAGCTTTGGTATTAAAAAGTATGGAAAATAGCATATCACCGTTTCTGTCATTGCAAACGTTACATGACATTGACTTCAAGGCATTACTAAATAATGTATGTAATCCTTAACATGCATATCTCCTACTTTCTTGTAAATGATGTTGGCTCCGTTTATGGTTTTTATTTGAACATTCTGTACCTTATTTTGAAAAATATTTTTGTTTGTTTGTTTGTTTGATTGATTAGGATTTTTAACGTAGCTTTAACAAAGTTTCAGTAATATCGCTACAGTGTCTACAGTGAGGCAGTTTATAGCGATGTCTAGCACTGGAGCATCATGCCGCAGACATGTAGCATGATGTTCCACCCACTCACATTATCCTGACACCAGGCCGACCAGTCCTAACACTAACATCTTAATGCTGAGCGTCAAGCGAGGCAGCTGTGAGTACCATTATTGTAAGTCTTTGGTATGACTCTGCCGGGAATCGAACCCACGACCTCTCCCTTCCTCAGCGGACGCTCTAACCACTAGACCACCGGAGCAGTGAATAATATTTTAGAAGAAAGTTTCCACCTTGTCATGAGAATATGTGACAGGCACAACTATGAAAATTCCTGTATTTCCTGTTCTTGTCAATTGGGATTTATATCCATTCGGCAAAACCAACAAGAGTATGATAGCCTCTTGTCTCATTCTCTTGGAATCTTACTACCGTTTCGACAATAAGAAGTTCAAGTTCTTGTATACACTTCTCACAAGCACGGTTAGAAATGTGTACTTGACTACTTCTTCTATGGCAGTATGCCTCGGGCAAGGGACTTGACTTCAATTGCTTTAGCGCTAACAACATATGTGATAGTGTGCCGTTAAAGTAACAAACCAAACCAAAACTAAAAAAAAAATATTTAAGGAGACCTGTTCATTCTCTGATGGCACACCAGACTTGAGTTCTTTACCATTGATTTAACTTACTGGACATCATTTCTATTTATATATGTATGTATCATAGGTCCACTAAGCACAAATGAGGTTACAAGCAAGATTATTTGCTACCGAACTACTGAATTCACTCCTTGATTGTACAACTCCCGCCTGGCGGTTCACATCCTATAAGTTAAATGTGATCTAGGATTTTCTTTTTCATTTGTCTTGGATTGGGTGCTATGAATCATATACACAGTACTATAAAAATGTCAAAATGTCTTGTAGGAAATGTGTGTTGAGCTTTTAAAAGGTGTTTATGTTGCAACTCAGTTATTGATTGATTTTGATTGCAGCTTTACATAATGTGCTTAAATTTGTCCATGCTTGTTAGTTGTTTACATAGCTAAGTTGTATTTGACTTCAATGCCAGTGTTATTTACAATTAGAATAGACTTTTCCGTTTGATTCCTTCACGTTCTTTTACGACAAAGATCCCTTGAAAAAGTGAATAAATAGGGATTCGATTAAAAATAAAACTCATCCCTGTTGTACATCAGTCTTAAGGATTCCATTTTGATCCGACTGTGGTTAGAGTTTAGTGTTCAGGTATTATTTATTTAAGCAGTCAATAGAATATATATAGCGCTAATTCTCTTGTAGACCTATACACAACCCTGGGGTTTTATAAACTCGTGTAAATCTATCCTCAATAACAAAGATTGTTATATCTACTGGAATTTTATCGTACAATTCTATATTTCTAAACTTGTGTTAGGATATTTAGGATAAAGTTGGATTTAGTTCATAAAACTTTCAGTGTCTTCTTTAATTTTCTTTTTAAATAGAGTTTACTAAAATGTACGGTTATCCATTCTTTCATTTAGATATTTTAAGACCTAGAGTTGTAACATAGTAGATAAGAGTTTACTAAAATGTACTGTTATCCATTCTTTCATTTAGATATTTTAAGACCTAGAGTTGTAACATAGGAGATAAAAGTTTACTAAAATGTACTGTTATCCATTCTTTCATTTAGATATTTTAAGACCTAGAGTTGTAACATATATAGGAGCAAACTGATCGTCTATTAAACGATAGATGATTTCAATTAAAATACTTTAATGTTGTATTATTACACAGTAAAAGTGGATTAACTTCTTCGACACAATCATTTTGTTCTAATTCACATATAACTCTTCTTAATCTCAATACCAATTGTTTATCGGTTTTGCTTTTGTTCCAAATGTATGTTATAGTCACTAGAAATCTCAAACATCAAATTTAATATTCTCAGTTGTAACTGTGCAAATCTGATGCACAAGATTATTTGGTTCTTTGTAGTCTTGCACTTTGCATCTATTTTACATAAATGTGTTTTCCTATAAATCAGGTCGGGAATGTAGCATCTGGACTTTAATTTTTTTGATGACAGCATCTTAACACAATAACCCCCTGGAGGATTTTGCTGTTTTCGCATGAAATGCGAGTAGGAAACACATTTTGGAGACTATTTCTGAATACATCGTAATCCATCGATTTCCAAGCAATATTCCGTTAGACAAATGGCTAGTCGTGCTAAAGAAAATGTTTTTCATTGGTTAGTTTGCTGGCGCATGAGCAGAAAGGCAAAAATTGGATTTTTTTTTTTTGCTTAACGGACCCATAATTTTCGTATGGAGAAGACTCTTCATTCTCAAAATGTCCACCTTATCCTACTTTTTGCACAGGTTCACATGTATGTGTGCGTTTCCGACCGGTCTGCCGTAAATCTGAGGCCATAAAGTCTAAAATCTGGACACAAATTCGGAATCCGACCATGGGCGATTTTTGGGTGAAAAAAAAAACAAACGGGTCCAAAAACTTCGGTTTTTCCCTCTGTATTTTGAAGTGCAACTAAAATGTCCAGATTATTTGGTATCATTGTAGAGCTACATCTGTTTTCCTATCTATGATACCACATACGTTAGTGAATCATGTATGACATTGACGCTAAAGACCTTGGAATTAGGTTACTACCTCAAGCCCGGTCAAGTCGTCGCTAGGGGGTAATGTGTTAACAATTTAGTCTGTCACCGTTATGCCATTATGCCGACGGTTAGAAAATGAACAGTAGCAGAGAAGGCGCATTGCATCTTGTTAAATGGTCACGAACACATGTAAATGTTGTTTCACTTTTTATTACACTTCGTACCTCTTTATTTTTGGCATTAAAGTCAAGTTCTTAAGTAACTATTCACACATACCGCAAAGCGAGATCACACCTAGATCATGTAACAAAGGCATTGAACATCTCAAAGCTTTTGTTGGTAATTGCAGCCAGATAATAAATAATATCTTACATCCATTTTCTTTGATGTTTTATTTTGTGACACTCACTGGAAACTACTGCATACAGCTCATTGGGTGCAGGTCATGTAATCTAAACATGTACAAGGCATGTATTAAGTTTCTTACAACATGAATACTCTGTAATCTCTTCATTTTTAGCAGGCAGGTGGCCTTCGATAACCATTCGAACGTGAAGCTGATTATACTTAATTTTAACCCATTTTAAACGATATACTTCAATAGGTAACAACATTGCTAAAGTCTGCCTTCTCTAGAAGTGACTTCATACTCATTTTTGCTTACAATGGAAATGGCATATGATTATAAACTGTGCAATAACCCCTAACAGAAACAATTATTAAATGACCTTACATTAAATAACCTTGAGGGCAGCTACCATACATCTTTTATGTAATTCCGAATACGTTTGAAATTGCTCTTAGTTTCCCTAATGGCTAGATTATAATGTATATAATGTTCATGGAAACAAGAAACAACATGTATTTAGTATTTTTTTAAAACAAAAATCAGGTGTTGACATATGATGGTTTACAGATTAATAATATAAAGGTGTTGACATATGATGGTTTACAGATTAATAACATAAAGGAGGCAATACCATTGATGAATAATTAGTGTTCTATCTTTCAACTCCTGACTTCAATAGGAACGCACATGTTTTCGGTACGCTAAGCCCAATGCATGTAAATAAATAATGCTCATTTCAAAAACACTATTCTTCTTTGAGAATAGAATCCGCTGTTTCAGATATGACTTTCCAGGCAAAGTGGGTATCCTCCGATGAAGTTTGGGCGGCACAGACAGCAAAACGCAGAAAGTATTTGCCCTTGGCGTGGGAGGGCACAATGTGTATTCTACGGTCATCGTTGACTGCCTTCAGCAATTTCTCGTTAACTTCATCAGATCTCTGTGATAATCATAAAGTATACGAAGTACAAAAATACATATGGTCATATAAGTGTAAATGTGATATACAAGATGATTTAATTTGGTTGTCTGCAGTGACAAAGGACATGAAGTACTTGGCCTTTACTTAGAGACCTAATAATGTTTTGTATCTTATATCTGTTCAGCATGTTTGTTATGTTTTCCAATTTCATTGTTTTTGTCATTTGTTTTTCTGTAGTGTAGTCATATCATTATTGATGGTGTAAAGCGCTTAGAGCTTCGAAAGATTAGGCGCTATACAAAGTCCTCATTATTATTATTATTATTATTATTATTATTACTGGCATAATTTTATGTGCATCATTGTGTAGTTATTTAGCAGTCTTCCATTCATCTGATCAGAGCAATATGGCGACAAAGTTATTTATATTAGAAGCTCTAGGGTCGAGTAAGATATTGTAAAGTAGCAATTGAAACGCTTGATAATGATCCCTAGATTATAATTTATTAATTTAAAAATATTGACTTTCTCAGGAATAGTAACCGCGACACAAAATCTTACCCAAGAACATGAATTTGAGAAAACACTTGATGCCATGATCTTAATCAAATTTGCATAAATAGGTTTTGATGAACACCATATTATCAAAAGGAAGAAGAAAAAAAATAACATTAAACTGGTATATTTCATAGACACGTATGAACCAAAACAACCAAAACAAAGTTTATGTATGTTTGATGATTGAATTCGAGCTTGTATCGTGCAAATAATTTTTTAAATTACATATAATATAAATATTGTAATAATCCAAATGTATAATAGTGTCGTTAAAATTGCAAATCTTACTTCTTTCAGAACATTGTACAAAAGGATTTTGAAGAAAATGTAGGTAATCTAGTTGGATAAAGTAAACGTGTATGAAAATGTCTGTTATGTACAACAAACCTTCAATCTAAAACAAACCAGTCCCAAGGTAACTTCACCAAACAACTGAAATCTTTCATCACTTAGCACCAGGTTCTTGAATTCATGTGCAAGTCTCACATCCTGTCAAACATAAAATTGAATCTGGCCAATGGTCAAAGTAACGATAAGTACCTTTACCGTATTGACTGGCCTATAAGTAGATTCGAAGTATAAATCGAATCAGCAAATTAGGCGATTTTTCCATCTTTTTCCGTGTAAAAGTCGATGCTGCATATAAGACTAGGTCAGATCAACACCTCAGATTGTGTTTCTTACCTTGTTCCACACAGTATTGCGAATTTTATCCTACCTGTAATTAAGTAACCTATTCATTCTTAATCTTCACAAGCGAAGTCAAGCTAACAACAACAAACATTCAGAATAATTAAATTACTGGTGCATGATGCTCTATTGCAATCACATCTGATCTATGTTCATTTTTAACACTGACAATCATGTAATTGTTTAAAATAGTCCCATGTGGGATCCTATATTTGTTCATATACGATTTCTTCCCCAAAATTAAATATTTTTGGAAAATTATTTTCTTTTGAGGAATATGATAAAGCGATTCGGATGACATTATTAATACATAAGTCGCTTCAGAGGATAAGGCGAAGTTAAGATTGTCTGGTCTAATACGATAGGACTAGATAGTCGTAAAAGTCAAATCTCTGGGATGCTTGTTTCAAGAATAACTTTAATGCAAGCTTTTTTTCTTCATAAGATTTTGACCAATGAGCATTAGCGTTGAGCATATCGTCTGGGCGACAAATACAATATCCTCTTAATTTCGGCAACATTATATATATATATATATATATATATATATATATATATATATATATATATATATATATATATATATATATATAGAGAGAGAGAGAGAGAGAGAGAGAGAGAGAGAGAGAGAGAGAGAGGAAAAAAGATCAGGCAACCAGACTCTTGCCTTTCTGATGCATTCTTGTAAACATTTCTGGCCATACAGACGCAAAACAAACCAAAGTTTTAGGGATCGAAACCTTCTTCCGAGCGGTATATGCCAGTGCTGAAATGAAAAGCACTATGTCCAACCTAAGGTGGCAAAATCATAATCAACCAAGCTTTAGGAAAGAAAACAACTTTGTAATTTAGTACTTGGTGACAAATATTGTTAGGTTAGAGTCAATTAGACAAATTTAATAAATAATTTAAAATAATTCATACATTTAAATTATTTTCTGATATTTGTCCGTCGTCCGATATTAGCACCGAATCTTTGTTCATGAACATAACAATATAACAGTAGAGAAACTGAATAATTTAAAAGTATCCCATACGTCCTTATGGGAATACTTTTGATGGCTGATAATTCAGATGTGTTTCGAATTATGAACTATGATTCGGAATAAAGTAGATGGTGGAGCATAAATACGTGCTTACCCTATAATCCGGCATCACGTGACCCTGATTTTCATGTTTCAGGTATAAAGGATCAACATTGAAAGCATCACTGATAAGTGTGCTATCCTTAACCCTGTAATTAGATGACAAAGTAATTATCACTAATAAGTGTACTATCCTTTACCCCGTAAATAGATAACAAAGTAATTATCACTAATAAGTGTGCTATCCTTTACCCTGTAATTAGATAACAAAGTAATTATCACTAATAAGTGTACTATCCTTTACCCTGTAATTAGATAACAAAGTAATTATCACTAATAAGTGTAATATCCTTACCCTGTAATTAGATGACAAAGTAATTATCAATAATAAGTGTGCTATCCGTTACCCTGTAATTAGATGACAAAGTAATTATCACTAATAAGTGTGCTATCCTTTACCCTGTAATTAGATAACAAAGTAATTATCACTAATAAGTGTGCTATCCTTTACCCTGTAATTAGATGACAAAGTAATTATCACTAATAAGTGTGCTATCCGTCACCCTATAATTAGATGACAAAGTAATTATCACTAATAAGTGTGCTATCCTTTACCCTGTAATTAGATAACAAAGTAATTATCACTAATAAGTGTGCTATCCTTTACCCTGTAGTTAGATAACAAAGTAATTATCACTAATAAGTGTGCTATCCGTTACCCTGTAATTAAATAACAAAGTAATTATCACTAATAAGTGTGCTATCCGTTACCTTGTAAGTAGATGGCAAAGTAAACATCATTAATAGGTGGACTATACTTAACCCTGTAATTGAATAACAAAGTAATTATCACTAACAAGTGTGCTATCCTTTACCCTGTAATTAGATAAAAAAGTAATTATCACTAACAAGTGTGCTATCCTTTACCCTGTAGTTAGATAACAAAGTAATTATCACTAATAAGTGTGCTATCCGTTACCCTGTAATTAAAAAACAAAGTAATTATCACTAATAAGTGTGCTATCCTTTACCCTGTAATTAGATAACAAAGTAATTATCACTAATAAGTGTGCTATCCTTTACCCTGTAGTTAGATAACAAAGTAATTATCACTAATAAGTGTACTATCCTTTACCCTGTAGTTAGATAACTAAGTAATTATCACTAATAAGTGTGCTATCCGTTACCCTGTAAGTAGATGGCAAAGTAAATATCACTAATAGGTGTACTATCCTTAACCCTGTAATTAAATAACAAAGTAATTATCACTAATAAGTGTGCTATCCTTTACCCTGTAATTAAATAACAAAGTAATTATCACTGATTAGTATGTAATCTAGTACCCTGATATTTTATTACAGGTCATGATGAATTTAAAATAATGATTAGCATCACTCTAAACGCCATGGTAGCGTAACTAAATTTATTTCTAAATTTTAAATTTAAAAAAATAATTTTTGCGAGTTACAAGATATAAATTGAGACCTTATTAAGAAAATGTCGAAAACAAAGGGAGCACTCTTGTAAGGTTATGTATACAAACTTTTCATTGTTTGATTATCAAACTAGAATACTCCATAAACTGAAACATATGATAATAAATATTACCGTTTAGAAAGTAAAACAGAAAAAAATGACTTTTCCAAACAAGACTGGTTCTTTAATTCGCTTTTATTTCATAAATAAATGTTTAAACAAAGCTCCGATCTGACAATGTTTACAGATCCAGTCAAAGGAAGCTGGTTCAGTAAAATCGTTGCATACATTTACTATGAACTTTACAGCATTTCGATTTGCAGTGAACCGTACGAAAGGTAGTTTTGCAAGTAATTTGTTTGTGATTAGAATATTTACTCTGTATAAGCCAGGCATCTTGTTCATTATTCAGATGTAGCGGTTGTCCAATAATATATCAGATGCTGTTTTATTTTGCTTTGTTTAGGGCTGATATGAAAAGTGTATTTATTGGACTGTATCGGCAATATCTGGGGATAGTATGCTTTAGATGCTTATATATATATATATATATATATATATATATATATATATATATATATATATATATATAATTATATATATATATATATTGCAAAGCATCTTTTTTACATATATATTTTAATGTGTGTGTGATTGGGATTTTTTTAACGTAGCTTTAAAAAAAACTGTCATATCGCTAAGATGTTTGCAGTGTGGCAGTTTATAATGTTGTCCAGCACTGGGGCATCATGCCGCAGACATGTAGCAACTAGTCCCACCCAGTCACATTTTCCTGACAATAGACTGACCAGTCATAATACTACCCTCTTAATGTTGGGCGCCAAGTGAGGCAACTATTAGTACCATTTTTGTGGTAAGTCTTTGCTATGATTTGGCCAGGTTTTGAACACATGACCTCCTATTTCTGAGGCAGATGCTCTAACCGCTAGGCCACCAAACAGTCCAATATGGACTAAACTGATTTAGTATAAATATACTCATGAACAATCGCTGGAGATTTTCATATATATATATATATATATATATATATATATATATATATATATATATATATATATATATATATATAATATAAATTAAGTGTTAAGGCAATTCAGCCGTTTAGCATGATCATGGTCATAACTTGTGCAGAAGATAATGATCATTAGTCAACACATACCAGCAGAAGATTTTCTTGCCCAAAAGGTAATGGAGTTTATATTTACTGATTCGGGTCATAACATATATATTCCTCTCAGCATTACAATTGTTGTCAGAACATTTTTTGTACATCGCATGTCACGATGGGAAATATTTTTTTATTTTTTTTACACGTGAAGTTTACAGTTTGATTAGGTGAAAAGTATCAAATAGACAAGTGCACAAAATATTGTCCACATATGTTTTTTTTTCACTCACGACATAGAATATATTGCAGTAAACGATCCTGAATAGTCTCAGCAAAGTCATATTCCTCATTAATTTATAGAACAAAAGTATCTTAGTTGGAATGGCGTCGGAATCGCTAATCAAAGAGTAGTGGTTTTGATAGCCATCATGGTCAGCAGGGGTTGGTTGCCTTGTTGAAACTTTAAGAAAGGTACTTAACTCCCATCTTGGGCATGAAATAGCATATAATGCGTAAAAAATGCATTGAAACTAAAATGAATACATGAAGAGGAACAAAACATAACGTTCTTCATTTAGCAAGAAAATGGCATCGTAAGCTATTTGAGAGTATTTAAATGGCAGGGTTTGATAAATACTGATTTCGGATCGCAGGGTTTGCTAAATACCGATTTTCGATGGCAGGGTTTGCTAAATACCGATTTCGGATCGCAGGGTTTGCTAAATACCGATTTCGGATCGCAGGGTTTGCTAAATACCGATTTTCGATGGCAGGGTTTGCTAAATACAGATTTTCGATGGCAGGGTTTGCTAAATACCGATTTTCGATGGCAGGGTTTGCTAAATACCGATTTTCGATGGCAGGGTTTGATAAATACTCATTTCCGATGGTAGGGTTTGATAAATACAAATTTTCGATGGTAGGGTTTGATAAATACTTATTTTCGATGGTAGGGTTTGATAAATACAGATTTTCGATGGTAGGGTTTGATAAATACCGATTTTCGATGGCAGGGTTTGATAAATACTTATTTTCGATGGTAGGGTTTGATACGTACTCATTTCCGATGGCAGAGTTTGATAAATACAGATTAATAATGTTACACGCACAGGGGCATCACTTGACCGAGCGGTGTCAAACCCAGGTGCGAATCTGGCTGGAAGTCATATGTTTTCCCCAAATTTCCAAAGACTTCCATACAATTTGAGTTGTAAATTGGAAGGTCAGATGTGTCTGTCTTTATTTAATAAATTTTACTCTAATCAATTCGAGACCACAGATAGAACAACTTGTCAAAAGTCCATCAACCGCACATTTGCATAGTTTTGCTTCATTATCATCATATTTCAGTATCACCAGCCAGTTATGCCATACAAAATTCATTAATATCCCCTTTCTCACTGGGAACTATTTAACTCCACCACCCTAGGCCAGTCAATTTACACTTTTACCGGCGTATTACGCTAATTATACTACACCTATTTTCCACTATGAACACATAAACGGTATCTGACAAGTCCCTACTTATTGATTCCATTGTGTAATTTACTGGTTTCCTACCGTAAATACTGTCACCTCAGCCATAACACTATTATACACCACTAGATTTTAATATGGACTATGTTACTCAGGGACAGTCATTCGGTTTGGACCTGAATTCACTTCAAGCGAACCATGGCATGGTTCAAACTCACTAATAGTCGACTCCGTGACGTTTGCTCCTAATACTTGGCTTATTATTTCGTGCTATGAATATTTCCATGGCGCCGAATCCCAATAATCACACAAATAAATTTAAGAATTGCTTATAAATGGGGCGCTATCAAATGCGTATATTCCAAATTTATTACAATACTCACCACATTGTAGAACAATCGAAGTTGACCCTAAGCCATTTATGAGGGTTGAAGTTGAAAGACATGGCATACTGAAAAAGAGAACACAGATCTGAAACAAAAATAGTTCACTTAAATAAAACTACCATGTAAACTCATTAACCCCTGTAGGTTTTCTCGTTTTTGCATGATATGAGGGTAGGAAACACTTTTTGGGGTTTATTTTGGGATACTATTTTTGGTATTTCTGAATACATCCTAATGCATCGACGTCCAAGCGATTTTCCATTAGCCTAATGCCTAGTTGTCTTAGGAAATTAATTTCCCATTGGTTATTTTGCTCGCGCATGAGCAAAATAGGAAATTTTTTTTTTTTTTATACTTTGCTTAACAGACACAAATTTGATTCCGACCACGGGAAAATTTTGGTCCCCCCCAAAAAAATTGGTCTAAAAATTAGGTTTTTCCCTCTTGTAGTGCAACTAAAACGTCCAGATTATTCGGTAACATTGTAGAACTAAATCTGTCTACCTTTTTAGAGTATTACCAACTTTAGTGTTATCATACATGATCTTGACGCTACAGAGCTCGGCAGTAGGATATTACCTCCTGCCACATAAACAAAGTGCCAGGGGGTTAAAGAGTTAATGACGAATATTCTGCTTTGGTGATTAGTGTTTCCTTTGAAAAGTTATCAAATGAAAAACAGTTTCAATATTAAAAGAAAATAGAAAAGTTACATCATTAGTTCATACAGACATGCATGTATCACGAAAAGGTCTTAATTTCAGGGCTGTAGACAAGAGTAGAACAATATGATAAAATTCTGGGACCGAAGAAAATTATTTGTATTAGTAATTGATATTTGCTTACTGGAAACAATTCTATGGCCGACAAATCTTGTTGGTACCATCTCCATTTTAAGCTAATTTCACTGCAGTATGAACTTGACTTTCATCTATACAATATCCTCTTTAGAAGGAATCCAGGTATAGAGCATACACTTCATTATAGTTTGACTCGAGGCATAAGTAAAACCAAATCTTTGAGCAAAATCAACCTATTTATATATTTTCCTACAAAATGATGTAGTAATAAAAGAGATACTTAACAGTATTGTGAATTAATTATAAAATTATCCCAAATGTATCATTACAAATCCAAAAAATATAGAATGTTCCGAGTGAATTATAATAGTCCTCTATGTCATGATGTACCACAAAGATGTAATCTGGAATGTCTTTGAATGAGTTCACAATAAATCCAAAAGTATGTGTTAATCTGAAGTCAATAAGCACATAATTATTCCAATTAATAATTCAAATAATTCCGCTCGAGTTATATTTCATGGCAACTGTAAACACTGATAATAAATAGATGTTAAAGACTGACCTAAGACAAGAATGAATTAAATAATTTATCAAATCCCTATTAATACACATTTTCACTTGACCTAGATGCGAGTCATTTCAATCTAAAATTCCATTAAATTGTAAACAAGTCTGTTTCTAAGATGTTCTAATTTCAAAAACTATATCAAAAGTTATATCAACATGTTATTCACCACCTACAATCATAGACAAAAGTTAAGTCTTGCAAACAACCGGTTTCAAAAGACCATTACTTTTAATGGGAAGTCTGCAATACATGAGCATGATCACATATACGTCTGCTTCAGCATGAACATAATTGCTGGTATTAGCATCTACAGTATAAACATTTCTACATGTTTATAGCTTCCTATTCAGTATAAACATGATGCAGAGTCCATATCTTCTTCTTTCGTATG
Source organism: Unio delphinus (assembly GCA_029339505.1). Classification (NCBI taxonomy): domain Eukaryota; kingdom Metazoa; phylum Mollusca; class Bivalvia; order Unionida; family Unionidae; genus Unio; species Unio delphinus. Next base: position 2,177,811 of record JAQISU010000238.1, on the reverse strand, counting down.
AACATGACTCCAGCTATGTGATATCTTCTTCAGTAAAAACATTTACATCATGTTTAATACATTCCCTTCAGTATGAAAGTGACTATATATATATATATATATATATATATATATATATATATATATATATATATATATATATATATATATATATATATATATATATATTCAGTCTGAAGATGACATAATGGATGATGCGTCCTCCTGATGCAGCAGTCTAATAAGTCTTAAGTGTACTTAAGTGTACTTAAGTGACCCTAAACTCTGATTACTAAGCCTCAGATTCTTCCTCGTAACAGTTTTGAAATGTCGACTTATTTTGATCCAAGACTTGATGTCCAACATGTTATCACTAACAAATAATTCAGCATGTATTAAAAAAACGATCTATAACGAACACGTAACACAAACAATTTCTAATTTAAAGATCTGTAGCAAAAGGTGACACAAAACATAACGTTTTTTTGTAATACTGCTTACCTCCACACCATTAAGTAACGGTCTAAACTCGGGACAAATGAAGGCGCTTCCAGCGTACGCTGCATCGACGTGTAACCAGATGCTTTCCTTCTTGCCTAAGAAGAAACGTTGGCTGATAAAATCACAATTATTATGGGCGCAGTTTCCAGCTTCAACAAAGTTTCATGTTTGCTGTCAGCATTATCACTAAAGTCAAATAGATTTATTATATAATCGCAACCTCGGTGAAGTTTTTCAGTATGACGTAGCCAATATTGAAACCGAAACTGAATTAACTTGAGAGATTACAAAATCTAATTCTCCATTTTTTAAACAATTTTGAAAATAATCAGATACTTTTAACGTCTTTGAACGGTTATATATACTTTCATATACTTTTGCGGTTCAATTTCAAAATTGTCATGTCAGTTATGTTTAAATTAATTACATGTCTGAGAGAGAGAGAGAGAGAGAGAGAGAGAGAGAGAGAGAGAGAGAATAGTTTGAGTTCCCTTTAGCTCAACGTGGTATCATGGAGGGCGGTATTTGCAAGGCAGTAGTAGTTTTACTATTGGGCGCCCTCATTATTTCTTGCAGGGGCGAGGGGACTGTTAATCATGGCCAGCATAGTTAGCTGCGTATTAACATGTGTAAGGAGTCTATGTATGTATGTGTGTGTGTGTGTGTGTGTGTGTGTATATATATATATATATATATATATATATATATATATATATATATATATATATATATATATATATATATATATATATATATATATATATATCAAATGCAGAGTGCTATGAATAAAATTGTCAAGAAGTGATTCATGTATAATGATTATTCTTACATAATCTTATAAACGTAATACCTGCAAAACATTTTCCAGAAAATGATACAAGTTATATGCAGGCAGCTTCTGCATAATCACTGCGCTTCAAAGTGTGAGAGGAAGTTTCAAGTAATTAACATAATGTTGGAAACAAATCTTCATAAAATACCATAAAGCATAAAGATTTATTCCACATTTATGATCGGGACCATTTTATGATCGGGACCATTTTATGATCGGGACCATTATGTGGTATTATAAATTAAAGCAGTTGAAATTGATTAACTTACATATCGGTCCTATCTCAGGAAGAATGTCAAAGGCACAAGACGGCGTGGTCCCAAGGGTTGCACAGACCTTTAAATAGAGTTCTAAAACTTTATAGCTGTTTAATCTTTAGTTTTAGTAATGGTTAGAAAACTGAAGCTTACATTTACTACAAAGTACAACAAAAGAAAATTTCTTTTCAATATGTTACGTGTTTAGGCTCTAATAAACAGTAACACAAAAAAAATGAAAACAAGCTTTGTAAAATTTAACAAATAATTTATTTGCATGGAAAAAGAACTTAAAATTTTAAGAATCTAATACAACAAAATCCATGAATAATCAATGAATTAAGTAACAAAATTCCCATTAATGAAATGTTTTAATAAATTAGAGTCCTGTTGGAAAAGCCAAGATGAAAGACGATGGCCTATGCTAACTTCTGTTTTGTTCTCCCGTGTTGGAAATCCGAATAAAAATTTGATAAGTCTTTGTCCAAGAATTCTGAATGAGCACATGAAATATTTCCAGATATACGAATTAATCCTTTAAAATCGAAAAGTTAACATGGATTCAAAAACTGGCTACTGCAAAAAAAAAAAATCACTTAACGTCAAATGTAAAAGCTCCAAAACTAACTATATTTTACTAAAACAAAGATTATATCGTATTGTAATACGCAGTTTCGAAAAAATCCCCAAATTGCGAAATCGAGAAAAAGGGGGAGTCCCATGATAGTTTATCGGGGATAATCCTAACATGACCCTGAAGAGAACCAATCGCTTTACTTTAAGAATAAAGCGTTGTTTACTTCTTAATTCACTAGTCACTTCTTGACCTTGACAATAACCAATTATTTCAAAACTAAAATAAAACCTGTTTACTTGGTTTCCACTAACTATGAATCAAGGTCATAATCTAAGGTCAACATTACCTGTTTACAAAAGAAAATTCAGCTAAACCTATTTTCTGAGAAAGAATCATCTCTAGTGAATAAATTTACATTACAATAGCATGTAATGAAAAATACGGTTACGGACCACTGCCATCTCACCTCTGTCTGCGTGTGTTCGAGTCTAAGATTCGGCAAATGTAGTTATGTGAGAAAGCTTGCCAGGAGATTCTCGTGGGTCGGTGGTTCTTTCCAAGGGTTGTCCAGGTTCTTCCTTCACCATTAATACTGGCCGCTATGTATAGCCTATATTGTGCTGGAAAAAATGGCGTTAAATCATAACAAACAAACAAACAAACATGAAGGTGACATTTAGGTTAAAATGGATGAGAAGAATTAATGAATATTTCATACCACTCTGAATTACAAAGGATACATGTAAATTTAGCCAACATAAATTTATGAATTGGATATACCCCTCACCATGTCGGACAATTCTGCGCGTCGGATAAATCTGAGGAACGATAGTCTTTTCTGTAAACATTGGATCATGTGTTATTTGTTGCTTGAAAATCCAATTTGTATCCAGAAAGAACGATCATCCTTTAATTAAAGAAAGTGATATTTATAAAATGAACAAAATTTCCCACATCTAAATGCAAACGATTTTTGTTTAAATGTGAAAATGACGACCCATTTCATTACCATCTTGAACTTTTAAACCAAGGTAATGTATTTTCATAGCACGATGCATAAATTTTATATCTTTTCAATACTATAGCAACAAGTAGATCTCTGCTCCCCTCCCCATTTTTTTTCTAAAATTACTGGTAGCAGAGACCAGCCAGTCGGGCCGTATTCCATATTGAAGTTTTATGTTTTTTCAGTCTCCAATCAGATTAAAGTATGCTCCTTACCAGTAATGTAAATATACAAATTAACAGGATATCTATTTGTTGGTTTATGTGCAGAATAGGCCAACATCTCGCAAGTTATGAAAACACAGGTGTGGTATCCGGTGTGTAACAAATTAATATTATTTTGAATCAAATATTCAGGCAGACATCTTGGAACTCATGAAAACCCAGGGGTGGTATCAGGTGTATCCAAAAGTATTTTTTATTTTGAATTAAATATTCTGGTGACAGTTGCCTCTTTTAAAATGGTAAGCATTATATGTTTTGTTCCATTTATTTTGCGATTTGCTTTGGGTTTTAGTTTTTGGACTGAAGTAAAGAAAGTCATTAAGAAACCAAAACTAACGTTCGGATTAAAGACAGTTTTAATACAGAAGACTTCCACTACCAATTTTGCTTCCAGATTCTGTATTCCGCTAATAATTCTTTGTATGGATTAGTCTCTTGAGTCCTTTAGTGTGGGTTTCCAAAATTCTATATATGTTTCGACACGGTTAATTGCCTTTAACCCTTAAGAAAAAAAAGAATAAATAAGCTGAATTTGATATTTTTCAGGCACTCACAAATATAGGTATAAGACCCTTAGCCTTGTCACTTTCTATGGCTTGCTGAAGAGTGTGTCCACGGAGTGCGCACTGGTCGTCTGTTTCCAGTTTTCGCATTTTGATGGCGGCAATCAGTCCTGCTCGCTCCACGGACGAGTGTGCCTGCATTGGTGTAAAAATTACTCGTTTAGTAATATGTGGTATACATTGCAGAATTTCATTTCTTTAATAAGTAACCTGGTTTAAATCGGATATTCATTTTCCTTCCCCTACGACAGTGAACTTCTGATTTTAATCAGAATGCTTTAATCTCTATATTTAATCAGGAACATGATGAAAAAAGTTCGAAGTTAAACAGATACTAAACATGAAAGCAAACAATAAAAATAAAGCAAATAATTAAATTGTTTATGATATTTTATATAATAACTACTGCCCTGGAATCTAATAGACAAAAAATGGCAAGTGATGGACGAACATCATGTATGTTATATAGTGATATACCTATCTAGGATTATCTCTATTATACGAGGAGATCACTCTAATAAATACGAATGTGGCTAAAACCTGTAAACACATATGTTTATGGTACTTTTTTATTTTTGTTATGTCTTTATAAAATGCACAAGTCAATAAATTTGTATCATAAACTTTCTCTTTGCAACTGATCTCCATATATAACGGAGTATGAAGACTTTGCATGAATAGTGTAAAAATGGAAAATGACTTATGCTATTTGTAAAACTAAAGTTTAGATTTAAGGTTATTGATAAAATCTTATGAGATCGAAAACGATACCATGGAAACGAACACTTACAAACTGTTCATCATTTAATTTATATGAGAATCTCTCCCCTAACTCATTAATAATGACTGTTCATTGATTAAATTCATGATTTATTTGAAACATGTTATCTAAATGTGCAAATAATTAACATGGAATGCATTTTAGAACTTTTGATAGCCTAGAATAACCAGTTTTATTGCAAAAGAAAAATATAAACCAAAGCAATACTAATATCCTTTCAGGGATAATACTTTCCATAACAAATCAATTATGTTTTTAAAAAGATAATAAATTCCATAATAAATCAGTTATGTTTTTTTTAAGGGATAATACATTCCATAACAAATCAGTTATGTTTTTAAAAAGATAATAAATTTCATCACAAATACATTATATTTTTTTTAGGGATAATACATTCCATAAAAAATAAATTATGCTTTTAAAAAGATAATCAATTCCATAACAAATCAATTATGTTTTGAAAAGATAATAAATTCCATAACAAATCAATTATGTTTTTTTAAGGGATAATACATTCCATAACAAATCAATTATGTTTTTAAATGGATAACAAATTCCATAACAAATCAGTTATGTTCTTTAAGGGATAATAAATTCCATAGCAAATCAATTATGTTTTTTTAAGGGATAATACATTCCATAACAAATCAATAATAATTTCCTTTAAGGGATAATAAATTCGATAACAAATCAATAATATAGTCATTTAAGGGATAACAATTTCCATTACAACAGCATATCATTCTTTATTTAAAAATACATTGACTAACATTTAACTTAAGTACATATTACAGCAAATAGGTTTTTAAATGTTTAAAAATCAGTTCAAAGAACATCAGGATAAGTCGGTTAAATTTAAATTGATGTGTATGCTTATCACCAATACAAGTGTTAGAAAAGACGCGTGTTAATATTGATTATAGCTACATGATAACTGGAAGTAACTTCTACCAGTTGATATTAAATTATTAAATGAGTATGTATGTATGTATGTATGTATGTATGTATGTATGTGTGTATATATATATATATATATATATATATATATATATATATATATATATATATATATATATATATTGTTACGGCTATTGGATTTAATTTTATTTATTTTTAATTATTAAATCCAAATTTGTCATTTAGGGTTTATTATTATTTAAATGGGAAATTTTTCTAGAAAATTCACTTGACCTGGACTTTTCTGGTAAACAGGCTGACCTTGGCTTGGTTACCTCTATATCTGACCTTGCTTTAGACATTGTCAACAAGTCTTCAATTCTATTGGTTGGTTTCGGGGACAGCATTTTATTAGTGGCTGATTTTTCTTTCTGGTTCATTCTATCTCTACGTGACTTGAAGAAGGTACTTTTTCCATGACCTTCCAGACTCACATGATTCCTCTTGTTTACTTCAGAAAAACAATATATATAGCTGTGTTTTAGAAGCTAACTTTAGTAGATTTTGGGCTTATTGTAATATTAAGTTGTGTATTATCTGTTTGAGTTTAATTATTTTGGACTTTGTGTCAATTCGTTGGAAAAGAAGAATTATCTGGAAAAAGGACATATGTTTCATAATTTCATCTGGATGATTTAAAAACAAGAACTGCATCACGTGACATTGTCAGCCATTTTGGATTATTACATCGTCAAGATTCGAACCTGGAACTATTAGAACATTTATTTATCAGGACTTGCAATTCCATTAGTGGATTATTTTGTGAATTCTATATTTGTTTGATTTGATTCTCTAAAACCGTAAGTTTATTTATTTTATGAAAATAATTGTACTTAATAAAATCATTGTTAAAGTTATACAAGCTTGTTAGTTTTCACTCTTTCTGTGTTGCTGCTTATTCGAGCCTAAGCACGTAACAATATATATATATATATATATATATATATATATATATATATATATATATATATATATATATATATATATATATATATATATATATATATATATATATATATGACAAACCTGATCAGACATGTAAGCAACAAACTTGGACATGATCACGCCGTGTTCCATATCAGTGTTATCTTTCTTCACTTTGTTGAGAAACATCGTTCTCGCAGATAGAAGGGCTACCAAGGTGGCCTCACTGGCAGTGCCCTGAAAATGCAATGCAGATTTTAGATAGAACTGATGGATCGCATGAGTAGTGATATACTGCCAACTCATTATCATAGAAATATTAGTAAAGGTCACACACACACAAACACACACACACACACACACACCTGAAAAACATGTACAGAGAGTTTTCAATCCATAAGTTCACCGATCCTCTACTCCTACAGAAGACGGTTGAATTATGATCATTTCTAGAAAATGTACCCATGAAAAAAAGTCTTATGAAACAAAACCTCGCATGTAATCACACCATCTAACACCAGTCTAACTTGATAAGAGCGTTCCATTCAGAATGATCCACTGGACGGAATTAAAACTATTTCGAAAATGACAATGATTATCACATTATACCCTTTATAATTTAACGCAGCCAGAAAATACTCAACATTAAATGTTGTATTATGTTTCATAGAATGCTTTGTTTTGACTTATTTTGACTTCATTTCATACTGCATAGAATGCTTTGTGTTGACGTATTTGGCTTTATTTCATACTGAGTGATTTTGCCAAAAACTTGATTGATTCAGTCAATAAACACATACGTAACAAGTTCAGTAAACATGGAACGATAATACGATAATATACATTACACTAGAGTTTGATTTGAATTATAATGTGATCACGTCTGTTTTTCCATACAAATGACTTGTCATACACTCTGTAGACGTATGTACGCCTGAAACTGATAGTAACGAAATGTGTACAAGGACAATATTCATTCTGCTGCATTTCGAAAAAGGCTTAATAGTATCTGTCTTATGCTTGATTACAAAATAGGTTCTAGTGTTCAATGGAACGATTCCATGCTGTTAGTAAGTCTTGAATCTCTAGTGCTTTTAGAAAACTCAGCATCGAGATCAACGTGATAGGTCATATCTTATCAAACAAAATAGACACTCTTTCAGCTCACCTAGCTTTGCTCGGTTAACTGTATAATTAGCTTCTTTCTTAACAAAAATGAACACTTCCAAATTGCTGGTTTATGTGTCAGTTAATATTTCTGAAATACACTTTTAGTTCTGAGTAGAAGAAAAAGGAAACAACTGGTATGGCATATATACAAGTATAGGCAGTCAAATCAAGATGTATTCATGCACCATATTAAATGTGTTCTCTCCCAGAATATGGAGAATAGAATAAAAAAAAAACTAATGTAGTTTTCGGATTTGTTCGCATCACAGCTTTGTTTAAACGCTATCCAAATATTGTCAGCTTTGCAGAGTAAATGGAATTCAAAACATACCTGTATAACTCCTCCACCTTTTCCGCCGGAACACGAAAGAAAATCTGGTGGGAGGTCCAACATCTTTCCTAGCCAGTCAAGGGTGACCACTTCCAGCTCTGTACAAGCAGGGCTTGATGCCTGAAAATTTGGTGCGAACGATCCATATGAATATCTTAGAATGCATGAGTCTTAATTGCATTTAGATACAGTTATCTTGGGTTTACAAGTGCTAAAGTAACGACCCCTGGACATTTCAATCCACGCAAAGACTGTATTAAAGGCGGAATCCTATCTATTGACTCTTTACTCTTTGTACGTGTTGCGGTTTTGTGCGTCAAAAGGGCCATCCACTCAAATTTTGAAAACGTAACGTATTATTGCTCTAGGCTTTTGATCAGCGAACATAGCTTATATTCTAGTTATTAACAAAATTAAAATCCCGGCTGGGGCTCAACATTTTGACAAAAGTCCTATTTTATCATATTTATAAATGTATACTACTATGCTAATGACGGAGACGAAGTCACGTACCATGGAGTGGAAGTATCACTACCATGATACCATCTGTTGATTGGCCTAAACTATGTATCATCTCTTGTTCTAATCAGACAGAATCCTTATCAATCATCACTTTACAGCCAGACTCTTGAGAAAGCGAAAAACTAAATAATAAAATGCTTTAGCAATTGTGGGAGAGCACATAAATGTGGTGGGTGTGGCTGATTAAACGGAAAATGCCAATAGCAGGACGATTGTTCATCACACCCTTCTCGTAGCCATGTTATGTTGTGTTAATGAAAACCGCTCCGGTGGTCTAGTGGTTAGAGCGTCCGCTGCGGAAGGGAGAGGTCGTGAGGTTTATCCCCGGCCGAGTCATACCAAACACTTACAAAAATGGTACTAACAGCTGCCTCGCTTGGCGCTCAGTATTAAGAGGTTAGTGTTAGGACTGGTCGGCCTGGTGTCAGGATATTGTGACTAAGTGGGACATATGCTACATGTCTGCGGCATTATGCCCCAGTGCTAGACATTACTATAAACTGCATCACTGCATCACAAGACCACTATTAATCAGTGTATCCCCTAGGGGTGGAAGACAGAGTCAAAAGTCTCCTGAGAGTCAAAACTGTTTGTTAATAAAAGCAAATGTTGGTATGAAAACTGAGGGTCAGCGATATGATGCCCCAGTGCTAGACATTACTATAAACTGCCTCACTGAAGACATCGTAGCGATATGACTGAATTTTTTTTTAAAAGCTATGTTAAAAATCCTAATCAAACAAACAAACAAAATCATGTCAACGAAAAGTACTTTTCGGAATATCTCAGTCAATGATTATTTTCCGATTATTATTTTGTTTGAGCACAAACATGTCTTTAGGTAAAGGCATCTCTTGTATAAAGTACTAATAGTAAATAACGCGAAGTGAACTGCGCTAAGTAATGGCCGTCAAATGAGGAAATTAACATGGACTCCACTTTGCCAGCTCATTATTAGACGGCCTATCCGAATCTTTGCTTGGCGCTTTGGAAGTTATTCCTTTTCTAAAAATTCTAGACAACCGATCTCTTTAAAGGAAACCTGCGAATTAGGTGGAGGGACAAGAATGATGCGGAAATGACTTCATTTAAATGTAAGTCACAACAATCATGCTCATGAATAAAACAAACGCTTATTGACGTCTGTTTTTATTTTCCAGAATTAAAGTAGTTAGTCGATTGGTGTCGACATTGTTTGGTCTTCTTTTCTCACGACAAGCAACAAATACACTGCTATGTTTTATATTATTGTTACTGACATTGGTACACAGTGTGATTTTAGAGATATCATCAACTGTGATTGCCTTAAAATAATTAGCATGGGGTGATATATGTATCAGTTCAGCCATGGAGGCGGTAAAGTGACGCCAACGTTAAAATTAGGTGGTAATAATTTTTGCAAGTCAGTCAGAAAGAGGGGCAAGAGTGGGAATACATTATTATATAGATGCACGGAATGACAGTCAGGTTCTACAAATAGTTTTACGGCAACTAAGCACAATTATAAAAGAAAAAGAAAGAAAAAACAGACAGTGAACAACAAAATGAGATATCTTCCATCTACAAGGCGATACCTAATAAAAAAAAATCATTTACACGTGTAAAGGGCTTAGTATAGTTTGCTGTCTCTAAAAGTTTACACATTAGAACGTTGTAAACGAATATCCACGAGGATGTAAGTGTCGAAAAAACATTCGTTTGAATTAAATGATATATTTTCACATCTCTGCTTCATTTAACTGTATTGTAGGATTCAATTTGTTTTGTCTTGTAAAGTATGAATAAATTTCACATCTAAGCAATGCCAGGAAAAAGCGAAAGTTTACGAAAATATTGGTTGTACCGCACACAATACACCCATTTACGGATAATACCAACAAAGAGTTTCCTGTAACTACATTGTTTACCTTTGAAAAATATAATCATTAATATTTGCTATATAAAGAAACGCCTTTTTAAGAAGTATGATTGAAATCGAGATCTTCCTGTAATAAGTAGAACTGACGGATATCAGCAAAGCAACTGTTTTGCCGACCTCTAGAATTCATGGTCCACTTTGTGTTATAAATGCACCACATAAAGCGTCGCATATCGATCTCGTTTGAATAAATATCGTTAGACTAAATATAGTCATAACAAAATATATTCCGAATAAAGTTTTTCACTTTGGTAGATGCGAAACGCGTAATTTTATGATGTGAATAGACGGCTCAACAGAACATGACTTTCTATGTCTCAGATGTTGATTTTAATCTTATCGAGGATTGAAGCCGATGCAGAGTTTCTTATTAGTTCCAGTTTCGCAGTCATATAATCACTATAAAATGATCTTTTGCGCATGTCCAGGGAGTTTTTCCGGTTGCATTATCGATTATTTTATCAATTATAAGCAGCAGTTCGAAAGACGGTCACAATACTCCTAAAGATGTCTACCTCATTTGCCATACATTACACAAAGACACGGCTAACATATTGAATCCTGTAATAATAAGAGTTTAAAGCAAATAAAACAATCGGAAGTCCAACAGGGTATGGCATGAAAATTGTCACTGCCTTACATCTTGATAGTTATTAGCTTTATTCTAAAGTGCTGATTGGTTTAAGGTTCCGTTTCTGATCAATTCAATTAAAAGGTATAGTTTTGATTGTAGCACACCATTATACACGTTTGGAAATTTTTGTAAATATTCCATTTTAGTATTCAGGAGATTACAATAATTCGTTCATTATTTAATTTTCCTGCAAATATGCAATGTGGCTAGAAAACTAAATTAATGTCAATTAGCAAATGGAAATTAACGAATGTCTAGTAATATAAATGTTATCGATGATGAGTACTCAACGCTCGCCTATTGTCTATATAATAATGCTAATTTGGACTCACAATGCCCACACTTAACATTCATAAAATAGATCTCTAACTGATGCAAACTAACACCATTTAATGGATTCAATGAAAGAAGTACAAGGATAAACATTACGACAAACCATAGCATTATTGCTAATGAATGTCATAAATACAGCAACATATCAGCAGTATTGGTTTAATTATATCAATGAGGAATCGAAATAGATTTTGTTAAGAGAGGTTAATACACTGTTGGTTTTTATTTTGAAACGGATTGGAAGGAGGCTGGTAATTTGAGACAACAGACTCGCACATCCCAGTAGTTATTTATGTTTATAAGAGAGAGAGAGAGAGAGAGAGAGAGAGAGAGAGAGAGAGAGAGAGAGAGAGAGAGAGAGAGAGAGAGAGAGAGAGAGAGAGAGAGAACAGTATGAAGTATGAGTTTCCTTGGAGGGCGGTATTTGTAAGGCATAGTAGTTCTACACTTGGGCGCTCGCGTCACATTTTGCGGGGGGGGGGGGGGGCGTATTAGTCAGTCATGGCCAGAAGAATATGTTGCGTATTTCCTCGTGTAAGCAGTCGGAAACTAAAACTAATATTTACAAAGCGTTTTGAACGGAATCTTGAGACATATTTTAAGTTTCATTCGCATGATTTTAAAAAGAAATCTTGGTATATATATATATATATATATATATATATATATATATATATATATATATATATATATATATATATATATATATATATATTTCAAAATCGTCCTGTCGATTATGTTGAAAATAAATTAGAAATGTTTTAAATTACTTAAATGTCTAATACATATAAATATATGTAAATGAGAGAGAGAGAGAGAGAGAGAGAGAGAGAGAGAGAGAGAGAGAGAGAGAGAGAGAGAGAGAGAGATTTTAAAGGCAAGGAAAGAAATACCGTCAAATAGATAGTTATGGAGATGTCTAATTCTTTTTAAAATAAAGAGGTGTTCTATACGTAAAACTGAAACAGTATATATAGATAGCAAGCTGTATTATGAAAGAGTCCTTATTATAGTTTTCTTTGATATCGGGTGTCAATTCATATTTTTTCGAGTGAAATATTTTACTAAATGCTCAGTTATTAGAAATGATCGTTCCATGAAGCTTGACCGCTCCGGTGGTCTAGTGGTTAGAGCGTCCACCTCGGATGCGAGAGGTCGTGGTTTCGATTCCTGGCCGAGTGATACCAAAGATTTACAAAAATGGTACTAACATCTGCCTCGCTTGGCACTCAGCATTAAGAGGTTAGGGTTAGGACTGGTAGGCCTGATATGCTAGACATCACAATAAAATTCCACATTGCAGACGTCGTAGCGATATGAATAAAAAATTGTTAAAGTTACTTTAAAAATGCAAAACACACACACACACACACACACACACACCATGAAGCCTTGGCTATTTCATTTTGAAGGAAATTTATAGCAGGAGACAGAACATAGCCAAAGAGCTAGGTATCATTGATAACTATGAATATATTTTATGTCCAAGTTTCCTGTAAATCATTATTCTGGCTATTTTAATACATTAATCTAATTAATTGCCCGATGCCTGTTTGGTTTACTATTAATTTACCTTTGTTAGTGTTCGTCATCACAATTCAGTCTTTGTTTCTTTCTATATGTGCACATCATTTATATAAATGGGTGTGTATTGTGTATTGTGTATTGTGTATTGTATTGTGAGTGTATTGTGTATTGTGTATTGTATTGTGAATGTATTGTGTGCGAGTGTTTTCCGTGAAATTAATTGAAAGACAGAAATACAAACTCACCCAAGTGAAGCCAATGCAACCAATAGCAGCAGACAAAATGTCGGCCAAAATAGCTGGATAAGAGTTCGCCGTTGGATAGTAGGCATGGAAATGAGGACTATGCCAGTGGGTTACCTGAAATTAATGTTGAAATAAAGACATGGGTTTGTTTTGGTCTATATGCGGTTTTCTTTCAATAGATCAATAAAAAAGTAAATGTGGCACTCACCTGCAAGCTGCATAGAGCAAAATGTGTATAACATGTAATGGTACTAACTTCTGAAGCATATTTCTGGTATAATAACTTCACAGTGCATTCCGTCTTTGTCAGCGTGACACGCATGCAATCAATTTGACGTATGGGATAGACTCGCCAAATATTGTTGGCTTTGAGGGTCGAAACCTATTCTGTTTCAGGCATGATTCGATTTTTAATTAGGACCTTCTCAATTAACGGCTAGAGCTACATAGGGTGCAGTGCTAACGCAGGGCAAATAGCGGTTAAATGACAAGAGTTGATACTAGCCAGGAAGAATTTTAGGAAGTCGTCGACCATCTGAAACAGGTATACTACAAAATATTTTCCAGAATAGTTATCAATAAAGGCGGAATAGAGAGAATTATTCTGACTTATATGGGAGTAATACAAGATTTGGTGGTTAAATTAGTAATCCTAATTGGAAAAGCTGAACGATGTGTGTGTGTGTGTGTGTCTGTGTGTGTGTGTGTGTGTGTGTGTGTGTGTGTGTGCAGAAGAAAATTATGGTTTTAAAATAATGTCCCTCGTGATATTAGTCAGTCCAAGTTTTTCGGCTGAGTGGAAAAGTCTGATGGACTCTGAAAATATTTAATGAGTAATTTCTCTAGTTTAAAAAAAAATCATCATAGTGACAATGGAGTCTGGAGATTTGTGAGACATGAAACAAGAGAAGAGACAGAGATAATTCTCTGCTGATAAGGCTCGGAAAGGCACAACTGTCAGTCTCAATTGTATAAATATGTTTATTGATGTAAGTTTACAATTATTGTTGAATTAATTCATTTTAATTTATTAATTAAATATTTTCTTCACTTCAGAAATAATTGTGTATGTTATATAATTCATGTACTGTAAGAATGTCAGACAATATTTCGTTATATGAATGAGTTTGGATTTAGTTTTTTTTGTAAAATAGATATTATGGAGTTTAAGATTTCATGCATTTGTTCTGAGACAAATTGTGTTAATATGTAAATTATTTGTTTTAAGTGATTGCATCCATAATGCTGTGGATATATTTTTCTATGACTGAAAATGTATGTCAATAAATCGTTAATTAGCAAACTAACGTAGGTCACGACTGAGTGTGTACATTTTCTGAATTCTCTTCAACAGAGAATCCAGTTACGGGTACCGACTGCATTAGTTCAACTGGTAAATTTATAGCCACAGGACTATAGCACTAATAGTATATGAGAGGTTTACTTATGTCTTGGTTTCAGTAGGAGCGTGCGAGTACATAAATCAAGGTCATATGGTGTGAGTGTGTATTAGTACATAAATCATGGTCATATGGTGTGAGTGTGTATTAGTACATAAATCAAGTTCATATGGTGTGAGTGTGTATTAGGTGCGAAATGGAAATATCTTTATAAAATATATCTGCTACAAGATATTTGTTAATTTGCATATACTATCGTGTCACCATTGACCAAAGAAGCAGTTATTGTGATGGTATTGATCAGAGCAGAGTATCTTCGAGTGGCCTACATCTACATATGTCACATCGGCTGTAGTTGCTAATACAACAACAACTAAAACAATAAATGCACAGCTACCTAATTACTACTTACAACAACAACAACAACAATAATAATAATAATAATCATAATAATAATAATAATAATAATAATAATAATAATAATAATAATAATAAAAATAAAAATAACTAACACTACTACCACAACCAGCATCATTATCATCACCACAGTATGTCTGCTACTTCAATTGTTATTTATTTTTCCTGTGCTGATATTACAATATATGCCCACTGTTTCAACCCAGTTCGCAAAGTGATCTAAATGGTGATGAAGGGGATTCAAGTGAGCAGATGAAAAGAAAGAGAAATGTCGATGATATTTTACAAACGTGTGATATCACACTGTGAGGATACAGATTTCAGAATGAGCATCCTATCTTGAGGTTACGTACCCCGGGCATAATTACTCTCTCGATATCTTTAAAGAGATCATCCCAGGCTTCGGGGCTCTCAGGGGCGTATTCTGGTATTAACTGACGAAGATAACCTGGCTTGACATCCGGGTAAGGTTGGCGAGTGCGGATATTTTCAAGGTAATCGGCCACATAGTCTATCATCTCTCGTCCGCGTTGTCTGAACTGCTCTGCGTCCATATTTCTTTTAGTTTCGTATGGCACGGTAAAATAATGACATCAAATATTCTACAACGAAATATCAGTAAACGTACATCAATCATCACACACACACACTGCATAAAAGATAAATTGGTGGCTGAATTGCTTGCTGGCAATTAAATATTAGCATACTTTTTCTCCAAATATCAATGACAGGATAGAATTTTGTCACACCCCATTTCAATTTAAAGTGTACACATTTGAATTGTTTTTTCCCCATGCTATAAAGACCATTGCATTTAAAGAAAAAAAAAATGAGAAATAGGAATTCTTCATTCCTATCAGCAGTATAGCGTGATGATCGAGCTTCTAATTAGAGTTCCATGTTATATATAGTCGCAAGTTTATGGAACAAACCGGATTTTAACATTAGGCTGACATTTTATAACGTATATGTTTGTGACGGTGCATCCTTTTGTGTCGCTCTGTACTCTAACTGAAATGACTTGCTACGTCATAAGTTCCGCAAGATGAATTTGTTTGTTCTATATAGACGGGAAATGAAATTATATGACCTCAATACGAAATATCTTACAGCATAATGTGTCACACAATACCTTTGTATTATTATTATTATTATTATTATTATTATTATTATTATTATTATTATTATTATTATTATTATTACTATATAATACGTGCTTAACATTTGGTCCATAATTGTAGATTGAACTTTAAGATAATGGTCCTTTGATCGCAACATGCTTACATAGTTGACTTTTGTCGGTGATTATAATTTGTAAATAACACGATGACAGTTTTTCGAGTTAAGAATACTTTAGAAACAAATTTGCTTGCAATTTGATTGGACTTTTCTGAAGGAATGACTTCAAAGTCAAGTGACGATGTGTATCAATAGGGATTTGATCAATAAATGATTTATTCACATCGTTAGACCTGTCTTTGAAATCCATTTGTTGTCAGAGTTTATAGTTGTATTCAGATGTAATTCGAGAGGAATTATTTATTTATTTTAAATCATTCATTGGAATTATTACATGCTTCCTGACTTCGGATTAACACATTTTGGAATTATTGAGAACACATTCAATATTATTCCTGATTGAAGACCGCTTCAATGGCCAAAATAGTTAGAGCGTTTGCCTCTGGTACGGGAGGTCGCGGGTTCGAATCCCGGTTGAGTAATACCCAACACTTATAAAACTGGTACTAGCAACTTCCTCAGAAGGCATTCGCATGAAGAGGTTTGTGTTATGACTGGTCGGCGCAGTGGCGTAGCGAGGATATTTGGCGCCTAGGGCAAAACACCCAAATTTGCGCCTCCGACTGCCCCTGTTGCTCAGTTATGTTGATACTTTGGGCTGGTTTGGGCCCCATTTGGCGCCCCCTAGCCACTGGCGCGATTGCACCACCTGTTGCACCCCACCCCACCCCACCCCGTCGCTACGCCACTGGGTCGGCGTGTTGTCAGGATAATGTGACTGGATAGGACATGATGCTACATGTCTACGGCATGATGCTCCAGTGCTAGACATCACTATAAACTGCCACACTGCATACATCGTAGTGTTATAACTAGAAAGATTGTACAGCTACGTTAAAAATTCAAATCAAGCTCTTACGCATCACATGCACACGCACATTCCGGATTACATCATTCTCTTACATCAGGACATTCAATACTGGAATTCGTTTCCCGTCCATTCTATATTTTTGGTCTTTAATATTTCTAGATTACTTTTATCAAAACACACACCTCTACATTTACCTGCTTTGAGTAGTTTGATAACGCATTTACGACATTATAAACAAGAAAGGGCTTAGCATGAACCCCTGCTTGATACCAGTAAAACATTTTAAATACTCTTATAGTCCTTCGTGATTTAAGCTAACCATAAACTGCTTTAAGAATTGAATCATTTTCTTATCACCGATATATATCAAAACATAGAGAAAGAGTTGTTTCTTCACTCAGTCGTAAGTCTGTGAAAAGTACATCAACTATAAAAGGAACATCCTTTTCTATTTAGTTTTGTATAGCATGATCAATTATCTATGATAAAACACATTAGTCTATATCCACCCTGCTGTTCATGCAATTTATCTTCAACAAATGCAAAGCGTTACCGAAGATTTACACGTCTCTGCTAGGAAACGACAATGCTCCATTATGTGATTGAAGTGTAAACAACATGAGTATTTGAACATCGATAGATCTATAATGACGGAAAGTGGTGCCCATGTTTGTATTATAAAACGAATACTTTTGTCTAATAAACAGTTTTCCATTTTTTCCTATGGAATTTCTTTGGTTGTTGTTGCTTTTGCAGTTTTTCACCACATCTCTCTCTCTCTCTCTCTCTCTCTCTCTCTCTCTCTCTCTCTCTCTCTCTCTCTCTCTCTCTCTCGCACACACGAACGATGAATGATATGGCCACACACCTCTACAAATAAATCACATTTTAAGATATCAATAGCATCACTTTTCCTATGCCTCGACACAGTACTTCTATCAATTAAATATGAATGTACTTACGTACCACCAATCCCTGTGTGCTTTCTCTCACTGATGTGTCCAGCCAGAAACAGTCTCAAAATGATCCAAGTGACGACGTCAATTTCCGTGGTAAGGTGCTTGCCTTCCCTGGATTTAATGACTAACAGGAACAAATCAGAAATTCCAATCTAAGAATTTGAGTTCTTGGAATCAATGCTTGGTCAATAAAAATAACAGCTTTAGTCGCCGCTCTGAGAGGGACTTACTTATTCATAATATTTGCATTATCGATATTCAGTGTTCTTCCATTACATCAATGTATTCTGTAGAATATGGACTAACGTGGCGACAACAATTGTTGCCAACGCTATCTAACTCTTGGAATAAACGTCAGACATCCTGTTAACAAAAAATCGATAATGCAAACATGTCACCCAGTAGTGTTGGCTCTCTCTCTCTCTCTCTCTCTCTCTCTTGCACTTTAAGAAACATCAGCAATAAGCAGGCTATTTAGTGTAGCTGTATAAATGCCTTAACGATGGATACATGATGTAGACATCCCAGTAGGATTTGTACCTGCATCTTTGTTATTGCTATTATGGCACGCTAACTATTGAGCGGATTTTGTCTCCATACAGAAAGACCTGTTCTACATTCCGGGATCATAAGGGTTTACACAAAAAAATAAGATAGAAGCAATGATTAAAAGTTCATCGAGCCAGATGATACAAATATATTATTATTATTATTATTATTATTATTATTAGTAGTAGTAGTAGTAGTAGTAGTAGTAGTAGTAGTAGTCCTACGTTGTTGTTTTATTGTAAATCAGATATCTTACTTTCATATCTTACCTTATCGTCATGATGCGGAATGAAACACAATTGAATTGTCCAATTCCAAACATACTAAAATATCAAATAAATAATGACATTCTTACCTGTTTACCGCTGTCACAGAATTAGGCGAAAATTTGAACTGATTTTTGTTGTTCTTCAATTGCAAACGAAACTCACCATTTTTCTTGATTTCGTCGTACACGCATTACCTGGGGTGATTAAGTGGCGTGTAACGATTTGCATGTGCCAATTTGTAATTTACATGAAATCCGAAATACTCGTTTTACGTGGGGCGCGGCAAGCTCGATGTGATTTATGTTCACCTATTGAGAGTATATAAGGCGAAGTATTTATCATAATTTTTTTACGGGAACCCAAATATCTAATCAAAGGATAGATAACCTCGTCTTGCAAATCTCCAGCCAAAGGGGTGAGTGTTAAATTTACATTTCGTTTTATTGTGAATTTTATTCAGATTATCATTTCGTATAATGATGCTTTTATTGCAATTAAACGTGGAATATTTGGAATTACTAGTCACTTTTAGACTTTAAATACAATATCGTAATCTACGGCTTAGATTATTTTTGAGACAACTATTATTAGTCTGGTTTTGTTTATTATAGCTGATTCCGGAGATCTAATAACATCGTTGATTCCGTAGATCTGATAACATCTGACAATCATTGATTCAATCTGATTCAGTCTGATTCCAGCTGATTCCGTCGTTGATTCAGTCTGATTCCGTCGTTGATTCCGTCGTTGATACCGTAGAAGTACATCACTGATAGCGCATCTAATAACATCGTTGATACCGTCTCTGATACCGTAGCTGCTAACATAGTTGTTACATTGTTTCTGGTACCGTAGCTGCTAATAACATCGTTGATACCGTAGCTGCTAATAACATCGTTGATACCGTAGCTGTTAACACATCTGATACCATCTTTTGATAAACGTATTTGATATCGTCTGATTTGTTGTGGGACATCTATTGTTTGTTCTGGAACATCTCTGTATAAATATCTGAATGTGCTTGTGCCGTTAATTTGTGCAAACGGAATTGAAGTATCTGTCTGTGTGTCGAACTGTCTGTTCGTCAACATCTGTGTAACATGTAAATATCCGGAAAGCTAGAAGTCCGAGTGTCGGAGCTGTCTTAGAGTTGTAAAACGTCCGGGTCGACATCTAGGGGAGTGAGGAACCGTTGGTTCTGGTAGATGTTGTATGCTGTCTGAACGTATAACTGTGGTGGATCCGTGTAGGGAAACGTCCGATAATAGTATTGGTCAACCCTCGGTTCTCGGGGAAACTGGGAGACGATTCAACTGTTGCTGAATCGTGCGGTTATACAGGGGAGACACATAGGTGTATTGAAATTGTGATATAATTTAATACATTGTTGTATTTGCATGTTTATGTCAGATCGCAATAATATTTCAAGTGATCACATAGATATCAATAAAAGCTAGCAACTTGATTGAATACAAGTATATGATCGTGCTAGTTATCGCAATCCATCGTGCGATAGATAGTTTGTCGTTTGTGTTTATTTTTTTCGTGAATCATACTTGCATTTATTTAACTTTCGTAAAGGATTCTTGGATCTGTGTATAATCCAAGAGATCCCTTTACATTTGTGATTCCTTTTGTATTGTTATTTAATTTATTCATGTATTGTGAATGGTTGTGAGTGTAATTGTGGGTTGAGCGCGTGAATTATTGTGTTGTTACATCTGTATTTTTTTCATTTATAATTTATTACATAAATTTATATTTTCTTTCACAAATTGTGTTTGTATTGTTCATTTAATCCACCCTCCTCTCGGTAACAATTCTGTTACAATGGTGTCAGAAGTGGGATCGTTGGATTAAGTGAACTGTCAATCATTTTTGTGAAGGTATACATTTAATGTTTATATTCGAGCGTGACCTTCTGTTAAGATAATACTCTAGTTGGAGTTTATTTTTGTTTAGTTTACCTAGGTCCGTGTGTCCAGTATAAACGTGTTTAAAACATTGGTTTGGTTACCTATCTATATTCATATTACAATTGTCATGTCATCCCTTAAGGACTTGGTTGCCTTAGGCAAAGAATTTGGATATGAAGGTGAAAGCCTAAGGAAATTTATTCAAGAAGAACAAGCCCGGGAAAGGGAAGAAAGGGTAAGAGAAAGGGAATTACATAGGGAATTAGAAAAGGAAAAGGGGGAGGCCGAAGAGAGGAAACGGGCATTAGAAAGGGAATCCGATGAAAGGAAACGGGAATTAGAAAGGGAATCCGAAGATAGGAAATGGGCATTTGAGAAGGATAAGATAGAATTAGAGAAGCAGGCCGAAAGAGAAAAGATAGAATTAGAGAAGCAGGCCGAAAAGGACAGGATAGGATGGGAAATGGAAGCGGAGGGAAAGCGAATAGAGTTAGATAAACTAGCTAGAGTAGAAATGTTAGAGTTAGAAGAAAGAGCAAAACAACGGGATCATGAGCGTAAGGTAGAATTAGCGACATCTGGAAGAGAACACGATTCTGCCTTTAGCAAATTAAGGGGCCCCAAATTACCTCCCTTTGACGATGAAAATGATAACATAGATAGTTATCTTCATCGGTTTGAGCGGTATGCCGAAAACCAGAAGTGGAGTCAAAATGACTGGGCGCTGCATCTGAGTGCTTTATTAAAAGGTAAAGCACTGGATGTATACTCGCGACTTCCTAGGGACGATGTGTTTAAGTACGACGTCCTAAAGGAAGCACTTCTCAAAAGGTACGAGCTCACTGAACAAGGTTTTCGAAAAAAGTTCAGGTATAGCAAGCCCGATAAGGGAGAAACCTTTGGTCAGTTCACCGTCAGAATTGCGAACTATTTTGAGCGGTGGATTGAATGCGGCAAAGCGGTGAAAACGTTTGAAGGGTTGACTGATTTCTTGCTCAGAGATCAATTATTTAATACAGTTGGGCGAGAATTAGATCAATTTCTGAAGGAGAAAGTCTTCACAAACGTAAAAGATATGGCTAAGCAAGCAGATTTATTTGCCGAAGCTCATGGGGGAACCCAGAACGTGGTTTTAAAAGATTTTAAGTCTGGAAACCAGTCTGTAAGACCTATGCCTAGGGAGCCTGTAAAATCAGCTGAGGTAAAAAGGTCAGTTGGGAATCCAGTTTTTCAGCGTGTGCGGTGTTTCTTGTGTAATGCATTGGGTCATGTTCAAAAAGACTGTCCTAAAAGAAAGGCACTTATACATAAGGTAGCAGTGGCTATACAAAGTAAAGGTATAACTGATAACATCGTACAGGTAGAACCTTGTATTCATTCGCTTGGCACGTGTTTATTTCCTGAAGCGCGTATACCAACCGCGAGAGGGTTTGTCAACGGTCGAGAAGTCGTGGTATTGCGTGACACTGGTTGTACGGGCGTAGTCATCAAACGTAGTCTCGTGCAGGATAACCAAATGCTCGGGTGGGAATCCCCATGTATGTTACTTGATCAGACGATGGGTCGCGTTCCCGTAGCAAGGATCACAGTAAAAACACCTTTCTTAACGGGAACTGTTGATGCCCTTTGTATGGACAATCCTATATACGATCTGACGATCGGTAATGTTGAAGGTTCCCGTCTTCCAACCATGGCCGATTTTAAAATACCTTTGGCTCAGGCAGTCGAAACGCGAGCGCAAACACGGCGAGAGAAAACCGCGTTTCATAAATTAATAGTCCCTGAATCGATCTCAGGAATTTCCCGTGATGATTTCAAACAAGAGCAAGATCGTGATGAATCCATCAGAACAATTGTTGAGAAAATCACGTCCGGCGCGATTAAACATTGCAAGCGTGGGGGTAGCTCTAGATTCGTACGCAAGAACGGATTAATTCATAGGGAGTTTAGCGCTCGGGAGGGTAAGAAGTATTGGCAAGTGGTCGTACCCCAGAGATATAGATCTCAAGTACTTAGGGTGGCGCATGAGTCAAGCATGGCAGGACACCTAGGTAAGGCTAAGACCACTAGCAGGGTAGTCGCTGAATTCTACTGGCCAGGTGTTAATGGCGATGTCACACGGTTCTGTAGGTCGTGCGACGTATGTCAGAAAACCGTCTGTAAGGGAAGGGTCACAAGGGTGCCCTTGGGACAGATGCCATTAATAGATACACCGTTTAAAAGAGTGGCAGTAGATATTGTAGGACCAATACACCCAGTTACCGAAAGAAAGAATCGGTACATACTTACTCTGGTTGACTACGCAACCAGATACCCTGAAGCCGTAGCGTTACCAACTATTGAAACGGAAAGGGTAGCTGAAGCATTAGTTGATATCTTCAGTAGGGTAGGGGTGCCAGAGGAAATCCTCACTGATTGTGGTGCCCAATTCACCTCTGACCTCATGGGTGAAATAAGTAGGCTGTTATCCATCAAACAGCTAAACACTACCCCATACCATCCGATGTGCAATGGACTGGTAGAGAAGTTTAATGGTACCCTGAAAAGCATGCTGCGAAAGATGTGCGCGGAACGTCCGCAAGACTGGGACCGTTATTTAAACGCTGTTCTGTTCGCGTACCGTGAAGTACCGCAGGAAAGTTTAGGGTTCTCACCCTTTGAACTGTTGTATGGTAGAACGGTTCGAGGCCCGATGCGGATACTACGCGAACTATGGACTGGTGATGTCTCGAACGAGGAAATAAAAACGACTTACCAGTACGTGTTAGATCTAAGAAATAAACTTGAGAGTACATGCCAGATGGCACGTGACGAATTGATTAAATCGGGGCGCAGATATGCCAAGTATTACAACCGCAGAGCGCGTAATAGGAAATTTCTTGTGGGAGATCAGGTGCTATTGCTTCTTCCAACGAGTTCGAATAAGTTATTAGTCCAGTGGAAAGGTCCATATGAAGTTAAAGAAGTAAAAGGTGACATGGACTATAAAATTGACATGGACGGTAATGTAAAAACATTCCATGCGAACATGCTCAAGTTGTATATCAAGAGACAGAGCGACAATGTCAATAAGGGGAGTTGAAAATATAGGCGCAGACTACTTGAGTAGGGCATGATGGGAAATTTGTATGAATTTGCCCAGTAATAAAATCCAGTTTGTAGTATAACCAGTGTAAATGTTGTAAGATATCATCAATAGTTATTTTTCTTCTATTCTGTGTTAGTTTTAAAAATGTGTACATTTTTATTCTTAGGGGGGAGGTATTGTCACAGAATTAGGCGAAAATTTGAACTGATTTTTGTTGTTCTTCAATTGCAAACGAAACTCACCATTTTTCTTGATTTCGTCGTACACGCATTACCTGGGGTGATTAAGTGGCGTGTAACGATTTGCATGTGCCAATTTGTAATTTACATGAAATCCGAAATACTCGTTTTACGTGGGGCGCGGCAAGCTCGATGTGATTTATGTTCACCTATTGAGAGTATATAAGGCGAAGTATTTATCATAATTTTTTTACGGGAACCCAAATATCTAATCAAAGGATAGATAACCTCGTCTTGCAAATCTCCAGCCAAAGGGGTGAGTGTTAAATTTACATTTCGTTTTATTGTGAATTTTATTCAGATTATCATTTCGTATAATGATGCTTTTATTGCAATTAAACGTGGAATATTTGGAATTACTAGTCACTTTTAGACTTTAAATACAATATCGTAATCTACGGCTTAGATTATTTTTGAGACAACTATTATTAGTCTGGTTTTGTTTATTATAGCTGATTCCGGAGATCTAATAACATCGTTGATTCCGTAGATCTGATAACATCTGACAATCATTGATTCAATCTGATTCAGTCTGATTCAGTCTGATTCCAGCTGATTCCGTCGTTGATTCAGTCTGATTCCGTCGTTGATTCCGTCGTTGATACCGTAGAAGTACATCACTGATAGCGCATCTAATAACATCGTTGATACCGTCTCTGATACCGTAGCTGCTAACATAGTTGTTACATTGTTTCTGGTACCGTAGCTGCTAATAACATCGTTGATACCGTAGCTGCTAATAACATCGTTGATACCGTAGCTGTTAACACATCTGATACCATCTTTTGATAAACGTATTTGATATCGTCTGATTTGTTGTGGGACATCTATTGTTTGTTCTGGAACATCTCTGTATAAATATCTGAATGTGCTTGTGCCGTTAATTTGTGCAAACGGAATTGAAGTATCTGTCTGTGTGTCGAACTGTCTGTTCGTCAACATCTGTGTAACATGTAAATATCCGGAAAGCTAGAAGTCCGAGTGTCGGAGCTGTCTTAGAGTTGTAAAACGTCCGGGTCGACATCTAGGGGAGTGAGGAACCGTTGGTTCTGGTAGATGTTGTATGCTGTCTGAACGTATAACTGTGGTGGATCCGTGTAGGGAAACGTCCGATAATAGTATTGGTCAACCCTCGGTTCTCGGGGAAACTGGGAGACGATTCAACTGTTGCTGAATCGTGCGGTTATACAGGGGAGACACATAGGTGTATTGAAATTGTGATATAATTTAATACATTGTTGTATTTGCATGTTTATGTCAGATCGCAATAATATTTCAAGTGATCACATAGATATCAATAAAAGCTAGCAACTTGATTGAATACAAGTATATGATCGTGCTAGTTATCGCAATCCATCGTGCGATAGATAGTTTGTCGTTTGTGTTTATTTTTTTCGTGAATCATACTTGCATTTATTTAACTTTCGTAAAGGATTCTTGGATCTGTGTATAATCCAAGAGATCCCTTTACATTTGTGATTCCTTTTGTATTGTTATTTAATTTATTCATGTATTGTGAATGGTTGTGAGTGTAATTGTGGGTTGAGCGCGTGAATTATTGTGTTGTTACATCTGTATTTTTTTCATTTATAATTTATTACATAAATTTATATTTTCTTTCACAAATTGTGTTTGTATTGTTCATTTAATCCACCCTCCTCTCGGTAACAATTCTGTTACAATGGTGTCAGAAGTGGGATCGTTGGATTAAGTGAACTGTCAATCATTTTTGTGAAGGTATACATTTAATGTTTATATTCGAGCGTGACCTTCTGTTAAGATAATACTCTAGTTGGAGTTTATTTTTGTTTAGTTTACCTAGGTCCGTGTGTCCAGTATAAACGTGTTTAAAACATTGGTTTGGTTACCTATCTATATTCATATTACAATTGTCATGTCATCCCTTAAGGACTTGGTTGCCTTAGGCAAAGAATTTGGATATGAAGGTGAAAGCCTAAGGAAATTTATTCAAGAAGAACAAGCCCGGGAAAGGGAAGAAAGGGTAAGAGAAAGGGAATTACATAGGGAATTAGAAAAGGAAAAGGGGGAGGCCGAAGAGAGGAAACGGGCATTAGAAAGGGAATCCGATGAAAGGAAACGGGAATTAGAAAGGGAATCCGAAGATAGGAAATGGGCATTTGAGAAGGATAAGATAGAATTAGAGAAGCAGGCCG
Source organism: Unio delphinus (assembly GCA_029339505.1). NCBI lineage: Eukaryota > Metazoa > Mollusca > Bivalvia > Unionida > Unionidae > Unio > Unio delphinus. The sequence continues at coordinate 2,151,409 of JAQISU010000238.1, read as the reverse complement.
AAAGAGAAAAGATAGAATTAGAGAAGCAGGCCGAAAAGGACAGGATAGGATGGGAAATGGAAGCGGAGGGAAAGCGAATAGAGTTAGATAAACTAGCTAGAGTAGAAATGTTAGAGTTAGAAGAAAGAGCAAAACAACGGGATCATGAGCGTAAGGTAGAATTAGCGACATCTGGAAGAGAACACGATTCTGCCTTTAGCAAATTAAGGGGCCCCAAATTACCTCCCTTTGACGATGAAAATGATAACATAGATAGTTATCTTCATCGGTTTGAGCGGTATGCCGAAAACCAGAAGTGGAGTCAAAATGACTGGGCGCTGCATCTGAGTGCTTTATTAAAAGGTAAAGCACTGGATGTATACTCGCGACTTCCTAGGGACGATGTGTTTAAGTACGACGTCCTAAAGGAAGCACTTCTCAAAAGGTACGAGCTCACTGAACAAGGTTTTCGAAAAAAGTTCAGGTATAGCAAGCCCGATAAGGGAGAAACCTTTGGTCAGTTCACCGTCAGAATTGCGAACTATTTTGAGCGGTGGATTGAATGCGGCAAAGCGGTGAAAACGTTTGAAGGGTTGACTGATTTCTTGCTCAGAGATCAATTATTTAATACAGTTGGGCGAGAATTAGATCAATTTCTGAAGGAGAAAGTCTTCACAAACGTAAAAGATATGGCTAAGCAAGCAGATTTATTTGCCGAAGCTCATGGGGGAACCCAGAACGTGGTTTTAAAAGATTTTAAGTCTGGAAACCAGTCTGTAAGACCTATGCCTAGGGAGCCTGTAAAATCAGCTGAGGTAAAAAGGTCAGTTGGGAATCCAGTTTTTCAGCGTGTGCGGTGTTTCTTGTGTAATGCATTGGGTCATGTTCAAAAAGACTGTCCTAAAAGAAAGGCACTTATACATAAGGTAGCAGTGGCTATACAAAGTAAAGGTATAACTGATAACATCGTACAGGTAGAACCTTGTATTCATTCGCTTGGCACGTGTTTATTTCCTGAAGCGCGTATACCAACCGCGAGAGGGTTTGTCAACGGTCGAGAAGTCGTGGTATTGCGTGACACTGGTTGTACGGGCGTAGTCATCAAACGTAGTCTCGTGCAGGATAACCAAATGCTCGGGTGGGAATCCCCATGTATGTTACTTGATCAGACGATGGGTCGCGTTCCCGTAGCAAGGATCACAGTAAAAACACCTTTCTTAACGGGAACTGTTGATGCCCTTTGTATGGACAATCCTATATACGATCTGACGATCGGTAATGTTGAAGGTTCCCGTCTTCCAACCATGGCCGATTTTAAAATACCTTTGGCTCAGGCAGTCGAAACGCGAGCGCAAACACGGCGAGAGAAAACCGCGTTTCATAAATTAATAGTCCCTGAATCGATCTCAGGAATTTCCCGTGATGATTTCAAACAAGAGCAAGATCGTGATGAATCCATCAGAACAATTGTTGAGAAAATCACGTCCGGCGCGATTAAACATTGCAAGCGTGGGGGTAGCTCTAGATTCGTACGCAAGAACGGATTAATTCATAGGGAGTTTAGCGCTCGGGAGGGTAAGAAGTATTGGCAAGTGGTCGTACCCCAGAGATATAGATCTCAAGTACTTAGGGTGGCGCATGAGTCAAGCATGGCAGGACACCTAGGTAAGGCTAAGACCACTAGCAGGGTAGTCGCTGAATTCTACTGGCCAGGTGTTAATGGCGATGTCACACGGTTCTGTAGGTCGTGCGACGTATGTCAGAAAACCGTCTGTAAGGGAAGGGTCACAAGGGTGCCCTTGGGACAGATGCCATTAATAGATACACCGTTTAAAAGAGTGGCAGTAGATATTGTAGGACCAATACACCCAGTTACCGAAAGAAAGAATCGGTACATACTTACTCTGGTTGACTACGCAACCAGATACCCTGAAGCCGTAGCGTTACCAACTATTGAAACGGAAAGGGTAGCTGAAGCATTAGTTGATATCTTCAGTAGGGTAGGGGTGCCAGAGGAAATCCTCACTGATTGTGGTGCCCAATTCACCTCTGACCTCATGGGTGAAATAAGTAGGCTGTTATCCATCAAACAGCTAAACACTACCCCATACCATCCGATGTGCAATGGACTGGTAGAGAAGTTTAATGGTACCCTGAAAAGCATGCTGCGAAAGATGTGCGCGGAACGTCCGCAAGACTGGGACCGTTATTTAAACGCTGTTCTGTTCGCGTACCGTGAAGTACCGCAGGAAAGTTTAGGGTTCTCACCCTTTGAACTGTTGTATGGTAGAACGGTTCGAGGCCCGATGCGGATACTACGCGAACTATGGACTGGTGATGTCTCGAACGAGGAAATAAAAACGACTTACCAGTACGTGTTAGATCTAAGAAATAAACTTGAGAGTACATGCCAGATGGCACGTGACGAATTGATTAAATCGGGGCGCAGATATGCCAAGTATTACAACCGCAGAGCGCGTAATAGGAAATTTCTTGTGGGAGATCAGGTGCTATTGCTTCTTCCAACGAGTTCGAATAAGTTATTAGTCCAGTGGAAAGGTCCATATGAAGTTAAAGAAGTAAAAGGTGACATGGACTATAAAATTGACATGGACGGTAATGTAAAAACATTCCATGCGAACATGCTCAAGTTGTATATCAAGAGACAGAGCGACAATGTCAATAAGGGGAGTTGAAAATATAGGCGCAGACTACTTGAGTAGGGCATGATGGGAAATTTGTATGAATTTGCCCAGTAATAAAATCCAGTTTGTAGTATAACCAGTGTAAATGTTGTAAGATATCATCAATAGTTATTTTTCTTCTATTCTGTGTTAGTTTTAAAAATGTGTACATTTTTATTCTTAGGGGGGAGGTATTGTCACAGAATTAGGCGAAAATTTGAACTGATTTTTGTTGTTCTTCAATTGCAAACGAAACTCACCATTTTTCTTGATTTCGTCGTACACGCATTACCTGGGGTGATTAAGTGGCGTGTAACGATTTGCATGTGCCAATTTGTAATTTACATGAAATCCGAAATACTCGTTTTACGTGGGGCGCGGCAAGCTCGATGTGATTTATGTTCACCTATTGAGAGTATATAAGGCGAAGTATTTATCATAATTTTTTTACGGGAACCCAAATATCTAATCAAAGGATAGATAACCTCGTCTTGCAAATCTCCAGCCAAAGGGGTGAGTGTTAAATTTACATTTCGTTTTATTGTGAATTTTATTCAGATTATCATTTCGTATAATGATGCTTTTATTGCAATTAAACGTGGAATATTTGGAATTACTAGTCACTTTTAGACTTTAAATACAATATCGTAATCTACGGCTTAGATTATTTTTGAGACAACTATTATTAGTCTGGTTTTGTTTATTATAGCTGATTCCGGAGATCTAATAACATCGTTGATTCCGTAGATCTGATAACATCTGACAATCATTGATTCAATCTGATTCAGTCTGATTCAGTCTGATTCCAGCTGATTCCGTCGTTGATTCAGTCTGATTCCGTCGTTGATTCCGTCGTTGATACCGTAGAAGTACATCACTGATAGCGCATCTAATAACATCGTTGATACCGTCTCTGATACCGTAGCTGCTAACATAGTTGTTACATTGTTTCTGGTACCGTAGCTGCTAATAACATCGTTGATACCGTAGCTGCTAATAACATCGTTGATACCGTAGCTGTTAACACATCTGATACCATCTTTTGATAAACGTATTTGATATCGTCTGATTTGTTGTGGGACATCTATTGTTTGTTCTGGAACATCTCTGTATAAATATCTGAATGTGCTTGTGCCGTTAATTTGTGCAAACGGAATTGAAGTATCTGTCTGTGTGTCGAACTGTCTGTTCGTCAACATCTGTGTAACATGTAAATATCCGGAAAGCTAGAAGTCCGAGTGTCGGAGCTGTCTTAGAGTTGTAAAACGTCCGGGTCGACATCTAGGGGAGTGAGGAACCGTTGGTTCTGGTAGATGTTGTATGCTGTCTGAACGTATAACTGTGGTGGATCCGTGTAGGGAAACGTCCGATAATAGTATTGGTCAACCCTCGGTTCTCGGGGAAACTGGGAGACGATTCAACTGTTGCTGAATCGTGCGGTTATACAGGGGAGACACATAGGTGTATTGAAATTGTGATATAATTTAATACATTGTTGTATTTGCATGTTTATGTCAGATCGCAATAATATTTCAAGTGATCACATAGATATCAATAAAAGCTAGCAACTTGATTGAATACAAGTATATGATCGTGCTAGTTATCGCAATCCATCGTGCGATAGATAGTTTGTCGTTTGTGTTTATTTTTTTCGTGAATCATACTTGCATTTATTTAACTTTCGTAAAGGATTCTTGGATCTGTGTATAATCCAAGAGATCCCTTTACATTTGTGATTCCTTTTGTATTGTTATTTAATTTATTCATGTATTGTGAATGGTTGTGAGTGTAATTGTGGGTTGAGCGCGTGAATTATTGTGTTGTTACATCTGTATTTTTTTCATTTATAATTTATTACATAAATTTATATTTTCTTTCACAAATTGTGTTTGTATTGTTCATTTAATCCACCCTCCTCTCGGTAACAATTCTGTTACAACCGCCCGTCAGAGATACATTCATGTTTTAACGATGTTTTAGATGATGCGTGATCTAGACCTTGTTTTTATGTCTAGATTTTTTTGGCATTATTAACCTCGTTCTTCTATGAACTTTAATAATATTTGCATTTTAAATGCACACTACCTGAGACAGGTACCGAGATTAGGTCAATGTACAGACACCTGGGGCAGTGTTCATTGTTGATCAGTACTGACTGCTTGATTAATTGGATTAGCAAGATGTGCGTACATTAAGTAAATGTACCTCGTGTTGATAAACTGTCTGCTATACATAAACTGTCTGTTGGTCACATGATCTCAGTGTTTGAGCCAAATTATTGACATTAGTGTCAATAATGCGCGATTTTATGTTGTGTGTGCGGTGGTGGTGGCGGGGGGGGGGGGGGGAGGGGGTAGGACCTTGTCTAGTATCATGTTATATCATTGCTCAACCTCGTACTTTACTTCCCCTTGGAGGGAACGGTTCTAGACACGCAAAATGTGTGACTACAAAGTGAAATTTCATCACTGAATACAATTTGTAAAGTAAATTTAAAATTTTAAAGGCAATAAGTAATTAATATAGTAGTTTTAAAATATAATAACAATTTATTAAAATATATACCCTGTCTGGTTTATTCGGTGGTGTTTATAAAACTGAGGAAGTCTTTGTGCCTAAGATCTGACTTTGGCTCTATAGCTAAAGATGATGGTTCAAACTAAGAATTACTCAAACAGAAATAAAGCCTTTCCCACTCTAGCACAAATAAGAGTTTGTCGATTCTAAAAGAAATAGTCTTTTTCACTCTCATCCTTGGGGTCCCGATTGGCCGAGTGGTCTAAAGCGCTGTCCGTTACGGATCACTGCCATCTCACCTCTGTCTGCGTGGGTTCGAGTCTAAGATTCGGCTCATGCAGTTATTTAAGAAAGATTGCCAGTAGCTTCTCGTGGGTCGGTGGTTCTTTCCGGGGGTTTCCCCGGGTTCTTCCTCCACCAATTATACTGGCCGCCATGTATAGACTATTGTGTGCTGAAGAATGGCGTTAAACCCTACAACAACAACATCAACTTTCATCCTTTATATTTATTACTCTTAATGCAACATTGCCTTGTCTATTCTGATACTTTCGGTTTAGTTGACTCTGTTACTGATACTTTCGGTTTAGGTTACTCTGTTACTGATACTTTCGGTTTAGTTACTGATCACTCTGATTTAAAACAATGTATTATGTTCCCTATGAATAAAAGAACGTTGCTTCAGTATTCCTTATTTAACAAAACGATAATTTATCAACAAGACAAATGACGAAAACATTAAGTTAGCTGTGATAGCCGGTTTCAGTCTCATCTCAAATCAGATCCACAAATCAGGTTTTTCAAAACAAATTCGGTGTGATTTTTTGGGGTCCAAAGCATGCATCGGTTACCTTGACATACCTGAACTTAAGCTCATTAACTCGCGTTCTATTTACAGAAGCAAGAAGTTTGTATTGAAGTTACTTCAAACACAAACCAAACTAAAGCAAAATAAAAATGAAACATAAACTCCACTTAAAACGAACAAAAATTGTACTTCCACAACCAAACAAAAAATACATTTATTTAAATTCTGGTACACTTCAAGACAGTGATTCTAAAACAAGCACAATTGAAACGGAAGTATCGACTGAGAATTACAGCGAGAAACAGCAGATATTTTGAAAATTGCAAAAGTAGCTCGGACACTCTTTAAATAAAAACCAAAAACCTGATCTTTTTATTATTCATGTCGTTGATACCAACTGCATCTAAGTCACAATTAAAGAGGATGAATGCTTGTTAAAACTCTAGCTATAAATCTGACATCGAGAAACATAATACAAAACAAACTAAAGGCGCAAGGGTAAATTTCATCCACGTGGTCGACGTATTGCTGCTGCCACAAAGGAATTCCTATGGAGAAAATAGGCATCATTCATTTTGTTCGAACATATGCCTGATTGTGCTTGACACTTACAAATTTTCCACTTGTATGTTTGTCCAAAATGCCATCAACAAAACTGGAGGTTAATTTGTTTCTAGCAAATGTTTAGCTCATCTGACAGAATATCGTCTAAGATACGTTCTAATTTTCATTTTAAGACATTAAAAAAGAGCTGATAATTATATCACCAACCTACGGCTTGCAGACGACATTGATAGGCTGGCAGGCAGTGAAGACGAGCTTGCCATCTTAGTGAAGAACCTGGATGAAACATCTTCCAGATTTGACATGGATATAAGCGCAGAGAAGACAAAGCTGATGACAAACAGTTGCAAAAACACCTCAACCAAGGTTAAAGTCAGAGACAGGAACTATAAATAGTGGGCTAGTTCAAATATCATGGTTTCCACAATCCCCGAAGAGGGATCAAGAGCAGATATTTTGTCACAAGCAGCACAAACAACGGCAGCTATGTTAAAGCTAAGACCCATCTGGAGAGACAAAGACTATCTGTAGACAGAGAAAATAATGGGCATATCATCACAGAATGGACCAGTAAAAGTTTTGCTGAGACACAGGAAACATGATCGAGACAAGTGGATTAACTGGTCAGATGTTTAGCGGCACAGTGCCTCAACGACCACACTAGTGAAGAGACTGATGATGATGATGATGATGATGATGATGATGATGATGATAATGATGATGATGATTACATGCTAGCTTTATCTGTAGTATATCATTTGCATCACCTTCAAGACAGTACTATTTAACTGTGTTTAAAATACAGTTTTTGACGGAGTGTATTCCATTTCTTTAGCCTTAACAGTTTTGTATTGAGTTTCCAATAACAGTAATCTATGTGATAAAGGTAATGTTACAGCGGTGTGGTCTGTTTTGTAACCAAGAACAAGAGTAAAATCTCTGCAATCTAAATCTATGACAGTAGTATAGTAAGATACCCTAGCGTCAATGGGAAAATACATTACAGACACACACACCCCGCGGGACACTCTAGAGTCAAGGTTTTAAAATCACACTGGGACACACTAGCGTCAAGGGCAATTGAACATGAGAATATTGGATCTATAATGGAAAGCGGGGTTGTTGTATAAGAACAATATGAATGGAAAAGGTGTGGTGACAATTGCAGGAACAGGTGTGCACCGGACTGACCTCAATTGGGACCAGAAAGTGTGACATAGACATAGACTTATATAGCACATACATTATGCAGTCACGAACAATTCGCAAATAATTATACAAACTACTCAAAATAATTAGGCAAGACAGCAAATCGTTTCGAGGCATATGAGTGGCCCCGAAAAAGGCCTCTGGCTTCTTCATCTTCTTTTACTTCTTCTGTTTTCTTTCTGTCGTCTTGTTCCTTTCCGTTGTCCTGGTACTTTCCCTCCATTGCCCAGTTATCTTTAATATTATTCACCTCTACTTCCAACACATTTCTCATCATTTCTTCTGCTTTCTTTAGCTGATCTTCTCCCCACTTCCCAAATGACCACTCTGTCCAATACAATGTGTCTTCTAGAAAGCAATAACTTGGATGACTTTGTCATTTGCCTTTTTCAAGCTTCCCACTCTCAAATATTTTGGTGTAATACATCTTTTTAAATATCCGTTTACTGTCAGGTGGCTTCGTACGAGGACAAGTATGATCTCAAGTAATTATTCGCGTCACTAAAGTTAGGTTTGAAAGTTATGGTACACAAGGCTTTGCCATAGCGATTTTGGACACTTTGTAGTGGTGACACTGGAACACTTTGCATTGTAAGCTCCGTTGAAGGCTGAATTCTTGACGATGACAAGGATTAAACGTTTGGGCAACTGTCCTTGGGACAGATGATTTTCGATCATTGATCGCTATCCAGCGGGAATGGTGAAAGTGTTCACTTCCACGCGTGGTATCGGATAATTTGCCGTCGTTCTGATTAAAGTGTGACTGACGTCATTACCGACTTTGGGAAACACTTCGACACGTCGAACGGGTTTCTTGAATGACAGTTTTGTAAAGAGTATCACCTGCAACCATCAAATGAAAAAAAGGCACTACTGAGATTTAGTCTCAATTGGACATCCACACCGTTCAGTAAATACTTGTTTTGCAACCATTTGTTCAAATGCAAACTTAGACTTTCAGCACTTTTTCTTTCGTCGTTCGAAAAGCATCAACTGAGCTGCATCAACTGATGAAGAACGGGTGTCACATTGGGATTGGCAGGCATCACCAGCAACAGAGAAGTGAAATAACCTGATGCTACTGGAGACGCAGGCACCATTGCTGCAGTCCGTGGATTGCGAATGTAAGGTTGCGTCCTGGCCGAAATGTGTTTTGTAGGTTGAACCTGTCTTCTGTGGATTTTTTTTTAAGGGGGGACGGGCTTTTCTTTTTCTGGGGACGTTTCTTTATCTGTGGTCTTGACTGCTCTTTTTCTTTTGGATCCATTTGGCATCTTTAATAGTGGATTTATTGATGGGGAGGACATTGGGAGTATTGGGATACCTTTTTAAGGGAGAGAGAATGATGATACCTCCTAGAGATCCTCTACCGACAGGTTTAAAAATGATTTGCTTGTTCTATTTGTGTGCCGAAACGAGAATCGGCAAGTTGCGTCAAGGCTACTTTATTTCTCTCCAAAAATGTAATTGGTTTGATGTGGAATGATGTCTTGCAGTAATTGGTATCACCGTAAATCATCGTAAGACTTCTTTGAGACTGGCTTCTAAGACGCGAGCACGTATTTATGGTTTGTTTCGCGACTTATGCCGTACAAGGCAGGATTCAATTTGACGGACAGATTGGACTGAAGAGACGTCACGTTGACGCTGTGTGAGACGGAGCGAAAGTGTCTGAGGTTTTAATGATTTAGTTTTGTTCTTACGTCGATGATGGGGACTTATTTACGACAAGCCTTGCGTTTTGTCGCCAGTCGTGAAACAGATGGGTACGAAATTGCAAATAATCGGGTGTGTGGTGGGGGTGGGGGTAAATCCACGAGTAAATATGCGTGTGGGGTTTGAGTGTCGTCACTATACGCATGAGTCAGCCTAGTTCTTCTTATCTGTTTGGCTATGACTTTTACACTAATGATTTATCTATATGGCACTTGAGCATAATTTGCCACTTCTTTAGTCCAAGCATCAAATCCCTAACATTTCCAGTTACTCAATCTGTCCAATGAGGGTGTAAGTCACAAGCTACACACACATCGTCGTATACATCTTCAGTATCTAAAGTTTACGAATCTTTTTTTACTTGGGAGGTCGAGAGTATCCAGATGAAAACTCGAGGCTTTTAATAGAATGAGTATCTCGTGGACATTTAAAGGCTCCACTTTCATGTTTGGTGGTAAGTGTTGTTCGTAAAGTGTCCACAAGGAATCGACTGGTAAACACAGAAAGCAAGTCACTAAGACATACACTACCACTTTTTGGGTACAGGAATCGACTGGTACCACACAGAAAGCAAGTCACTAAGACATACACTACCACTTTTTGGGCACAGTATTCGTAATAAGTGTTGGTAATCTTCCACAGTTTAAACACTCTCATTAATTGCCTTCCACGGAATCTGTTGTATCACAAGTAATAATGACTGTGCATGGTAGCTCGTTTTTGTATCCTCTTTTTGGAAGTAATAAATGTATGTTCTGCACAGAGATAACCGTACTTCAGTATCGAATCTAAATGGTTCAGTCACTACCATACACATCACACTTCGTTGGGAAGTTTCCTTTTCAATTATGGTTACGTTGTGTAAACGATTTTGGTAATCCTCTAACTCTTCTTCTGTAATTCGCTGCAGTATATGTACCTTGTAGTAGAACAAAAATCAGAAATAAACCGATCATTTTCACCCATGTCCTGTAAAACAAGGTCTAACCTCCGGAAAACTTTCATCTGAATCATATCTCGTGAAGCATTCATGTACCAGTGGTTTAAACATTGGTGACGTAACGAAACGGATGCAACCGTTCTTTGCGCTTGACTTGTATTTTTACCAAGTCGCAGAAAATGCATTATCTTGTAAAGTATCCATGCTCATGTCAGAGTTTATACTCACGGTGAGGGTCACTTCTGAATGTCTTTTAGTTGTATTTAAACTCTATTCCTAGAGCAAAGTGACTGACAGCGTGAAATTTCTTACCACTGCCATTCAGGGTAACGGTCGAGAATAGTAATAAAAGCCACAGATGTAAACGGTCTAAAGCGGAATATTAGGAAGAACTCCCACTTGATCCACATACATCTGACGCGTTGTTTGAATTTTGTCACTTTTCTAGATACAAACGTTCTACGGAGGTCAGTTGAGATTTTGCTGGTGTCTTAAACGATATATGTCACTTCAATAACTAAGGTCCCACTAAAGGTAGGTAGTGACGATTAGGAGACCATCGAACATGTTCCAGGTAAGTGGAATCGTTCTGTTCACACTGATAAAGTGAAAACTGAAACTGAAACACTTGATTTTATTCCCTTCGGCTCTGATTAATTCTTCAGGGGTAGGTTCTGAGAGATATTTTGGCCATTTTCCTTTAAAGATTTGGAATCGACTTTCAAAGTCACAGTATTCAGGCAAATTCACAAGGAATGAATATTCGTCATTCACATGTTACTTCCGATGAGGGTACCGTGATATCCGCATAAGTTTACCTATGTTTGCATGACATCCGTCGCAAGGTCGACTCATGGTACCACTTGAGGTTGACATCCAGTAAAGAGTCCACGATAACGAGTGTCATTGCTTTTTTCATTCATCAGGTTTGACACGCACATCGTCACTTTCCATAGTATGGAAATGCATGGGTCTTATCCATTCACTAATAGTCACACTAGTGGAAGGTAAATTAAGTTTTTTTTACAATACCTGAACTTAAATGATGTATGTTTAAAGGTTTTCATCTTTCTCGCTGTATCTTTGAAGTTACTATGAATTATCGGTCTTGGACGTTTTTCCCTTTTTATACTAGTCGTAATGAAGTCTCTTGCTTGTACATCGTTCTTTTTGTATGCATAGGTTTGGATGTCTTCCTATTTTCATTATGGAATATGGTACTACCTTCTCTAAGGTACCGTCATGCGTATACCACAATGTGATGGACGGAATGACCATAGAACTTTAGGGACAGTACGGACCATTGAGTAAGTTCGAGAATCGATGCCTCTTTATAGATACATAGATCCATTCGTAACTTCAGACCACAACTGAAACACTGTACTTCGTATCTCAATCCAGTCTCAGTCCCTAGTAGACAAATCATGTTCTAGCTAGAACATTCGCAGTAGGTAATCCATCCCTATCCGGGGGCCATTTTTGAAACGTTTGCAATCGACGGGCAAAATCACAATATTCAGGCAAGAAGACAGGAAAATGGTATGGTTTAAACTTGGAGTTCTCAGCGGGTCTCTCACTCGATTCTTGTTGTCATCCTTCTTATTGGTAAAGTGAAGTGGTTGGGAAGCCGCATTCGCTTCTGGTACACAAATTTGATAGACCTTTTCCAAGGGTCGACTGATGTTTTGCTGTGTGGGTAAACGTAAGTAGTAATAGGGGGCACTATAGCGACAATGGAAAATCCAGTCAAAAACAGCTTGGGACACTATGGCGACAAGATTTATAGCGACAAGGGAAAATCCAGTCAAAAACAGCTTGGGGCACTATAGCGACAAAACAGCTTGGGGTACTATAGCGACAAGGGAAATGGAACATAGTGGGCCTGTATAGCGTCAAGGGAAATGGAACATAGTGGGCCTATATAGCGTCAAGGGAAATGGAACAGGGCGGGTCTGTATAGGGACAAGGGAAAAAAGGGTGGCAATGAAAGCTACTATCTTTTCGAGACCTATGAGTGGCCCTGAAAAGGGCCGTTATGTGTAATGTTAACGTTGTCTTGTTAACACAGAGGACATCTCACAGATCTTCTTCTCTTCCTTAAACTTCTCCTTACTGTGGGTCCATAGAAGAGAACTCTCTTCAAGCAACCTTGTCTTTCCACATAGACTCTTCTCTTCCAATAGGCTGTCTCCGTCCTATGAATGACACTCCATGATGATCTGACATACATGGGTATGTCAGTCCTAAACAGCATACTTGACACAAGGGTTGACGATTCAACATTAGTCCACATCTTCTGATGAGAACAGGTGAATCGAATACCGTGTACTGCGGTTATTTATAGGGGAAGAGCGGATTGAAACGGATTGAGTGTATCCACCAATCCAAACGTGCGTTACAAAAGTCAGACACAGCCATCCAATCGGAAGAGAGCAGTCTGTGACGTCACCTTTTCTATATAGAGGTACTAGCGCCTGTGCGCAGTCAATCGATTCAAGAGAGTTGTCAATCATGGCGGACAGTAAGAAGACAATGAATTGGAGTGAGACAGGAGTAGAGACAGCAAGTCATGGACCAACAGTGACTACTAAAGTCATGACAAATCTACATCCAGAAGAAGTTGATTTTAACTGGGAAATTGTGGATTTTTTAACATCGCAAGAATTTATTCCGGAACCTTCGTTACCTTCTGTATCTTCTTATGGACACGTCGATGATTTTAAACAAAGACAAAAATAAGCATTGGAGCGATTTTTACAACAACAGAAAGTAGAAGAACAAGCTTTTCTTATGCAACAGCAGGAAGAAGAAGAAGCAAGAAGAAAACACCAGGAAGAAACAGTAGCAGCAGCAGCAGCAACGGAGAAGAAGAATGAAGACCAAGGACAGAAAGAAAATAGTGAAAATCAAACGGTTACGACGGTACTTTTAGATATTTTAGCTGAGTTAAGGAGTCTGAAACAAATGTATCAGACTTCTTTATCACGACCGAAGAGAAAAAGACCTTCTCGAGCGAAACAACCCGATCTCTCTGTGACTACGTCTACCTTACCACCGTTAGTGATTTCTACCAAATCATTGACAGGAACCACCAGTCCCGAAGTAGGCCTTGGCCGTGGCAAAGGCTTAAGACAGCTCAAGAGGATGTCATCCCGTTTCTGAGTTTGTTTTGTTTTAAACACACAAAACACCAACGGTCCTTTTCAGGACCACTCCAATTATTTCGAAAAGAAATACTATGTCAATTGCCTATTTCAATGAAAACTCAAAAGTCCTTTATTTTTTTAAAAACCCATGATGTACGTGTGAGTGAATGAATGTGTGAGTGTAGGTAATTATACTATCAAATCAAAACCAAGAGACACTTACGTTTTTTCTCTTTAGTTTATTCTAGTACAAACGTCACAATTCAAAATCACAACATAACATAACACAAGACCACTTTAAAAAAGTTCATAGGTTTTCTTCTGTTTCACTCTTTCTGTTTTTTCATTTTCTTTACTGTCACAGCTTTTTTTCTTCCTCTTCACTTTCGTTTCGTCTTCTTTTCTTGTGAACGTGACGGGGTTCTTCCTTGGGGGAGGGTACCTCTTCCTCCTCCTGTTCAGAATTTCTTTCCTCCTCCTCCTTCTCCTCCTCCTGTTCCTGTTGTTTCTTAGGGCAGTTTGGAGACCAATGTCCTTTCTCTTTACAATAATAACAGGTATCTTGACTTTTGTCTCTATTGTAGCCTTTTTTATTTTTGTTACGATCTGAACATTCTGTAGCCCAATGTCCTTTCTTCTTACAGATATAGCAAGTATCTTGACTTTTATCTCGATAGGAAGGAGAGTAGGCCGTCGGCTGGTCTGACGAAAACTTTCGTATGACCCCACGTAAAGCTCTAATGAGAAGTTCCACTTGTGTAGGTTCTTCCATCGTTCTGGTCAATGTGAGAGTGAAAGGAATACTGAACCGTTAGACACTAACCCTTTATATATATGCACGGATCGAACATGAATATATAGGGGTTATGGTCTTTAAAAGGTAGTCATTTGACTTTTTGCAGACAAGATGAAAAGACCACATCATGTTGTGGAGAAAAGAGAAAACAGTAAGAGACAGAAACGTAATGTATCGCCTAGTACAGTAGCTGAAGTCTTGGCTCAAATTCATGCCAGTGATTTTGAAGATGACATGAGTGAGCCCGAATCCACACCCAGACAATCCACGTCCAAGCAAAGTGCACCACCCTTAGTAAACCCTGAAAATTACTATCACATTCGAGAGACAGAAAAGCGTTCCTCTCGAAAATTTAGAACAACGGCTTACACGTATGCCGTAAAGTTTAAAGATTTCAAGGCCAATGTACCTTTGGAGAATACAGAAGGGTTCATTACTGAGGTGTGGGATTCTGTATTAACTGCATTGAAACAGCAATGTCAAGCCAAAGAAGACGATCGCTTGAGACTTTCTATTCATCACGATAATTTAAAGTCTCCCGTTTGGATCGAGTTTACTAGCCCATCAGAATTAACACCTTCCAAAGTCATCGACAAAATTCAACATGTGCAACAATCCAACGACAAGTTTCACATTGACGATGGAAAAGCCACACTGTTTATGACCCACGTGTCTCTTCCCCAGGGGACAGGACGCAAAAAGTATTATTGGTCGACAACCTTCGCAGCATGAAGCGAAGCCTCGTCCAAATTAACAGTCCTCAAGACCAGATGTGTTTAGCCCGTGCTGTCGTCGTGGGACGAACGTATGTCAACAAGAACGACACGACAGAATGGAAAAGAGCCTGGAAAACTATTCAACGATCGGACCGAGCCAAACAACGAAGTGAAGCAGAACTTCTGTTACAGCAAGCGGGGATATCCAAAGACACCCTTAGCGGCATTCCAGAAATGCAAAAGTTGCAAGACGTCTTGTCTCCACATTACACTTTGAAAGTACACCCTCAAGAAGTGCGTGGACCTCTTTTGTTTCGAGGCCACGATTTCAAAGACGGAAAATACATTCACGTCTATCATCACGATAGTCATTTTGATACCATTACCAGTATCACTGGATTTCTGAAATTCAGTTACTACTGTGAAAAATGTGACTATGGTTATAACAATCGAGAACAACACAAGCATTGTGGATCGAAATGTGAGGGATGTTTGGCCTCTCAACCTTGTCTGGACCAAGGACAAGAAAGAGTGCATTGCCTTGTGTGTCAGCGCACTTTTGTCAGTCTTACCTGTTACCAACAACATTTGAAGATGCAAGGTTCACAGCAGAAAAGTGCTTGTCAACTGCTGAGATTGTGCCCTACTTGTGGACAAGGCATACGTACCAATAGTGTTAAGTTACACGTTTGTCGAGGGAAGAAACGATGTCACATTTGTCGCCAAATTGTGGACTTGGAGCACGAATGCTTCATTCAAAAATATCAACCCCAACCAAAAGATACCCAGAAGAAAGGGAATTTTATCTTTTTTGATTTCGAATGCATGCAAGAAACTGGTATTCACATTCCTAATTTCTGCGTGGCTCACCGTGCGTGCGAACAGTGTATCCAAGAACCTATCTTTAGTCATTGCCCTTACTGCAGCAAGATTCCTGGAGGACGTGAAAAAATCTTTCGAGGGTCAAATACGCTAGCCGATTTTGCCCAATGGATCCTAAACCCCATCGACGAAACGTGGAGTCCAGAAGACATCGAACGTTACGGCAATTGTCATCGCCATGCCACGGTCATGGCTCACAATTTCTCGGGATACGATGGGCAATTTCTGCTCAGATACTATGCGGAACAAAGTACCGAACGGCCTCAAGTGACTTTAAACGGAGTCAAAATCATTTCTATGCAAGTAGGACAAGTACAGTTTAAAGATTCGATGTGTTACTTGGCCATGCCATTAAGTCGCATGCCTAAAACGTTTGGAATGACAGAAATGGCTAAAGGTTATTTTCCACACTTTTTTAATACCAAAGTCAATCAACATGCCGTTCTACCCCATTTGCCGGAGGCTGACGACTACGACCCCGACAACATGCGCACCGAACAATGAGAAGCTTTCTATGCTTGGTACCAGACTCACGCCTCGGACCCTTTTGACTTTCAAGAAGAAATGTTAAAGTACTGTCGATCTGACGTGGACATTTTACGACGTTGCTGTGGAAAATTTCGAGAATTGTTCATGGAATACGGAGGGATCGATCCTTTGAAAGAAGCTTGTACCATCGCCAAAGCGTGTTCTTTAGTGTACCGAAAACGCTTTATGCCTGAAAATACTCTAGCGGTCATCAGTCCTCAAACGACAAATTTTGTCAAACGTCAATACTCGGTCAAAGCCCTACGCTGGCTCCATTACTTGTGCGACAAGGAAGACAAATGGATCCAACACGCTCGCAACGGAGGAGGCGAAAAGACCATCGGAACGTATTCGGTAGATGGTTGGGACTTAGAAAACCCTCAGATTGTGTACGAGTTTAACGGATGTTTATTTCACGGATGTCCCCTATGCTACCCTCAACGAGACACCAAAAATCAGTTTTTACAACGAACCATGGAAGACTTGTACCAGACCACGTGTCAGCGACGTTTGAAGTTAGAACAGCAAGGATACCAGGTGGTGGAAATGTGGGAACACGAGTACGATCAGCGTTTGAAAACCGATCCCGAGTTTAAACGCATCGTAGAAAGTTACAAGTGGGTGGACCCCCTGAACCCTCGGGATAGTTTGTACGGAGGACGAACGAATGCTACCTGTTTACTGTACCAAGCGGACGAGGAGAAGGGAGAAGAAATCAAATACTTGGACGTTTGTTCGTTGTATCCTTACGTGTGCAAATATTGTCACTTTCCCGTAGGGCATCCAGAATTGATGACAGAACACATTGACTTGGACCACATTCGACAGTACGAAGGATTGATCAAGTGTAAAGTCTTACCACCCACAGACTTGTACCATCCCGTATTACCTCACCATTGCCAAGGAAAACTGATGTTTCCTTTGTGTCGCACATGTGCCGAAACGTGCAACCAAGACCAACCTTGTCATCACACTCAGGAAGAACGTGCCTTGACAGGAACGTGGGTGAGCGTGGAATTGTTTAAAGCTCTGGACCTGGGATATCAACTGTTAGAAGTGTACGAAATTTATCACTTTCCCAAAACACAACAATACTGCAAGGGCGACGAGAGACAGAAAGGTATTTTTGCAGACTACGTGGATGCTTTTTAAAAACTAAAACAAGAAGCTAGTGGCTATCCTTCCTGGTGTCACACTCCCGAAGACCAAAAGATATTCAAAGAAAAATATCGGGAGCAGGAAGGTATCACTTTAGACCACATCGAGAAAAATGAAGGAAGGCGATCGTTTGCCAAAGTGATGCTCAATTGTTTGTGGGGTAAAATGGCACAACGTCCGTCTTTACCCAAGACGGAGTATTTGTCCGAGCCGTCTCGCTACTTCCAGATGATTCACAACCCAAACAAAGTCATCAAACACGTGGACGTCATTCGTGAGGACTTGATCTTAGTCAATTACGAAGAAGAACTAGACTTTGTAGAAGCCGACACATTTGGAAATGTCATCATTGCGGCTTACGTGACAGCCCACGCTCGCTTAAAATTGTACGAAGTGTTAGAACTGTTAGGAGATCGTGTGTTGTATTTTGACACGGACAGTTGCATTTACATTCACCGACCGAACCAGTGTAACCCTGTCATCGAAGGAGACCGTTTAGGAGCCTGGACCGATGAAAATCCCGACGACAAGATTCTATGTTTTGCAAGTGGCGGTCCTAAAAATTACGGCTACGAATACCGAGACCCCCAAGGAAAAATGCACACTGAATGTAAAGTGAAAGGATTGACTCTTAATTATCGCACCAGTCGAGTGGTGAACTTTAACGTGCTACAAGAAGCCTTGCAGTCGGGACAGGATGAAACGTTTCAAGTGACTACCCACGAACCGCACAAGATTATCCGTTTACCCACACACCAAATTGTTAGCCGACCTTTGGAAAAAGTATATCAAATCGTGTACCAAAAAAGAGTACGACTTCCCAATCACTTCACTCTCCCGTACGGTCACGTCGAAATTGGGCAGCATATAAAAAGGGACATTGTCCAAGACCAATAGTTCATTGTGACTAACACAGCCAAGCGAAAAGAAGATGAATCCATTTAAACAGACATCATTCAAGTTTGGGGATTGTAAAACAAATGTACCTTTCCAGAGTGTGAAAAGTACTGGATGGATAAGACCCATGCATTGCAACGGAAGTTGTCCGGAAGGAAACTGTAAGTGTCCTTGCGGTATGCACTGTAATTGCGTTACAGAGTGCGATGGTGAACCCTACGATTGTAGTGATGCCAGACGCTGTGACGTTAGCGATTCAGCTGGATATCGTGGGAACGTTGCTATGACTACTACCCCTATATCTACCGTGGAAAGTGATGCTGTGCGTGTCAAACCTGAGGGATGCGAAAGCGGTGCCACACGTTATCGTGGACTCCTAGGAATTTCACCGTACCTGCATCGAACAGAAGTGAGGAGAGTCGAATATTCGTTCCCGACGAGTTTGCCTGAATATTGTCATTTCAAAAGTCGATTCCAAACCTTCAAAGATAAATGGCCAAAATATCTGCCTGGACAAACTCCTGAAGAATTAGCCAGAGCCGGATTTTTCTACTTGGGCGAAGGGGATAAAGTCAAGTGTTTCTGTTGTGGTGTATCCATTTACGAGTGGGAAAAGAAAGATTCCGCTTACTTGGAACATGCTCGATGGTCTCCGAATTGTCAATACCTACCTTTAGTGGGACCTAGTGATTGGAAGTGACACTACTACTCCATGTCATGTAACACACCTAGACCAGTATATATACCCTCTCTAAAACATAATATTCAAGGATTACCACACGAATTGCAAGAGAAGATCTACAAGGACGTTTGGCAAGGCCTTGCTAAAGAAAAATCTCAATGGGTGACTGTAGAACTTTTGTGTCGTGAAATTCACAAGAGGAAAGTGACAAAAATTAACCAACGTGTTAGATTTCTCTGGATCAAGGGTATTTTTTTGCTCCGTTACCAATTTACTACGTTTACATCTGAAGATACTTTGATCCTTCTTAACCGTTACCCTGAATGGCAGTGGGACGAAATTACACGTTATATTAATCACTTTCGCTTTTTGAGCAAATTTAATTCTGTGTTTAATTCTGGGTTGAATCTACACTGATGATCTTTGACCTAAAGAAGTATAAAAGAGAACAACCATGCCACAACCTTTATCATTGGTGATCCAACAGATTCCGTGGAAGGATATCAATGAGAAGATTCACACGGTGAAAGATTACGAACACTTATTACAAGAACTATACCCTATGAATTGGGGTCGACGTGTCGTGTGTGTTTTAGTGACTTGCTTTCTGGGATTTCGTTTACCTGCCAATTCCTTGTGGACACTTTACGAACACTACCTATCAAAAAATAAGACAGTATGGTGACTCCTTTAAATGTCCACGAGAGACTTATTCTGTTCAAAGCCTTACGTTTTCATCTGGATACGTCTCGACCTTTCCAAGAAAAAAAGATTCGTCAACTTTTACGTACGGAAGCAGTGTACGAAGATGTGTGTGTAGCTTGTGATTTACACCCTCATTGGACAGATGTACGTGACTGGAAAAGTTGGGATTTTGAGGCTTGGACAAACGAAGCATCACATTATGCCCAAGCGTTGTGTTCCTAAAATTCATCGTCGTGTGAAAAAAGTCACTTTTAATCCTGTGTTAGTAACAGTACCAGAAGAAGAAGAAGAAAAAGAATCTATCACCCAAGACAATCCTTCTGTTCAAGACAAAACTGTCATGGACATTCCCCCACAAAGACCCTTTCGAGAAGACACCTATGTGACTGTACCCCCTGTAGAGGAGACTATAAGAACATTGCACACTACCTCTAGGACACCTTCGTTACCCAAACCATGTTGTACAGGGACTTGTTTATTTGCCACTTTGATCGTTTGCCTATGTATTTTATCCCTGTATTTATCCATTTGGCTTTTATGTTTTCGTGTTGTTCAAATTTAAACATGCATTGAAATAAACGTGTCTTGAAAAAAGTATAAAAACCTCTTGTCTTGTCTGTTTTTGTGTCAATACTGTCATACCACTACACGACTATGGCTCACTCTACTCTTTCTACTACTCCTTCCTCCTCCACATTCAAAGTCATTGACGAACACTTAGATCAGGCTAGTTGGAAAGCCTTGTATCTTCGTCATCCTTTTAACATGTTAATTGCTGGACCGAGCGGTTCAGGCAAAACCGAATTTGTCAAACGTTTGATCGAACATAAACATCATTTGATCGATCGTCCACCTCAACGCATCGTGTGGTGTTACAAAGAGTGGCAATCGGCATACAGCCTCTTGCAAGAAAGTCAAGGTGATTCCATTGTGTTTGTAGCAGGCATTCCTAAAGAAGACGAGGGGATCGTGTCTGACCCTAGTCAAACTCATTGGATTATTTTTGACGACATGTTAGGAGAAGACGAAGAAGAAATTAAACTGTGGTTTACACGTAAAGGGCATCATCGTAATGCCAGTGTCATTTACATTACACAAAATTTATTTCAACAAAGTAAAGCCCATCGTACCATTAGTCTCAATGCTCATTACGTGGTCTTGTTTAAAAGTCCTCGAGATAAATCACAAGTGCAAGTTTTAGCCAAACAGTTAGGAACACCTTGGCTAACTCATGCGTACGATGATGCCACTCAAACGCCACACGCCTATTTACTCGTGGATTTAAAACCCACTACCCCTGATTATTTGCGATTTCGTACCGATTTGTTTCACGACTGGTGTCAAGACGGAGGACCTGTCGTGTACACGTCCTCCTCGTCGACATAACACTATGAAGCACTAAAAAAATCTATAAAAACCTTGGGTTACTTTGACCTGGTAACATACATCGTCAACATGACGTCCCTTCAGTCTCATCTTCCGATCAAATTGATTCGTGCCTTGTACGGTATCAGTCGCGAAAAAAATCCACAAAGACGTGCTCACGTCTTAGAAGCCAGTCTCAAAGAGGTCTTACGATGGTTTACGGTGACAGCACGTCAAATACTGCAAGGCATCATTCACATTCCACATCAAACCAAACGCTTTTTTGACAGAAACAAAGTAGCCTTGACGCAACTGGCCAATCCTCGCATCGACACTCACACCAAAAAGCAAATCATATTGAAACCTGGAGGAAGTGGTTCTCTAGGAGGTGTCATCATTCGTTCCCTTTTAAAATGGGATCCCAATACTCCCAAAGTTCACCCCAAGAAGAAAACAAAAAAAGCCAAACAAACCCCTAAGAAAAAGAACAAGGGTACCAAGACCAAAGCACAGAAAAAGAAAAGTCCACAGAAAAAAGCGGTCACCCGCAAAAGAGGCACTTCGGCCAGGACACAACCTTACCTTCGTCAACCACGACCTGTAAGAAAAGATCTACAAGGACGTTTGGCAGGGACTACGTTGCCAGTAGCCTTAGGGGCTGCCACTTCTCCGTTGCGGGTGATGCCAGCCAAACCCAATTTGACACCCGTTTTTCCTAATTTGATGAAACATTGGAAATCTGCGTCTCCCAAAACGTCTCCTCCACCGGAGACACCCTCGTCCACATTAGCGTCAGTAGCAGCTGCTCATAAAGTACCTGCCCCCAAAGTCAAAGTCCAAGAAAGATCTGGCATGTTAAAGAGTTTACTAGATTTGTCCAAACAAGAACTGTCCCGATTGAGTCCATTGCGAACTCCTTCACGACGTGTGTTACCTGCCATGAAGTTGATACGACGCAAAGATCATCAGTGGCGACGCATTCCAGTATAAAAATATGACTTGAAAACCACGACGTCAATCAGTATTTTTTCTGTACCACTGATGAACACTCAAGGATGCCTCCTCAAAAACGTGCACACCATCACCCTCGACGTTCTACCGTCCAAAAAGGAAAAGGAAAAAGACAATCTCGTCATCCTACCAAACGCTCAAAAACCAAACAACGACGTCCTCCCGTAAAAAGACACAGTCATCCAAAGAAAAAGAGAAGTCATCAAAGGGGAGGCATATTTATTGGTCTTATTAAAGGTATGCAGAAACTAGACAAAGCAGCTAATAACCGAACTGGTATCTTTAGCCCTGCTTTTGAGGATTTAGCGAAGCATGCCGTTACCTTTTGGAGAAGCCAATAGAAAAAAGAAGATAAAAGAGGGTGTGTACCAAGTCTTTGACATCAGTGTATTTCTGGAACGAACAAGCAAAGATGTCACCTCGCAAAAAACATTCTTATTCACCCCACAAAGGAAAGAAAAGGAAAGGACTACCTCCTCGTTTAGCCAAACACGGAGACGTGTTGTCCGTCCTGTCCAAAGCCTCTCCGCCCATGCGAAAACAAATCATTAAAACAGCCTCCAAAGATGTCATCGATACCGTGTGTGAATGTTGTTTGAATGTTTTGAAAGGCACGATACCTTTGTCTCCACACAAGAAAAAATGCTTCGCCAAACATCGACACGTTCTTCGTCAAATGGTCCAAAAAAAAATATCCGTCCGTCAAAAGAAAAAGATGTTGGTGCAACGCGGAGGATTTTTACCCATTCTTGCTCCTATGTTGACAAGCTTAATACCAGGTTTGATACAAGGGATGACCCAAGGGTTAACTCAAGGGATGGGTAGAAGATAAAAGGACCCTATGGAGCACCACAATCTCAGACATAACCTTTGAAAGCCCATGGAAGGACGAAAACTAACTTTGGTTCCTTATAAACGATGGATGGAATACCATCATTGGCAAGAACAACGATCCCCTCATTTACCACCCAATCCCAATTTGGCTGAGATGTCGCAATTACAACACGAATTGCAATCCTTGATCCATCGCCACGATTTATCCGAAACCGAAAAATCACAAAAGTACGGTCAACTCTTGAAACGGCTACAACTCTTTCATCAGAAAGCTGTGGAACAAACAGCTCAACTCACTTTGTCCGATTTTAAGGCTCTAATGAATAACCCGGCACCCTCACCCTCACCCTCTACAGCAGTTAAAACAGACGTTACCCCACCATTACCCAAGGAAGAAGAACCCCATGATCTCTTTCAAACACCTACTGCTACTCCCATTTCGAGTAAGATTGCCGCTTCCTTGTTAACCCCTTCTCCCACTCCCCCACGAGAAGAACTCAAAACTTGGGTTAAAAAGATGATGGCTACTCCTTCTTCGACAGATGTGAAAAAGAAAGAAAGGAAACCAGAAGTGAGAAAAGAAAAGAAGGCCAAAGAAGCTATCCCATTACCTTCGCCACCACCAATACCCTCGACGTCAACTCCTGTGGCACATCGGACACGTAAAACCGTTTCCAAACAACCCGCATTTCGTCCCACCCAAAGCAATATCCTCGAAGAGTGGGTACCTTATTAACAAAAACCATGGAGAAGGTATTAGCCAGCATTTACTACGATCCAGCTCACCCTGCAGGTTACGGAGGCATTCAGAAATTGTATCGTGCTGCCAAAACTCGCCTGAAAAAGCTCCGTTTACCAGCAGTACAACGATGGTTACAAGAACAAGCGACGTACACTTTACACAAACCCATCCGACGAAAATTTCACAGAAGTCGCACTCAAGTGGAAGGCATCGATCATCAATGGCAAGCCGATTTAGCTGATGTCTCTCATTTAGCCACCTACAATCGTGGCTACAAATATTTGTTTTGTGTCATCGACGTCTTTTCTAAATTTGCCTGGGTCGTACCATTGACATCCAAATCGAGCGGTGAGTTAGTACGAGCTTTGCAACTGGTGTTGAAACAAAGTGGTCGTCACCCTCTTCGATGGCAAACCGACAAAGGTACCGAATTTCTGAACCAAGCTTTCCAACGAGAATTAAAAAAACGTGACATTCATTTTTTCACCACCGAAAATCCTGAAACCAAAGCCAGTATCGTGGAACGTTTTCAACGTACCTTGAAAGAACGCATGTGGAAATATTTTACGCATCAACACACTCTCAAGTACATCGACGTCTTACCACACTTAGTCCAAGCCTACAATCAATCTTAACATAGAAGCATTGGACGTGCCCCACAAGAGGTGACACCCGACAACGAAGTCACTGTTTTTGAGCGTCTGTTTGGTACGTCCCGGACGAGGGCTGTCCCCAAAAAAGGTAGTGTTAACCCCGGGAGATTGGGTACGCATTGGCAAAACCAAACGCACTTTCGACAAAGGTTACTTACCCAACTGGACCACCGAATTGTTTCGTGTTACTGGACGAGTGCGCGATCGTCATCCTACCGTCTATAAATTGGAAGACATGAACGGAGAAGTATTAAAAGGAACATTTTACTTGCCTGAGTTACAACGTGTTACCAAAAAAGAAGACGACGTGTACGACATTGAAAGCATTCTCGAACGAAGAACCCGTAAAGTAGGAAAACGTCGTGTCAAAGAAGTCAAAGTACGTTGGAAAGGATATCCTCCTAGTTTTGATTCTTGGATTGACGCTTTGCAAGTCATCGACTATAAAAAGAAGTGACCATCATGCCCTTCAATACAGCTTCAGCAACCACAGTGACTACTCCTTCACCTACGTCATCTCTGCAAGATTTACAAAAGCAACCCTTGTGGGTGTGGTGTGGAGAACGTGTCCCTAAAACGCAAATCGTTTTTTTCTGTCAAATCTTTGTGGTATATTGTGTCATTGGTGCAGCCATTGCTAATTTGAGTTTGCAACAAGGAGACAAACAATTGTGGACCATTTTACTCAGCAGTTGCATCGGGTATCTTCTTCCCAATCCTTCCCTGAAATACTCTTACAACGGGAACAACAGTAACAATATTGGGAGTCTGGCGGCCAACGTTAGTCCTTCTCCTGACAGTCACCCTTCCAATCACAATCCTCTTTTAGACACTCCTTTAACCTCGAGTGACTCTTCGGACAGAAGAACATTGGAAATATGAACAACACTATTAACCAATTTTACTTAACGTTACCCAGTGACAGTTCCATGGAGGTGTTTCCTAACAACACATTGTGTTGTTACACGTCTAAATTACCTCAAGCCATGCATTTGGATCAAGATGATCATTGGGAAGCAGCTTTAGTGGAAATAATACACCCGACACAAATCAAAAACGTCGTCGAAAATCAAAACTTTTTCACAGTTGAAGTGTACGACAAGCAATTGCAACAAGCCTTAGATGAACGAGGCATCACTGGCATTGACAACAAGAAATCAGATGGACCCACAACTAAACAACTGTCCACTCATGTGTTGACCATTCCTGCAGGCTACTATTTTAGCGGTCAACATTTAGTGACTACGATTGCAAGCAAGTTCAATGTTGTGTTTGGTAAACCCCTGGACAAAATCAGAGAAAGTGTTACCTTTGAGTACATTAAAGTGGCTCGCCGCTTCATGATCAAATTTTCAGAAAAGAAAATAATAGCCATTACCTTTTGTCCTGAATTGTTTGATATCTTAGGTGGAGACCTCAAGATGCTCCCGAACAAAAAAGAAATACCAGGCATATCCAGTAACTTGGATTTTCCCAAATATTTTCGATCCCCTGTAGAAATGAACCAAGGACTCAATTTGATGTTTGTGTACTCCGATGTGGTGGAGTACAACGTGGTAGGACACACCTCTGTACCGTTACTACGTGTCATTCCTTTCAAAGTAGATACTACTACCGCTGACGAGGAAGGTGGAAATACCTATCACGTTCACCGCGAATTTGTGCATCCTCATTATTTACCCGTCAGTAAGTCGTATTTCGACAGTGTCAACATTACTATAAAAGGAGAACTAGGTCAAAATATTCCATTTACCAAAGGGAAAGTCACAGTGAAACTCCATTTTCAAAAACGATTCTCCAACAACTGAAAAAGTGATGTATCCTGTGTACCAAGGAGTCACTCGACAACGAGGACATGGTTTAGGAGATATGTTTAAATCAGCCTTTCGTTCCGTGGTCCCTGTTTTAAAACCAATGGTGACACGAGGATTGCACACCTTAAAAGATGCCGCATTGACTCACGGCAAAGATTTTCTTTACAATGTTCTCATTGACAAACAAAACCCTAAAGAAGCTTTTTTGAGAGCAGGAAAAAATGCCTTGCTTCAAACGGGTAAAGAAATTTTGGGTCGACGAGAAAGTCCTATAAATGCTCTGAACGGTACCGAGTCTGACATTCCTGCTTCCCTAACGACACAGCAAGGACAAGGTAGAAATCGTCGACGAAGACACCCTTTCCGTACGTCTAAAGTGAGAAAGACAAAGAAAAAAAGAACCGCTCGAGACTTAGACATTTTTGATTATTAAAAGTGAAGAAAAAAAACCTAAAGAAAAAATGATGCACCAAGAATCTTGTGCCTGTTCCAAGTCGGAACTGGATCTCTTTGCCATGCCACCCACGATGATGACCATGCAAGAAGCTCAATGGGTCGAATTTCATCCCGTCTCCTCTTTGACGGATTCAGCTCCCATCGAGTTTGAAATCAAAGGACAACCCGAAGATTACATCGATCTCAACAACAGTTACTTGTATTTGAAACTGAAAGTAAGCAAAACAGACAACACCAATCCAGGAGCCAATGATAGAGTAGCTCCTGTCAACAATTTCATGCATTCCTTGTTCAGCGATGTGGATTTGTACATGAATAACAAACTGATCAGCAGTAGCATGGATACTTACCCTTACCGAGCGTACCTCGAAAATCTCTTGACGTACGGAAAAGAAGCCAAGAACACTCATCTAGATGCTTGCGTGGTATGGAAACCTGACACTGCAGATAAGTTTAACGACACAGCCTTGCCCGTAGCAGCAGCTGCTGATGGCAGCGCTCCTGCCGATCCTCACAATGAAGGTTTTAACGAGCGTCGAAAGAAAATTTTGCAAGGACGTAGTTTAGAACTGTTCGATCGTTTGCATTTGGACATGTGGTTTCAAGAGAAGTATTTGCTGAACGGAGTAGATATTCGCTTGAGACTGAATCGAAGTAGTACTGCTTTCCATTTGATGGCTCATGCCAACGAATACAAAACCATTATCCAAGAAGCCAGGTTATACGTACGTCGCGTGGAAGTGTTACCTAAAGTGGGAAATGATATCAGTCACACTTTGAGCAGAACAACAGCCAAGTATCCGATACGGCGCGTGGAAGTCAAAACTTTCACCATTGCCGCTGGACTCCGATCTAAGATCGAAGATCATCTGTTCCAAGGACAGTTACCCAAACGTTTATTCATTGGTATCGTCAGCAATGCAGCCCTCAATGGTGCCCACGATGAAAATCCTTTCCAGTTTAAGCACTGCAGAGTATCCAAAATTGAAGTCAGTCGCGATGGCAAAACTTTGTGTACCAGACCCTTCGAACCCGACTTTGGCGAACAGAAAAATTACTTGAGGTCGTACTTGTCACTGTACGAAGCCACAGGACAGTTAGGAACCAACACCAGTCACGGTATTTCCTACGACGACTATGCAAGAGGTTACACGTTGTGGGCTTTTGATTTCACTCCAGACCAAGGCAGCGACGAGGGACATTTCCACCCTATAAAATCTGGGCAACTGCGTGTGGAACTTCAGTTTGCAGCACCTCTTCCCGAAACGGTGAATATCATTCTGTATGCTGAATTCGATAATACCATAGAAATCAACAGTTTGAGAGAAGTCATTCTAGACTATTAGACATTATGGAAGACCCTTGTCCTTCTTTGAATAGTGGAGAATCCATGGAATGGGAGGTTACAGAAAAAGCAGATCCCCAAGACCAAAAAGAAGAGGTAGTGATCATGCAATCCAGATGGCCAGAACAGGAACAACAGTTAGTGGCTTGTTTTGCACAACACTTGGAAGATAAAATGAGGGACATGATTAAAAAAGATTGTTATGGATGTCAAATCGATCATCCCAGTCAAATTCAACACGATAAATGTATGATGATGAGTCAAGAAGAAAAATTGGATGATTATCTGAACGAAGCTTGGAGTCTCATCTCCGAAGAAGACGTGTTACTTCAGTGGTATAAAGGCTTACGTGATCATTCCTCTCCTCCATTGTTTGCTCGAGAAATCGATCGCATCGAAGCTCTCTTGGCCAAAAGTAAAGAGACGAAGCAAACCATCAGTTACTTGTCAGACCGTTTCAAACAAAAAGTCTGGATTGAATTGATGACTTATCATCACCTGTGAAGAAAGGAGAGAAAAACAACAAGGCTACACAACAAAAAATGGATACCTGGGAACTTTATTATCTTTTGAACCGTAGTTCGTACACTGCTTCTTGGAATCCTGTGGTGTGTGCTAAAGATGAACTACCTCATCGCAAACCTCAAGAGAATCAAGCTTATGTCATCAACACAGATGACAGTCATCTTCCAGGAACTCACTGGGTAGCTGTCTACTTTCCTCAAGAGGGATGTGCGGAGTATTTTGATTCGTATGGATTGCCTCCTTTCGAAGATGATATCATCGACTTTATGAGAAAAAATGCCCAGACGACACGATTTAATAATGTGAAATTACAAAGCACAGATTCTATGGTGTGTGGACAATATTGTATCTATTATCTGCATCATCGCAGTCTTGGATATTCTTTAGAACATTTAGTGACTTATTTTGATCGTCATTCGTCTCGAAACGATGACAAAGTAGATCGATGGTTTTGTGACCATTATGGCTATCTGTTGTCTTTAGTTAGGAAACGTAGTGTACATCAATCGCCCAATGACTTCCAACAGTGGAAATCTGAATTTAATTCACAACGTTGTCAACCATGTCAAAGATAATGTATTAGTGTTATGGAAGAAAAACATGTTTGTTCTTTGAAAAAATGTTTGTTCTTTGAAATAATGGTTGTTCTTTGAAATAATGTTTGTTATTTGAATAAAAATGTTGTGTTTTGAAAACCAATGCGTCTGTCGTTTATTTTACATTTGTATTCATATAAATGCTCTTTGACTTTTCTTTCTATCCCTCACATCAAACTATCTAAACGTTTCAAAACCCTAAACCGTCGAGGGGTGTTTTCCATCACGTCCGCGCTTGAACCATATAAAGCAGGGGTAGTCTCCAGTCTGGCCATCCATTGTTTGACTCATCCTACTACGAAGATGTGCTCAAGACTAGCTAAGCTGAACGAAGCTTATGTCACTCTGCATCGTATCAGACACAATCTGATGCCAAAGCCTGAAGAGATTGAGAATGTAAGAATGCTACAAGTAACGGAAGACCTCATAGAAGAACTCTTCAGAGAGGAAATTCAAAAAGAGAAAGAAGAATGGACTGAGAAGTATCGACTTCAAAAGCAGCAGAGAGAACAGAGAGAACAGCATCAGCAGCAGCAGCAACAGCAACAACATCAGCAGGAACCAGACAGAAGTTTTGTCGACTGTCGTGTGGACACGAAAGAGTTCTCTTTCTCTTTCCGAAGAAGCAGACCCTATCGTGTAGCCAAACGAGGACGCAATCTTAGACGATAAAAGATTGTCATCCTTCCTCGTACACACAAACACAAAAAAACAGCCCTTTTCAGGGCTACCCAATATTCTCGAAAAGAATTAATTATTCAATTTGCTTATGGTATGTGAGGAAGTTAGAAAAAAATAGAAGTGAGTCTATAATCACTGTCTCATTTTACTTTTGTTTTGAAGTGCGTCTATAAGCACAACGTATTTTTTCAAATTAACTTGTTCAATGTATAATTAATATGAGTCAAGTATAAAAGTGAGTGAGTGTTTTATTTTAAAAGTCAGCTTGTTTTGTTTTTTTGGTAATGATAGGGATAATGTAAGTTTCTTGGATCTAGGGGTGTTTTCCATCACGTCCGCGTGTTTTGGTAATGATAGGGATACTGTAAGATTTTTGGGTAATCGTAGGGGGTGTTTTCCATCACGTCCGCGCTTGAACTATATATAAAGTCTGGCTGGCTAACCATCGTTGACGCATCAATACCAAAGATGAATAGACTGGAAAAATTGATTGAACTTCAACTGCACCTGGAGAATGCTAGGCGTCTCCTAGACGAACTGGTTATGTAAGCCAAAGAAGAAGAGACCAGAATTAAAGAAGAGGAGGAGAGGAAAAAGAAAGAAGAGGAGAAGAAAATGAAAAGGTCAATTTTGCCTCACCGCATGATGAGGCAAACTAGCCAAGTTAAGCCCATGGTGAGGACACCTTCACCACCAAAACCAGTTCGTTCACTTCAGGCACAGCCCCCACCGCAACAACCACAGCCTCGACCGCAACAACTTCAGCCGCATCCACGGTTGCGGAATAGAGGGAGAATGAGTGGCTTCACTATCCCAATCTTCTGTTTGAGGGATAGTGAAAGTCTCTTCATTTCTATTGAGAGAGGAGTAGTGTGATTATAAACACTGACTCTATTTAGATGGTATAGGGTGTGATTTTGGATAGTATATAGTATGGTGTGTTTTGGCTGCTTCCCCGTGTGTGTGTGTGTGTGTGGTTAGTATAGGGTGTGATTTTGGATAGTATATAGTATGTTGTGTTTTGGCTGCTTCCCCGTGTGTGTGGTTAGTATAGGGTGTGTATTTTGGATAGTATATAGTATGGTTTGTGGATAGTATATAATATGAAAAGTGAATGTAGGGGGGTGTTTACTTTCACGTCCGTGCTTAAGATATATATACTCAAAGTGACTGACATTAGAACCATTCCACGGAATAACCATAGAAGATGGCGAAAGCATCAAGTTTATTCAACAATTTAAGACACAGCTATTTCTGGATATTAGACGGGGAATATGAAGTGGAAAAACTACATCATAAATGGAAGATTACGAAGAGTTTGGACTTTGCAAAAAGACTGAAAATAGCCAGGGAGCTCTTAGGAGGAATGCTAGAAGAAGAAGCCAAAAAGTTACGAGGCTGCATTAATCCACCCTATGTTAGAGTGGGGACATTGAAGCAAGTGATAGATATTGTCGAAAACGTCAAGTGTTTTTTTAATAATATCTTGACAGAGTACCCCATGTCCAAAAGGGTTTGGACCCGCTCAAGAAAGCTGAAGAACTGATGAGAAAGGAACTATTAGAAGAAGTGAAGAAGATAAAAGATAACTGGAGTAAGGAGAGAAAGGAAAGAAAGGACAATGAAAACCAAAAAAGAAAGAGGACTTTGAAAGATTAAATAACAATTGGATAAAGATACAAGAGAAGTTTAGAGCTATGGGACATCCTGACTGGATTCCCGAGGAAGTAAAGAAGAAGAAGGGAATTATTGGTAAAATCAAAAGGTGGTGGAACAAAGGCAGAAAATAAAAGAAGAAGTATCCAAAGGCCCTTTTCAGGGCCACTCATAGGTCTCGAAAAGATAGTAGCTTTCATTGCCACCCTTTTTTCCCTTGTCCCTATACAGACCCGCCCTGTTCCATTTCCCTTGACGCTATATAGGCCCACTATGTTCCATTTCCCTTGACGCTATACAGGCCCACTATGTTCCATTTCCCTTGTCGCTATAGTACCCCAAGCTGTTTTGTCGCTATAGTGCCCCAAGCTGTTTTTGACTGGATTTTCCCTTGTCGCTATAAATCTTGTCGCCATAGTGCCCCAAGCTGTTTTTGACTGGATTTTCCATTGTCGCTATAGTGCCCCCTATTACTACTAACGTACAATCTTGTGCGGTTCGTTGGTGGTCACTTTAAAGGTTTCATCCTGTCTGACTGCAATCCTTTTTTCAATACACCAACGTTCGCTACTCGACTGCGATAATTGAGAGATCAATCCTTTCACTTTATACTCCTTGTGCATTCATCCTTGCGGGTTTCAGTATTCGTAGCCGTAATTTATAGGACCGCCACTAGTAAAACTTAGAATCGTGTTGTCGGGATGCTCATTTATCCAGGTTCCTAATCGGAGGAGCCGATCAATGTAGATGCAACTGTCTGTGTCAAAATAAAACGCACGATTTTTCTAACAGTTCTAAACCTTGGTAAATTCGTCGGCTACTACAAAGTTCAGTTCTTCCTAGTAATTGACTAAGATCAAGTCCTCACGAACAACGTCCACGTGTTTCGTGTATTTAGTTTTGTCGTGAATCATCTGGAAGTAGCGAGAAGATGCGGACAAATACTTGTCATGGGTAAAGATGGTCGTTGTACCATTTTACCCCACAAGTAATTTATTATCACTCTGGAAAACGATCTCCTTCGTTATTCACCACGTGATCTAAAGCAATGCCTTCCTGCTCCCAGTATTTCGCTTTGTATTTCTTTTGGTCTTCGGGAGTGTGGAACCAGGAAGAAAAGCCGCTGGCTTCTTGTTTTAGATTCAAAAAGGCATCCACGTAGTGGGCGAAAATGCCTCTCTGTGTCACGTCGCATTTGTGGCATTGTTGTCTTGGAAAAGTGGTAAATTTCGCACACTTCTAATAGTCGGTATCCCATGTCCAGAGCTTAAAACAATTCCACGCTTATCCACATGAAGGCGAATTCTTCCAGGTTGTGCTGATAAGGTCTGTCTTGGTTACACCTTTCGGCACAAGTACGACACAAAGGAAACATCAGTTCTCCTCGGCAATGGTGAGGTGTCAGTTTTCCTTGGCAATGGTGAGGTAAAACGGGATGGTACAAGTCCGTGGGAGGCAAGATTTTGCACCCGATGAAGCCTTCATATTGTCGAATGTTGTCTAGATCAATGTGTTCGGTCATCAATTGCGTTTGCCCTACGGGAAAGTGGCGACATTTGCACACGTAAGGATACAGCGAACACACGTACAAGTATTTGATTTATTCTCCTTTCTCTTTGTTTACTTGGAACAGCAAACATGTGGCATTCATTCGTCCTCTGTATAAACTGTCACACTCGTTCAGTGTGTCCACTTGTTTGTAACTTTTTAGGATGCGCTTAAACTCGGGATCGGTTTTCAAACGGTGATCGTACTTGTGTTCACGCATTAAACCACTGTGTATTCTTGCTGTTCTAACTTCGAGTGCCGCTGACAAGTGACCTCGTACGAGTCTTGCATGGTCTGTTGTAAAAACTCATTTTTAGTGTCACGTTGAGGGTAGCAGATTTCACATCCGTGAAATGAGCAAGCGTTCAACACGTACACGATCTGAAGGTTCCCAACCATCCGCCAAATACATTCCGATGGTCTTTTCGACTCCTATGTTTCGGGTATGTTCAATCCATTTGTCTTCCTTGTCGCACAAGTAATGTAGCCGGCGAAGGTTTTTGACTGAGTATCGACGTTTGAAAAAGTTCGTCGTTTCATGGTTGATGACAGCCAGGGTGTTTTCAGGCATGAATCGATGGCGGTACACTAGGGAACACGCTTTGGCAATGGTGCAGCCTTCTTTCAAAGGATCAAGTCCTCCGTGTTCCATGAAAACTTCTCGAACTTTTCCACATAAACGTCGTAAAATGTCCACGTCAAAACGAAAATACTTTAACATTTCTTCGTGCAAGTCGAAGGTGGCCGAGATGTGAGTCTGATACAAAGCGTAGAAAGTCAGTCATTGTTCGGTACGCATGTTCTCGGGATCGTAGTAGTGAGCCTCATGCAAATGGTGTAGAACCGGGTTATGATTGGCTTTGTATTGAAAAGGTGTGGAAAATAACATTTGGTCATTTATATTATTAAAAAACGTTTTAGGCATTGGACTCAATGACATGACCGAGTAATTTATCAAATCTATCAGTCGTGCTTGTCCCACTTGCATGGAAATAATTTTGACTCCGTTGTTCCGTATAGTATCTCAAAATAAACTGTCCATCGTATCCGAGAAATTGAGCCATTACCGTAGCATGGCGAAGACAATCTCCGTAACGTTCGATGCCTCGTCGATGGGGTTTATGGTCCATTGGGCGAAACCGGACAGCGTGTTCGGCCCTCGAAAGATTGTTCACATCCTTCATGAATCTTGATACAGTGAGGGAAATGACTAAAGATAGGATTTTATATGCACTTCTCGTACGCTTGAGAACGATAAAATTGCCATTCTTCTGGATGTCGTCTTCTTGTTTGGAACGGTAGTTTTGAGTGTAGCTTTTGTATTGCACGTCCACAATTTGGTAACAAAAGGTGAAATTTTTTCTTTCCTGAACATAGACGAACCTTGGTACTATTGGTACGTATGCTTTGTCCACAAGTAGGGCACAATCTCAGGAGCTGACAAGCACTTTTATGCTGTGTTGTGTCTTCAAATGCTGTAAATATTGTTGGTAACAGGCAGGGCTGACAAACGTGTGCTGACAAGTTGGGCAATGCACTCGTTGTTAATCTTCGTCCAGATAAAACTGAGTGGCCAAACATCCTGAGCATTTCGATCCACAAGGTGTGTGCTGTTCTCGATTGGTATACCCACAGTCACATTTCTTGCAATAATAACCGTACACAAGGAATCCAGTGATACTGGTAATGGCATCAAAATGTTCATCGTGATGATAGACGTGAATGTTTTGTTGAAATTGTTTCCTCGAAACAGCAGAAGTCTCCGAGCTTTCTGAGAGTGTATTTTCAAGGTGCAAAGTTTAGCCAAGACGTCTTGCAATGTTTGCGTTTCTGGAATGCCATACGTTCCTCCCACCACAATGTCACAGGCTAAACCCAACTGTACCTGAGGGTTGTTAAATCGGACGAGACTCGTTTTAGTGTTGCGAAGGTTCTCGAAAATAAACACCTATTTGCGTCTTGCCCCTTGGGTAAGAGACACGTAGGTCATGAACAGTGTAGTTTTTCCATCGGTAATGTGAATCTTGTCTTTAGATTGTTGGACATGTTGGATCTTGCTGATGACTTTGGAAGGTGTCAATTCTGCCGGGCTGTTGAACTCGATCCCAACAGTGGACTTTAAACTGTCGTGATGAATGGAAAGTCTCAAACAATCGTCTTCTTAGGTTGCACATTTGAGCCAGGACTTCAGCTATTGTGCGCTGTGATAAATCACATTTACGTCTCATATTTTCATCTCCTTTCTCTACGAAATGATGCGATCGTTTCATCTTGACTGCAAAATGTCAAATGACTACATTTCAAACGACATGATCCCCTATATATTAATGTCAGACCCGTGTATATATAAAGGGTCGGTGTCTTCCCTTCCAGTATTCATTTCACTCTCAAACCGACCAGAATGATGAAAGAGCCTCCTCAAGTCGAAGTTCTGATCAGAGCTTTGCGAGGTGTAATACGAATGGTTTCTCCAGACTAGCCTACGAACTACTCCCCCTCCTTTCGAGATAAAAGTCAAGATAATTCCTATATCTGTAAGAAGAAAGAGCGTTCGGCTACAGAATGTCAGGACCGTGAAAAAAGCAAAAAGCGTGTCAGACAAAAGTCAAGATATATGTTATCATTATACGGAGAGAGGAAACTGGTCTCCAAACTTCACTAAGAAACAACAGGAACTGGAGGAGGGAATAGTGATTCCGAACAGGAAAAAGAAAAGGTACCCTACCAAAAGGAAGAACCCCGACACGTTCACAAAGAAAATAAGACGAGGCGAAAATGAGGATAAAGAAAAAGAAAAACTTGTGACTGTGATGAAATTTAAAAAATGAAGAAATGAACATAAACAAAGAAGAAATCTATTAACTTTTCAAAGAGTTGTGCTGTGAATTAAATTGTAACATTTGTACCAGAATAGACCAGACAGCAAAAACGTAAGTGTCTCTTGGTTTTCATTTTTTTTAGAATAAGGACCAAGACTCACATACTCACACATGAGGTAAAAAAATGAATTTTGAGTTTTAATTGATTTTGGCAAAATGAATACTATCTCTTTTCGAAAGAAGTTGGTGACCCTGAAAAGGACCGTTGGGAGTTTGATTTCTTAATAAAAACTGGCTCCTGTCAATGACTTGGTAAAACTCACTAGTTTTGGTATCTCAAGAGTAGTAACAGGGTTGGTTTGTTTGGCACGGGAAGGTCTTTTCCTCTTGAGTCGTAATAAAGAAGTCTGATACATTAACTCAGCCAAAATGTCTAAGAGTACCGTCACCGTTGACTTTCACTGTCATTCTTCTCTTCTAGACCTTGTTTCTTTACTGCTGCGTCTACTTTCTGTCGTTTCCTTCTTCTTACCTCTTTTTCTTTTTGTTGTTGTTGAAAGAGAAATGCTTGTTCTGCTTCATTCTATTGCTGAAAACATTTTTCCAACATTCTTTTTCTGTCTCTGTTTAAAATCATCGACGTGTGGTAAGGAAGGAGAAGGCGGCAAAGGTAATGGTACCGGAACAAATTCTTGCGAAGAAGAGAGAAAATCAGCTAAATTCTAATTAAAATCTGTCTCTTCTTGAAGTAAAATTGTGTTGACTTTGGTAGCCATTGCTGTACCATCGCTTCTGGTCTCCATGGCCGGTGCACATCAATTCATCGTCTTCCTAGTTTCCGTCATGATTGAAAACTGTCGCATGAATTCACGGCCTGCAGACGCTAGCGCACCTATATTGAGAATGTGACGTCACATACCACTCTCTTCGGATTGGAAGACAGACTCCGCACTGTGACTGAATTTTGAAACGGGTGTTAGGATTGGTGAAACAGCTCAATCCGTTTTTATCAACTCTTATACTATAAATAACTGCAGTTCACTGAATTCATTGCATTCTATTCACCTGTTCTCGTCTAAAGATGGGAAGAAACGTAGAATCGTATAATCTCGTATATTTAATTCCGTTCAGCACGGACTTACCCATGTATGTGAAATGAACACAGACAATTATTAGAATCACCGATACTAGCGTTTGGAAAAGAACAATTTATGTGGAGAGACAAAGCTGTTTGAAGAGAGTCCTTATCTACGGACCAGTAGTCAGAAGTTGGAGGAAAAGAAGAAGACGTATGCGATGCCCTCAATGTTCACGAAATGATGTTACCATAAAACCCAACGGTCTTTTTTAGGGCCACTCATATGCCTCGAAAATAATTGCTTTCTGCCTAATTTATTTTTAGTTGTTTGTATAATTGTTTGTGAATTGTTTGTGGCTGCATATTGTATGTTGTATGTGTTATATTAATGAAATGTGTATGTCACACTGTCTGGTCCCGATTGAGGTCAGCCCTGTGCACATATGTTTCTGCAACTGTTGCAGCATCTATGATCTGGAGTTACTTCTTTCCATGGATGGAATAAATCGACTTAATTCATATCATGGATTTTTGTTCGGACTATGGTATATATATATATATATATATATATATATATATATATATATATATATATATATATATATATATATATATATATATATATATATATATATATATATATATATATAAAGTTCAATGTCCTGAAAAAACATTTCAGTCACATCAATGACATCAATGTATAATAGATAAAATCAGCGGAACTAACAAAATGTTGTCTCAAAATTTGAAACAAGTCAATAGTTTCGTCATGTCTGAATAAAATTTACTAATGACCGCTCCAATTGGCCTAAGGTTTCAGAGCATCCACTTCGGATACGGGAGGTCATGGGTTTGAATCCCGGCCGAGTCATACCAAAGACTTATGACTTATAAAATTTGTACTCGGCTCTTGGTACGGAGATGTTAGTGTTAGAACTAGTGAGTCTGGTGTCAGGATAATGTGACTGGGTGGGACATCATGCTACGTGTCTTTGGGATGATGCCCTAGTGTTAGATATAACTATAAACTTCCACGTATCGATTTAAATGAAATATTTTTATTTTAAAAAAATCAAAATCACACACACACACACACACACACACACACAGATTTACTAAAACTTGTCTAGTTCCATATCAGTATATCGATAAACGTTAATCATTGCCATACTATACACTACGCAATGCTCCCCTCAGGCTGTAAATGCCTGAGTAATTGAAGAAATTACATTTGTAATTAATGTAATTATTGGTTAATACTTATAGCTGAACCGTGCTTCTGGGGATTAAGCTGTTGTAAGCCGTTTTACAGTTACAAGCTTTTAATCAACTGTAGCAGAACTGGGCTAATAATATAATCATATTTTTTTTAAATAAAAAAAACACTTAAAGAAGCTAATATACTCAGTAATACTATTCATAATATCCAGTTAAAACACATAGTTAAGAACATGATGAGAACCCTAATTTTAACTCTCAAAATTAAAACAGAATGCAGGAAAAACATGAATGAAATTTTGTTTCCTACACTTTTAGTTTCCGACTAAGTTATGTACTTCCTTACAAAGTAATTATTTTAATATTAATGAAATATCTTAATTCTTAGTCATAATTGTTTTAATATTAATGAAATATCTTAATTCTTTTAATATATGCGAACGATTTTTTTTTTGCCAGTAACTAAAGTAGCTATAAATCACACCATTAATACTACCATAAATTTCAAGTCCAAGCGTTTTGCCTGCTTTCGTTTTGGTGTTGACTAATGCACCGGACATATTTCATTTTAAGTGCCGTACAGATTTTATTTGGGCAACATCTTCATTCAGTCTTGTTGATAGCTGTTATTACTATGTTGGTGATTGATTGGTTATGCGTCCAATGCTTTAAAAAAAAGCGTTAGAGAGACAGTGCTAAAAAAACTCTTGGCTTGCGCGGGAAAGGAGATTACTGGATTTAAATATTAATGTGTTTGTAATTTACGTTTGGCAAAGTATTTGAAACCAATTATGGTTCGACACATTTGTTGCTGGACAATATAAAATTTATTATAGTTATTTTTAAATGCATGGCAGCATGCTGTTCGAGCATCTCAACATGTAAAGCATGTGAGGTGGTTCGTCTCCATTTTTTCCTCTCAGTATCACTTAATATTGTGTTCTGTATTTGTGTAATCATTTCATTGATGTGTTCTGTATTTGTGTAATCATTTCATTGTTGTGTTCTGTATTTGTGTAATCATTTCATTGTTGTTTACTTGGTTGATTGTTGGGTTTTCAGGTTTTTTAAATGTTATTTTGAAGGGGCGTTTCTAGGAGCTTGTGTTTACTCAAGAAATTTAACAACCTCAATTTATATCAGTGGCACAATATGTAATTTTAAATTTAAATGACGATCAAATATGATCTTTCGTACATCAACGACGTGATTTGTCTAAAATTTCCTAGAATTATAGACACATGTCCTTATGATAAAAGTTCTGAATCAACTTTAGTGGGAATCCAAAATTAAATCCAACGCAGAAGGAGTCGATGTGCCTGTGGTGGCTCGTGAAGTGGTAACATGCCAACATTCATTTTTTCGATGATAATAATACAATCCAAAAACATGTCCTTATTTATAATTTCAGTAGAAATTCGAGTCTCTATTGCCAAGCATTGTATTCATGAAGAGCATTTTGTATTTCCAGTGAATAAATAATTTAAATTAATTTAAATTCCAGAAAAATATAAACTTATGGATACAACAAAAGTGGAATTGATTCTAACTCAAAATTTTATAGCACGAAAAACTAATTTCTAGGGGGAAAAATATTGTATAGTCCTCTACTTGATCTCAAGTCACAATTAGTTTTTATAAAACAAAACAATAACCGAATGGAAATTAAGCTTCTAGAAGGTTCTTAATGTGTACGAATTAAATTTACAAATAAAATTTTTAGTTAATATTAGGAGTCTATTACTAAAATAAAATATAAAATTTGTACTAAACAACAGGTATAAGTAACACACACAGACACACACACACACACAGATAGATAGATAGATAGATAGATAGATAGATAGATAGATAGATAGATAGATAGATAGATAGATAGATAGATAGATAGATAGACACACGCACACATAAATCACATACATACATAAGTACATACGATTGGTCTAATGGTCTATAGCGGTCTCCTTTACGGTTCATTGCCATCTCATCTCTGTCTGCGTGGGTTTGAGTCTCAGATTTGGCCAATGTGGGTATGTGAGAAAACTTGCCAGTAGCTTCTCGTGGGTTGGTGGTTCTTTCCAGTGGTTTTCCCTGGTTCTTCCTCCACCACTAATACTGGCCACCATATATAGCCAATAGTGTGCTGAACAATGGTGTTAAACCCTACAACAACAATTACAACAACATACATACATACATACATACATACATACATACATACATACATACATACATACATACATACATACATACATACATACATACAATTGTACCTCTCTGTGTATGTGCGTCTTGTTGTTGTTTTGTTGTTGTTGTTGTTGTTGTTGCAAACTGAGCAACAAAACTTCAATTTGTAAAGGACATTTTGTCTCATGCCCTTAGTTGTATTGGTTTTGTATCTCTCTCTCTCTCTCTCTCTCTCTCTAACATATACTGACAAAATGACTCACAAACCAACTCATATATATATATATATATATATATATATATATATATATATATATATATATATATATATATATATATACACACACACACACACACACACACACACAATCATAACAGAAACCAAAGTGTGGACACATACATGTACGATGCTAACGTGTTGAAATAACTGTACTTCTCATCGCCCAATAACTTGTAAGTAATATTAAATTAGGGCTAGCATTAGTTGTGTAACGATGAAACAATATTCCATTACAAGCGTTTACCTGCTCATGTTTTTCGCCGCTTTTATCGTGATCAATAACATTGAATTTACAAGCATTAATTACGTTCCTAAATGTCAAGTAGGCAGTCATGTTACCGTGCTTTTACTGGTCTATTGATTTGTACTGAGTTAGTTACAAATCAATCTGCTCTAAGTGGGTTTTCTGTTGAAAGTCATTTCTATCATATCTAAGCCCTTCATGTGAGTACCTTTTTGTCACAGACGTTCTGAGTATGGTAATTGTCAATATGTAACCACGCTTA
Source organism: Unio delphinus (assembly GCA_029339505.1). NCBI lineage: Eukaryota > Metazoa > Mollusca > Bivalvia > Unionida > Unionidae > Unio > Unio delphinus. The sequence continues at coordinate 2,110,168 of JAQISU010000238.1, read as the reverse complement.
CATTACCATATGTCATCACTAACTAATCGTTCCTCATATTGATTGTATATGAGACTGCCTATTGATAACAGTGGCTATGATTTTGTGCAATGTATTTTGCATCCAATTGGCTTAGAAAGTATGTTTAATCAATCGATGTTTGTAACATTTAATTTTTCTCTAGATTTAGTAGATACTGCATATTTTAGCAGTCAACTTCGGACCAAGACATTTTTAATGATAACTTCATTAAAAATTTCTTGGTAAATGTTTGAATTGACTCTTGGAATGTTTGAAATGACTTTTGGAATGTTCTAAGTAAAACGTTTACTTGATAAAAAAATATGGTGGTTTAAATGAACATATGATTAGTTTAAACACTGCACCAATATCATGTCCCACACTACACACGAAGTTGATGGTTTCCTTTTCCCCGCCCGTCCATAACAGCTGAGATTGTCGTACAAAACTTTTTTTTCTAAAATTTCTTGCCAGTATGTGTTTATTAATTTGTCTTGATCTCTCCTTCGCAAAGTCGTTCGTGTAAAAACAATATATATTTGGCTACACGCTTATACTTAACAGGAGGTTACTATTATATTACTGAATCTTTCTTTTGTCGTTACAGTTTCCAGCACTCTGACAAGAAAGGGTCTTTATAATTTGATGGGGCCATACCTGCAGAACGGAAAAATATGTAATGTATCACCACCCACTGGCACTACGTTTCACCCACATTCTCGTGGAAATTTGATTTGTGTAAAATATTTGGAGGCTGCAACGTCATGTTGATTTACATCAGCAACCAGGGCAATGATATCATTATGTAGTGATGTGAATGAAAAACAAAAAACACTCTATATATTCTGAAAATACAAAGAGAGAGAGAGAGAGAGAGAGAGAGAGAGAGAGAGAGAGAGAGAGAGAGAGAGAGAGAGAGAGAGGGGGGGGATATCGGGCATTATAACAGTTTGTTCAAGTTAAATTCATATGTGTATTTTGCAACATTGTCTCAACTATTATCAAAGCGAATTAAGTATGTTGGCTTGACCGATTACCTCATTTCGCCCCTTGATTAGACAAACAGACATGGCCTGGCTGTCTAGATTAGGTCTATAGAGGTTTCTCAATATTTCTAATGAAATTAAATTTTAAATTTGTTTAATTTAAAAAATAAGAAGGAATCATGCCGAACGCGAGGTATGCCTTTCGCACAGTAAACAGTGAAGATGTCAACGTACGGTAAATATGAAGTAATTTGAAACGTACGTGTTAGAACGTTTACACGTATAACCATGGTAGTGGATTTGAATTGCTATACGTACGTGTTAGAACGTTTACACGTATAACCATGGTAGTGGATTTGAATTGCTATACGTACGTGTTAGAACGTTTACACGTATAACCATGGTAGTGGATTTGAATTGCTATACGTACGTGTTAGAACGTTTACACGTATAACCATGGTAGTGGATTTGAAATACTATACGTACGTGTTAGAACGTTTACACGTATAACCATGGTAGTGGATTTGAATTGCTATACGTACGTGTTAGAACGTTTACACGTATAACCATGGTAGTGGATTTGAATTGCTATACGTGGAACATAGTATTTATTTATATGTTTTCATATCAACAGAGAAATAACTGTATATGCTCACAAAATGTGCATTAATATGTGCCTGATGCCTAGGAATGTATTTCAATACACAGTAATCTGTAAAGCAACTAACTGTGCAAGGACCCTGCTATCAGATCTAATCTGATTCATCTCCATTATGGGAACATTACTTATACTTTATCGGCATTATCTGTCGAAGCAGCAGAGAGGGTGAACAGATTAATTCAAAACGTCACCCTTTTTTGATTACCAAATCGACTAATGGTGACTAACATAGAAGTCAGTTCAATGACTACACCTAGCTTGACCCAAACCAATGTTGTAGTCGACCCCTCTCTGCTGCTCTCTCCATATGTTAAATTGTCAATCTGAGGATTAAAAAATCTTGTACATGGATCCAACAAAATGAATAATCGGACAAAACGATCAATCTGAAACTTTTTGAACTTTGAGTAATATTCTTCCTCGGTGCTGCTACAAATTAGCCAAATATTTTGTCGATACATGTAATTAACATTATATATATATCAATAAAAATATGTCAAATATCGTATAAGTATATACTACTAGATTAGCTCGAGAACGCCAGAAAGCAATAAAAAAAACATATATTCCTTTGAGAGATTCGCTTCGAAGAAAACTTCAAGAATGCCAGGAGTCACAAGTTGATTACGTAGAAGGTACAGAAAGATTATTTAAACCTATTACTGCAACAACTGAGAAAGTTGTATGGGGAGATATCACTGATCCTGAAAAAAACCTCTTCTTGGGACAATACAAGAATCCGCAAGGGCAACGCAAGAGATTTTACAAGATCTTCCAGCTAGAATAGCTGCCGCAGAACCTAAACAAGATATTGATAAAATTTACACTGAAATAGCGGATGTGAAAGAAAAACATGCATCCAAACCCAAAGCAAAGGGAGATGTTGAATTGATTAGTAAATTTAACGAAGGTGTTACTGAAGATATAAAAAATGTTAAGGAAGAAGATTTTCTTCGTTTTGCATATAATAGTCTTTTTCGAAAATCTGAAATTTCAAAACCTAAATACGCTAAAACAAATAATGATAACTATTTTAAATGGCTATATGGTGTATACTACGATAAAATTCAGGCTAGAACTAATGACCCAGTATATAATGAATATATTAACAATATAAAATTTTATTTTAAAAGAATTCAACAGCAAATAGAAAAACATCAACCCCAGGACCAGGTACCTCCACCTCTGCAACAAATAGAACAACAACCTCCCCATTATCAACTTCCTTCATCTCCGGAACAAATAGAACAACAAAGGATGATGTTGGAAGCTGAAAAATCTAGAAGTGATCAAATAAAAGAAAAGGTGAAACGAAAAAAGGAAGAGGTGGAACAAAAAAGGGAAATACTGAAACAAAAAGAAACTAAACGGCGGAAGAAATTATGCTCTTCGCTAGGTACGGAAAGGGATCCTGGTGATTATTCTTTTGGCGCTACTAAAGGAAGTGGTCTAGGACATAATCTTATCACTTGCCCTGACAACGTCATCGCTGACGTGGATAAACTAGAAACTCTCATAGGAGGATAACGCACTGGAAATACTTCTCATGAAATTATCAACGAAATATGATATCTGTCGACAATTATTTACCGGTGGTATCATGGACATCAATACCTATCGGGAATTTATCGATGAAATTACAGATGACTAAATCCCTTGACATATAATTTAGATCATGGTGAATAATTAAATAAAATGATCGTACACAATACGTATCGTAGACCAAGAATGATCAAAGTAGTAAACTCACGATTACCAGTTTATGATTTAACCTACGGAGATGGACTTGATGATGTTGTTCGGGGTTTATTTACCAGGATAGCCCCAAAAGCAATGCCAATTGCAAAACAGTTATCAATGAAAGCTATCGATGTTAATCGCGACAAAGCTCTTAGCGCAATCGGTGATATTGCCGGGAAAGCGTTTTCTGCGGTCAAAGATAGATTGTTACGGTTGTTACGACGAAAACAGCAATTGAAATTACCATCTACTCAAGTTATGCCTGCAAATGAAAGTAAAAAAAAATCAATCAGGCCGCAACCCAAAGATTAATGGATCTGGCTGATGCATCGTTAAAAGAAAAAGAAGATAACATAACGGCTAGTCTGATAGCAGGAAGTGGTCTTCGTAGATAATTACAATTTAGATCATTGTAATTACAATAAAATGTTTTAGCGTGAAATTGATACAGCAATAGACATGGGTGAACCAGTTCGTAAAAATGATTCCCTGCGCGATTATCAATATTATTCTTACGATGCAGTACAACGTGGAAGAATCGAATTACGAGTTCAAGATACAAGTCGGTATTTCTTACCAGCAGAAGCATTTATCGAAGTCGAAGTTCGACGTATAAAAGCAGATGATACAGAATATGGAATCGATGACAGAGTTGGTTTTGTCAATAACGGTAACATGACGTTATTCTGCAGTGCTACCTATATGATTGATGGGAAACACATCGAATCATGCCTGGAAAATGTTGATATTGCTACGACGATACTTGGTCTAGCTAGATACTCCGATGACTATTCAAGATCAGCCGGTCCATCAATGATGTTTACAAAGGATACAAATGATCATTCAAAAAAACACAAATATATAACGATGAATGCAGCTGGAACTGAAGTTGCGTCGATGACCGAAAATTTCAATCTCGGATTCGCAGCACGTTGATTAATGTTAAACGCAAACGAGACGTTTTCATGTGCGATTCCGTTATCTCATATTTTTGGATTTTACAGAGATGTTACGAAGGTTATGCTCGGTGCTAAACACACTGTGGTATTTAACAGAAAAGAATCCGACAATGATGCAATCTGGAAAGCCGGAGGTGATGCTTGTAAAGTAGTAATAGCAAAATTATCATTGTGGATGCCAGTAATGGTTCCATCTATCACAGAAGAAAATAAATTACTTTCTTTTATGAATCAAGGTGGTAAATCACTGCTATCATGGAAAACAATGACTACAGATAGTAATCAAGGTAATGCTGCTGGTTTATTTACATGGCATGTAGCAGCGCAACAAGGCGTTTTATCTCATTTCAAGCAAATGTACGAGTAAATAATCAGGAACAAAATCCGATGGAATATGACACTCTTGATGTTACCGTGGTTAGTTTGAGAATCAATGGACATCAAAAACCTGCAAAGGAAGTTACTTTGAAGTTTGGACAGAATAAAGTTGCACGTGATTTAAATGTAGATACCGGTTTGCAAATGTCACAAAAAGATTTTACAACATTATATCCGATCTATTACTTTTCACTGGAACATTTGGATTTATTTAGACAATCTTTTGTTGATATATATTTTCGAGCTCAAGTAGGTTATTTTCCTGCTGGTGCTGCAGGTCCACCTGCAGTTCCTGCTGGTTTCAGAACGATCGCTGTTTTACTTAGCGACAGAGCAGTATTACTCTAGGGTGTTGGTGGACGAATGCGAGTCGTTGATGCACACGTAGAGAACATGTAATTAAAATCAATCGAGTAAATATAAATATGTCGTATAGTCATGTTAACGCAACTCCGACTCAAGGTCAGATAAAAAATTACAATCAAAAAACGCAAATCAATGTGGGGCAAAAATAACGTTAAAGAAAAAACAAATGGGTGGTGGTCCAAATAAATTATCGTTAACTGGTAATCAGCTTAAACGTTTCAATAAAGCTCTGGTATCAAAAACTGAAGTTCAACTTGAATTTTCTCCATGTGCCATCAAAGATATGATTAAATTAGGAGGTATATTACCACTTCTTGCAGCAATACCAGCATTAATTACTGCAGCCGCACCTACAGTTGCAAAAGCAGCTGCGTTTGGTGCTCTTGGTACCGCCGCTGGAATGGCATTAAAGAAAGCAACAGGAAAAGGGTATATAAAAGGAACGCGGTCTCAGACTTCCGGGAACTTATCGAGGAAAGGGATTGAGACTTCTAGGAATATAATACCGATGTCAAATTTTGATCTGATAAATGCTGATAAAAGATTAAAAATAGAACATTTTAGATGAGTGTTTATGCGCGATCAATTACCGAAAAAACCACATCACGTTGAAACCGGTATCATCAATCTCGATTCGAGTTCCGGTCCAGGAACTCACTGGGTTACATATGCGATTGATCCACGCGGAATTGTTTATTTTCATTCATACTGACTATCACCACCAGTTGCGTTTTTAAATTATATTAATCAATTATCTGCCAGAATTTGGTATTCAACGTTACCGACACAGACAATGACAGACCCACCGATATGTGGTCGTGAATCCATCGATGTACTTGATGCGATATCAAAATAAACTAAGCCACCTCACAAGGTTGTACACGAATACACAAGTAATCGTTGGACATGTATTTAAATTGTACACATATATAGTGGTCGATATTTACGGAAGACCTTTGATCAGAAAAATCGACAAAGGAACCGATAAAGATTTCGACGCATCAAAATATGCAACACGAGATGACCTTGCTGATATTATGAACCTAGCTGGGGTTGTCCGAGACGAAGTTGTTATTTTTCAGGACAAACACGGTATTTTGAAAACAAGTATTATTAAGTGGAATGATATAGTTCGTAGGGTTCTTGGCTCTGCTATGGATAATATTCCGGGATTTACCGACAGCGGAAAAATACGAGATTCAGGTATATCGATAGAATATATCAGGAGTGAGATTATAAAGCATGTTCAAAAACAATTATCAACGTCAGCTGGTGTATTAACAGGGAAACTTTCCATGAAGGGAAATAAAATAACTGTCCTAAGAGATCCAACATCAGATGAAGATGCGGCAAGAAAAAGATACGTTGACACTGTTGATGGTAAATTATCTACGTTTAAAACCGAACATGATGCCGTTAGTGGTACATTATCCACGTTAAAAACCGAATACGAACTTCACATAAACGATCACAATACCGTAGAAGGAAAATTATCTACGCTGAGAGCCGAGAATGACGTTCACGTAGGTGCGTTTACAAATCTCCGTAGAAAGTTCAGAAAGATCGATGAAATTGGAAATGGGCTCTTCGGAAAACCATTAATCGTTGATACGAAACTTTCTGATATTAAAACATCAATCGATACAATTAAGAGAACACAGGAAGATATTGTAAGTGATGCTCGTGATATTATTAATAAAATTGATCCCCTTGAAAAATACCAGGGTAAAATTCTCCATAGGCGGATTAACAACGTTGTATACACAATATCATCAGGATCAACAACATGGTCCAAAGAAAATAATACTATCAAACATACCGCGGAAGTTACTGGCGTGTACAGATTGTCTGTGTTTAGTAGTGCAAAATTTGAGATACTTACCACGTATCCATGGCATCACTCAACGGATAATTTCTCTGGAACCGTATATGTTATATTAAACCGTGGAGACGAAGAAACATTTATCCTGGTTGCATCCGACAAGAAATTAACTGCAGCAACAATCTGGTGGTGTTTGGAATTTGTTGCCGAAACGCCTCAATGGATCACAGCATAAATAATATGGACTATAGATACAATCAAGCGCGTGAGTGGCAAGATAAATAAAAATCTATCGTTGATACTTACACGATAAAAGTAAAAAAAAATATCACAGACGTATAATTGTCATTGATATAATTGTATACGCAGTCTCCACGGTTGTTGCTGGAGCCGGTCTTTTATTATTCGCGGTAACAATGACATCACCTGCGGTCATAACGATCTGTATTTCAGCGTCAACTGCGATCGCTGGAGTTTTTAATATAATCGCAAAAAAAATATCGACGTGCACGAATGAAAAATTATCCGATTATGCGATGAAGTTACATGCGGCAACGGCGTCGTATTCTAAACTATCTCAGTTAATATCTGAAAGCATCAACGATGCTTCAATATCCGATTTATGAGTTCGCATTAGTGACCAAAATGTTCTCCGAAGCAATGACTGTGATAGAATCTACACCCACTAAAGTTACAGATAAATATATAAATGTCAGCACAAGAACTATTACAACAGATTGCCACGAAAACATCACCGGTGAAAACCACTATGATATTAGTGAGCACAACCAATCCTGACATCAGTATTAATTTTCCAACTGCAATTTCAGCAAAAGAGATTGCACTTGCACAACTGCGAGTATATCATAGTTGGCCAAATATCAGATCTGAACCGTTTGGTGGATTGGCTCCAAATAATTCGCTTGTACTTGCAAACAAAAATAAACCGAATGGAACCCCATATTTCTTTGTTGTTTATATCCCCACAGGTAATTATCAGATTGAACAGATCAACGATGAATTCCAGCGCAGAATAAAATCAGTAACAAAAAAAATCAAAAATAACTATTACTGTTCACGAACCAACATTATCATCTGTGATTGCAGTAAAATCTGCCGATTACGTCATAGATATTTATCGATCATCGATTAAAGCTGTTCTAGGGTGGCCTGAAACTCCACCAAATCCTGATGTTCCAGATTTAACAATAATCCAGATGCTGAAGGAAGGCATATTTCACCAGAGATTGTAAATATAACCTCAACGATTGCAATCAATCTTGTATGTGATGTAATTGATGGTAGTTATCAAACTGATCTTGGGATATCGAATAAGTCTCAACAAGGATACGTTCTTGACACATTTACTCCAATGGTTCCTCCTGGATCCCTGATTGTACAAGAAACAATCAATCCGTGGTATCCACGCATGCATAATCAATACTTTTCAAGAATTAATTTTAAACTAACCGACCAAAGTGGACACTTGATTGATTTGCGTGGAGAGGTTATACTGATAAACCTCAATGTAAAATCGTAAACGATTTTTTGATCTTGATTCACGAATTAATCGGATAAATATTACATATGTACCAGCACGTAAAGGTTTTAATACACGACAAAGAAGCACTTGAAAATGCAATCAATATATATATATATATATATATATATATATATATATATATATATATATATATATATATATATATATATATAAAATTAAATTTTAAAAAATATGACCTTTAACCTCTAGGTTCGAGTGTTCTAGCATGCTCAAGGCATATTATTGACAGCACAACCTTTTAGCCTCTAGTTTCGAGTGTCCTAGCAGGTTTAAGGAACATGAAACATATACAACCTTTGAACCCCAAGTTCACCACCGTGCCCTTGCAGACACACACACACACACATATGGGATATCAAACCCGGGGTGATTAAAACGATCTCCAACCATGATTCGAATCATGGTGAGATGTGTGTACATAATCTGTTGAATTTTGAATTTTGATATTTTTGAATTTCGATTTTCGTTTTGTGAATTTCGATTTTTCAAATTTCGAGGTTCTGACAATTTACAGACAATTTGAATACAATATATATTTTTAGTTCATATATAGCTATCTGTAGGGAATATGCTTTCTAAATATAATCGTATATATTTTTACAGACAATTTGAATATAATATAGTTTTCTACATAGAACTGTGACCTGAGAATCATTCATTGAATACTGGTGAGTGTCAAAGTTGGCCGTAGCACATATCATTACTGTTTGTGTGTAGATTTGTGGAAATGGTTATTGTATGTTGTCATCTGAAATTTGGACAGATACACAATATGTCCACACTATATTTAACAGACATTATATATTTTTACAGACAGAACGTGGGTTTTTCCGATAAATTCAGGTCCGAGTACATTGTGTGTAGGACGAATATAAAAACAACCTTTTATAATTATACGCTACGCGACGTTAATTCTGCTTCGGTTTTGTTTGTAAGCGAGAAAAAATAAATTTCTTCTACTAATTTGAAACTGTTATTTGATTATGTTGCTTCATTGATATTAATTATGACGTAGCTGGTTAATTAGTTAAATACAGCGACAAAATAGGTTACGATCAACGGAGAAATAAGTACTATGGAGTTATCTCCCATTTTTCAGTTCATTTACAATTCAGTAGTATATGAACTGAGAGAGATGGCACCTTTTGTAATACTGAAGGTCTCTAGGTAATAGTATTATATCTTACTGAAAAAAATATATATTAAGTAAATTGTAAAGTAATATAAGCAACAACTTAACTACAGAAAGACAGTCTCTCCCTTCAACAGTATTGAAATGTAATTTTTTTATATTTTTAGAGAGAGCAGATTTGTATAAATTTTCTGCGACGTGCTAAATCGAACGTGGGTTAATATCAAAATATTTACCAGCTGCATTTATTGATGGGAATATTATTTCTTCGTCAGTCACTGTATTTACAGATTTTATCATCCGTTTTTCTATAGTTTCACATCTACCAGTATTACCGTATAGAGAATTCTGACTCTGCATGATAGCTCTCAGATTAGATAAAGTGTTGTGGAGTTTAACTCCATCAATATGGTCGATGACAATACCATCTTTGATCACCCCACAGAAACACTCGGAGACGAATCTGTGACAGAGATATGTTTTTTTTTTATTTATTTCATTAATACTGAACTGGATATAACCATTATTAATGATATAACCGACTGGATTTTTTTTTGTATACAGTGCCTGATAACATCATCACGATTTGCTTCGTAGTTTTTTATGATAGGATGTCTCATAAATTCCTTTTGCTCCATTACATATAAATATCCTTTGTTTAAATCGTTATTTGCCTTGATCTTTACTTTAAAATATAATCAGATAATCTTCCGAGGGTTTTATAATCCTGTCGCGATAATTATTTTTTTAATCATAATATCGTTTCAGTTCTTTGTATCTTTTACCACCACATTGAACACACAAGCGTGTTTCACATCGTACTCCAACTCCACATTGTAAACACGGTTTTGGTCCTAGGCTTCCATCTCGGACACGTTGCGAGTGGATTCCGCAGAATTCGTTTACGCAAGATCTGTTACAAGGAGTAACAGAGACGATCATCAACCACTTGCAGAGATTCCTTGTTTTAATCATTATATATATGTAATATTTATAATTTAAATAATTGTTTTAATTATAATGGTGGGGGAATTCGAGAGATTATCCAAGATCAAGCTTTCTAAAAAAAATTTTTAATCTTGACAGAATATTCCTTGTGCCGATGCGAGATCTGGTTGGTCCGACAGATAAAATCCTGATCAATAAAATACATGACGCCAGAAAAGAATTTCAGAAAAATGAAGCATCTCATGTGCGGTTGACGTTTAAGATTATAAGTGACACTACAAATATAGATGCTACGATGAACGACAAACGAGCGGCGATGATCATTAACTACCTTGACGATAGAAAATATATTTTAAAGATAAAATTTATCGTACTATCAGATACAAACAATTGGATCATTCGTGATAAACGTGATCCTTTCCTTCATAACGAAATAACTGCCATGCTGAGTAAAGGTTCCAAACCAGGGATGTTGACCGGTATTGATAAACTATATTACGAAAGATCTTATCCTGTAACAGCGGTTATTTATGGGATATATCCGCTTGAGAAACCCAACATTGATAATCTGAAGCCGATGAAATTCTCGAAGATAAATTGTGTGGTCGAACGAATAAAAGAACATTTCACTGCTTCGACTCGTGGGAAGGGGTTAATGGATAACCGACGTAATATAATAAATTAGTGGGCAGAAAAGGTCAAATTTACCGGAACATCTATCAAAGATGTTGCTGAACTAGGAAAAAAATTGAAATTCCCTATAACAGTAAAATCGATAACAGGAGAGATCTTATACGAATCAAAATTTAAATCAAAAAGAGCTTTAATCGAAATTGTTGATCATAATGCGCATGCGTGGACAAATGCAGTAACAGTATTTCCACGCACGAGGACGGTTAAATTCCATAACGACGATATGTTTAACTTTATTAACGAAATAAGTAAAAACGATCCTGTATCCGTGTGGTTGTTTAGTTCTGAAGATGAATCCGATCAGTTTGCAAGACCAAATGGTGATAGTTATCGAACAGAATCACTCCACGAGAAAATGAGAAAATATAGCCCTGACAGAAAATTACTCGGTGAATGTTTTACTGTTTCATCGGTTGAAGCTCATGTTGCTAGAGAGAGAAATTCCTGGAAACCAACTCGGTTTGATTTTGTTGATGATATAATATTACGTTGTGTTGAATGTGGTCACGGTGGACTGTGGAACCGTAAATACTCGCGTAAAGATGTTATCTCGGTTGATATGGTTGCATGTTATCCGGGAAGTTTTTTGGAATACGGAGAGTGTTCTGGGTATTTTAAAAGATTCGGTCACCCGACACACACGAGATGACGCGAGTATCAATAAATGGACCATTACCTGATTTCGATATTACTGAATTCGCTTGTATTGAATCATTCGAGTTTACAGAAAACCTTCATCCGATTTGTTATGTTTGGTTTGGTAGACATTTTTCGGAAAAGAAGTGGGCTCGAATAGTATTGTTACGGTATCTGCTCGATTGTTTAATGTTGACGTCGTTGATTGCCAGTGAAGCGATTACATCATACCGAATGCAGACCGAAGTTTGGTTACCACAACAAAAGAAATATTCTGATGAAGAAAATCCTGATAAAACCGACTTTGAAAATAAAATTGCAAGGGATCTTGGCAGGAAAATAATAGGTACATTCACCCAAGGAGGATCGTACGATCATAAACGACAATGTACAAGACTGATCATGGACGATGCTGAATTAAAATTTATAATCGCTGATACAACGAAAAGACATACATTTAGAAGTCGGGATACAGCTTTCTTATCAAATGGAAATAAGTTAGGTACAATTGTGAGTTATATTGACGGTTAATCACCGCAGTATACCAATTTAAGATCTTCGATGCTTGCGTACGTTTCGATTAATCTGTTATCGATAAAAAATAAAAAATTCCAGATTTTGCTGTCAGAGTAGCTACCGATTCGTTTTATATCAGTAAAAAATATTCAAGATTACTAGACCAACTAAATATCATCGATCCACCATGGGGTAAATGGAGAATAAAAAAGAGAATATTGTAACGGCCAAGCCAGGTCCTAAGTAATATTACAATGGAGTATGGCACCAGAGATGAGTTAACTTCTTATCAGCTGACTAAAGAGGGGGAGAATGGAGTAAACTCGAACTCTTGATTTCTTTTCAACCATAACACAAGATGATCTATTTATTAAGAAACAGCGAATAAAGGCATTTCATGCCCATGACAGTCGTGTTGTTTTTGTCCTGAGCCAAAATATTATCATTGTGTGAAGGTATAGTATGGTATATGATAATTTCATGCAAGGTCAGGATACACATTAGCACTATACTATTAGTTTATTATATTATTTCTTCTGAAGATTATATCAGAGTTACCATATTTGGATTTAGTTGCAATAAAGTTTGCTACAAAAGAGAAACTTTGACTTAATTGTAATTGTGAAATGTAAAAAAATCTGCAAGGAAAACACTTGCTTGACTTTACACTTCAACTTTCGCGTAATACTTATTTGAAGTGAATTCATATAAATGGAAGTAAATTGGCTGTCAAGTCGGTGAGGAAAACACTCACAGTGACTTAGACAACTAATAAATTATAAAATAGATACATAACTTATATTTTATAAATTTCTAGAATAATCAAGTATTGTTGAATTGAATTTAGCATGTCAAGTCGGTAAGGAAAACACTCACAATGACTTAGACATTTTATTTCCCTAAAAACTTTGTTGGACCTATGATTTAAGAAAAAGGAATTATACATTTGTAATGTAATAAAACTTTTCTGTATGTATTTAGCTTTATAAAACTAATTAAATAAGCAAATAAAGAAATCAATACAAGTATGGGTCTGTGAGGACAACACTCACTTGACCATATAACTGAATTTTAAATAACAAATGATTAAACAATATATATTTTGCTTGTAAAATATTTTAGAAATGACTAGAATGTGTATAATTTGGAAAAGAGAAAGGAATTAAAAATAACTAAAAGTATAACTAAAATGAAAAAATTGATTTGTACTTAATCTTTATAAAATATTTACTGTCCAAAATAGTGCCTAAAGTTACATAATTCTGTAATAAACTAAACAAAACAAAAAGAAAATATTAAAATACAACTCATAATAACTGTGATGTACCTAGTTTGATGGCTGCTAGCTGACTGAACTCTCCTCAAGCAGCCCACAAAGCCTTATATACTCCTGACAAAACCCACAATACCCACAAAATCCACAACGCCCACAATACCCACAACGCCCACAAAACCCACAATTCTTGATGGAATATTCAAACCAGAATGCGCTAGTATTGCATGTGTATATTTAATTAATTTTCACAGTGATTATTTATGGAAATTACCAACTGGATATGTTACACATTGTTACATTGTGAATGAATCGCCATAAGTAAAAAATAGAAAAAAGAAAAAAAATCAGTTTTGTATTTCGCGGCACATACCGTGTTAGTCTGTCGTTATAGCAATGGTTCGGAAACAGTGTTATGCACTCTTACAATATTACCGAGGTAGTTTATTTGTTTGTTTGTTTGATTAGAATTTTTAACGTAGCTTTAACAATTTTTCAGTCATATCGCTACGATGTCTGCAGTGAGGCACTTTACAGTGATGTCATGCACTGAGACATCATGCCGCAGACATGTAGCATGATGTCTCACTCCGTCACATTATCCTGACACCAGGCCGACCAGTCCTAACACTAATCTCTTTGTGCTGAGCGTCAAGCGAGGCAGCTGTTAGTACCATTTTTGTAAGTCTTTGCTATGACTCGGCCGGGGATCGAACCGACGACCTCCCGCTTCCGGGGCGGACGCTCTAACCACTAGGCCACCGGAGCGGTTCTTACCGAGGTAGAACACATGAAAGGGTAGTCAACAGTTGTAATTACCAAAGAAACAAAGAAGAGGAAACACAAACTTAAATGCAATGACGTATACAAATGAAACCCCAGGGACTATAAACACATTGAGTATGTAGTGTACAGTTTTAAGCTGTTAATTAGAAATAAGCATTAATCGAATTATCAAGGATGCCAGCCGCCGGCATGATACTCCCTATTTTCGCTATCACAAACACGTAAACTATACCAGCTAACTATTAATCGATAGGTAAACAAAACACAAGATCCTAGAAAATAGTAATGTCAACTCATTTAAGAAATTCACTGCTAATGCACAGATTTATAATTTTAAAAAAAAAAATCTATACCGAATTGGACGGCTTGGATGAATAGTGTTTACCGTTTACATGCATGCATACCTCACTCTCTAAATGCAGGTTATTACAATATACTCGATTATTCGGAATCAGCAGATGTTCCAATCAAAGATATTTACCGTAGAAATAATCGGATATTAAAACAATCGTCTGCACCATTAATATATGATCCCATAGCTAGACACAAAACGATTGATCTCAATGGACCTGGAGGATCAGGAAAGACGACACGTGCGATTGAATTATTTCAGAGTTGAGATATGATCGTTTTGACACCTACACACAGACTTGCGCGAGAAATGACCCAACGAGGAACACGGTCATGTACTTATCACAGCTTTTCCGACGGAGGGGAGACGCATGGAATCCCGATCGAATGAAAGATAAATATATTCCGAAGATTATAGTTTGGGATGAAATATGTACTGTATCGCTGGAAAATCTAAAAATATTTGTTGATTGGTTGTTGACGAAAAACACTGCTGTAATAATATGTGGCGATCATGGTCAACCACCACCTTTGTTGGACCGGCTCCACACGAATGGCTAAAGAGATCCGTTGACTATTACAAAGAAATAGTTGACCATCATAGAGCACTTAATTCAATATTGGGGGAGTTTAAAAATTTAATCAGATTACAACCGAATAAAATTCAATGTGAGGTTATGAGTAATATAATCTCAGAAACCTCTTTGAACGACTTTTGGGATACGTGGAGACCAAATGATCTGATAGTTGCAAGTAGAAAGCTAGTTCGTGACACACTTAAACAAAGATTATTTCTGCTACATTAAGAAAAATTCGCATAGTTGCCGGTACCATTATGTTATCTCCCAGCAGATACGCGACAACGGAATATTCTTCTTGACATACAAGGCCAGACGGAGAAAAAATCTCGTGTTGAATGATATTGTTTTAGTTGATGTGAATGTTGTTGATAGCTCGTTATCGGATTGGACGCTATGATACGCAATGACAATACATTCATCTCAAGGATTAACTATTTCTGATATTGTTGTCTGGATTGTGGACGATCATATCAAGGGGTCGAATTAAGTTCATCTTGCGGTGTCTTGCGTCAGGAAATATCTCAGCTACGTAGGATTGTCGTGGATGCGTCAGGAACCACTTGCAATGTTGACAATGATATAGTAAGAAAAAAGTTAGATGGCTATAAACAGTATGATAAAAAAAATAAACGCGACTTCGATCTGGAAGTGCAATTTATCATAACATTGAAACAACAACAGGATAATCACTGTGCAAGCTGTAATTGTATAATGCTGTGGCAATACTCGAGTAAAGACCCAAAACAATTTACCGTGGATAGAAAAAATAACAGTCTTGGTCCTACACGTGATAATGTGATGTTAACTTGTCTTGAATGTAATCGGCGTAGAGGTGCTAGTTAACTGAATGTGGTGGTAATTGTGTATTCTCGGGAATTACCTGTAATTGTTCACGTGTGAATCCACGCTGAGGAGCAGTTGAATCTAATCTGTAGATTGCAGGTCTACCTGTGGATCGTACCACGCTGGATATCTTGCGTGTAGTAATACTCCAAATAGGATCTGTCGCTCTTTTTTTTTCTCCTTCCAGTTCAACGGGTTCGTATAAATACCTGACGATGACATTACCTAATATTGGCTGCCGTGAAACATTATGCTGTATTGGTATATATTTCCTTGTAATCGCATTAATAGGTTTCATGGCATTTGTTCGAGTAACCTCATTGTTTAATGCAGCTATCACACTTGGTAATCTTGCAACCCATTCACGAGCTCTTGTATCATGAATGAATTCCTTCGCGTATTGATATCCAAATAATCTTTCAGCAAGTGTTCGATTAAATCGTTCTACGATCGCTTGATCACGATGAATTTCAGTATGTCCTCGTCGTATTTTAACATTATGTTCGCCTCATTAATGATGATACTGCACCAATAAATTCTTTGCCAGGATCAACTTGTAATAATTGTGGCCATAAATTCGTTCGAAGATAGATGCAACTTCAGTAGCTGTTTTAGTTGATAGTGGTTCTGCTTCTTTATAACTACTTGAAACATCAACAACAGTTAATGCGTATATAAATGTTACTCAACGTATACGATCATGAGGTAAAAAAATAGCCTGATGAACTACATTAGGAACGTTAAGATCAAAATGTGCGTACTCGATTCGTTTAGGCGGTAGTAGATAAATTTGCCATATTGCTTGTCGTGCTAACCACGCTGTGGCGGTAGAACGCGTTACATTTTCAGCATTAGCGAGTTTAACGATTGCTGCTTTACCTTTCCAGTATCCTCTTGGGCTGTAATAAATTGATTGCATTATAATTAATTATCCAGCACCTATTGTTAATTTGGTTTTCATCGCAGATTTTACTAACCAATTGGCCAATCCTTCCTTGAGATTTTTTTTGGGATGGAATTTAATGCGTGAATCAATTTCACATCTGCGATATGTCACTGTTCTAGATCTTTACTTTTATAAGCTACATCATGAACGTGACACGCTTTATCGATTGCATTTACCGGATATTCACCGGATTTTGGTTGATCTTGTTTATCAAGTCTGATATCAAGTCGAGTGCCAGGACCGCAGTAATTATATCCTTGAAGATGTTTATCTCTGGAATATTTAGCCCACGGAGTTCCTGGAAATTTTGACATTACTGTTGCAATGTCACCACCGGTTTTATTTGGTAAAAAGAAAAATTTCTTTCTGCCACATACGGAACATTTTCCAATGTATGCTATTCTTTTATTTTTTTGTTGTAGCTGTAGATAAATCAGTAGTTGAAGTTTTAACATTACAGCGTAAACAAGATAAATCCATGATATAATATTATATTATGGATGTAATTAATTTGTCAGCGATACGAAAACGAGAACAGGTAAAACATTATCCAGCGTTACCAAATTCGATCAGAATGATATTAATAGGCTCGTCTGGATCTGGTAAAACACAACTATTACTTAATCTGGTAATGAGATGGCTGAAATGGAATAAATTGTATTTAGTTGCACCATCTGTAGATGATCAGAGATGCTACGAAGTATTTAAGGAATTTAATGAAAACGCACGATTGCTGAGCGGTGATATTATTGATTGTATAACGATATTGATGAAGAACCATATGTCGATGATCTTGACGGATTCGTTAATAATTTAGTTGTGAATGATGACGTAATGCTAGATAAACAAACGAATCCGGCAAGAATATTTTCTCGAGGACGGCATAAAAATACTGATGTTATTTACATAACTCAGCGGTATACACAAATTCCGAAAGTAATCAGAGATAATTGTAATATTTTAGCTGTATTTAATGGAATTGATACACACATGCTAGGAAATATTCATAGGACCTGGTGTAGCGGGGATATGGACATAAATAAATTCAGAGATTTCTTTTCACGTGCGCAAGCAATACCGTATGGTTTTATAACAATAAATCTGCATGATCCCAGGACAAGATATCGTGTAGGTATCGATCAAATATTTGGCTAATTTGTAGCAGCAGATTGACAAAATAAATATATCCTCTAACTAAATTAAATAGATACTATCTGATATATGACAAAATGTACATGGCTGCGTCAAGGAAGCACAGATAAATATAATAAAAATATGTCATGGAGAATACTTCAAGAAACATAAATATATTTTATCAAAAGATCCACATGCTGGTCCTCGACATTGTGTTGGATGCAATGTTGGCATTCGAGGAAAATATCGGATTTGTAATGAATGTGGTGGAGACAAATACAGAACTTTGATGGCGTAATACCGTCGTGGGATCGAAGAAGGGGTTTTAATACCTAGAAAAGAAACCCCTCCAACCGAGGAAGAATATTACTCAAAGTTAAAAAAATATCTCAGATTGATCGTTTTATCCGATTATTCTTTTTGTTGGATCTATGTACAAGATTTTTTTAACTCTCAGATTGACAATTTAACACATGGAGAATGGAGTCGACTACAACATTGGTTTGGGTCAAGCTAGGTGTAGTTATTGAACTGACTTCTATGTTAGTCATCATTAGTCGATTTGGTAATCAAAAAAGGTGACGTTTCAAATTAGTCTGTTCACCTTCTCTGCTGCTGCTAAGAACAGTGCGGCCATACGTTACTTATACTTTATCTGCATTATATGTCGATGAACAGTGCCGCCATACGACAAATGGTCCCGAGCGTTAGTAATATATATATATATATATATATATATATATATATATATATATATATATATATATATATATATATATATATATATATATATATATATATATATATATATATATATATATATATATATATATATATATTCGTCACATACAGTGTTTGTAAATTATTAATTTTTAAAAAAAGTTTTCCTCTGTGAGCACCATTCCTTCTGCATTTTCAAAATTTAATTGTTGATACAAAAGTGTTACACTCCTACTAAATAAATTGTAAAACACTCAAACACAATCTGTTTCTCTTTAAGCATTTGTATTTGATTTGTCATTAATGAATTTAACATTAAAAAATAACCATGATGTATTTAATATGTTCGTACGTTTAACAGTTGTGGTATATACGTTATATACCAACTACATTACTATGATCGCAGAGAGTTCCAGCTGCAAAGAGCTCTTCGAGATAACTAACAAACTAATGTCAAAGAACACCACTTCCAACTATCTTCTCTCCAGTAGACCTTCCGGACCTGTTTGCAAATTATTTCTGTGGCAGGGTACAAACCATTAGAGATAAGCTTGACAACACTATTTCAAGTTACTCGTACAGTTGCGACACAGAATGTCAGCGATAACCGTTAGAAGCATTTTAACCTGTCTCTATGGATTTAGTATGGACACTCGTGATGAAGAGTGCACCAAAGTCATGTGAACTTGATCCAGTTTCAACATAACTGTTGCTTGAGTGCTTGGACCCAATATTGCCTTCACTAACTGATATTATCAATACCCTTCTCTCATCTGGAGAATTCCCATTATTTTTCAAACTGCCAATGTAAAGCATCTGCTGACCATGACATATTTTTTCACAGTATACTGCATAGAATCCGGCATTCCAAATACAACCTTACTGTGGTTCAAGTCCTACTTAGTCAACATGACACAAATTGTATCTGCAAATGAAATACACCCTAGCCCAGTTGATCCATACTGAGACCATTCTGATCACAACACAAAGACTTTCTCATTCACATCCTTCAACTCAAACAAGAAATATCAGAAACACCTACATTAAATTCACACAGTCAGTACGAAACCTAGGTGTTACTCTGGACAGTACTCTCAATGCACCAGCATATCATGAAAATTAGTAAGGCTGCATATCTTGAGCTGAGACCCATCAGCTCTATTTGCAAATATCTTTCAGTTGATGCCATTTAAACGTTTATGTGTTCATTAGTACTTTCAAGACTGGACTATTGTAACTCAATTATGTCAGGTCGTCTCAATATCTACTCCAGAATCTTTAGAAACTTAAAAACACAGCTGCTCGGATCATTCACGACCAGAGCACACCTGCCCGCTGCTCTGTACCCTACAGTGACGTTCTCTGTGATACGTTTCACTGACGGACTGCAGTCCAAGATACCTATCTGGCCTCACCAATGTGTACACACCAACAATATACTTAGGCTCCTCATCTGAAAATTCTATACCGATTATTCACACTATGAAAACGATGTCATGGACAACGTTCTTTTGCATACCAGGGCCCGCCAATAGTTGATATTACAATTTGTAAAGGCGGTTAGCTTCCATACAGTTGTGAGCCCCCGGAATTTTATTATGGTTTTCCTACTCTGTCCGCTGTCTGAATGGTGGTGGTGATGATGATGATGATGATGATGATGATGATGACGACGACGACGATGATGATGACTACCAGATCATAAGCATAAATGTGCTGTCGACATGAAATATTTCAGGTAAATGCTGGTTAGACTTCGATAACATCCTCAGACTACCTTCATCCTAATTCTCGTAACTCAGATGTATGTGCGATGTCAGGAATAATCGACGGTAGGAAGAAAAATGGATACTCGAATCTTAGTTTTGATGTGATGATTATTAGGTGTTAACTGGATCTGGAATGCTTTGAGACCTGATTATACATACATAACGATCTGGAATGCATTGAGACCTGATTATACATACATAACGATCTGGAATGCATGGAGACCTGATTATACATACATAACGATCTGGAATGCTTTGAGACCTGATTATACATACATAACGATCTGGAATGCATGGAGACCTGATTATAGCTTTGAGACCTGATTATACATACATAACGATCTGGAATGCTTTGAGACCTGATTATAGCTTTGAGACCTGATTATACATACATAACGATCTGGAATGCTTTGAGACCTGATTATAGCTTTGAGACCTGATTATACATACATAACGATCTGGAATGCTTTGAGACCTGAGTATACATCCTTAACGATCTGGAATGCTTTGAGACCTGATTATACATACATAACGATCTGGAATGCTTTGAGACCTGATTATAGCTTTGAGACCTGATTATACATACATAACGATCTGGAATGCTTTGAGACCTGATTATACATACATAATGATCTGGAATGCTTTGAGACCTGATTATACATACATAACGATCTGGAATGCTTTGAGACCTGATTATAGCTTTGAGACCTGATTATACATACATAACGATCTGGAATGCTTTGAGACCTGATTATACATACATAACGATCTGGAATGCTTTGAGACCTGATTATAGCTTTGAGACTTGATTGTAGCTTTGAGACCTGATTATAGCTTTGAGACCTGATTATAGCTTTGAGACCTGATTATAGCTTTGAGACCTGATTATACATACATAACGATCTGGAATGCATTGAGACCTAATTATACATACATAACGATCTGGAATGCTTTGAGACCTGATTATACATACATAACGATCTGGAATGCATGGAGACCTGATTATACATAGATAACGATCTGATTATACATACATAACGATCTGGAATGCTTTGAGACCTGATTATAGCTTTGAGACCTGATTATAGCTTTGAGACCTGATTGTAGCTTTGAGACCTGATTATACATACATAACGATATTTGCGGTATTGTTAGATACTAACAAGACATACAACTGCATCAGTACAGGAGTAATAAGTACTTTAAATAACGAGACCTGATTATAGCTTTGAGACCTGATTATACATACATAACGATCTGGAATGCATTGAGACCTGATTATACATACATAACGATCTGGAATGCTTTGAGACCTGATTATACATACATAACGATCTGGAATGCATGGAGACCTGATTATACATAGATAACGATCTGGAATGCATTGAGACATGATTATACATACATAACGATCGGGAATGCTTTGAGACCTGATTATACATACATAACGATCTGGAATGCTTCGAGACCTGATTATTGCTTTGAGACCTGATTATAGCTTTGAGACCTGATTATACATACATAACGATCTGGAATGCTTTGAGACATGATTATAGATTTGAGACCTGATTACAGCTTTGAGACCTGATTATACATACATAACGATCTGGAATGCTTTGAGACCTGATTATAGCTTTTAGACCTGATTATGGCTTTGAGACCTGATTATAGCTTCGAGACCTGATTATAGCTTCGAGACCTGATTATAGCTTTGAGACCTGATTATAGCTTTGAGACCTGATTATAGCTTTGAGACCTGATTATACATACATAACGATATTTGCGGTATTGTTAGATACTAACAAGACATACAACTGCATCAGTACAGGAGTAATAAGTACTTTAAATAACGAATAAAAACACTTCATATCAAACTTACTAAAACAATGCATAATAATAATAAAATACAAATAGGAACTGATTTGCAGTTTCTTTTACAATGTACACTCTACATGTGGAAATGGAATGATACAACAAATAAAGTAAACTAGTTCTAATAATTATATGTAATAATAGAATGATACAACAAATACAGTAAACTCGTACTGATAATTATATGTAATAATAGAATGATAAAACAAATAAAGTTAACCAGTACTGATAATTAAATGTAATAATAGAATAATACAACACATAAAGTAAACTAGTACTGATAATTATATGTAATAATGGAATTGTATATATACATATATACATGAAAATTACTTACTGTAAATTTGGTTATAGCGCCCTGGTTTAAGGAATTCTTAGATTTGTGTAATTAATTGTGCGATTATTGGAATTCGGTGCAATGGAAATATTCCTTAGCCCAAAATAATTAGCCAGTTGCTAGGAGAAAACGTCACGGAATGAAGTGTTAGTGAGTTTCTATGATATCATTTTTCACTTGTAGAGAATTCATGCCAAAATGGATCCCTGTCGTAACATAGTCCATATTAAAATCTAGTAGGTTACATTGGTGATGTGACTGCAGTGGCAGTATATACAGTAAATTACACAATAGAATAAATAAGAATGGACTTAGATACCGTTTATGTCGTTATGCTGGCAAATTTGGTGCAGTTGTATTGGCGAAATGTGCCTGGGAACCATACATTAAATGGCTTAAGGCAGTGGACTTAAAATAGTCCCCTGTATTGGGAGAGAGTTGTATATTTTCCATGGCTTGAACTGCTGACGACACGGAAACCTGATGAAGACAAACCATACAACCATACAGATGCGCGGATTATATATATATATATATATATATATATATATCAGGTTGAATATATGTGGTCTTGCATTGATTAGAGTAAAATTTATTAATAGAACGGACACGTCGGGCATTCTAATTTACAACATAAGTTGTGTTTAAGTCTTTGGAACTTTGGAGTAAACTTATGACTTCTAGCGGGAATCGAGCCAGGGTTTGACAACCACTCGGTCAAGCAAAGACCCCTGGCCTGTAACAATATGATTTGTCATTGAAGAACAATACTGCTTTTTGGGAGGGGGGGTGAACTTCTTCTTTTTCTGGTGGAAGCATAATGAAACGTCGCTGTGATTGCAACAATATCACGATGAAGATCACATACTTACTAGATACGAATGAAGCAGATTGTTTAGACAGATATGAAAAGGAAGTATATTGTTTAGATCAATAGGAACACTAAGGATAGTTTTCAATAATTTGAATTGACTAGATGTAAATATCCCACCTGAGATTAGAACCAATCCCTATAACTAAAAACTGCTCAACATGCTTGTAGTAAATACGGAGATATGAAATATTGTCTTTCAAATAAGAAAATTAAGAATTCAATAAGCTTAAATCCACTAGCCATGTAAAATTGTAGTACTATATGCATAATAATTAGAGGTACTCCACATAATTTCCAGATAAATAAGCACCCCCACCTCTTTGTTGATATTGATAGACGATATACCAGTAAATATTATTACAGGTGAGGAGGTTGCTTTATCGGCCTAGGTGTTGCTGTACATGTAGAGTCCGGTAGTTTGTATTGTACTCATATAATAATGTCCTGACTCGTAATAATGTGCCACTCATAATAATATAATTCAAGGTTTCCTTGTTTAATTCTCTATAATTACCAGATAATGTCTCTTTCCAATAATATTATGAGAGCACCTGTATTTCCTGGAACAATTAATTTAAATTCCAATCAAAATACTGTACATGACAATGATTTCTTCGCAGGTGGTAATGCGCGAATAAATACTTTCCCCCAGTAAACAGGATAAAGTATGATCTAGAAGGTCAAAGGTTGATTTCTAGAACAATATTAGTTATAGTTAGAAAGTCTGTTACTAAAATTATAATAAAGAACATGGTAAAATATCCTTGACTCAGAATACGATAAATATCGTTACTTTTATTGATAACGATCCTAATATATTATCTATGTTTAGAGAAAAAAAAAATGATTCTGGTCATTGGACAATGAACTTGGAGTTGGACATAATAATACTAATAATGATGACCTTGTATAGCGCCTAATCTTTCGAAGCTCTAAGCTCTTTACACCATCAATAATGATATGACTGCACTACAGAAAAACAAATGACAAAAACAATGAAATTGGAAAACATAAAAACATGCTGAAAACATATAAGATACAAAACATTATTAGGTCGCTAAGTTTGTCCCTGCAGTCGAAACAGGTGAGTCTTAAGAGCACACTTAAAAGGGACTACTGTATCTTTGTGTCTACTTTCAATGGGCAATTCGTTCCACGTCGCTGGGCCCTGGTGTGCAAACGAACATTGTCCATATGACTTTGTTTTCACCTTGGGAACAATGAGTATACGATTATCAGAAGAAGAGCGTAAGGATCTAGCTGGTGTATACACATGGGTGAGGTTGGATAGTTATGTTGGACTGGAGTCTGTCATTGCAACATAGAACAGAGAACAAATTTGGTGTTTGATTCTGTATCTAATTGATAGTCAATGTAGGGTACAGAGCAGTGGTGAGGTGTGCTCTGATCGAGGTACTCTAAAGATGATCCGTGCAGCTGTGTTTTGAACTTTTCAAAGTTTCTGGAGTAAATATTGTGACGAACCAGACAGAATTGAGTTACAATAGTCCAGTCTTGAAAGTACTAATGAAGACACAAGTGTTTTAGTGGCATGAACTGAAAGATATTTACGAATGGAACTGATGCGTCTCAATTCAAGATATGCAGCCTTGCATATGTTCATGACATGTTGGTGAACTGTGAGAGTACTGTCTAGAGTAACGCCTAGGTTCCGTACTCACTGTGAGAATTTAATGTTGGTGTTGCTGATATTTATTGTCTGAAGTTAAGGATGTGAATGAGAAAGTCTTTGAGTAGTGATCAAAATAGCCTGAGTTTTATCATCATTCATCTGCAGCTTGTTACATGTCATACTTGATTTCACATCAGAAATGCACTTCTCTACTCCATGGATGGTAGCATCTACTTCAGTTGGGTGGCTAGACTTGTATATTTGGTTGTCATCAGCATACAATTGGTGCGAATCTGGGTGATGATCTATGATACTTGAGAGCGGCCGAGTATACAGAATGAAGATAACAGGTCCACCAACAGATCCCTGTGGAACACCACAACATACGTTAACTGGGCTGGAGTGTATTCCATTTGCAGATATAATTTGTTTCCTGTTCACTAAGTAGGACTTGAATCACTGTAAGGCTATATTCTGAATGCCAAATATATGCTGGAGACGGTGAAGTAATATATCATGGTCAATTGTGTCAAATGCTGCAGATAAATCCAGGAGAGTGAGGACTGTAATATTTCCACTATCCAAGCAGAGAGAATGTCACTAAATACTTTCAGAAGAGTAGTTTCCGTACTGTGGCAAGGGCGATATGCAGACTGTACATTGCTAAAAAGACTTTTTTTAATTCAAATGAGATACAAGTTGAGTTACAACAACCTTTTCTAAGATTTGTTTATATAAATGGGAGATTAGAAACTGGGCAGTTTTATTGATACTCTGCATTTGGTGACTGGGGCATGTTTTTCAAGCAATGAACGCAGGCAGTTATTAACTTGTTCCGCTGTTGGATGTAAGAAAGTTGTTAGCTTTTCTTGGATGTCCTGCATGAATTTGGTTCTATTTATTATACAGAGGTTTCTCTTAGTAGCAAAAAGAGGTGGGGGGTTAGGGACTGATACTATGAGATGGCATACCATGCAGAGGTGATCCGATGCAAGTTCGTGGGATACAAGGGTGGATTGCAGAATATTATCATCAGTTCTATAAAGAAACCAGTCTAAAATGTGACCAAGTTTATGGGTATGATGGTTAACTAAATGTTTAAGATTGAAAACATGAATGGAATCTAGGAGAGTAGTATATGGGGATACTATAGGGACAATGGGAAATCCAGTTAAAAACAGCTTGGGACAATATGGAGACAAGATTTATATGGACAATGGGAAATCCAGTCAAAAACAGCTTGGGACACTATGGGGACAAAACATCTTGGGACAGTATAGGGACAAGAAAAATTGAACATGGTGGGACTGTATAGGGACAAGGAAAATTGAACATGGTGGGACTGTATAGGGACAAGGGAAATGAAACATGGGAAATATGATTTGTATGGGTATAGGGGACTGTCTAGTGACAAGGGGAAAAATGGTGGCAAAGAAAGCTAATATCTTTTAGAGACCTATGAGTGGCCCTGAAAATGGCCTTTGGATACTTCTTCTTTTATTTTCTGCTGTTCCACCACCTTTTTATTTTTCCAATGATTCCCGTTTTCTTCTTCTTCTTCTTTTCGTCCTCGGGAATCCAGTTATCATGTCCCATAGCTCTAAACTTTTCCTGAACTCTGATCCATCTCTGATTGAGTTAATCAAAGTCCTCTTTCTTCTTTTTGTTCTTTTTTTTCCTTTCTCTCCTTAGCCCAGTTATCTTTAATCTGGATCACCTGTTCTTCCATCACCTTTCTTATCATTGCTTTTGCTTTCTTTAGCCGGTCTAGTCCCCACTTCACATATTCCCACTCTATCAAATTTAATGTTTCTTCTAGAAAGCATCTCACTTTTATGACATTATCAAGTGCCTCTTTCAAGTTCCCTATTCTTATATATTTTGTTTTAATAAGTCTTTTTAATTTCTTGACTTCCTCCTCTATCATGCCTTCTAATAGATCTCTCGCTATTTTCAAATGTTTTACAAAGCCCAGGTCACACTGAAATTCTTCCTCAAGTCTTTCCACTTCATATTCTGCATCGATGATCCCAAACCAGCTGTCTCGGAGTTGGATAAACAAATCGATGTTCATCTTGATGTGTTCAAAATTGAATGGCTCAAATGACGGACGATTGTGTATATATATTTTAAGCACTGACGTGAAGGAAAACACCCCATACCGTTTATGTCATTATGCTGGCAAATTTGGTGCAGTTGTATTGGCGAAATGTGCCTGGGAACCATACATTAACTGACTTAAGGCAGCCAAAACAAACCATATTATTTTCCAAAATCACGCCATTTACTAACCACACACACACACACACACACACACACACACACACACACAGAGTAAAGAGTTAGTGTTTATAATCACACTACTCCTCTCTCATACCAATGGCAATTTGAACAGTCTCTTTTCGAGACATTTGGTCAGCCCTGAAAAAGGCTGTTTTTTAAACTTCAAAATGCACCTGGCTAATGCTGGCATCTCCCAGGTCTAGCCCCGCACACACATCTCCTACTCCAATCGTTCTCCCGATTCACTCTTGTGATTTGGAGCGCAGAGGGAGAATGAGTGGCTTCACTATCCCAATATTCCGTTTGAAGGATAGTGAAAGTCTCTTCATGTCTTCCTCTATTCCGCAACCGTGGATGAGACTGTGGTTGTTGCGGCCACAGGTGCTCGACGCGAGCTTGATGTGAAGAAAAAAATAATAATTTAAAGAAAAAAAAACATACAGAGTGAGAAAAATACCTTAGAGTACCCCCATGACCCATTCAGACATATGACCCCCTCTATATTACTATATAAAAAGAGAAGGTTCGTAACTTCCGAACACCTGGTTCCACCCATGACCCTCGATTTCATTATGCTATTTCTTTATTTAAAAGCACACGACCATTCTCTATGGCTTGTTTTACTCCTGAGATATTTTTCTATTCATCAAGCCATCATTGACTGTTCTACGTTGTACCAAACTGAAGTTACGCCTTCCGAAACGTGCGATTTTCGCGAATTTTTCATCTGTGGACAAGTGCGAGCTACTTTGACAACCGGTGAAAAGAGCTAGATTTACCGTGCTTGCGACTCTACGACGTATGCCTTCTTCAATTACAGAACAGTGGTAAATGCAAAAGTAAGTTTTTACTTACCATTAACTTTATTCAACTTTAGAAATCCTGTTCCATGGAAGAATTAGACATTTTCTTCTTCACTGCACAAAACTTAAGCAATCAACTCTATTTTCAAAACAGTTAAACTATGCGGCACACACGTCAACGCCGAAATATGATTGGCTCAAAAGGTTATACTTAAATAACATCAATGCACAGCGTCTGTTTCACGATGCAGATTATTGTGTATCCCGGCAAAAATAGGTATTAGCATGATCACATTATGTTATAATTCGAATATGTTAACTGAATGAGGGTATAGATTTAGTGTTGCAGATACTCATTTGCATAAATTAATTAACAACTTTGTCATGATGATCGTGTTTTAGCATTAGTATAACAATCGGAGTTTTCGGCACTTATCGACTTACACTGTTTTGACATATCGCGGGATACAGTCAGCTTTAAATGCGTTACAAAACTTGAAGAGCTTTAGTCAATGAATGTGTGCATACATAATGTTGTGTATACCATATTTACAGTTTTTGATCAACATTGTTTATTGGGTTTTCTTTTGACAAGACTTTATTTTCGTGACGTATGATTCTAAATGCTTTCTGACCTAGTCATTAGCAGGCAATATTCTGCCAGCTTCTGTTAACACCAAAAGTGGTTATTTTGTACAAGTCATAGTGAGGCATTTTGTTTGAAACACCGTATTGTACTTTTATACATTTTAAATAAAAAGCAGTTATTTTCACTTAGTTTTTTTTCTAGGCATTTTATTAATGTTGAATGAAATTTCCAAATGCTTCTCTTTTGAATTCTTTATTATAAATTTGTATTGTCAATTTACTCAACTGCAATGGGATGTGGTTGAATCATTTAAAAGGTCAGGTTGCATGTTGCATATTTGTAATTAACATACTTAGGTAACATTTTTAAACTTCATCAGTAAAATTTGTTTAAAAAAATACTGGTAAGAAGTAGACAATCATGTTTCATTTAAAGCAAAATGAGGCATTTTATCTCATTAAAAAGGGCCATAATGTGTACATTGGAGGACAGGCAGGTACAGGGAAAACCTTCTTGTTACAAGAATGTGTAAAATATTTAAGAGAGGAAGGCAAAATTATATATTTAACATGTACAACTGGCATTGCATGCACCGATTATCCTTCCAGCATTTGTGCAGAGACAATACATAGGTGGTCTGGAATTGGAGATGGGAGGCTAACATGTAAAGAAATATGTCATTTCATTACAACAAATAGCAACATGAAAACCACTTATGAGAAATAAAATCTGCTGATATTTTAATAGTAGATGAAGTCTCAAAGTTTAGTAAGCGACATTTTGAGAACTTGGAATCTATTTGTTCCTTAAAGGACCCATCAAAATTATTTGGTGGGATGCAGATTATTTTTTGTGGAGATTTCTTCCAGTTGCCACTTATGAGGATTATCTTGTGCGATGATGATGGCAGTTATTGTTTTGAATCAGATTTGTTTGACATGGTGTTTGTACACAGAGTATTTTTAAAGGATATTGTGAGGCAAACTCAATATGAGTTAACCAATGCTCTAGCTGAACTATCTGGAACCAGAAAAGAAATTGGTAAGGACACAATTTCATTAATGGACCAGTTGTCTAGACCCCTGGCAGATGATGGGATGTCTAGTCTTAAACTTTTTGCTACCAATCAGATGGCTGATGATTACAACAGACATCAGAAAATGGAAGTTCAGTACCATACTGTATGAATCAGACAAAGAAGATGGTAATGAATCTGATGAAAGAGAGTTAGAAGAAAAGAATGATGAAATTTGCAAGCTGTGCCAAAAGAAATATGTGGAAGGGTAATTTTGGATACAGTGTGATGTTTGTTCTGGCTGATATCATAGAAAATGTGCAGGGTTAAGTAAAATTAAGAGATGGCAAAAATTCAGTAAGACTGGAATAAAATTCACATGTTTGTGGTGTCAGTAGATACTTATGCATTGCATGCCATGGACACTCATTAATATTGATTAGTATGATTTATTAGGCATACTATATATTGATTTAACATTCATTTGGCACTGTCTTCTGCATGCAAGATTTGCCATACAAGTTTTCATTTAAAGGCCTGTCTACACTTCCTATCACAGGTGATCAGTTCATACCATTTATTTAAGCCTGTGTGCAACATTAAGGTATTGCACTGGCAATGAAAATTTAGTTTAATAATTACATTTATTATTACAACTGGAAATGCACAATAATTGTATGTTTCATTTTGTTGCTCATATTATGTGTTTTACAAGTTTGTTGACCTATAGGGTTTCTTGTGAACATTTTATGTGATTATATTTAGAATACTATGAACAAACTTCATGCATATGTATTTTCATATATATCCTTCTTTTTTCACATAATATTACTGCTGCATTTCTGTATTTAGCATACAGTATCATGACATCATTTCATAACTTTGTTGCAAAAACAGTTGCAACTGGCTCTTATAAATGAAGAAGCAAATGTGACTGCATCCATATTTTGTGAAGCATGTGAACAATGGAATGATAAGACCAATATTGTCATTCCCTATCAATTTCCATATCACCAAACCAAAAATTGCCATCCTGGTGTGAAGTATGAGTATCCCAAAGCTATTAAAATTCTTTGCAAGGGAAGGTATTTGGATCAGCAGTATAAAACCAGGAATAACTTTGGAATATTAGTTAGTTTTGCATCTAAAAGGTTTGCAAGAATTGCAGAACAGTTATTCTGTGTACAGACCAACATTGACTATGGGAAACTATGCATTTATATATGGCTAGGGACATGCGATCTCACTAATAAACTGGAAGGTTTTATTTTAAGGATTGAAAAATACAGAAAAGTTGAGCAGCGTTTTGAATCATAGTATGTTAGGCTCATCCAACTCTGCAGAAACAAAAAATGTAAAATTGTATTTCTCGAGATGCCTCATATCTCAGTCTATGAATTGAACATGAGCAAAGGGCATGATGACCCCAAACTATTCAAGAAGTAGGATATTCAGCTTAAGGAGCAAACTGATTTAGTAATTGAGCTGATACTGCATTTAAATGAGCGACAAGATTCATTTTCGCCTATATATAGCCTGGAAATATAGAACTATAGGAACAGAACAAATAAGAAGAAGCAATGGAGCTACAATTTCAGGTTATGCTTTGATGGTGTGCATCCAGGAGAAGTATTATCTACAGTGTGGTGGAAGAGACTTCATTCTTACATCTCTGCTTTTCTTAGTACAAACCATTACTGGGTTAATTAAATTCATTTCGGAAGCATGTTATGTGCTTCATACAAGGTGCCCAATTTTTTAAGTGTAAAACTTTCATGTACTTCACATACAAGTGCTAGGCACCACTAACATTAATGAAGATTTTGATTGTTAAAGAGCAGGCATGGCCCATTCAGTGTTTAACTTATTTTGCCATTTGTTTTCTCTCTTTCTATCTCTTTATATATATATATATATATATATATATATATATATATATATATATATATGTTACAGAGAGATAATTAATGATTCTTTGTTTTAATCACAGTAGTGAAGGATTTTTATATGATTAAAAAAAAGAAACAATTATGGTCACACCAATATTTTTATTTTTTTACATATTTTTTATAACTGGATGAATAAATTGACATTGTTTCACCCAGAGTATTATGAAGGAAGCACTAGCCATTTGACACATTATTATTTTATTAATGTTCAAAAGTAAGTTAGTCTATATAGGGATTGGACAGACCCTACACTGGCTTTGAAAGTGATATATAATAACAACATTTAGTTATATGTCTAGCATAACATGGAATTCTGGATGGTGTCACCAAATTACTTGGCTGTAGAAAGTTGGAACAGACCTTTATCTTGTACACTTGGTTTGGAAATATTAACAGATCCTAGAGATATGCAATTATATGCTTAGCATAAAATATAAATGTATGATTGATGTTTACAAATCACTTTATTATGGATTTTTGTGATTGACCCAGTCATTCAGTGACATGTTTCAAAATACTATTGATATGAAAGATTACAATAATATACTTTCATGTAGCTATATTTGAAATTTTATATTGCAAATGTTTTTTTACAGAACCAATCAATCAGTAAATTGTGCATACCTTAATAGTAGATCAATAACTGTACATTTCTTATTTTATAATCATTCTGGTTTTGTACATGTAAGCAATTTTGTAAAACAAAAAGAACATTTTTGTAGGTCTATTACCACCACTCCACTGTTTACAAAATCACCCATGCATGTATGGTCTTATCTTGAAAAAAGTAGTATATGTTGTGTATTACTTACAATATATGTTCCTTTTATTTGATGCCTGTTTGCTTCTATGCAAAATGAACAATGTAGGAAAATAGTATAAATTATTTTTTGTGAGAGGTCATATATGTATTTTTTCATATAACAATCAGTCAATTTTGGTAACACTAGTTCTGCAAGTGTATTAATTAATCAGAGCAAGGTGACAACATTTCAGATTTGAAAAGGTTTTAAATAATCTTGTCAGATAACATTTACTGTACAATATGCATTGAGTACAGTTTTCACTTTTGTGTTTCTTGTTTTTGTGGTACTTGCTGGAATGAATATTTTATATGCATAATTGATATTATATGATAAGTTTTCTTCAAAGTTTGAATGATTAATGTCATATTTCTGAATAATAATCAGTTTAAAAGATTTTTTTTCTTCATAAAAGAATAGGGATTTCTCTAACTTATAAAAATCAGAAGACCATTGTGATGAGCAAATGTCATATTGTCTTATATATATAAAAAAAGTAAATTTCAGAGTAAATTACCTATATCAAATTTTAAACTACTATACAAGAATTATAATAATTTTTTTAATAACAATTTCTTTTATTCCTTAATAACAATAATAATAATAATACTTATTATTAATAATGTTATTATTATTATTATTATTATTATTATTATTATTATTATTATTATTATTATTAAAGTAATTATTTTCTAATATGTTCAGATATTTGGAAAACAGTATTACAAGTTCAAATTATTTTCAATTCTTAATATAAATGTAATTTTTAGAAAGCCTAACTTGCCAAGTCATAACAGCCATGATAATCTATCATTTAAACCATTAACCAATTTCTGTTCTGTCGTATCTATTCCAGCGTCTGCAACTGACCCATCTCAAAATTTAAATTTCGCGCAACTTTTTGGTTGTGAAAGTGGGTCAATTCAGGGGAGTTAATTAAGCTATGCATACTAACTATTATACAATCAATAAAATAATAATTAGTGCACTACGTTAAATTAAAATTTACAGAAATACGCTAGATAATGACTGAAAATATTTATTTATCTTGTGCATTGATGTTATTTAAGTATAACCTTTTGAGCCAATCATATTTCGGCGTTGACGTGTGTGCCGCATAGTTTAACTGTTTTGAAAATAGAGTTGATTGCTTAAGTTTTGTGCAGTGAAGAAGAAAATGTCTAATTCTTCCATGGAACAGGATTTCTAAAGTTGAATAAAGTTAATGGTAAGTAAAAACTTACTTTTGCATTTACCACTGTTCTGTAATTGAAGAAGGCATACGTCGTAGAGTCGCAAGCACGGTAAATCTAGCTCTTTTCACCGGTTGTCAAAGTAGCTCGCACTTGTCCACAGATGAAAAATTCGCGAAAATCGCACGTTTCGGAAGGCGTAACTTCAGTTTGGTACAACGTAGAACAGTCAATGATGGCTTGATGAATAGAAAAATATCTCAGGAGTAAAACAAGCCATAGAGAATGGTCGTGTGCTTTTAAATAAAGAAATAGCATAATGAAATCGAGGGTCATGGGTGGAACCAGGTGTTCGGAAGTTACGAACCTTCTCTTTTTATATAGTAATATAGAGGGGGTCATATGTCTGAATGGGTCATGGGGGTACTCTAAGGTATTTTTCTCACTCTGTATGTTTTTTTTTCTTTAAATTATTATTTTTTTCTTCACATCAAGCTCGCGTCGAGCACCTGTGGTTGCGGCTGAGACTGTGGTTGTTGCGCCCAATTCACTCTTGTGATTGGGAGTGACGAGGAAGCTGCCTGTGCTTGACGAGCTGATTCTGGTGGTGAAGGCGTCCTCACCTCAGGTTTCACCCGACAGGCTTTAACCATCATGCGGTGAGGCAAGATCGGTCTTCTCTTCTCCTCCTCTTCTTTCTTTTTTCTTTCCTTCTCTTCTTTTTCAATCCTGGCCTGTTCTGCTATGGCCTCCATTGCCAGCTCGTCCAGGTGACGTCTAGCATTCTCCAGGTGCATTTGAAGCACTCTCAATTTTTGTACTCTACTCATCTTCTTTGGCTCCAAACGTCAACGATAGGTAGCCAGACTGACGAATGATTCTTTATATATATCTTAAGCACGGAAGTGATGGAAACCCCCCCCCCCCAGGATCCAAAAACTTACATTATTCCTATCATCACCAAAACACGCGGACGTGATGGAAAACACCCCCTCCGATCCAAAAACTTACATTATCCCAATTATCATCACCAAAACACGCTGACTTAAACGAAAACACTCACGCATTTTTACTTTACTCATATAAATTATAAATTTAACAAGTTCTTTTGAAAAATACGATGTGCTTCTAGACTCACTTCAAACAAAAGTAAAAAGAGACAGTGATTATAGACTCACTTTTATTTTTTTCTAACTTCATGACATACCATTAGCAAATTGAATGATTAATTCTTTTCGAGAATATTGGGTAGCCCTGAAAAGGGCTGTTTGTGTGTGTGTGTGTGTGTGTGTGTGTGTGTGTGTGTGTGTGTACGAGGAAGGATGACAATCTTTTATCGTCTAAGATTGCGTCCTCGTCTGGCAACAGGATAGGGTCTGCTTCTTCGGAAAGAAAAAGAGAACTCTTTCGTGCCCACACGGCAGTCGACAAAACTTCTGTCTGGTTCCTGTTGCTGTTGTTGCTGTTGCTGCTGCGGTTCTCTCTGTTCTCTCTGCTGCTTCTGAAGTCTATACTTCTCAGTCCATTCTTCTTTGTCTTTTTGAATTTCCTCTCTGAAGAGTTCTTCTGTGAGGTCTTCCGTTACTTGTACCATTCTAACATTCTCTATCTCTTCAGGCTTTGGCATTAGATTGTGTCTGATACGATGCAGAGTGACGTAAGCTTCGTTCAGCTTAGATAGTCTTGAGCACATCTTCGTAGGAGGATGAGTCAAACAATGGATGGCCAGACTGGAGACTACCCCTGCTTTATATGGTTCTAGCGCAGACGTGATGGAAAACACCCCTCGACGGTTTAGGGTTCGGAAACATTGGGATAGTTTGATGCGAGGGATAGAAAGAAAAATCAAAGAGCATCTATATGAATAAAAATGTAAAACAAACGACAGACGCATTGGTTTCAAAACACAACATTTTTATTCAAATAACAAACATTTTTTCAACTAATAAACATTTTTTCAAATAACAAACATTATTTCAAATAACAAACATTTTATTCAAATAACAACATTTTTTTCTTCCATAACACTAATACATTATCTTTGACATGGTTGACAACGTTGCGAATTAAATTGAGATTTCCACTGTTGGAAGTCATTGGGCCATTGATGTACATACACTACGTTTCCTAGCTAAAGACAACAGATAGCCATGATGGTCACAAAACCATCGATCTACTTTGTCATCGTTTCGAGACGAATGACGATCAAAATAAGTCACTAAATGTTCTAAAGAATATCCAAGACTGCGATGATGCAGATAATAGACACAATATTGTCCACACACCATAAAAGCTGTGCCTTTTAATTTCACATTATTGAATCGTGTCGTCTGGGCATTTATTCTCATAAAGTCAATATATCATCTTCCAAAGGGGGTAATCCATACGAATCAAAATAACCCTCTTGAGGAAAGTAGACAGCTACCCAGTGAGTTCCTGGAAGATGACTATCATCTGTGTTGATGACATAAGCTTGATTCTCTTGAGGTTTGCGATGAGGTAGTTCATCTTTAGCACACACGACATGATTCCAAGACGCAGTGTACGAACTACGGATCAAAAGATAATAAAGTTCCCAGGTATCCATTTGTTTCTTGTGTAGCCTTGTGTTTTTTTTTTCCTTTCTTCACAGATGATGATAAGTCATCAATTCGATCCAGACGTTTTGCTTGAAAAGGTCTGTCAAGTAACTGTTGGTTTGCCAAGAGAGCTTCGATGCGATCAATTTCTGGAGCAAACAATGGAGGAGAGAAATGAGCACACAAGTCTTTATACCACTGAAGTAACACGGCTTCTTCTGAGATGAGACTCCAAGCTTCGTTCAGATAATCGTCCAACTTTTCTTCTTCACTCATCATCATACATTTATCGTGTTGAATTTGACTGGGATGATCGATTTGACAACCATAACAATCTTTTTTAATCATGTCTCTCATTTTGTTCTCCAAGTGGTGTGCAAAACAGACGACTAACTGTTGTTCCCGTTCTGGTCACCTGGACTGCATGATCACTACCTCTTCTTTTTTGGTCTTTAGGGTCTGCTTTCTCTGTAACCTCACATTCCATTTCCATGGATTCTCCACTATTCAAAGAGGGACAAGAGTTTTCCATAGTGTTTAGTAGTCTAGAATGACTTCTCTCAAACTGTTGATTTCTATGGTGTTATCGAATTCGGCATATAGAATAACATTCACCGGATGGGGAAGACCTGGTGCAAACTGAAGTTCCACACGCAGTTGTCCAGATTTTATAGGGTGGAAATGTCCCTCGTCGCTGCCTTGGTCTGGAGTGAAATCAAAAGCCCACAACGTGTAACCTCCTGCATAATAGTCGTAGGAAATACCGTGACTGGTGTTGGTTCCTAACTGTCCTGTGGCTTCGTACAGTGACAAGTACGATCTCAAGTAATTCTTCTGGGTAAAATTGGGTTCGAAGGGTCGGGTACACAAAGTTTTGCCATCGCGACTGACTTCGATTTTGGTTACTCCGTAGTACTTAAACTCGAAAGGATTGTGATTGTGGGCACCGTTGAGGGCTTCATTGTTGACGATACCAATGAATAAACGTTTGGGGAACTGTCCTTGGAACAGATGATCTTCGATCTTAGATCGGAGTCCAGCGGCAATGGTGAAAGTTTTGACTTCCACGCGTCGTATCGGATACTTGGCTGTTGCTCTGATCAAAGTGTGACTGATATCATTTCACACTTTAGGTAACACTTCCACACGACGCACATATAACCTGGCTTCTTGGATCATGGTTTTGTAGTATGAGCCATCAAATGGAAAGTAGCACTGCTACGATTCAGTCTCAAGCGAATATCTACTTCGTTCAGCAAACACTTCTCTTGAAACCACATGTCCAAATGCAATCGATCGAACAGTTCTAAACTACGTCCTTGCAGAATTTTCTTTCGACGCTCGACAAAACCCTCTTTGAGAGGATTGTTTTCGTCTGCGACCAGGACTGTGCTGTTAAACGTATTTGTACCTGCGGTGTCAGGTTTCCATACCACGCAAGCATCTAAATGAGTGTTCTTGGCTTCTTTTCCGTACG
Source organism: Unio delphinus (assembly GCA_029339505.1). Taxonomy (NCBI): domain Eukaryota; kingdom Metazoa; phylum Mollusca; class Bivalvia; order Unionida; family Unionidae; genus Unio; species Unio delphinus. The sequence goes on along the minus strand of JAQISU010000238.1, from coordinate 2,071,957 downwards.
TCAAGAGATTTTCGAGGTACGGACGGTAAGGGTAAGTATCCATGGTAATGCTGACCAGTTTGTTATTAATGTACAAATCCACTTCGCTGAACAAGGAATGCATGAAATTGTTGACAGGAGCTACTAGGGCATCGGCTGCTGGATTGGTGTTGTCCGTTTTAATCACTTTCACTTTCAAATACAAGTAACTGTTGTTGAGATCGATGTAATCTTCGGGTTGTCCTTTGATTTCAAACTCGATGGGAGCTGAATCCGTGAAAGAGTGACGGGATGAAATTCAACCCATTGGGCTTCTTGCATGGTCATCATCGTGGGTGGCATGGCAAAGAGATCTAGTTCCGACTTGGAACAGGCACAAAATTCTTGGTGCATCATTTTTTCTCTTAGTCTCTATGTGTTTTTACTTTTAATAATCAAAAATGTCTAAGTCTCGAGCGGTTTTTTTTTTCTTCGTCTTTCTAGCTTTAGAGGTATGGAGACTTATGAAAGGGTGTCTTCGTCGTCGCTTTCTACCTTGTCCTTGCTGTGTCGTCAGGGAAGCAGGAATGCCAGACTCTGTACCGTTCAGGGCATTTATAGGACTTTCTCGTCGACCCAAAATCTCTTTACCCGTTTGAAGCAAGACATTTTTGCCTGCTCTCAAGAAAGCTTCTTTGGGGTTTTGTTTGTCAATGAGAACATTTTGAAGAAAATTTTTGCCGTGAGTCAATGCGGCATCTTTTAAGGCGTGCAATCCTCGTGCCACCATTGGTTTCAAAACAGGGACCACGGAACGAAAGGCTGATTTAAACATATCTCCTAAACCATGTCCTCGTTGTCGAGTGACTCCTTGGTATGCAGGATACATCACTTTTTCAGTTGTTCGAGAATCGTTTTTGAAAATGGAGTTTCACTGTGACTTTCCCTTTGGTAAATGGAATATTTTGTCCTAGCTCTCCTTTTATAGTAATGTTGACACTGTCGAAATACGACTTACTGTAAATAATGAGGTTGTACAAATTCACGGTGAACGTGAAAAGTATTTCAACCTTCGTCGTCAGCGGTGACAGAATCCACTTTGAAAGGAATGACACGCAGTAACGGTACAGAGGTGTGTCCTACCACGTTGTACTCCACCACATCGGAGTACACAAACATCAAGTTGAGACCTTGGTTCATTTCTACAGGGGATCGAAAATATTTTGCAAAATCTGAGTTATTGGTTATGCCTGGCATTTCATTTTTCTTGACCAACCTGAAGTCTCCACTCAAAATATCATACAATTCATAACAAAAGGTAATGGCTATCATTTTATCCTTTGAAATATTCATCATGAGGCGACGAGCCACTTTATGGTACTTAAAGGTAACACTTTGTTTGACTTGACCCAGAGCTTTACCAAACACAACATTGAACCTGGTAGCAAGTGTAGTCACTAAATGTTGACCACTAAAATAATAACCTGCAGGAATGGTGAACACATAGGTGGACCGATTAGTTTTGGGTTCGGTGGGGTAGTGTGACCTCGTGCGTCTAAGGCTTTTGCAATTGCTCGTCAAACACTTCTACTGTAAAAGTGTTTTGACTTTTGACGATGTTTTTTTATTTGTGTCGGGTGTATTATTTCCACTAAAGCCACTTCCCAATGATCATCTTGATCCAAATGCATGGCTTGAGGTAATTTAGCCGTGTAACAGCACAACGTGTTCTTAGGAAACACCTCCATGGAACTGTCACTGGGTAACGTTCAGTAAAATTGGTTAATATTGTTGTTCATAATTCCAATGTTCTTCTGTCCGACGAGTCACTCGAGGTTAAAGGAGTGTCTAAAAGAGAATTGTGATTGGAAGGGTGACTGTCAGGAGAATGACTAACGTTGGACGCAAGACTCCCAATATTGTTAATGTTGTTCCCGTTGTAAGAGTATTTCAGGGAAGGATTGGGAAGAAGATAACCGATGCAACTGTTGAGTAAAATAGTCCACAATTGTTTGTCTCTTTGTTGCAAACTCAAATTAGCAATGGCTGCACCAATAACACAATAAACCACAAAGATTTGACAGAAAAAGACGATTTGGGTTTTAGGGACACGCTCTCAACAAGGGTTGCGTTTGTAAATCTTGCAGAGATGACGTGGGTGAAGGAGTAGTCACTGTGGTTGCTGAAGCTGTATTGAAGGGCATGATGGTCACTTCTTTTTATAGTCGATGACTTGCGAAGCGTCAATCCAAGAATCAAAACTAGGAGGATATCCTTTCCAACTTACTTTGACTTCTTTGACACGACGTTTTCCTACTTTACGGGTTCTTCGTTCGAGAATGCTTTCAATGTCGTACACGTCGTCTTCTTTTTTGGTGACACGTTGTAACTCAGGCAATTAAACTTTACTTTTAATACTTCTCCGTTTATGTCTTCCAATTTATAGACGGTAGGATGATGATCACGCACTCGTCTAGTAACACGAAACAATTCGGTGGTCCAGTTGGGTAAGTAGCCTTTGTCGAAAATGCGTTTGGTTTTAACAATGCGTACCCAATCTCCAGGGGTTAACACTTCTCTACCTTTCTTGGGGACAGCCATCGTCCGGGACGTACCAAACAGACGCTCAAAAACAGTCACTTCGTTGTCAGGTGTCACATCTTGTGGGGCACGTCCAATACTTCTATGGTAAGATTGATTGTAGGCTTGAACTAAGTGCGGTAAGACGTCGATGTACTGGAGAGTGTGTTGATGCGTAAAATATTTCCACATGCGTTCTTTGAAGGTACGTTGAAAACGTTCCACGATACTGGCTTTGGTTTCAGGATTTTCGGTGGTGAAAAAATGAAAGTCACGTTTCTTTAATTCTCGTTGGAAAGCTTGGTTCAGAAATTCGGTGCCTTTGTCGGTTTGCCATCGAAGAGGGTGACGACCACTTTGTTTCAACACCAGTTGCAAAGCTCGTACTAACTCTCCGCTCGATTTGGATGTCAATGGTACGACCCAGGCAAATTTAGAAAAGACGTCGATGACACAAAACAAATATTTGTAGCCGCGATTGTAGGTGGCTAAATGAGAGACATCGGTTAAATCGGCTTGCCATTGATGATCGATGCCTTCCACTTGAGTATGACTTCTGTGAAATTTTCGTCGAATGGGTTTGTGTAAAGTGTACGTTACTTGTTCTTGTAACCATCGTTGTACTGCAGGTAAACGGAGCTTTTTCAGGCGAGTTTTGGCAGCACGATACAATTTCTGAATGCCTCCGTAACCTGCAAGGTGAGCTGGATCGTATTAAATGCTGGTTAATACCTTCTCAATAGTTTTGTTAATAAGGTACCAACTCTTCGAGGATATTACTTCGGGTGGGACGAAATTGGGGTTGTTTTGAAACGGTGTTACGTGTCCGATGTGCCACAGGAGTTGCCGTCGAGGGTACTGGTGGTAGTGGTGGTGATAGTGGAGGTAATGGGATAGCTTTGGTCTTCTTTTCTTTACTCACTTCTGGTTTCCTTTCGTTCTATTTCACATCTGTCAAAGGAGGAGTAGCCATCATCTTTTTAACCCAAGTTTTGAGTTCTTCTCGTGGGGGAGTGGGGGAAGGGGTCAACAAGGAAGCGGCAATCTTACTCGGAATGGGAGTGGTAGTCGGTGTTTAAAATAAATCATGGGGTTCTTCTTCTTCCTTGGGTAATAGTGGGGTGACGTCTGTTTTGACCACTGTAGATGGTGAGGGTGACGGACTATTAATTAGAGCATTAAAATCGGACAAAGTGGGTAGAGCTGTTTGTTCCGCAGCTTTCTGATGAAAGAGTTGCAGTCGTTTCAAGAGATGACCGTACTTTTGCGATTTTTCGGTTTCGGATAAATCGTGGCGATGTATCAAGGATTGCAATTCGTGTTTTAATTGGGTCATCTCAATCAAATTAGGATTGGGTGGTAAATGGGGGGTTCGTTGTTCTTGCCAACGATGGTATTCCATCCATCGTTTGTAAGGAACCAAAGTCAGTTTTCGTCCTTACATGGGCTTTCAAAGATTATGTCTGAGATTGTGCTGCTCCATAGTGTCCTTTTATCTTCTACCCATTCCTTGGGGAAACCATTGGGACATCCCTTGGGTCATCCCTTGTGTCATCCCTTGTATCAATACTGGTATTAGGCCTGTCAACAAAGGAGCAAGAATGGGTAAAAATCCTACACGTTGCACCAACATCTTTTTCTTTTGACGGACAGATATTTTCTTTTGGACCATTCGACGAAGAACGTGTCGATGTTTGGCGAAGCATTTTTTTCTGGTTTGGAGACAAAGGTATCGTGCCTTTCAAGACATTCAAACAACATTCGCACACGGTATCGATGACATCTTTGGAGGCTGTTTGAATGATTTGTTTTCGTATGGATGGAGAGGCTTTGGACAGGACGGACAACATGTCTCCGTGCTTGGCTAAACGAGGAGGTAGTCCTTTCCTTTTCTTTCCTTTGTGGGGTGAATAAGAATGTTTTCTGCGAGTTGACATCTTTGCTTGTTCGTTCTAGAAATACACTGACGTCAAAGACTTGATACAAACCCTCTTTTATCTTCTTTTTCTATTGGTTTCTCAAAAAGGTAACGGCATGCTTCGCTAAATCCTCAAAAGCATCGCTAAAGATGCCAGTTCGGTTCTTAGCTGAATTGACTAGTTTTCTTATTAAAGATCCTCCCTTTTTGGTGACTTCTCTTTTTCTTTGGATGACTGTGTCTTTTGAGGGGAGGACGTCGTTGTTTGGCTAAGCATTTTGTAGGATGACGAAATTGTCTTTTTCATTTTCCTTTTTGGACAGCAGAACGTTGAGGGCTGTGGTGTGCACGTTTTTGAGGAGGCATCCTTGAGTGTTCAGCAGTGGTACAGAAAATACTGATTTCCGTTGTTGTCCTCAAGTCATTTTTATACTGGAATGCGACGCCACTGATTATCTTTGCGTCGTATCAACTTCATGGCAGGTAACACACGTCGTGAAGGGGTTCGTAACGGACTCAGTTGGGACAGTTCTTGTTTGGACAAATCTAGTAAACTCTTTAACATATCAGATCTTTCTTGGACTTTGACTTTGGGGGCAGGTACTTTGTGAGCAGCTGCTACTGCCGCTAATGTGGACGAGGGTGTCACTGGTGGAGGAGACGTTTTGGGAGACGCAGATTTCCAACGTTTCATCAAATTAGGAAAAACGTGTGTCAAATTGGATTTGGCTGGCATCACCCGCAACGGAGAAGTGGAAGCCCCTGAGGCTACTGGCAACGTAGTCCCTGCCAAACGTCCTTGCGGATCTTCTCTTACAGGTCGTGGTTGACGAAGATAAGGTTGCGTCCTGGCCGACGTGCCTTTTTTTCGGGTGACCGCTTTTTTCTGTGGACTTTTCTTTTCCTGTGTTTTGGTCTTGGTACCATTGTTCTTTTTCTTAGGGGCTTGTTTGGCTTTTGATTCTTGGGGTGATCTTTGGGAGCATTGGGATCCCATTTTAAAAGGGAACGAATGATGACACCTCCTAGAGAACCACTACCTCCAGGTTTCAATATGATTTGCTTTTTGATTTGAGTGTCGATGCGAGGAGTTGCGTCAAGGCTACTTTGTTTCTGTCAAAAAAGCGTTTGGTTTGATGTGGAATGTGAATGATGCCTTGCAGTATTTGACGTGCTGTCACCGTAAACCATCGTAAGACTTCTTTGAGACTGGCTTCTAAGACGTGAGCACGTATTTGTTGATTTTTTTCGCGACTGATACCGTACAAGGCACGAATCAATTTCATGGGAAGACGAGACTGAAGGGACGTCATGTTGACAATGTATGAGACAAGGTCAAAGTGTCCAAGGTTTTTATAGATTTTTTTTATTGCTTCATAGTGTTATGCCGACGACGAGGACGTGTACACGACATGTTCTCCGTCTTGGCACGAGTCGTGAAACAAATCGGTACTAAATCGCAAATAATCGGGGGTGGGGGGTGGGTTTTAAATCCACGATTGAATATGCGTGTGGCGATTGAGTGGCATCATCGTACGCATGAGTCAGCCAAGGTGTTCCTAACTGTTTTGCTAAGACTTGTACTTGTGATTTATCTCGAGGACTTTTAAACAAGACCAAGTAATGAGCATTGAGACTAATGGTACGATGGGCTTGGAAATAAATTTTGTGTAATGTAAATGACACTGGCATTACGATGATGCCCTTTACGCGTAAACCGCAGTTTAATTTCTTCTTCGTCTTCTCCTAACATGTCAAAAATGACCCAATGAGTATGACTAGGGTCAGACACGATCCCCTCGTCTGCTCTAGGAATACCTTCTACAAACACAATGGAATCATCTTGACTTTCTTGCAAGAGGCTGTATGCCGATTGCCACTCTTTGTAACACCACACGATGCGTTGAGGTGGACGATCAATCAAATGATGTTTATGTTCGATCAAACGCTTGACAAATTCGGTTTTGCCAGAACGGCTTGGTCCAGCAATTAACATGTTAAAAGGATGACGAAGATACAAGGCTTTCCAACTAGCAGAATCTAAGTGTTCGTCAATGACTTTGAATGTCGAGGAGGAAGGAGTAGTAGAAATAGCAGAGTTAGCCATAATACTGTAAGGTATGACACTATTGACAAAAAAACAGACAAGACAAGAGGTTTTTATACTTTTTTCAAGACACGTTTATTTCAATGCAACACGAAAGACAAAAATACATAAAAGCCAAATGGATAAATACAGGGATAAAATACACATGGAAACGATCAAAGTGGCATATAAACAAGTCTCTGTACAACATTGTTTGGGTGCTCTAGAGGTAGTGTGCAATGTTCTTATAGTCTCCTCTGCATGGGGTACAGTCACATACGTGTCTTCTCGAAAGGGTCTTTGTGGTGGAATGTCCATGACAGTTCTGTCTTAAACAGATGGATTGACCTGGGTGACAGATTCTTTCTCTTCTTCTTCTGGTACTGTCACTAACACAGGTTTAAACGTGACTTTTTTCACTCGACGATGTATTTTAGGAACACAACAATTGGGCATAATGGGATGCTTCGTTTGTCCAAGCCTCAAAATCCGAACTTTTCCAGTCACGTACACCTGTCCAATGAGGGTGTAAATCACAAGCTACACACACATCTTCGTACACCGCTTCCGTACGTAAAAGTTGACGAATATTTTTTTTCCTGTAGAGGTCGAGACGTATCCAGATGAAAGCGTAAGGCTTTTAACAGAATGAATCTCTCGTGGACATTTAAAGGAGTCAACATACTGTCTTTTTTGGTAGGTAGTGTTCGTAAAGTGTCTACAAGGAATCGACAGGTAAACGAAATCCCAGAAAGCAAGTCACTAAAACACACACTACACGTCGACCCCCATTCATAGGGCACAGTTCTTGCAATAAGTGTTCGTAATCTTTCACCGTGTGAATCTTCTCATTGATATCCTTCCATGGAATCTGTTTGATCACAAGTGATAAAGGTTGTGGCATGGTCGTTCTCTTTCATACTTCTTTTTTTGTGTCGAAAACCTCAGTGTATATTCTACACAGAATCAAATCTGCTCCAAAAGCGAAAGTGATTAATATAACGTGTATTTTCGTCCCACTGCCATTCAGGGTAACGGTTAAGAAGGATCAAAACATCTTCAGATGTAAACGTACTAAATTAGAAACAGAGCAAAAATACCCTTGATCCAGAGAAATCTAACACGTTGGTTAATTTTTGTCACTTTCCTCTTAAGAATTTCACGACACAAAAGTTATACAGTCACCCATTGAGATTTTTCTTTAGGAAGACCCTGCCAAACATAATTGTAGATCTTCTCTTGCAATTCGTGTGGTAATCCTTGAATATTATGTTTTAGAGAGGTCTTATATACTGGTCTAGGTTTGTTAAACGACATGGAGCAGTATTGTCACTTCCAATCACTAGGTCCCACTAAAGGTAGGTATTGACAATTCGGAGACCATCGAACATGTTCCAGGTAAGCGGAATCTTTCTGTTCCCACTCGTAAATAGATACACCATAACTGAAACACTTGACATCATCCCCTTCGCCCAAGTAGAAAAATCCGGCCCTGGCTAATTCTTCAGAAGTTGGTCCAGGCAGATATTTTGGCCATTTATCTTTGAAGGTTTGGAATCGACTTTTAAAGTGACAGTATTTAGGCAAACTCGTCGGGAACGAATATTCGACTCTCCTCACTTCCGTTCGATGCAGGTACGGTGAAATTCCTAGGAGTCCACGATAACGTGTGGCACCGCTTTTGCATCCCTCAGGTTTGACACGCACAGCATCACTTTCCAGGGTAGATATAGGGGTAGTAGTCACAGCAACGTTCCCACGATATCCTGCTGAATCACTAAGGTCACAGCGCCTGGCATCACTACAATGGCAAGGTTTAGCATCGCACTCCACTTGAGAATTCCCAAATTTGAATGATGTCTGTTTAAATGGATTCATCTTCTTTTCGCTTGGTCGATGTAGTGACAAATGAACTATTGGTCATGGACGATGTCCCTTTTTATATGCTGACCGATTTCGACGTGACCGTACGGTAGAGTGAAGTGATTGGGAAGTCGTACTCTTTTTTGGTACACGATTTGATAGACTTTTTCCAAAGGTCGGCTAACAATTTGGTGTGTGGGTAAACGAACAATCTTGTGCGGTTCGTGGGTAGTCACTTTAAACGTTTCATCCTGTCCAGATTCCAAAGCTTCTTGTAGTCAAGAAGTCAATGTGTTCTTGTAGTACGTCAAAGTTCACCACTTGACTGGTGCGATAATTGAGAGTCAATTCTTTCACTTTGCATTCGGTGTGCATTTCTCCTTGGGGGTCTCGGTATTCGTAGCCGTAATTTTTAGGACCACCACTTGCGAAACGTAGAATCTTGTCGTCGGGATGTTCATCGGTCCAGGCTCCTAAACGGTCTCCTTCGATGGTAGGGTAACACTGGTTCGGACGGTGAATGTAGATGCAACTGTCCGTGTCAAAATACAGCACACGATCTCGAAACAGTTCTAACACTTCGTACAATTTTAAGCGAGCGTTAGCTGTCACGTAAGCCGCAATGATGACATTTCCAAATTTGTCGGCTTCTACAAAGTCTAGTTCTTCTTCGTAATTGACTAAGATCAAGTCCTCACGAATGACATCGACGTGTTTGATGACTTTGGTTTGGTCGTGAATCATCTAGAAGTAGCGGAAAAGTTCGGACAAATACTCTGTCTTGGGTAAAGACGGTCGTTGCGCCATTTTACCCCACAAGCAATTGAGCATCACTTTTGCAAACGACCGCCTTCCTTCGTTTTTCTCGATGTGGTCTAAAGTGATGCCTTCCTGCTCCCGATATTTTTCTTTGAATATCTTTTGGTCTTCGGGAGTGTGACACCAGGAAGGATAGCCACTAGCTTCTTGTTTTAGTTTTAAAAAGGCATCCACGTTGTCTGCAAAAATACCTTTCTGTGTCTCGTCGCCCTTGCGGTATTGTTGTGTCTTGGAAAAGTGGTAAATTTCGTACACTTCAAATAGTCGGTATCCCAGGTCCAGAGCTTTAAACAATTCCACGCTCACCTACGTTCCTGTCAAGGCGCGTTCTTCCTGGCTATGCTGACAAGGTTGGTCTTGGTTGCACGTTTCGGCACATGTGCGACACAAAGGAAACATCAGTTCCCCTTGGCAATGGTGAGTTAAAACGGGATGGAACAAGTCTGAGGGAGGCAAAACTTTGCACCTGATCAATCCTTCGTACTGACGTATGTGGTCCAAGTCAATGTGTTCTGTCATTAATTCTGGGTGCCCTACGGGAAAGTGACAATATTTGCAGACGTAAGGATACAGAGAACACACGTCCAAGTTTTTGATTTCTTCTCCTTTCTCTTCATCTGCTTGGTACAGCAAACAGGTGGCATTCGTTCGTCCTCCGTATAAACTATCCCGTGGGTTCAGGGGGTCCACCAACTTGTAACTTTCTACGATGCGTTTAAATTCGGAATCGGTTTTCAAACGCTGATCGAACTCGTGCTACCACATTTCCACTACCTGGTATCCTTGCTGTTCTAACTTCAAACGTCACTGACACGTGGTCTGGTACAAGTCTTCCATAGTCCTTTGTATAAACTGATTTTTGGTGTCACGCTGAGGGTAGCACATGGGACATCCGTGAAATAAGCATCCGTTAAACTCGTACACGATCCGAGGGTTTTCTAGGTCCCATCCATCTACCGAATACGCTCCGATGGTCTTTTCTCCTCCTCCATTGCGAGCGTGTTGGATCCATTTGTCTTCCTTGTCGTACAAGTAATGGAGCCAGTGTAGGGCTTTGACCAAGTATTGACGTTTGACAAAATTTGTCGTTTGAGGACTGATGACAGCCAGAGTATTTTCAGGCATAAAGCGTTTTCGGTACACTAAGGAAGATGCTTTGGGAATGGTAAAGCTTCTTTCAAAGGATCGATCCCTCCGTACTCCATGAACAATTCTCGAAATTTTCCACAGCAACGTCATAAAATGTCCACGTCAGATCGACAGTACTTTAACATTTCTTCTTAAAAGTCAAAGGTGTCCGAGGCGTGAGTCTGGTACCAATCATGGAAAGCTTCTCGTTGTTCGGTGCGCATGTTATCGGGGTCGTAGTCGTCAGCCTCAGGCAAATGGGTTAGAACGGCATGTTGATTGGCTTCGGTTTTGAAAAAGTGTGGAAAATAACCTTTGGCCATTTCTGTCATTCCAAACGTTTTAGGCATGCGACTCAATGGCATGGCCAAGTAACTCATCGAATCTTTAAACTCCACTTGTCCTACTTGCATGTAAATGATTTTGGCTCCGTTCAAAGTCACTTTAGGACGTTCGGTACTTTGTTCCGTATAGTATCTGAGCAGAAATTGCCCATCGTATCCCGAGAAATTGTGAGCCATTACCGTGGTATGGCGATGACAATCTCCGTAACGTTCGATGTCTTCTGGACTCCACGTCTCGTTGATGGGGTTTAAGATCCATTGGGCAAAATTGATCAAGGTGTTTGACCCTCGAAATATTTTTTCACGTCCTCCAGGAATCTTGCTACAGTGAGGGAAATGACTAAAGATGGGTTCTTGGATATACTGCTCGCACGCTCGATGAGCCACGCAGAAATTGGGAATGTGAATAACGGTCTCTTGCATGCATTCGAAATCAAAACATATTTTCTTTTTTCTGGGTATCTTCTGGTTGGGGTTGATATTTTTGAATGAAGCATTCGTGCACCAAGTCCACGATTTGGTGACAAATGTGACATCGTTTCTTCCCTCGACAAACGTGAAACTTGGCACTATTGGTACGTATGCCTTGTCCACAAGTAGGGCACAATCTCAAAAGCTGACAAGTACTTTTCTGCTGTGAACCTTGCATCTTCAAATGTTGTTGGTAACAGGTAAGACTGACATAAGTGCGCTGACAAACAGGGCAATGCACTCGTACTTGGCCTTTGTCCAGACAAGGTTGAGAGGCCAAACATCCCTCACATTTTGATTCACAATGATTGTGTTGTTCTATATTGTTTTAACCATAGTCACATTTTTCACAGTAGTAACCGTATCCCAGGAATGCAGTGATATTGGTAATGGTATCATAATGACCATCGTGATGATAGACGTGAATGTATTTTCCGTCTTCGAAATCGTGACCTCGAAACAAAAGAGGACCACGCACTTCTTGAGTGTGTACTTTTAAAGTGTAACGTGGAGCCAAGACGTCTTGCAATTTTTGCATTTCTGGAATACCGCAAGGGGCGTCTTTGGATATCCCTGCTTGCTGTAACAGGAGTTCTGTCCAGGCTCTTTTCCATTCTATCGTCTCGTTCTTGTTGGCATACGTTTGTCCCACGACGATGTCACGGGCTAAACACATCTGGTCTTGAGAATTATTAATTCGGACGAGACTTCGCTTCATGCTGCGAAGACTGTCCACCAATAATACTTTTTTGCGTCCTGTCTCCTGGGGAAGAGACACGTGGGTCATGAACAGTGTGGCTTTTCTGTCGGTAATGTGAAACTTGTCGTTGGATTATTGCACATGTTGAATTTGGCAATGACTTTGGAAGGTGTTAATTGTGATGGGTTAGAAAACTCGATCCAAACGGGAGACTTTAAATTATCGTGATGAATAGAAAGTCTCAAGCGATCGTCTTCTTTGGCTTGACATTGCTGTTTCAGTGCAGTTAACACAGAATCCCACACCTCGGTAATGAACCCTTCTGTATTCTCCAAAGGTACATTGGACTTGAAATCTTTAAACTTTACGGCATACGTGTAAGCCGTTGTTCTAAATTTTTGAGAGGAATGCTTTTCCGTCTCTCGAATGTGATAGTAATTTTTAGGGTTTACTAAGGGTGGTGCACTTTGCTTGGATGTCGATTGCTTAGGTGTGGATTCGGGCTCACTCATGTCATCTTCAAAATCACTGGCATGAATTTGAGCCAAGACTTCAGCTACTGTGTTAGGCGATACATTACGTTTCTGTCCGAAAAAAGTCAAATGACTACCTTTTAAAGACCATAACCCCTATATATTCATGTCCGATCCGTGCATATAAAAAGGGTCAGTGTCTAACCTTTCAGTATTCATTTCACTCTCACAATGACCAGAACGATGGAAGAACCTACACAAGTTGAACTTCTCATCAGAGCTTTACGTGGGGTCATACGAAAGTTTTCTTTAGACAAGCCTACGGACTACTCTCCCTCCTTTCGAGATAAAAGTCAAGATACTTGCTATATCTGTAAGAAGAAAGGACATTGGGCTACATAATGTCTAGATCGTGACAAAAACAAAAAAGGTACCAATAGAGTCAAAAGTCAAGATACCTGTTATTATTGTAAAGAGAAAGGACATTAGTCTCCAAACTGCCCTAAGAAAAAACAGGAGCGGGAGGAGGAGGGGAAGAGGAATTCTGAACAGGAGGAGGAAGAGAAAGAGGTACCCTCCTCCAAGGAAGAACCCCGAAACTTTTACAATTACAAGAAAAGAAGACGAAACGAAAGTGAAGAGGAAGAAGAAAAAGAAAAACATGTAACAGTAACGAAAATGAAAAAAAAAAACAGAAAGAGTGAAAAAAGAAGAAACCTATGAACTTTGTAAAGTGGTATTGGGTTATGTTATGTTGTGATATTGAATTGTAAATTTTGTACCAGAATATACCAGAGAGAAAAACGTAAGTGTCTCTTGGTTTTGATTTTATAGAATAAGAACCTACACTCACACATTCATTCATTCATTCACTCACACGTACATCATGGGTTTAAAAAAATAAAAAAGGACTTTTGAGTTTTCATTGAATTAGGCAATTGAAATAGTATTTCTTTTCGAAATAATTGGAGTGGCCCTGAAAAGGACCGTTGGTGTTTTGTTTGTTTAATTAAAACAAATTCAGAAACGGGACGTAGCCATCTTGAGCTGTCTTAAGCCTTTGCCACGGCCAAGGCCTACTTCGGGACTGGTGGTTCCTGTCAATGATTTGGTAGAAATCACTAACGGTGGTATGGTAGACGTAGTCACAGAGAGATTGGGTTGTTTAGCTCGAGAAGGTCTTTTTCTCTTCGGTCGTGATAAAGAAGTCTGATACATTTGTTTCAGACTCCTTAACTCTGCTAAAATTTCAATAAGTACCGTCGTGACCGTTTGATTTTCACTATTCTCTTTCTGTCCTTGGTCTTCTTTCTTCTCGGATGATGATACTGTTTCTTCCTGGTGTTTCCTTCTTGCTTCTTCTTACTGCTGTTGAATAAGAAAAGCTTGTTCTTCTACTTTCTGTTGTTGTAAAAATTGCTCCAATTCTTCTTTTTGTCTATGCTTAAAATCATCGACGTGTACATAAGAAGAAGCAGAAGGCAACGAAGGTTTCGGAATAAATTCTTGTGATGTTAAAAAATCCACAATATCCCAGTTAAAATCAGCTTCTTCTGGATGTAGATTTGTCATGACTTTAGTAGTCACTGCTGGTCCATGACTTGCTGTCTCTACTCCTGGCTCACTCCAATTTATCGTCTTCTTAGTGTCCGACATCATTGAACAACTCTGTCGATTGACTGAACACAAATAGAGGTAAGGTGACGTTACAGACCACTCTCTTCGGATTGGATGACTGTGACTGACTTTTGTAACTCACGTTTGGATTGGTGGATACACTCAATCCGTTTCGATCCGCTCTTCCCCTATAAATAACGGCAGAACACGGCATTCGCTTCACCTGTTTCTCATCACAAGATGTGGACTAACGTAGAATCTTCTACCCTTGTTTCTACCATGCTGTTTCGGACTGACATCCCCATGTATGTTAGATCATCATGGACAATTATACGAATGACAGATACAACCCTTTGGAAAAGAAGGATTTATGTAGCGAGGCAAGACTGTTTGAAGAGAGTCTTACTATACGGTTCAGAGGTGAGGAGACGTTTAAGGAAGAGAAGAAGATCTGTGAGATGTCCTCTATGTTAACAAAATACTGTTAACATTACACATGACGGCCCTTATCAAGGCCACTCATAGGTCTCTAAAAGATATTAGCTTTCTTTGCCACCATTTTTCCTCTTGTCACTAGACAGTCCCCTATACCCATACATATCATATTTCCCATGTTTCATTTCCCTTGTCCCTATACAGTCCCACCATGTTCAATTTTCCTTGTCCCTATACATTCCCACCATGTTCAATTTTTCTTGTCCCTATACTGTCCCAAGATGTTTTGTCCCCATAGTGTCCCAAGCTGTTTTTGACTGGATTTCCCATTGTCCCTTTAAAACTTGTCCCCATATTGTCCCAAGCTGTTTTTAACTGGATTTCCCATTGTCCCTATAGTATCCCCACATATTACTTAGGAATTTTGACATGTATGGTTTACCAGGACAGTCAAAGTGAAAGTTGAAATCTTCAAGAATAATTAAATTGCCACCAATCGAATTTCCATACTCCAGAAGATTTGGAAACTGGAAACTGCTCCAAAAAGAGAGATTCAGTCAGCTTGTTTTTTCTACTAGGAGGAGGACGGTAGAGACAGAACAAATGGACTGACCTTTGTTCCATTGTGAGTGTTGTTTGGACGAGTTCAAACGATGTGTTGCAGATATTGAAGGTTGTGTTGTACTTAAGGCATTTGATCATGGAATTCTTTGTAATTACAGTAATTCCACCTCCGCGAGAGTTGTGGGGGAACGACTTGATGGAGTAATCGTTGGGTGTTAAATCCGCACACTTAGATTCATCACCTGCGGAATATAACCAAGTTTCTGTCAGGATGAAGACATCAATATTCTGGTCGTTAATAAAATTAACAATTTATGTGCGCTTTTCCGGTGAAGAGGCGTAGCGATGATATTTTGCGCCTGGGGATAAACTATAAAATTGGCGCCCCAGCGATCTTGTAACCGATTTATTACCCTTGTTTACTTATTATAATGTAACGTTGCAAGCCTCATTTTGGCGCCCCTGTACCTTGGCGCCAGGGGACATATGTACCCCCTGCCCCCCCCCCCCAGCTACGCCTCTGTTCCGGTGATCCTACTGAGCATCAGAGAGGGTGAACAGACCACCCTTTTCCGACAAAAAATTGATTCAATCCTCAAAACGGAAAATAGAGCCTTCCTACGAAATCTCATATTTAACCCAAAAAAAATAAGTCTCCATTTAGCAAACGGAGACTTTACAATTTTTTAATCAATTTGGTCGCAACGATGTGGTCATCACACCCTCTCTGCTGCTACAAGTTAACAAAAATAATAATTTATTTCAACCGAATATTTGATCGAGTCCGATACGATATCGTGTCCGAGGATCATGTAAATTTATTGTTATAAATCCGTGCGGGGTCGACTGAGCGTTACTAAAGA
Organism: Unio delphinus; assembly: GCA_029339505.1. Classification (NCBI taxonomy): domain Eukaryota; kingdom Metazoa; phylum Mollusca; class Bivalvia; order Unionida; family Unionidae; genus Unio; species Unio delphinus. Next base: position 2,056,138 of record JAQISU010000238.1, on the reverse strand, counting down.
AACTTTTAAATTGATTGAAGTCCATATCGGAACACCATGTCTGCCAAATATTTCGTAACGTATGTGTATCAACGCCGTTAAACACAGCAAGAATATTAGTTATCTCTGATCACTTTTGGAATCTGAGTGTAGCATTGAGTGACATATATCACGTCGGTGTTTTTATGCCTGCCTCGGGAAAATATTCTAGCTGGGTTTTTTTGATTGTCTAACATCACATCGTCGTATACGACTAAATTCTTAATGATCCCATCAAGGTCATCCACGGATGGCGCCTCGTCAATATCAGTTATAAAATCAATGGCGTTCTCACCCTTAATTTCTGATGCATTCTCGTTAAAATCCTTTAACACTTCATAGCATCGTTGATCATCTACGCTAGGAGCAACTAAATACAACTTATCCCACTTGATCCATCTCACTATTAAATTGAGCAACAATTGCGTCTTGCCGTATCCAGATGGCCGATTATAATTCCGCGGATAGAGTTTGGTAGCGCTGCATGATGCTTAACTGGTTCTTTTTTTTTTAGTCGCTGAAAAATCAATTATATTCATATCTCTATACATAAATTATGGATCTATTTTGTGTGAAGTGTAAAACGCGTACTAGCACAAATGATGTGACGACGGTTACAACTAAAAATAACAGATCTGCAGTAACTGGTAGATGTGCAACATGTGATACAAAAAAGTTTAGATTTGTCTCTATGAAATCCGGACATGTTTTTAAAAAAAACGAGGAGGTGATATCGCAGCCAAATTTGCAAAACTCCCTGGAACCCCATGGGCAAAGTACCCCGGAGAAAAGCACCTTCCAGGATATAGCTACTGTGGCCACGGAAAACAAATAGATATCAGACTTGATGATCAAAATCAACCCCGACCCGGCGAGTATCCGATAAACGCTATTGATAAGGCGTGTCATGCTCATGATGTTGCGTATAAAAGCAGTAATCTGCAAAACAGGCATCTCGCTGATGTGAAATTAATTCATGCGTTAAATGCTATTCCTGATAAATCTTTCAAAGAAAAACTTGCTTCATGGTTGGTAAACTCAGCTATGAAAGGCAAATTGATGATGGGCGATGGTAATTAATAATATGGAATCTATTTATTATTCTCCGAGGGGGTACTGGAGGGGTAACGCTGCAATCAATAAACTCGCCAACGCCGCAAAAGTGAAAAGGGCTACTGTGGCTAATTGGTTATCCAAACAGGCTATATGGCAAATTTACCTACTGCGTCCTAAACAAATCAATTTCTCGCATTTTGATGATACAGTTCCTAATGAAGTTCATCAAGCTGATTTATTGTTTTTACCACATGAAAACGGTTACAAATACGCGCTAACCGTAGTTGATGTTGCGAGTCGATACAAACAAGCAGAACCGCTAAAAACAAAGTCGGCCACTGAAGTTGCTTCTGCATTTGAAAGGATTTATCGACGAGGCCCACTACGCTGGCCAAATCTATTACAAGTCGATCCTGGCAAGGAATTTCAAGGCGCTGTTTTATCAGCGATGAAAGATCACAATGTCACCATCAGACGGGGGCATACTGCACTACATCGCGATCAGGCAATTGTAGAACGATTTAATCGGACGATTGCTGAGCGGTTATTTGGATATCAATACGCAAAAGAATTCATCCAAGAAAAGCGATCTCGTGAATGGGTCAAAAGGTTACCAGCTGTGATTACCGCACTGAATAATGAGATTACTAGAACAATCAACATGAAACCTATCAATGCGATTAAAAGGAAGTTTATACCTAAAATGGAAATTCGAAGAATTTCACAATAAGGTTATAGCGTTTCCCAACCAATTCTTGGTAGTAATGTCACTGTTAGGTATTTATAAGAACCAGGAGAACTCGAAAGTGGCAGAAAAAGGGCTACTGATCCTTTTTGGAGTGTTACTGCACACAAGATATCTACTATAACACGATCAACTGGTAGACCTCCAATCTATAAATTGGATTCAACTGCCCCTCAGCGGGGTTTTACACGCGAACAATTACATGTGATTCCTGACGATACTCAATTACCACCGTGTGGTCTTAACTAGCGCCGTTGCGTATGTTGCACTCAAGACAAGTCAACATCACATTGTTTCTGACATGACCGAGACTGTTATTTTTTCTGTCTACAGTAAATTGGCGAGGATCTTTATCCGAATACTGCCAACGCATTATACAAGTGCAACTTGCGCAGTGATTATTCTGTTGTTGCTTCAGCGTAATTATTAATTCAGCATCAATGTCAAATTCTCGTTGTTTTTTTTTTGTCTTGTTGTTTGTAACCGGAGAGTTTTTTTATCAATAACTTTAACATCAACGATGCTAGCATCATCCATTGTGGTGTCATCATCGAAAACAATTCTTCGAAGTTGATTTAGTCTTCGTACTCTGGATACTGCAAGATAGACTAAATTCGACCATTCGATGTGATTATCCACCATCCAAACAATTGTATCTGATATAGTCAATCCCTGTGAAGAATTTATTGTTGCTGCCTAACCTAGCGTCCACGGGGAATTATTAGCACGCAATGCATCTTCAACGACGCTGATATCAACCAGCACAATATCATTTAACACTAAATTCTGTCTTTGAAATGATTCGGATTTTGGTCTTGGAATATCAACTTCTATATTCTGTTTTCGTGTATCCGAAGGCCTATAACACAACGGTACTGGAAGTGTTGCAAATATTTCTTTATGCAATTCAAATAACTTCATCTGAAGTGTGTCTCTGACTATTTTTCTACTTGCAATTATCACATCGTTTGGTCTCCACGTTTCCCAAAAATCATTCATGGGAGTTTCTGAAATTATTTCACGCGCTATTTCACATTGGATTTTATCCGGCTGTAATCTAATTAGCGCTTTGAACTCGCGTAATTGTTCATCAAGTGATCTATAATCAGTGGTAATTTCTTCATCATAGTCTACAAAACCCTTTAGCCATTCATGTGGGGATGCACCGATAAATGGTGGTGGTTGGCAGTGATCACCGCACATGACGACTTTTGTATTTTTCAATAACAACCACTCGAGAAATCTTTGTAATAAATCTAATGACACCGTGCATATCTCATCCCAAATTACGACTTGAGGAATAAATTTATCACCCATTCGATCAGGGGTCCATTCATCGCCTTTCCATCGAAAGAAACTATGATAAGTACAGGCATTTACCCATCGTTGTTTCATCTCTCTGGCGAGTCTGTGAGTAGGTGTTAGGACAATCATGTTTGATTTTGAAACGCTAGCGTTTCTATGATATAATTCAATTGCACGAGTTGTCTTTCCTGACCCACCACAACCGTTTAAATAAACTGTCTTGTACCTACATATTGGATCAGATACCGGTGGTGCATTAGAAAATTCAGATTGAATCTCATCACACTTTAAGTACTTTTCATCCATGGTAACATCTGCCGATTCACAATACTCGTGTAGCGTCTCCTTTCTAAATCTCCAACATCCCCAATTTGCCTCCGGATCTGTGAATTTAGCTACATCTGATTTGTATTTCTCGTGGATAAACATAGAATCAGTGGCTACTGTAACTGCGGTATTAGGAAATCTATTTATCATCGAAAATAAATTGATAGAAGCATAAGTTAGCATAGAACTTCTCAAATGCGTATATTGTTTAATATATCCATCACAATAGGTAACAATTGTACCTAATCGTCTTCCATCGGATAGGAAAGCGTCTTTACGATTTACAAGTTTTCCCTGTTTCGTTAAATCCGTTACAATAAAATCGTATTCAGCGATGTCTATGATCAACCAAGAAGAATATTTTGCATTGTCGTATCTTCCACCCTGGGTAAATTTACCGATTATTCTTCGTCCAAAATCTTTTGCTTGTTCTTTTTTAATTTCAAATAACTTCTTAGACCAATTCATGATTTGTTCTTCATTGAAATCTGGAAACTGTTTTCGCTGTTCGCTAATTATACGATCTAGATCGGGTTGTGGTAGCCAAACTTCTTTCTGAGCTCGATAGCATGTAATAGCTTCGGAAACAATCAACAATATTAGCATACCACAATCAATCATATATCGTAGTAACACTATTGGCATCCAGGCCTTTTCAGATATATGTCTACCAAGCCAAACATAACTACACGGATGTAACCCTGTAGCGAGTTCAAATGATATCACACGAGCGAATCCGGTTAAATCAAAATCAGCTAATGGCCCATTAATCGCAACACGAGTCATTTCATGTGTGGGGTGTCCAAATCGTTTAAAATAGTTACTACATTCTCCATACCCGAGGAAACTTCCAGGATAACACGCGGATATATCAATTGAAATCATACCGCCACGATGGTATTTTGTATTCCACAGTCCTCCATGACCAAATATGACGCAACTCAATTTAACGTCCTCGAAAATATCACTTTGTGTTGGACGCCATGAGTTTTTTTCTCTTGCGAAGTGAGCTACCACTGATGGAATTGTGAAGCTATCCGCGAGTAGTTTTTCATGGAATGAAATCTCTTTTGGATTTTCCGATGAAAATGGAAATTGCAAGGCAAATTCACTAGCGATTTTTCTCATTCTGTTATCTAATTCTTCAACGCGATATAATTCACCATTTGGTCTTACAAATTGATCAAATTCTATTTCGGGATCTTCATCACTTCTAAGTAACCACACTGACACAGGATCATCCTTACACAGCGTGTGAATAGCATCGAATAATTTCTCATTATAAAAAACATCCCCGACGAACTCCTTAGGGATATATCTCACGGTTCTATCTCGTGGAAATATTGTTACTGCAGGTGTCCACGCGTGTTTGTTATGATCAATAATTTTAATTGGAGACCATCACGATTGATATTTCGGTTCGTATAATACTTCTCCGGTTATTATCGTTACTGATATTGGGAATTTTAATGATGCTTCTAATTTAGCTATATCAGAATTCTTTGCACCGTGCTGTTTCACTGTCAGTTCCCATTCGGTTATTTTCCTACGTCGCAGATCAGTTAGTTTATTTCCTCGGGATGCATTTGTGAAGTGTTCCATTACCCGTGTTGCAACAAAATTCAGTGAACTAGAATATTTCATAGGAGCTAGTTTTGCAATATCGGGTTTATCATTTAACGGATATATCCCATAAACAATTGCTGTTACAGGATAAGATCTCTCGTAGTATGGTTTGTCAATTCCAGTTAGAATTCCTGGTTTGGAATCTCTACTTACAATGACAGTTTTTTTATCCTTGAGGATTGGTTCAAATTTATCTTTGATAATCCATTTGCCTTCGACTTCGATAATGAATTTTATTCTGAAAAAATACTTCTGATGGGAATTGCTCTGCAATTTACCCTTGAATTTCCAGCCAAGATGTGAAATTATCTCAGCTGCTCTTTCAACGTTCATAGTAGCATCGATGCTGGGTACATTGACATCTTCATCAATAATTCGAAATGTCGACCAACAGTATGCTGCACCGTCTCGGTAGAATTCATTAAAACATTCCCTGATTTTACTTAGTATAGTTCTATCACCGATAAGACGTTTTGGTGTATCAGAGACTCTATCGAGATTGAATTTAGCATTTTTCCAAGGCTTAATTTTCGATAATCTCTTGAACTCCTTATCGAGATTGAATTTAGCATTTTTCCAAGGCTTAATTTTCGATAATCTTTCGAATTCTTTCATGGTGTAATCAATGAATTTAGTATTTTTCCAAGGCTTAATTTTCGATAATCTCTTGAACTCCTTAACGAGATTGAATTTAGTATTTTTCCAGGGCTTAATTTTCGATAATCTTTGGAATTCTTTCATGGTATAATCAATGAATTTAGTATTTTTTCAAGGCTTAATTTTCGATAATCTCTTGAACTCCTTCATATTATAATTAAAACAAGTATTTAAATAGAAAAATTTAGTATAATGAATCACTGTAAGTGGCTTATGATTGGATCAACAACCCCGTGTAACAAATCATGCAGAAGCGAATTCTGTGGGTATCATTTACAAAGCGTTCGCAACGGTTCCTTCGGCCCTCTCCCATGCCTCCGATGTGGGGTGGGCGTTAGAGGGAAATCACAATTATGTCTCAGTTGCGGCGGCATACGATACAGGGAACTAAAACGCTATTATGACAAACGAATAAAAAATACCGTCATTGACCCTAACGATGACAAAATCATCAAAACCCCTCAAGATTATATCCAGAGGTTTATAATTAAAGCAGATAATAAATTTGATAAGTAGTATTATTATACAAATGAGCCAAGATTTCAGACCCCATCCAGTGCTTGTTAATTACGAAGCCTCCAGTGATGGTGTTGTCAGGCACCGCAGACTAAAAAAACCGGTTGGATTTCTGAATAATATGGGATATTTGCTGTTTAGTGTTAGAAATAAAAAATATCTCTGTCATAGAATTTTTTTTGAATGTCATAACGGATTAATTAAAGATGGCTTTGTGATTGATCACATAAATGGCGTGAAGACTGATAATTGTCTTGAGAATCTTCAATCCATCTCGCAGCGCGATACCCTTTAAAAAGCAACGCTGGTAGGCACTCAAAACGCCCTAGGGGGGTCAAATCGTTTGATTTAGAAACCAAAGAGGAGAAAATATTTCAATCAATAAATAAAGCTAGTAGATACTTTGACATTTGTAGGTCTTCAATACAATTTGTTGCAGAAAATATAACTAAATTAACTCTGTCGAAAAAAAATGGTCATAAAAAAAATTCGTATACACCTGAAACGATTCAAGGGAGATAAATCCTTTATGGATAAATCCGCCGCAACTCACACTCTACTCACTAAGTTCCCTTGTATTATGACGTCAAAGGAATTGTGCCGTCTGCTATTACCCGTATACCTTGACTAGGCGCGCCCACGTGACTGTAATGGAGTATAATACATAGTTTCGGTAGAGTTGTATTTTCAACAATTTCTAAAACCTTTTATTGTCGCTTTGGCTAAAACTGCATTATTTAAACAGTTGTATTTATTTAGACCATCTATAATATACTTTTAGTACATACGTTCTTTATAATCCAGCGCAATACCTATGTTCGCTCAGCCGGAACAGTGTTTCCCATTCATTGATGTAGGTGGGCGTGGTTAAAATTCCTCTTTATACAGCTCTTTGTGATCTAATCGATAATGCATTTTGTCTAGAGAATTAGATTAGGGAGAATACACGCTGTTATCTAACAAATGTATTATTTTGTTTAGTGTTTTATTTAAATATTTTGTCTCATTTAAATGTTATGAAACAGCATTAATAAGTAATTCAAGGAAATAAAATAACACACCCGTGAATCAGCGCAGCTGTATTAGTCACCTTATATACGTTTTGAGCTTGGGGCTTTCGAAAGCCAAATCCGACCAATCAAAACTAACCAACACCATTAACACGGGCGTGTGGTTGTCTTTTGTCAATCATGCAACCGGGTTAATTTAGTTTGGTTGCTTTTGATTGGTTGGATTGGCCGTAGAAAATCTGCCCCGTCGTTTCATGTTTGTGCTGCCTTGTGCCGTCCCACATCATTACATCACAAATTCCATCATCGTTCCATTGAATTATAATCCATCCATAATTAAGTTAATTAAGTATATGTATGCCTACAATCTGCCGCAACACTCGAGCGGAGATATATATGGCATTGTGCCGTCCCACATCATTACATCACAAATTCCATCATCGTTCCATTGAATTATAATCCATCCTTAATTAAGCTAATTAAGTATATGTATGCCTACAATCTGCCGCAACACTCGAGCGGAGATATATCTGGCATTGTGCCGTCCCACATCATTACATCACAAATTCCATCATCGTTCCATTGAATTATAATCCATCCTTAATTAAGTTAATTAAGTATATGTATGCCTACAATCTGCCGCAACACTCGAGCGGAGATATATATGGCATTGTGCCGTCCCACATCATTACATCACAAATTCCATCATCGTTCCATTGAATTATAATCCATCCTTAATTAAGTTAATTAAGTATATGTATGCCTACAATCTGCCGCAACACTCGAGCGGAGATATATATGGCATTGTGCCGTCCCACATCATTACATCACAAATTCCATCATCGTTCCATTGAATTATAATCCATCCTTAATTAAGTTAATTAAGTATATGTATGCCTACAATCTGCCGCAACACTCGAGCGGAGATATATATGGCATTGTGCCGTCCATTAATTAAGTTAATTAATTATATGTTGTGATGTCCCCCAAGCATATCTTCTGGGCGGTCTAAGATGGTGTTTGCCACGTTAAGCCTCCCTCCAGAGATGTATGCTTTGGGGTTTGTTGTGATGCCCCCCAAGCATATCTTCTGGGCGGTCTAAGATGATGTTTGTCACCTTAGACCTCCCTTTCGGAGATGTATGCTTTGGTGTTCCCTTGGGCTTGCATGGCACGCCCACCATCGCATCACAAATTCCATCATCGTTTCATTGAATAATTAACTTAATTAAGTATATGTATGCCTAAAATCTGCCGCAACACTCGAGCGGAGATATATACGGCATTGCACTGTCCATAAAAAAAAACGGGTCAAAAACGACCCCCCAATATTTTTTAATAATTAGAGGTAAAATGTATTATATCTATATTTTTATAAAAATATGGATATCAAAGATGTAAATGCTATAATTGCTGAAATCTCAAATTTAAAAAAAAAAGGGATAGTATTATCTAAAGATCTCGACTGTGACAGGATTGCCTCGGAATATGAAGACATTGAGTATCAGTCTAGTAAGGGTCGTTATGTTTTACCTAAGATGTACAGACTCGTGAAAGGAATTCAAAAGTCCATCAATGCCTGTTTGTACGGTAACGACATTAATGCATTTATAACGCTATTTAGCACCGTTGAAGCAATACGTCAAAAGCTCGGCCAAGAGTATCAAAAACGAGATGAAATTGGTTCTAAGGTTCGTGATATTAGAAAAATATTAAACGAGGAAAAACCAGTATCCTAACCACGTGTGCGTTACTATAAAAAAAATAGGCTTTCAGTAATTTTTCAGCAAAAAATTTATTTTTTTTTTAGCGTTTTTTGTAACACTCACATGGGATTTCTCCTGAAAGGATACTCAGCAGTTTGGGCTTGCTCATGCAGTTATGTGCGCACTGGATGATCTGGTTGTGATAGCAAGTAATCACCGCGACGCCTCCATTTTCACGTAGTTGTTGTTGTTGCCGCGTCGTTAACAAAAATCGTTCATCGCTGTTCTCAGATATTACAATTCTGAAACCCCCAGCGATGTTATTTCTGAAACACTCGCGGATAGCGTCGTACAGTTTAACCTTGTCCGAGATGGATACGTTAGCTTCATGGTACATTATTTAATAACTCAGCTTTTAATTGTGATAGTTTCATATTTGAAAACTCAGTTCACAAACAATATATGGTAGGTGAATCGCTTACAACTAGATTAGCCCGAGAGCGGCTAGCAGCAATTAAAAAGTTTATACCGGTTCGAGACAGAATTCGTGAGAAACTTCAACAACGACAACAAGCGCAGACTGACTTTTCTGTGTCAAGTGAACAACTGTTCGCCCCGGTAACTAAGGCGACCAGCGATGTGAAAACAGCAACTGAACGAGAAATATTTGGGGATATTCCTGAGGAAGGCAAGCGACGAGAAGTGCCTGTTCTTGGTGTGCTTGAAAAGATAGCAGCGGAAACTGAAAAGACATCAGCGTTGTTACAAAAAAAAAAACACCTGGTCCGAAAAAGACCAATGATGAAATAGTAGATGAATTACGCGTGCGATTTAACAAAGAAGGGTTATCAGAAATTGATAAGACTGGCCATGCAGAGTTTCCTGCACTTGTTGTTACGACGTATGAAAACAGAAAAAAAAATGTTAAAACCAGAACAGCACAAGTATGTAAGAGGTATACAACATTGGGCTGATATATTTTACAAAATTAAAACTAAAACAGGTAAAGTTGACAGCGACAATGCGTCATATATTAAATATCTCAAAATGGTGAGTACAGTGTATAATGAATATGAAGAACACAAATCACAAAGGAAACCACAAAGACTGCAGCGGCGGCGACAACAACCTGCAAAAAAATATCTTTTTCACCTGCTAAACAAGAAGAATCGCAACAACAACTACCACCCCAAGCTTCGCTTGGACTTTCGCCTGGACCATCTGATCGAGATGATGATGATCCTTCTAGTTATTTACAAAGAACGGATTTAGAAAAACTGGGGGGGGGGGTTACCTGATTATAGTAGTGGGGAGGGATTTTCTAAATCTCAGAAATTGCTAGTAATTTCAGGTAATGGTCTAGTTACATGTCCTGGTAACATTCTCAGTGATATATCACGGCTGGAGGTTCTCATCGGAGGGAAACGAGCCGGAAAAAACTCACCAGAAGTAATTAATGAGGCCGCTGATATTTGCAGGCGGTTATTTGCCGGTGGTATCATGGACATTAATGTATATCGAGAACTCATTGCTGAATTAGTTGAAAATCACAGAGATGCCCATGGTTATGATGAAAATCCTATTGATCTTAGCGATTGATCACTAATTGAAAAACTACTAGTTTTATAACAAGATGATCATACACTACAACCATGATAAACCCGTAAGCGTCTACGTGGTGAACTCACGATTGCCTGTTTATAGAACATATTACGGAGATGGTTTCGGCAATACCATTGCGGGGTTATTTACAAGAATGGCTCCCAAGGTGGCGCCGTTAGCTAAACAATTATCAATGAAAGCCATTGATATTATTCGTGATAAGGGAATCAGCGCTGTTGGAAATCTTGCCGGAAAGGCATTTTCTACCGCGAAAGATAAAATAGCATCATTGGTGCGAAGACGAAAAAAGCAACCAGTTGTACTGCCATCTACAACAGTGATGCCTGCAAGTGTAAGCAAAGCAATAAATAGCGCTGTGGAAGAAAAATTAGCGTCGTTGGCGAACAGTAACCAAGATGATATCGCAAACATGATAGCAGGAAGTGGTTTGAAACGAAAACAAAAACGACGATGATTACAAAGAATTTCACAATTGAAAATACTAGTATGTTAATATAATGTTTAAACGAACAGCTGATCCAGCGTTAGATATGGAAGCCCCGGTATCCAAGGACAATTCCGTCCGCGATTATCAATTTTATTCCTATCATGCAATACAAGCAGATATTCGATCGCGAATTGAACTTCAAGTCCATGATACCAGCAAATACTTTCTACCCGCTGAAGCGTTTATCGAAGTAGAAGGAGAACTTGTGCGACTTACTGATACTCCTGCTGTACCCGCACCGTATCCAGATGGTGCCCAAGTCGGCTTAGTCAATAATGGTAGCATGGCGCTATTTGAATCCGCGAGATATCTCATTGACGGAAAAGAGATTGAGTCTATAGAACGTGATGTTGATGTGGCTACAACAATAATTGGGTTAGCAAGATACTCTGACGATTATACAAGATCAGCAGGTCCGTCTATGATGTTTGCAAAAGATAATAAAAACACTGCTGGACCCACTCAATTTATTGTACGACGACCAAATAATAATGCTGGCGCTGCTGCTGTTCATGTCGAGAATATGATTATAAATACTGATCCCCAGTACAATCTAGGAGCTGCAACACGAATAGCAATGTTGGCAGGACAGCGTAAATTGTTTTCATGTGCGATTCCGTTGCATCATATATTTGGATTCTGCAGAAATGTACGAAAAGTTATTTATGGAGCGAAGCATACAGTAGTACTCGTGCGAAAGGGTAGCGACAATGATGCAATCTGGAGAATTTCAGCGGATCCTGCAGATCCAGATGCTGACACTGGAAAAGTCATTTTAACTAAATTGGTCTTGTGGATGCCAGTAATGACCCCATCAATTGCCACGGAAGAGCGGCTACTTTCATTTATGGACACAGGTGGCAAATCATTGCTAAGTTGGCTAACAACAACAACGGATGTTAAGTAATCAAATATCAATGGTACATTTACATGGAACTTGGCATCACAACAAGGCGTTTCAGCTCCACGTCATATATTTATCGCGTTGCAAGATATAACAAGAGTGGAATCACAATTGCGCAGTCATATGATATTTGATCAATTAGGAGTTACTGAGGTCTCGTTGAGAATAAATGGCCAGCAGGAACCATCCGAAGACATACAACTTAATTTCAGTCAAAACCATATTGCGCGCGTGTACCATCGTATGCTGTCATATATGGGCCGTGATCAAAATGTTGATACTGGTTTGCAAATATCGCAATATGATTTCAAGAACTTGTATCCGATCTACTACTTTTCGCTGGAACATCTTGATTTAACAAGGCAATCCGTCGTTGATATACACTTCAGAGCCAATGTCCTTCGTGGCGCTATTGCTAATTATAGAGCGGTTGCTTTTATTCTCAGCGACAAATCAATGTTGTTAGAAGGTGTTGGTGGACGAATGAGAATCGTTGATGCACCAGTGGAAAATATGTAAATGAAACTTGAAGAGTTTCCAATTAGGTCAATTGAAAGTATAAATATGTTTTACAATAAAATGACATATAGTTTGTTAGTGTCAAGCTGACTGATGGTCAGGGCAAGAAATTGCGATCAAAATCCGCTAAAGAATGTGGAACCACAATAACGTTAAAACCAGCGCAGATGTCCGGCGGTACACATAAAATATCACTGACGGATCGTCAAATAAAACATTTCAATGATGCGCTAAAGAAACGGCGAGGGATTCAAATTGTATTTTCAAAAGCCGCAGTCGCCAACATGATAAAATCAGGTGGTATATTTCCATTGTTAGCTGCAATACCAGCATTGATTTCAGCGGCCGCCCCAGCGGTGGCGAAAGCGGCGGCATTGGGAGCCGTTGGGACCGCGGCAGGGATGGCGATGAAAAAGGCAACTGGGAAAGGATATAAAAAAGGGAAAGGGTTTAAGACTACCAGGAACCCCGTATTCATGGTACAGCGGGAGATCCGTTCACGGATCCGGCCTGAGAATACCAGGAACGGTTTATTAGTTGAAAGCCCAATTCTCCCTATGTCCAATTTTGATTTAATTGATGCTGCTAAAAAACTAGCGATAAAAAACTTCAGAGGGGTTTTTATGAGAGATCAATTACCGAGAAAACCTAAACGCGTCGAAACCGGTATCATCAATCTTGATAACAGCGGCGGATCGGGAACTCACTGGGTTGCATACGCGATCGATCCGCGTGGGATTTTCTATTTTGATTCAGATGGGTTAGCTCCGCCAAGCGAGTTTATGCGGTATATAAATTCTTCGATGAAACTCAAAGAGTTTCCAATTTTTTATTCCACGCTGCCAACACAACAATTAAATGATCCACCGATATGCGGCCGTGAAGTATTAAATGTTCTCGCGGAGATTTCATCGTCACAGAAACCACCTCATCTGGTTGTAAATAAATACACGAGTGGGAAATTACAAGGTAATTTTAGAGAATCAATAAACTAAAAATACTAGAGTCTTTACAATAATGATTGATATTTGGGGACGATCTCTGTCAATGTTGAAACCCACCGCGAAAACATCTGCGGGTTCTATCGAGGATGTAAAAAAAAATTGAAGATGAAATCGCTTAGACGTTAAATTTAGCAAGTGTTGACCCGAACGAAATAGCTGTATTTCAAGATCTCCAGGGTAAATTGAAAACCAGTAATATATCCGTGAATGACATTTTGATACGGCAGCGCGACGCCGCTGAAAACTCTATTGCGCTGTATTCCAACAGTGGACAACTTAAACCAGGCGAACTTGTGTCTACGATCACCCACACGATTGACGACCACGACATCATGATTGCCGTCCACGGCCGTGAGCTGGATGATTATATACGAGGTTATAATAATTTTCGCAAAAATGTCGTACATAAATTCTTTGGAACCCCGCTTGTGGTTGGCATAACTCTCGCTGAAATTAAAAACTTTCTATCTTTATTCTTTTTTAACAAGGACGCGGGAAGGATGATGAATGAAAATGAAATCAAGGCAAATTATCTCGATATTTACAATAATATTTCTAAACTAATAGAAAATCTTGAAAAGGTAAAAAAAAACACTAACGACGTCGTTGTTAAGATTTTTGGAACCCCGCTTGTAGCAGGCATGACTCTCGCTGAAATTAGCGAGTTTATTGACATGCATACTCACAATGCCTACGTCGCTAATAATTTCTTTGGTGTCCCAGCTACATCTACGATGACTCTCAAAGATATTAATATGTTTATGGTGAGACAAACAACACTTAATACCATCGTGGATAAATTTTTAGGGAAAACACCTGTGTCTGAAACCACATCTCTGACAGGCCCGACCCTCGCTGAAGTTAAAAAAGCTATTGACGAACAAAAACTCACCAGAGAAATTGTTAATAAGTTCTTTGAGGGCAGTAGCCTCCAAGATATCACGACAAAATTTTTTCACATCGACCTGTATCTTAAAGACCAAGCACAGCTTAAAACCAGAGACCTTCTGACTTCATTCTTTTCTAACAGGGAGCCGAGGAGGGTAATAGATCCTACCAAAATCAAGGTAAATTATCTCGATATTTACGACGATATTCTTAAACTAAAAAAAAAAATCCGAAAAGGTAAAGATTCCGCATCCAGACATAGGCGTTAAAAATATCGTGTATACGGTCAATCATGGAACCATGGATTGGATAAGAGACGTTTATACTACATTGTCCGTCGGTCTCTGGGCGGGGTTCGGTGCGGGGGGCGATAGTATCTACAGGCTAACGTGGATATCTATCCATCAATTTAATATGATCGCGGACGGTAAAACCTACTCTGGTGGCACCGCGACGTTAATTATCAAGAGTCACGGACAAAACTTTAATGTCGTCGCGGTTGATAGCTCCATCATTAGATCAAGAATAACTTGGTGTTTAGAATTTGTAGATGATTTTTCAGTTGAAGTTGATATACCTACAGTGTCCTAACCCATCTACTCACCTGACCCCAGCCCTGGACCCCTTAACGATGGCGAATAATTGAAAACACTAGCGGGTTTAAAATAACAATGACATCGATGAAATCAATTGAACCGATAATAGTCCCAGAGGTATCACAATCGCATCGATATCGATATGATACCGTGAAAGAGTTTTCCGCGAACTTGAAATCACTTTCTAAGCGATATCGTGAAAAAATGAAAAAATACCGACGCAGCGTAGCAATCATCGACATCACCGTGTACTCGGTGTCCGGTGTGATGGCCAGCGCCGGGGTTATTTTGTCGACGTTGACCATGATGGCTCCGATTGCAGTTCCAATTGCTATCTCCGCGGCAACAACAATTGCGGCAGTCAACACCGCGATAACTAAAAAGTTATCATCGTGTTCTCAGAAAAAACTCACCGATTATACAGCTCGGTACCGGGTGGTATTTGACGCATACTCGAAATTATCCGAGTTGATCTCGCTGTCGATACAAAATTCGTTCATATCCGATGTTGAATTTTCCACGATGACCCAGTTGTATAACTCCGCGATGTTGAAATTGGAAATCGAAGACAGCGTTAACAATAATGTCACTCGAACTGCTTTAACGAATCGCGGAGAATACCACTCCGATACGAACAAGCATGATATCAATAACATCAACAAACCCTGGATTTAGTGTGAACTTTCCTTCTCCGATTCCAGTGCGCGAGATCGCGCTGGCAAAATTACGAGTATATCATAGCTGGCCTAATATCAGATCGGTTGCATTTGGCGGTCAGCAACCCAATAACGCACTGTTGTTCTCGTATAGGAATAAACCCGATGGTACTCTAGAGTGGGAAACTGTTTCGTTACCAACTGGGTCGTACCAAATTGAGCAAATCGATGCTGAAATTCAGCGTAGAATAAAATCAATCACTGGAAAAGAATCAAAAATAGCTATTAAACTTCATGAACCGACGCTCTCGTCGTCGATCGAAATAAGCACAGAGGGATACATTGTAGATATCTATAACAGCTCGTTGAGTACAGTGTTAGGATGGCCTGAAATACGACCTGAACGAAAAGAACCGGTTTATACCGAAAAAATCTGATTATGTCACCGACGTGATAGCACCTGATAATCCAATAAAAAGTTATAAAGATCACAGAATTACTATAGAGTTTTTTGGTTTCGGATACCAACCAACTGGAAGAGAGAAGGAAGGGGATAGTATAGAGGGACATCATTTTGTTAACGAACCTAGAATTATTGAAAATTTCACCGCAAAGAATAATGATTTTTCGCTGTTGTTAATATCTCTCAAATCTGGTACTCTTACCCGAGATGAATTTATCAGCGTCGTAGAAACATGCATATCGACGATATGGAAACATTTAGTTTGAAAATAATTCAGGATATATTAGATGACGATAATCCCCTATCGAGAACAGAATTTGCAAAAAAATATAATATCCCCGTTAAAGATATTCCAACATTTAAACTACCAGGATATAAAGCACCAGAATTAAAGAAACGATGTTGGTTTTAAAATAATTCATGAAGCATGGAAAAAAACAACATCACAGGAAATAAAAATCCTCAAACATAATAATGACCCAGACGGTGGCGGTAGGCATATTGCCCCACACAATGTAAATATTTCAGCGGTGATTGCGCTCAATTTAGTATGTGATGCAATTGAAGGAAGCTATCAAATTAATCTAGAGCAATCAAATCAAGCTCAGCAAGGATATATTCTTTATTCGTTTGCACCAACAGCTCCTCCAGGATTCCTAATTATTGAAAACCCAATTAATCCTGTCTACATGCGATGCCATAATAATTCGTTAACGAGAATTAATTTCCGACTCACTGACCAGTCAAATAATTTGATTGATCTACAAGATGAGGTGTTAGCGATTAGTTTGTTTGTAAAGTCCTAAAGACTAGATCAAATATTTGGTTGAAATAAATTATTATTTTTGTTAACTTGTAGCAGCAGAGAGGGTGTGATGACCACATCGTTGCGACCAAAATTGATTAAAAAATCGTAAAGTCTTTGTTTGCTAAATGGAGACTTATTTTTTGGGGTTAAATATGAGATTTCGTAGGAAGGCTCTATTTTCCGTTTTGAGGATTGAATCAATTTTTTGTCGGTAAAGGGTGGTCTGTTCACCCTCTCTGCTGCTTACTGATTGAGCGTTGAATAATGCAATACGTAGTGGTATCCCTGGGACAGTTGACACAACGGTTGGAGATTTAAGAGGATTTTGAACCAGGTTATTAAAATTAACGGCAGAATTTTTAAGTTGTTTATCCGTTACGGATGAAAGGGAGATAAGTGGACTTCTTCCTGTTCTACGCCGGCCAGCTTTGAAAGAACATTTCTTTTATCGCTTCCGTTTACATTTAAGAAATGATGAATGTATTCACAGTTCGTTTAGTCTTGAGCACAATGTAGTATCTAGAACCAAGGTGTGGTCATTTAATCCAATTAACGAGGGTCCGTCGTATTGTAAGCGGTCACGTGACGGCGGTTTATTCAAAAACAAATGACGTCTTAACATTGGGACAAAACAGCTGAGACAAATTATAATTGTTCTTGTTTTCAAAACAAGGAGATGAATTAACACTTATAAACGGAACAGCCAATGCATTATGAAACACAATAATGTAGACGATGATAGAGAACAAGCAGAAATATCATAAATATAGCACAAAATCGGAAGAGCCTATCTCGAGCAGTTAAGCGATGGCGGCCATCTTTCCGGAAGACATGGTCTACTAAATACAATTTTACCTAACCCATAACATATAATAAATGAAATAAAACTAACATAATGCACATTAATTATACATGCCACACGAAAAACAAAGACAGAAAAGAAGAAAAAAAATTTGTATCCCGAAAATTTGAGAGCATTCTGTTTTCTAGTACCTGATACATGAGTATTAGCTTTGTTCGGAGTTTTGATAATGTTTAGTATATGACAATTTAAAGAGAAAAAAAATCGTTTTAGAGACCCTGAATAAAGTTTATACTGTCGGCTGCAAACGTGGTACCTGTGCGACAAAGGTTCATAGTTAACTGAACGTAGTTTATTTGATGGCTCTTTTTATAATCACCGAACCGTTGTGCCTGATATTTTAACGTGTAAAGTAATGACGCTCAAGTTTATAATTGTATCATAGAAAACTAACTACTCCCTAATTTCGATACGTCAACAGGTATCCGTTCGCTTGATCTCATTGGAGTTTTTGTTTGGCAAGTTTTCATCCGACGATAACTTATGTCAGAAAATTGATATTAATATTACATTAAAGATACAAATACAAAAAGCTAATGTTGAAAGGATGCTTGTAAGATTCTGACTGCGGTATTAAAGTTAATTCATTAAGCAAGTAGTGGCTTTTATTCTGAACCAACACTGCCACCAACCCCTCTTTTACCTTCATTTATTACAGGAAAGGGCTTTTTCGAATATTTTCCTGTGACAAGACAGATAAAAGAATCAGTATGTGCCTTATGCATGAATAAAGTTCCCAAGTACTGTAACAGATTAGCATACTTTTCATCACACCATAACCAGCTAGATTTTTACATATTTACCACTGTAGTAGACACGTGTAACTACGTAAGCCATGTCGGCTGCTTATTTACAGTTAAAGTTATGCATTTGATCTCCAATGCTAGTCTAACTGGACATACATCACAATTAATTTTGCTATATGTTCTATACATATATTTCTCAGTACTGACCTTTCCACAGTGTGACAATCAATACAAATCATATGTTAATCTAAATATCTCCAAAGATGACTTCATGGTGAAGTTCTTGTCAAAGGATCACTGGCTTGTTTTTGAGAGGCTGCACTGTAAACAGAGCAGAATGTAAACAGAACACAGATTTCACTTCCAGATCATCACCAAGACCCTTTTACTCAAATGTGCACTGTCGCCAAAATACACACAACCACTCTTTGAGCTCATATTCTCAAGAATAAACAATTACCTTTAAATCCCTACCAAAATGCATCAGTATAACTCTTCTATCAGCACCAAAATGAGAGAGGAAAAAATGTTCTAAAAATAGACCAGAACTACATTCGTGGGTACTGAACTGGAAATACTAATTGTGATGCGTTTCCTGACAGGCCTAACTTTTTGGGCAAATTTTAGTAAAACTTATATTTGCATGCTACACCTATTCGAACTTTATACACAAAGTCTTTTTGAATTTCCTTGCAAACAAGACATGTAACACCTGTCATAAAGTGTGTAATCCTGGTGTTTCACAGGGTGTGTGTGTTGGTCCAAGTACTCTTGAGAAACGAGAACTAAATTTGCTATATCATTCTTAATTATAGGAATTTTTTAATGCAGTAAAAACCTAATTGTAATAGAAGATGAGGCATGTTTTAAAATATGTTTGAAATTTAAAATATCGATCAATTAAAATTTTAATAGAAATTTAAATAAAGATTTAAATTTATAAACTAAATTTTAGAACTCAGTTTGAACAAATTTAGCAAAGTTGACTGATGAAGGGTATTTAAAACAAATGGTAGTTTGGGTCTGTAAAACTGATAACATTTTTCCCAGGGATAGTGAAGTAAAATAGCTCATAGTGATTTTGGCAACAAATCACAATATGTCTGTCCAGGTGCATATAGATGTACACACTAAAGAAGCAATGACAGGTGCTGTGTTCCACATTTATTGTATCAGGTATTTAGGCAGTTATTTGTATAAAATTGAATGCATTTTGTGTTCAACTTGCATCATTTTGCTGTTTTCTTACATCCAAGGGTAAATATACATGGGGAAAGTATATTTTATCCCATTGACCTGTATTTCATTCTTGGATAGTTTAAAATGATATAGTAGAGATTTTGAGTTGGTTCTAGTATAAAGTTTTCATCTCTGTCCTCTTACTAAATACCCTGTAACTATGTTTATAACAATTACTGAAGGCTATATAAGCAGATATGTGTTACTCAGGAAGTCACCCCATCATAAACACATAAATTAACTGCTTGGACCCCAAATAAATAGTTTGAATGACCAATACAAAATAGAATTTTGTCTTCACATATTTTAAATGAAGGTATCATTTTGTTGTTGTAGGGTTTAATGCCATTTTTCAGCACACGATAGACTGTACATTGCGGCCAGTATTAATGATGGAGGAAGAACCTGGGAAAACCCCTAGAAAGATCCACCGAGCCACAAGAAGCTATTGGCAATCTTTCTCATTTACTCACATTGGCCAAATCTGAGACTTGAACCCATGCAGACAGAGGTGAGATGGCAGTGATCTGTAATGGTGACCATCTGCCACTCGATGGCCCCTACATTATTGTAATTGCAATCTGATAATAATGCTTAATCAATTACTCCTAATCAATTTTATTTTGCTTTTTATAAGTTCACAATAATGGCACTTTAACCCCTATACCATGTACCTAACAACCCCAATACCATGTACCTAACAACCCCTATACCATGTACCTAACAACCCCTATACCATGTACATGAGGTCAAATGCAAACTTGTCTTCAGATCTTACTGTTCATCCAACTTTCTTTGTTACAGATTAAACATTACCATAAATATTTATACACAAAATACTAAAATGAATAAAATCACAGACAATACTCCTTTATAGTCAAGTCAGTATAGGATCAAAACCCTTCTTTCCAACCCAGTCAACAATGACATGTGAGTGCATCTAATTTAGATGGAGGGGGCTTTCGTAATGTAACCACTCACTTTATATAACTTCATTACAATAGTCCATTTGTAGGATTGCAAAATTATGGTTTTATTTGTCTATATTTTGTAATGTTATACATTGGTTAAATAGTATCAGTTTTACTGTTTTTATTTCGTATTTTCACAAATACAAGTCATTTGACCTTTCAGCACTTCTCGCAAATTCCACAATACTGCATTGTCCCATATGTTTCTGACTTAATTGTATTTTAAAGTTAAATCTTCAATAATTTAATACCTAGGCATTGCTTTTTATGAATTTTATATTTTATGAAAATATTTGCCCAATGATTTACACAATGGACGATACTGGTATTTCCCAGACATCGAGATATCCGCCATTAATTCCCTATTACTGGTTCACTAGAGTTTCATGGCAAAATACAAGAGGCAGTTAAAATGTCCAGATCACCAATTCTGTTCTTAAAACAAATTGCTATTTACATACCAGAGGTCTCACTAGGACTTTAAAACTAGGAGTCCAGGACTCCCATTGTGGTAAATATAGGGTCCCACCAGCAAAAGTTGCAGTCCCTTCCCAGAAAACATGCAGATTAGAAGAACTATTGGTTGCCATTGAGTTTAATTTCTACATTCTTATAACACTGACATGTAGCTCTTGTTTGTCCATCAGAGTTAGACTGAATTTTGTCAATCCAAGAAAATGTCAAACAGAGCTTAGTTAGTAATTATCATACCATAAACATAGTAAGACACTACCTCAATTATGTGAAATAAAGATAATGTTGTTTGTTCAGCAGAATGCATCAGAATCATTTATTTTGGTAACTTGACAAAATCAAAAAACTTATCAACTGCTTGAAACCAGCAATTTGCAGAGGAGACCAGTCATATTTAACAGTTGCTATTTGTTTTTCTAATTGCTGGTCTAAAATCCACCATGTTCTAAATTGTAATTTCAGAAACATATTTGAATCCAATAGAATTTTGCTTCATCAATTTATTATTGTATTTTTCTTTTTCATATAGCTTTAAAACAGTTTCATTTACAAGTACCAGCAAACTGCTGTGGAATGTCAGGGAAGTCCATAGCATCCACTTCAGCTGTAGTCATAGAGAAGATTTTGTCCCATGTGAAGCGGGCAGTTATATTTGTGGATAATTCATGTGCAGAGATATTCCACTGGCATAGTGGGCTTAAGTTGTTTCTCGATGCTGGTGCATTTGATGTAAAGGAATTTTCATCCTTTGAGGTAAGTTGGAACTATCTGCACGCTGTACCTCAAACTGTTCTGTCATCAAACTCCATCTATAGAATTATTGTTTTAGACATCTTCATTGTTGATAGTAAGCATATATATCTTAAATACAGTAAGGCCTTCATTATTAATATATCATGTCTTTTTTTAAAGAAAAATAATTACAAGTGTATTGATATACCTGTAAACTTGATAGATAGAAAACTAACTATTGATATACCTGTAAACTTGATAGATAGAAAAATAACTTTTGATATACCTGTAAACTTGATATATAGAAAAATAACTTTTGATATACCTGTAAACTTGATAGGAAAATAACTACATGTGTATTGATATACCTGTAGGCTGTAAACTTGATAGATAAAAAACTAACTACAGGGTATTGATATACCTGTAAACTTAATAGATAGAAAAATAACTTTTGATATATCTGTAAACTTGATAGATAGAAAAATAACTATTGATATACCTATAAACTTTCAGAGTGCAGATCCCAGTCAACAGAAGGGGGTGTTTATTGTTAGCACCTTGCTGGAGGGAGTTACAAGTGAGATAATCTGTGACATTATCCAAGCCAGCAAGTTTCAATATGTAGTCGTCATCACTGCACACAGTTCGCAGTTTCATCGGTTTAGTCATTCAGGCACAATTCTTGACACAGATGATAAAAGTGACTTTGAGAAGTTTGAGGATAACTTGCTCATGTGGATGGGAAATGTGGTAAGATAAGGACTTGATGCATAATTAATATACAAAACAGAGAATGACCAATCCATGATTGATCTACAAAGCAGAGAATGACCAATGCATGATTGATATATTGATATACAAAAACAGAGATTGACCAATGCATGATTGATGTACAAAACAGAGAATGACCAATGCATAATTGTGCTTATTATTGTTGATTCAGGCTAGTGATGTGTTACAACTGTTACTTTAATAGGATAGTTCTTCCATCCCAGCAGTTAATCATATTGCATGTAAGAGCTCATATGGACCACATTTTAATTCTGCCAATAATTACATTTATTTTGTCTGAATACATACCGTATATACTCGCGTATAAGCCGAGAAATTTAGGACAAAAATAAGGCCTGGAAGAAGGGGGGTCGGCTTATCTGCGGGTCAAGTTCCAAACCTGAAATTTATAATGCTTTTTCCCTCGATTTCCAATATTTATTGTTTCCGTCGATCGCCGAATATGAGATCACATGCCTAATGATGCCACATGGCTGATAAGATTTGTCCTGACGTGAAGTAAAACAAATATTTTTTTTCTAACATAAGTGGTAGGATAATGAATGAAAAACATGTTTTAACGTACTTGACGTCTATTTGACAGATGTCCATCCACCAGAAAATACAGCCATACGTGTTATTTAAACCACGCAAATATGTGTATTTTCCAAAAGAACCGCCATATTAGTAATCTCTATTCAAGTATTTAACCCTCAGCTAAGCAGTAATCATTAAACTCTACGGTTTCATAGAAATGCACCCTAGTTTATTTCAGTGTAAATATGAAAAGAATCTACGTTAAAAAAAATAAAAGAATTACGATACTGAAAGGTACACAACCATACGTGTTATTTGAACTACGGAAATACGTGTATTTTCCAAAAGAACCGCCATATTAATAATCTCTGGTCAAGTATTTATCCCTCAGCTAATCAGTAATAATTAAACTCTACGGTTTCGTAGAAATGCATACTAGCCCATTTCAGTGTAAATATGAAAAGAATCTACGTAAAAGAAATAAAAGAATTACGATACTGAAGATATATACGACAAACATTTTGATCGAGAGTAGAAATACATATATGACAGTCTTCGAGAAACAATAACGAGAGGATCCAATGGGTTTTGTTACGCACACGCTTAGGAAGGGTAAATAACAGTGCAATATATGAGTCAGCGTGAATAATTGTAAAACAATATAATTTGTTGGATTTTTTTGACAGGTGTTTTAGAAGTAATCGGGAGCCACAGTTTATATACAACTATTGTTTAGTTGTTTGTATGGCAGGGTGGTTTGTTAGCGGAAGATTGTTGTACAATAGCTACCATATGCTTAATCTGTGGTAAATGCCTTGGGGATAATAGGTTTGTTTTGTTGCACAATGCCAATGACTTAACTAATAGATGCCAACTCTCAGATGTATTGTTTAATGAGATATGGTAGTGGACATGGTTTCTGCTCAAAGTTATAAACTGTCACAATACTTGAATAATGTCCACGCTGAAACCAATCATAGTTTGATCAATTGAATCACACTACCCGTAGTTTAAATAATTATCAAATACAAATTGAAAACCAACCACACATAGAAATAATTACAGGATAAGGTATATAAATAGTATACTACTACTGAAAGAAATTATTTCAATTCAATCTCTGTAGAAGTTTATGTTCAATTCAATCGGATAAAATGAATAGTGTTGAAAGTAAAAGAAAGCGGTCTGCTTATGATGCAGCATTCAAACTTAAAGTTATTGAATATGCAGAAGCAAATAACAACTGTGCTGCATCACGCGAATTTGTTGTGAACGAGAAGCAAGTACGGGGGGACGACGTATATGATGAAAGCACGCCCGTAACAGAAGCCGAGTTTCGTGAACTGTTTGGCAAGTCTGATACAGAGCCCGATTTTGAAGGATTCTAAAAGTGATCGAACTTTTATAATTCATGATTTTAGAATGAGGATTAATTAAATTTCCATTAAGACTTAACACTTCAGAATTGTTTTTATTTCAACATATAAACTAGATTTCTTTCTTTTATTTTATTTAATAATGTGATTTACCTAAATAAACGTATTCAGAACTCACTTTGTGCATCTTGTGATGTACCGTTTGTATAAAAATTATGAGTCGGCTTATACGCGGGTCATGCACTTTATACCACTTTTACCAACTCAGTTTGGGGGGGGGGCGGCTTATACGCGAACGGGCTTATACGCGAGTATATATGGTATTAAATTCTATAATTCTATAATTAAGTGTCCGAAAACATACAGGTGAAGATCAATTTATGTCCCCCACCCCACCCCCATGTCTGTAACAGTTACTGTTAGCTCACATGACAACATGCTGCCATGAAATAAAACAAGTATTTTGTCTAACGCCACAGAACAGATAATAAATGAAAAACAGGCATTGCTTGCCTATTTTGTCTATTTGATACATGTCCATCCACCAGAAAACACAACTATACATGTATTATAGCCTTAATTGTGGTCATTTTTTCTAAAAATCCAGTTTAACACTGCTAATCAGTGATCATTAAAATCTACATTACAAATGCACGCAAGCTTTATTTCTGTGTAATTAAGATGTTAATACAAACTAAATAAAAATATTTTGGAATTAAAATTCTTAAGAGATTTATGACAGAAACATTTTAATATTGAGAGTAGAAATACTGGTAGATTATGATGGTTAATCTTAGAGCACCAAGTGTGAGAGGCTCCATATGGGGTGAGTGTTGTATGCACGTCTAGGAAGGGATCAATAACGAGCAAGTTGCAATATATGAGTTGGCATCATTAATAATGTTGGAATTTTTTAAATAATGGTGTTCTGTTTGTTTTGGTTCTCTCTTCTTATTATCCACCTAGCCAAAGGTAGCTTCAAGATTAGAGCTAGCAGACTCAAAACAATCAACTACTCAGAGATTGTTTTGATGCATGTTGGAGATTTTAAGGTATCTGGGTGATAATTGTTAATAATATAACTTAATAAAATAACTTGTGAGATTTCTTTAACAGCTATGTTTAGAAATAAAAGGCAGCCATCTGGATTTCATTCAAAGTTCCGAACATTTAACACCCACAATCAATATTTATCATCTACAAAGAGGTTTATTATCTGTAGAAAAATAACTATGTTTTAAGCATATATAATGCCTCAGGGATAAGGGTTTTGTTTTGTTACCAATCCATACTGACTCTGATGTATTTTTTAATGATATTAAGCAGGGGTCATGGTTTCTAATCAAAGTCATAACTGTCAACCTTTTCGAAGTGTTTTCATGTGTAACATAGTCTACACTGACACCCAATCATATTTTTGTAAGCCAAATCAAGCTATTAAAATATAAAGTATAAATAAAATACCCACCACTATCAAAAATTTATATACTGGATAGCTGTAATTGTGAAACATAATATTGTTAGTAAAGTCCTACCTGTTTATGTCGAGGAAATATTGTCGACATAGGTGGATATTGAGATAAGTGATATTTTTTTACGGTGGGGGTCTGAAAAAATATTAAAGTTAAAATTTGTCAGCAAAGGGTGACCTGTCATCAGTGAGTAGCATTTTCACTTTCATAAAATATTTCATTTGGAAATTTTGAGTACATGAAGACAGAATCAGTGTGAAATACACTTGTTTATTGACAAATTACATTTTGGTTAACTTTGTGTAATAAAATCCACTATAAAATATTGCATCGATCACATCCTGATATGAAAAACATTACGATATTCAATATCGTCATTAGCACATGGTTGCATAGTTATTTACAGGCTTCAAGTACGTGTACTTAAATAGGCCTAGATTTAGGTCAGTCTGTTCCCATCTTTTTGAGGCTACCAAGGGGATGGGGCTGTTCACAGTGAAACGGAAACCTGTCAACAGTACATGTATTCTCCACATATACTTTTGTATCCGATGTTATGACAAACATTAAAGCTACTGAACCAACCACTTGTTGCAGCAAAGTTCTCTGCACTAAGTTTTTTAGCAGATGTTTCATTGAACCATTCTGCTGTGGCTTTCTCCACATCTTCAAATGTAGCAGTCTTTTGTTTCTTTCTTTGGGGAGCGCAGTTACCTTCAACATAGTCTTTCTTTATAGACTTAGCAGCTTTCATCCTTCTTGACAGGGTGTTATTTTTAAGCAAAAAAAATTCACAGACATCTTTGCTAGATGCTCCACCTTCAACTTCCTTAAAAGCCAGATATTTAGTTACCAGTGACTGTAAATTTTATTGGCATTTTACACTGTTGTTGGTAGCTATTGTAAATATAAATAAAGTTAAAAATAAAACTTTCACAGCACAATAAACTTGTTTTAATCACCGATCACTTTCATAGATCTCAGAAACATGTAACTATGCGTGTTTTGATGCAACTTTTTTTATATCTGGGATGGAGAAAATCACGTTGACATGAGTCCTATGTACGCATCAATTTGCTGGATAGCAAATTTAAGGGCTTGCTAATCCTGCTTTGACCACCTGTTCAGTGGGAAAAT
The DNA here is from genome assembly GCA_029339505.1 of Unio delphinus. NCBI lineage: Eukaryota > Metazoa > Mollusca > Bivalvia > Unionida > Unionidae > Unio > Unio delphinus. The sequence continues at coordinate 2,028,907 of JAQISU010000238.1, read as the reverse complement.
GTGTTGATCAATTGATCATTGTAGCTGTGCTGATATTTACAATCAGAAGAGTCAGTAGCTGAAAGACAAACACATGTACCTGTTGTCAATGTAAGAGTGCATCAGAAGAACATGACCCACAAGCTAGGCGGCAAGTTCAAATGAACAACGTTAGCTTTCATTATTGTTTTCATTTCCAAGTGTAGCAAACTAAGTAGTACATGTGACCTCAAAATCAAAGATATGTTAAGAGTTAGACAAATTGCTGTTTGCAAATTTTGATAAAGGTTAAACTGCAAATTTATGAAGATTGTAATGAAATTCAACAGAGTGCTAGAATTTGGCAGAACTGATATTTCACATGTAACACTATGTATGATGCCTAACTTAGTGCTTGGAATAAGACCTTTTCTTGGCCTAACATAATTCACTCTCACTCTAATGGACAAACAAGGGCAACATGTCAGTGCTGTAAAGAAGTTTGAAAATTAAATTCTATGGCAATCGCTTTGTTTCTACTTGTCTGGAAATATAGCCATTTCAGCTATGCTCAATTTGCTTCTGGTCAGGGACAGCAACGTTTACTAGCGGGACTCCTGTTTTTCTCAAAATAGGAGTCCTGAACTCCTAGTTTTAATATCCTAGCGATATCTCTTTGCAGACTTTGGAAAATGCAAGATTGCTTTTAAGTCACAGTGAGATGCCAGCATTATAGGCCCAAACTAAAGTGTGGGTTTTTTTTTTATCCGACAGCAACATTAAAGCCTGTCGGCAAGATCAACTAATTGTTGAACAAATTATGGGTCAGAACTGGCAGCTTTTCAGCAAGTAAGGAGCCAGCTTAGTTCATGGAGGGACTTTCCCTTGCCAAAACGTCTCCAAATACACAGAAGTAACCTCGAATTAATGATTCTGAGGATACATCACAAAAATAACCACCTATGAGGAAAGCTGCTTTTGATGACGAGTTTGATTATCTTGAACCCGAGTGCTCCTTCCAGTTCTGTATGTGTTCACTATAAACATTATGCATTAAGCAAAAGCAGGATATACAAAACATCTGGAAAAAAAACACAGCAGAAAAATGTAAGGTTCTGAAATCCAGGGTGAGTATTGGATGAGAAATGACTTTTCTGCAGATCTGAACTTGAATGGACATTTGCCTAAGTGTGGAATGACCCATTTCATATGGACAAGCTATGGATGATAAGATAGCTCAATGGGTGATCAGTCAGCGTGACTTAAAAATTCCAGTTAGTGTTGAGGGAATATGTCTATATGCCAAAGAGCTTGTCTCTACAGAATTTGCTGAGAGCAAATTCCATGCCATTAGTTCTTGGGGAGAGTTTTCATGAAAAGACGTGCTTAGAAACAGGACCTCTCTTGCCCAATCTTTACCCAAGGATTTGGAAGAAAAGATTGCTTCATTCCACAAGTTTGTGATGGATAGACAAGAGGAGGATGAGTTTGACAATAAGTTTATTATTAACATGGATGAGACACCAGTGTACTTTGATCTTGGTTTTAACCCAGCCTTTCTCACTAGTCCCAAATTTTAAAGCCTGGGCAGTTGAGATGCTCTCTCTTGATTAGAATGCATATGCCTACTTTCTCTGATTCTGAATGTGATAAAAAAAACAAGATAATCTGAGTTCTGCTTCAACCACAATGCACCACTCAGATGGGTGAAGTCATGGATCAATGACTGCATCAATCTCCTATTTTAAATTCCATGGAAAATAGAGAACTTCCATTATGTACTCAAGCTACCATAATTGCAATTGTTACACACTCAACCCTGATCTACTGAACTGCATGTCATATTAAACAGGCCCTCAGACATAAGAATACATCAAATGAACAACTTTAAGCGAGGATACAATTGCTCAAGCAAGAAGGCCCTCGTCTCTGAAAGCATATGAAGGCAAATGGAAAATTTTTACACAGCGGTGTACATAAGATACATTATACCACTAAAGGCCCTCCACTCTGAAGGCATCTATACTTGAAATAGCTACCTACTTCTCAGGCTCTTCAATTAGATAAAGTTAGCACCAGAAACATAGAAAGCTTACTGCTTCATGATCACTAACATATTTCGTTATCATTGGTCAAAACAAAGACTTATCAGATCCAAGTTTTAGTACATGTTGGCTTTGTGTCAAAACTGTCATTTGTACTAACCTGATTGGGCAAAACAGCATTTGAGCTGTTTTCATGGGTATCATTGGCTCACCTTTCATAACAGACCTGTCTGCTTATCAAATTAGCAATGGCAAGCAGAATCAGTGAAATACATGCCCGATTATCCATACCATGGGATGGATTCCTAGTCCACATTATCCAGTTTTTACCGCAGAGATCTCTCATTCCAAAGGGATCAACTCAAATTCGGTGGGGCCTGTAGCCATGTGCAAATTGTTTCAGATCATTCAACAGCATCATAAGACACAGCCTCACGACTTGCACTGGATTTGCAAGCGGAGAAAGTTTTCCTTTTTGACACTGCTCACAAACAAAAGAAAGTCTTCTCCATTTGGGTTACATAGAAACTGTCTCACGTACCTTACAGGACAGGAGTTGGCATCTTCGGGGTAAGGGGATGTACTTCCCTCCACATGTTACCTATTTTCTTAGGTATTTTGATTAGGTAATGTATATAAAGAAGAAACTAATTTTTTCTAATATATCATGAATACTTACCCAACCATCATACACATACACCCTTCCAGCATCCCCACAGTTACATCCATTTAGAGAGCATGCCTTACACTCCAATAGTAACTGACATTTTCATGGGTTTTTCCACCAACCCCTATACAAGAGGATATCACTCTTGACTACCACCTAGGTGTGCAGATAACGTTTAGTTCATTTTAGCTAAAAGTTCTATCTGTGCGGGCTAGATTTGCAAAATAGTAGTATTTCTCCTAAGGCATTATGATTGGGTAAGTATTCGCAAAGAAACATTTTACTTTCAAGAAAAAAATTGTTTCTACAGCTAATTGACTTGTTTCATTATAACACATTTTGATGCATAGAAGTCAGGTTCTATGGACCCCACCCATCGTGTCATAGCGGGATCACACAGTGTGCTTGTGCATGCACAAACATGCGCATCCACACACACATAAAATAGTGCACAAAAGAAGGACTACACAAGTTGGTACATAAATAAGCTGCTAATACAGTAGATTAACCTGTCTTGAAAGACCACCCCTTCTGCCTAAAAATAATGGTCTCTCAAGACAGATGATCTCTTATAACAGGTCATAACACTATATAATGAATAAAGCTGTGCATGGAGATTCTAATCTCTCAAAACAGGTGGTCTCTTATAGCAGTGGTCTCTCAAGTCAGGTTTTACTGTAATACTTTGCTTTTTATGTGGTATTTTGTTAGCAGCAAACAATTATTGTTCATATATTAAATTCATATTTTCAGCTACAAGCAAACCTTTAAAAAGAATAGGGCAGAAATAATGTTGTGTGTGTGTGTGTGTGTATATATATATATATATATATATATATATATATATATATATATATATATATATATATATATATATATATATATATATATATATATATATATATATTCATATGCAAATTCATTTTCAGATGTAAAATTTGTAAAGAATTTAAGAATTTGTATCATTGTGCATGTAGTGCACAACGTCTATCACACCTTACAAATGCTGCCACATGTTTACAACTACATAATATGCTGAATATTTGATATAGATATTAAAACACATTGTTATGTATGACTCTTGATTATTCATTGACTTGGCTAACATGTCTTTACTAGCCTGATCCCTTTTGTTATCAGAAGCAATGAAATCAATGATAGGGTCTGGTACACCAGGTTAGTTCTGATCATACAGATTAGTTGATAAGTGGTTTAATACTTGTTCATTTGCAATTCAAGCATTTATTGTACCTTTCTTAGTGCTGTATCTTGGTTGATAATACACAATACAATAATAGATCAATAATAATAAATCAATTACCCATTGAAGTGGTTTAACACTTGTCCATTTGCCATTCAAGCATTTATTGTACCTTTCTTAGTGCTGTATCTTGGTTGATAATACACAATACAATAATAGATCAATTACCCATTGAAGTGGTTTAACACTTGTCCATTTGCAATTCAAGCATTTATTGTACCTTTCTTAGTGCTGTATCTTGGTTGATAATACACAATACAATAATAGATCAATTACCCATTGAAGAGAATTTTACTTGTGTTACATTAGACACAATACCTCGTGTCAGCTTTTATGATATCAGTAACAACTGAGTTTTGTGTTATCTGTAGCCAAAGTTGCATGCAGCAGGTTAGCATATTATCATTTATGTTTGAGCTCTGCACCTGCCATTTTTAAAATATATATTTGTATTCGCCTATTTGCACCCAAAGATAACCTTCATATTAAAGTTCTTATCCTTCCCATCTTGTATATATTTTCTAGCTAAATAAAAATACCAACAAAAGGTATCTCTTGTAGTTTTCTTATCAGTTCCTTCTAGCTTTCCAACCTTTTTTTTTATCAGAAATGTTGGCCATGATATTTTATTTTCAATTTATTGGCTAAAAGTAGATGATATAAGACCTTTCATTGACTGTAGTAGAATGCCTAGATAATGTGTTCATGACAAACTCAGTCTGTAGTTTTGTAGTTCAGAGTTCAGTCCTTGATTCTGAAATGCATTACAATAGTACATGTCGGTCTCCCATTGAGAATCATTGCTTTTCTGATGCTTTTGCTGTTTGCTCATGCCTTGGAAACCATATAAGACAGTGGCTGATACAATACTATTCATTGGCTTGTATTAGTAGAATGCCTGGTTTGTGCAGTAGTTCAAAGTTCAGTCCATAGTTCTTAGATGTGTTACATGTACATGTAAATCACCCATCCAGAATCAATCATTGTTTTATTCATGGTTTTGCAGTTTGCCTTGAAGACCACATAAGCAATTTATTCCGTAAGAATACTGACTGTATGGTTTTAGATTACTTAATACATAGAGTACCCAATAAAACTTATTGTACATTTTAAACAAATTGTATTCTTCTATTGCATGATTCCTGTGTACTTTCCTCAAAATTGAATGAGTCATGCTATTACTCATTTTTATATGCAGAATTATACAGCAGAGGTGTTCCACTATCCCTTATTCAGCATTAGTCTTGGGCAGAGCTTGTTTTTGACTCCAGCATACAGTCATTTGTTTCCTTTGATGAATTCGGACATAAACCAAGTAGAACTGCAATATAATAGTCACAGGGTAAGTTACAGTATAATTATAGAACAATTGTAAATTACTGTAAAAAAAATTGTAAATATATATATATATATATATATATATATATATATATATACTCAGTAGTCACCTGTTCACAACAGCCACTAAAATTTCCCCTCAGATTAATTTCCTATATAAACGGCCTGTATGTAATCTGCCTTCTGTAATGAGCGGCCAGTTGTTTTCCTAACCAAGCAATACCTTAAGAGGTTGCATTAAAGTATTTAGGTTGACCGTTAAGTCTGTGCAAACTGAATTTTTTCTTATGGCACTGTTTAAAGAAAGGAAAATTATGTTAATTGGTTAGCAAACATTTCTTATCTTTCTTGTAGTCATAACTTCAGTCACATTGATGGTGTAACTGGAAGGTGTCAGCATGTCAGATTTGAAAACTTGGTAGTATTTATCATAGAGGGTTGATGCAATTCTTTTGTTGAATGGTTGGAAAAGTAATTGTTATTGATGGAGAAATGGAAGTCATTTTTTGTGCCAGCATGACAGGCATGTAGAGATGTCTTCATGTATTTGCCTGTGGATTAAAGCTGTCTCTGAAGAAAGAGGTTCATCACTGGGAAGAGATACAAGACTTTTCATTAAGATCAGGAGTTGTTACATTTTCAAAACTTGTCTGTAATGGCAGCTGAAATTTCAGTTTGTTCCTTTTCTATGAATTTATGTTGATCACAGGCTTCTCACCTGTCTTGATACTGAGCAATTGACTAATCAGATATTATTTATTTAAAGATTTGTCTATATTTTATAAGTTGGTGATGATTTCATTTATAGACTATATTAAAGTAAGCAGTAATCTTGTGTGAAATGTAAGTTTGGGAGATATTAACATGCACCCATAATTAGGATTTTGTTGTACAGTGTACATAAAATAGTCTAGATTATAATAATAATAATAATTATTATTATTATAGTTGTTGTTGTTTTTATCATTATCGTAATAATAATAATAATAATAATTGTTATTATTATTATTATTATTATTATTATTATTATTATTATTATTATTATAGGAATATTTAGTATGTGGTATTTGTTATAGAGACAACAGAAATGCATTTTAAGTATAAACATTTGTATTCATCTCGGAATTGATGAGTACATACAAATTAACTATGGGAAATAGATATGTTTAATAACAGTACCAAATATCCATATTTCATTCTGAATTTTTTCTTTGAAATAAATTAATGTAAATTCACTTTCTATTATTATTTTGCCGTTTTCAAGAATTTCATGGAGCATTTTTAATTCACAATTTGACCTCATTATTTAATTGTTTTGCTTTTTAATATTCAAATGCAAACCAATATCTTGCATATATTTTGTATTTTTTCCATTTTTACTTTCAGTCAGATAAATACAGTTTTGATGCAATCAAAGAAATAGGGCTCCAACACTTGCCAATGGACTTACAGAAAAGATATAAGGTAGAAATATGTAAATCTAACATACAGTGTAAAAAGCCACCCATTTTGCAGGAGGAAGGTGCCCTTATAAAGGGCTGGCCTTTCAAGAGGGTCATCACAGATCTGAGCAATAATTACAAGTAAAGTTATTTACTAATCTTTAAATATTTCATATTTTTAATTAAAAAAAAATGTGTATGTTATGGATTCAACTTATATCGCCATTTGAAATAATGATAAATATGAGTTGTAGTGCAGAGTCAGTGAGGTTATAAACATTGGACTGTAACTAACAATCAACATTCTAGTTAAGGCCACCATCTTTCTACCTACCCATTACATTTTCCAACTGTTGCAAAATGTACATCGACAATGTTTAAATGAATCTTTTTGATGTTAGACTTTTTCAGTAATGATAATATGACTATCTTTTCATTCATTTGCTTTCACTTTTCCTATATTGTCTGCTTGTGAGGGTTAATTGTCACGTCAGATTGTGTGCATCTTAAAGTAGTACTTTTGAATACAAACTCATCAATGCCAAGGGATTCTGGTAACAGATGACTGCTGGTTATAGTGGCTTTTCAAGATGGGTTCCACTGTAGTAGAATAAAAACTATGTATATGAAAGGGAAGTAATCATTATAGAGATTATACAAGTTTTATCAAGTTTATATGACTGGTGGTAACATGCATCAGAAAAATCTTAACCTATGGCGACACATGACGATTTAAACACTTTGCAGCATATGTAAATTAATTAAGCCAATTAAGGCTGGTATTATTACATTCTAATTAGTCACTTTACCAGTTCATTTTATTGGACACACTTGAAAAATTTAGTTTCCTTGCACTGTTTATGCATATAACATATAAGAGCAGTTTTAGAAATACATCATTAAGAGCCATGTCTAGTGAATCAACTGGGTGTTCAGCTTTGTTTTCATAATCTTTGCAAACAAACAACTTGTATGAAATAACATTAGTTGAGCAAGTTTTAGTACTTGTAATGTCTCAAATAATGGATGTTGTCTGCCCCCATTTATATGTTCATGTTATTTTGATAAATTTTAGCACAGTGTTAATGTGTCAGTTTGCATACAAAAGAGACTATTTTACAGCAATTTTGTTTATTGATTACCATTTTATTTAAAAACCTAGATCAGTAAACTCAGGTCACTTATCATTGCACTAGTAATAGGCAGCACTTGCTACATTTCCAGGATAGAAAATATAAATATCAAAGAAAGTCATGAATTAGAAATTTCCTTTCGCTGCACACTTCATTAGAACTGTACATCAGGATCATTCTAGAAGGTTATTTTCCAGTAGCTAATGTTTTTTTTTAATAGGAAATGCTAATTGTGGTCTGATGTCAAGTAGTGAGCATTATAATCTTGCAACTGTGAGGACTTGATCATATGTGTTTTAAGTTTTACCAGAATCAAGTTGTATGTTGTGTTCATTATTTTTTTAAATTTTGGGCTGGATTCTTGTTTATTCAAATTATTAAATTCAAGTGATTATTTTCTATGGAAATACAAAAGTGCTCATAAAAAATTCTTAGATAAAGACATTCACAGGAATTTTCACTGAATTCAAACCTGGAATTATAATTCCTGTGACACATCAACACTCTATAACCTATAAGAAACATGTCATCACTTTCAGTTTTCAGATTTATCCTAGACTTTTACTGAGTTTTAGTCAGGGCGTTAAATTATAGGACTTGTGCCTGTAATTCTTGGATTATTTTGGGATTTAATAAGTTCTTTTGACTCATTTTCACTTTGTATTCTAGGGAAATAAATTGTTAAATTTTACAAAGCTTGTTTTCATTCACTCTTTTCTGTTACTTGTTTTAAGAGCATATATTCGTAACACTCAGTTTACATTTAGTGATTATTTGTGGGTATGCCCCATTGATGGTTGAAATATTTTTAATGTAGCGATATAACACCACCTCACACATGCATTATAGAACATATTTAGAAAATTCAAAAGGGGACAGAAAAAACTCCTGATTTAAAATCAATAAACCCTGTGAAAAAGAGTTTAAATATAGATTTCAGGAGCTAATTATAGTTCCACTTTTCACCTACTAACACAGCAAGGGAGTTGTTTTGAAATATGACCTCCGAATTTCAATTCTTGTTACTTCTTTTAATATTTAATTTGGGTTGCTTAAATTAATTTCACTGATTTATATTTGTCTTGGGTAACTTATACGTTTTGTTAAAATATCTGCAGATGCTGGTTGCCTCACTTAACTCACTTCTGTCTGAGATGGGAGTTAGGGAAGATGTTTACTGTGTTGGTCACACAAGTCATATCCTGGCTACAGAACTGGAAAATTTCCCACTTGCAAAAAGTCGCAGGAAGGTATATATTGTAATGTTTTTTGTTTTATTTATTTATTTGTATACAGAAATATCAATAAATGTGAAGAGAATTTTAGTGCTCATTCCAATTATTGTAAAAGTCTGAGTCAGAGAATATAGGCATTATTAAATTCACCTAAATATCTGCTGTTTTGATGTACATTATGAAAATAAAGATTGAACAATGATAATCAAAATTTTGTCAAAGATGATTTAAATAAATTGCACTGAGTAAATATGGGCATGCAAACAGCTTTTTCATTTTTGAATACATTCTCCAATTATATTATGTTAGGAATATTTGCCTGCTACCTCACCGATCGAACCTGACTAAAAGATGAAAATAATCTTATATTCTGATTTTCAAATACACAAAGGGCAATAACTCTTGACCATTAACTCCCTTTGGCACCACCCAGTTGTTGCCAGTTTTAGCTTTACTGCTGCACAGAGCACACATTGTGAAGTTCATCCTCTTTTGTGTTCCTATAGGCCCATCCATTCTTCCTTTGGATTTATTTTGTGAATATATCAATTTACTGCAGGTTGTATGCATTATTTTACAACTTCTGCCAATTTTTAAGCAATTTTGTCACCTTTCAGGACATGTCTTTTATGACCCTTGTCCCATCATTGACCTAGACAAGGTCATCATGACTGAATTTATTTTGCTGTCATTAGCATAATTATATAGTGCTGCTTGATATTTATACTTTATTTGTATTTCATGCTGTTTTTGTAGACATGTTGCTTAATTACTAACTAAGCATAAGTTTGTAACAGGGTCATAAGTGTCTGATTTACACTCTCACTACTCAGCTAGTTATGAATATGTTTTATTCACTTAGTAAATTTATTTACAGTACTATTCTAAGTTCTTATATGTGTTTTTGTGTCTTTTTGGTGGAATGTCTTTCAAAATGCAAGAAATTCAAACCAATGAAGGATACTCATGACCCCTGCATTGTATGCATGAAATGTACTTTTATGTCACCTTGTCAAATTTGCAGTTTGTGATCAGAGAACACTTGGACAGCAGTATTCCAAAAGGCAACAAAGGGTATAAAAGGTCAGAATCAACAAAGGACAGCGCCGACATCCTGTATTCAGTTTAAATCCAATTCCATGGCAAGATTTGTGGTACACACTGGGGTCTTCCCATCCCCATAGTTTGTCAGGGGCAAATCACAATTACAGCTATTTCAGGGGATGGAGAGGAGACAGGAAGGGTTTGGCGGTCAGTAGAACAAATGCTTCATCTGCTACAAGAGAAAGCGATGCAACACCTTACATCTTGGCAACTGTCCAGCTAACAGTTTTTGTTTAAATAGTCCAGAAAAATAGCTTATACAAGGATCTTGATGATAGGTCCATATGTCTAGTCATGCCATTGGCATCTTATCATTAATATACCGTCCATTCGTAGCAGCCAGTACTGGTGATTGACAAGCCATCTTATATACTGCCAACATCAGGGCCAGCAACACACCATTTACACCAGCCAGTAGTGCCAGTTATGCTGGATCTTGGATTACTCACTGCCTTCCCTCAAAGAAGAGCTAGTGACATTGCCAAATGCAACCATCGTGACTTATGCAGACCTACAATCTGTCCTGAACTAGAACCCAGCCCACAGTGAATGCGATGAGACACTGGCATATCCATCTTATTCAGATCTGACTATGGAGCAGATGAAATTTGTCTTTGAGGAAATTGATTGGGTGTTCGCCATTTTGGAATGCCCTCGACCCCTACCACTACCCAGCATTACAAAGTCAAGGTATTGGTTGACCTTGAGGAAGAGGAAGATATACCATCTTTCCAGCTCCTTCCCTGATTGGTAAAGTTAAAGAGATTGGTGACCCCAGTCAAGAATCACACCATACTCTTGCTTTATGGAGAACCCCATTTGCATCTTTGTTGTATTTCAGAGGATGAATCAAAGAAGTTTGAAGGCTTGCAGCTTAGGAATCGCCCCACCAACTTTCCACTCCTCCCACACAAGCATTTGGACTCTCAGCCCCCAGTGTGAAGGGATGTTCAACAGACAGAGATGGCATTTCTTTAGTCATATATATACCAGTACCAATCCCAATCCAATGTCAGGTGACCACAACCTTGGAGGTGATCATACCATAGTAGGAAGAAAGAGACCTCCAAACCATGGTATTGTTTATGTTTTTTTTTTTTTTTTTAGGGTTTAACGCCATTTTTCAGCACAGGATAGGCTATACATGGCGGCCAGTGTTATTGGTGGAAGAAGAACCCAGGAAAACACCCGGAAAGAACCACCGACCCACGAGAAGCTACTGGCAAGCTTTCTCACATAACTACATTAGCCGAATCTTAGACTCGAACCCACGCAGAGGTGTGACAGCAGTGATCCGTAATGGAAAGCGCTTTAGACCACTCAGTCACTCGGAGCCCCACCATGGTACTGTGCATTTTTGGGCTCACTGGATTTCCCTCTTCCCTCAAAATGGGTGGGTGATCCAAGTCATTCTAGAGGGGATTTAGTTTTCATTAAGCTAACACCCTCCTCTCTCCTCACCTCCTCTCCTCTCTTCATGGAAATCCTGGCAGATTAGGATACGATTGTCTTCCTCCAACAAGAGATCTGGCTGCTAATCTTGCCACAGGCAGTGGAGATTGTGCAAAAGTTCCCTGGGTTTCATTCACAGCTATTTCTAATTCAGAATGTTTCTAATTCAGGAAGCAAATGGATAGATGAGGCCAATCATCAGCTTGAGTTGCCTCAACCATTTCATTTCAAAGTTTAAGATGGAGATGGATAGGTTAGTCTGCCTCTCCATCAGAAAGGGCAAGTATTTTATAAGTCTAGACATCCTACAGAAACACAAGGTAACATCCATCCTACACCAAGTCTATCTTCTTTCTCTTTTAGATCATCTAGGCATTTTAGTTAGCTGGGTAAAGTCAGACCTCTGTCAATCACAGAACTTTGTCCATCTGGGTGCGGAGATCTTAACCAACCTGAATATGGTACAGCTATCTTATGTTCATGTAATCAGGATTGTTGAACTCGTTGAATCTGCTTCCAATGGGACTTGGATTTCAGCAAGAGAGTTCTTGCAACTCCTCATATTATGCAGTGTGGCAGCAGACTTGATTCTGCTTTGTTGTCATTTTATACACCCCTTATAAATGATGTTGCTATGACAATGCTACCCCTTTTCAAGTCCCCTCAATTAATCAGTCATGATTATGTCTGAGATATGATCAGTGGTGCAACCTAGGTTACAGGGATCCTGCTGGAGAAGCTCTATGCAGACATTACAGTATGTTCCAATGCCATTACATATGGTTGGGGTGCCCACCTATTGCCAGACTTGACTTCCATCAGTCCTGGGTTACTGATCTACTCAATCAAGTGATAGATCTGCCTAAGAAGATTTCAGCCAACCAGAGTCTTATAAAGCAATGACAGTCATGACTGTGCCATTTCTACCCAGACCATCTTCATCTGACCAGCCTGAAATACTATCAAAGCCTACCACTCCATGATATCAGACAAACTCTGGCATCATGTTAGATGTGATACCGGACATGATATAGATCTATTGGATCAAGCCTTTGTTTCATGGCTGAAATGGGTAATATACTTGGTATACTCAGACATTGCACAAGATCAGAATCATCTAATGAAGATTGCCACTCATATGATCAGAGTGATGTCTGCAAGCCTCACTTATGAACATAAAATTTTGATCAGAGATATAGTAGAAGCTACTGGCTTGCATGTCAACCTTTTCAAATATTTATCTCAGAGATTAATCTTTGCAGAGGACAATCTAGAATTTGGTAGGTCCCGTGACAGCCCAGATAACTACCAGATCCAATTAAAACAATCAACACAGCCTTACAGCACACAGATAAAGTGACCCTAGGCTGTGTAGTGTATGTGATTAGGAGAATAGGTTATCATTAGCATTGAGAATCCAGCCATCATTCCCACATAGGATACCTGAGGTAGAGGTCAGATTCTAAGCATTCTCTCCTCCTGCCTATTTTCTTAACGTTAATGTTATTTGATGGAGAAAGCATAATTTTTAAGTGTTTCTTCAAGAATACTTACCCAATCACATTACATGTACTTAGAAACCTTCTCAACCACTCCGCCATATAGCATTCTTTTTAGTATACAGTAAAACCTGTTATGAGAGACCGCCCCTTCTGCCAACCAAAAGCGGTCTCTCAAGACAGGTGGTCTCTCATAAGAGGTGTGTGAAAATGGACTGGTTTTCAGGGTCAGTAATTAGCATTGTTGAAATATAAATAATACCCATACTCACTGTACATGTATCATATCCTTTATTAATAAATCTTGTTAAATATTGCATGCATTCCTCTCAAAATATCTTTAGATCATAAAGATATACATCTATCAAACAACGAGAATAAAATGTATATTTCAGCATCACATTAATATAAACAAAAAATGAACAGTTATATATGATGTATATATCTTACTCTATTCACTTATTCACATGTTTTTTAAGAAATCCATTATACTTCTTTGTTGACATGTTTTACTCATCTGTTTGGTCTGAACATGTATCTCCATTTCTGAGCAAAGAAGCAAAATTTTGTCTTTGATTACATTTTGAACTTGCGATTTACTGGCGCTTAAGCTGACTGTTATTTTGCAATGCAGTCTCCCCTTTTTCATTTCTTTCAATGACATTAATCCTTTATTCCAGTGTTAAAATTTTTTCTCTATTTGAGCAGAGGTTCTGCCATTGTTATTAGTGTTGACATTATAAAGACTATCGGTTTTGATCAGGTTTTGGGGAAATGTGGATTAAATATATATTATGTACCAATGAATGAAACCAAAAGACTTAAACAATACATTTATTCTGAGACAAAGTTTAAATCAACGGCATTATAGCTCGATAAACAAAGGTTGCGACCATCTGCATCCAGGTAAACAGATGGTGGCTTGGTGAAACACTAACAAAAGAAATAAAAAATAATTTTTAAAAAATCCGGAAATGATAATCACTTACTAGTATTAAAGACAATGAGCTTGTTCACCCTCCAGGCATTATGGATTATCTGGAAAGACAATGTACTCAAACCTACACTGAAACTAGAGCTGTACCGATTAATCGCCCGTACGCGTAATCGGCCCGATTATTAGCACAATCGGTATAATGGGGTATCGGCAAAAATAATCGGTGCCGATGCAAATAATTTTTTTAAATAACCAATTTTTCCTGATAAAAGTTGTATATACAGTCGCGTTTTAACTGACCGTAACTTAATCCTTTGTAACACTAGAGCTCGGGATAAATGCAGTATGCAAACAAGTTGCTCATTAACTAACACTACTGTATAGTCGAATAACCATATATCGAGATAAACACATCGAACCATCAATTAATCTTTTGTAACAAAGAGATTGCTCTAATAAAGTATTTAAAAAGAATTTATCTTGCTGCCAGTTGTGCGAAATTTTCAACTCCAGCGTCCGGTAACATTTGTAAACTGCAGTAAACCAGACTAAAGTACATGTTGCTAACCGACATTATAGTGCCAAAGTCATGTGAATAGCAAGTAAGATTAACATCAAAGGGAGTAATGATGGATATATTCACAGTCAATTTTGAGGTTTGTGTTTTTTCTTTATCTTTATGAAAACTCACAAAACACCGATAGTCCTTATGTCCCAGTGAGAAATTGTTTGAAAGGGCTTCAGTGTAGGTTTGAATACGTCGTTTGTCTTTCAGTTAATCCGTAATGTCTGGAGGGTGAACGAGCTCATTGTCTTTAATACTAGTAATTGAGAATCATTTCCGGATTTTTTAAAAATATTTTTTATTTCTTTTGTTAGTGTTTCACCAAGCCACCATCTGGCAGAAGGGGCGGTCTCTCATAAGTCATAACTGGTTTGACTGTACCTTTGAAGCACCGACATATACTAAACAAACAAAACAATTCTATATCAATGTTTTACAATTATCTGATGTTGCCGCAGCAATAACGAGTATTTGTTGTTGTCAAAGCAAGCCGAGGACCTTTGCTCATAGAAAGTCGGCAATAAACTCAAAAGCATTGCCTCAATTTACATAGTGATTAGAACATATTTATTGTGCCGCGAAACTTTCCTGTTTGCAAAAAAAAAAAAATCGCCCATCCCCGGTCTGTGGACAACAGAGTAGTAATTTATTTGGACACATTGTTTCAAGAGCCCGAATAGATTGGATTATTAATATCGGCTCTGCATAATATTTGGGAATAAAAAAGGATTTAAGTGACGCTATGCACACTTTGCACTGCGTAAGTACTGTACATTATAGTATATGGTCTCCCTGGTAAACTCGACCGACCCGCGAATTATGAAGGCTGTATTTTACCTTTATGTAATTTCGTGTTGTGGAAATCAGAAAATATGCACATGCAAAATAATAACAAAATCATTAATAAATAGTACTTTATAAAAGTTTAATAATTTTCGGGTCACCGAAAGTTACTTTTTTAACATGCCTATGTCTAAGAACACGGATATTTTTGTCCCAAGATGTACTGCCGTTACAATAGACAACAAAAACACCTAAAACCTGTACAGTTTTGACATTGGCCTACGGATAAGCCCCCCTCCCCCCCATTCCAGGCCTTTATTGTTTTCTAAATTTGTCGGCTTATACCCGAGTACATAATATGATAATCAAATGATCGGTCTCATAATCGGTATCGGCAATTTTGATAATCGGCTATACGCGGTATCGGCATAATCAGCAAAAAGTGAGATCGGTACAGCTCTAACTGAAACCCTTTCAAACGATTTCTCACTGGGTTCACAAGGACTACCGGCATTTCGTGAGTTTTCATAAAGATAAATAAAAAACACAAACCTCTAAATTGACTGCATATATCCATCATTACTCCCATTGATGTTACTCTTACTGGCTTTTCACATGACTTTGGCACTACAATGGCAGTTAGTGACATGTGCTTTAGTCTGGTTTACTGCAGTTTACAAATGACACCATATGCTGGAGTTGTAAATTTCCCAAAACTGGTCACAAGACAAATTCTTTTTAAATACTTTATTAGAGCAATCTCTTTGTCACAAAGGATTAAATGATGGTTAGAGGTGTTTATCTCGATATATGGTTGTTCAACAATAGTGTTATTTAATGTTCACTTTGTTTGCATACTACATTTATCCCGTGCTCTAGTGTTTACAAAGGATTAAGTTACGGTCAGTGGTGTCAATCTGTTGGTTTTTTTGGCGATGCAGTTGTTCATAGCAGTGTCAAAATGCATATTTTGCCAAGAAATTGCGGTCGCTGGTCGCGTTCAGCAGGTGGTCATTCATAATAGATCATTTATATAGTAAAATCGATCCGTGCATTACGATTTTGGTCGGAAATGACAGGTGGTCGTATATAGCAGAGGTCACTCATGACAGGTTTTACTGTATTGCTCACCTTAAAAACTATCAACATAGGCTGTAGCAAGGGGAGGTAATAGGCGAGTTATTGTCTTTAGTCTTTCTGAGCCAGGAACATCCTTTAATTTATGAGGTAGCAGGCGTATATCCCTGAAATTAATGTGGTTAAGTAAATATTCTTGGAAAAACACAATTTACTCAAATATTTGTTCTTCATCATTAAAAGTTTCGGTGAAATTGATTTTTTTAAAAACAATATCTGGACATATGAAGCATTCTTAGGTGAACCACATATCAGGCCTACTTGAGCCTCATGTACTCAGTTACACACTGATAAAAGCCCCTCGCATCATGGAGGAAAGTATTTTCAGTAATGAAGAGTAGTCCTGTTCATGCTAAAATCATCAAGTAGCAAAGATAAGGGATATTTATCTTTATTCTAATGCCAACAGTACAGATACGAAACTCACCTCTAATATAATTTGATATTATATTTACAAGATTTTATTAGTTATACCAAAACAATTTTTATTTATGTTGAACCATTCTATTATAGACCATTGTTTATGTAGTTATTATGATTTTATCATTTATAGACTGCCCAAAACAGAGTTTCACTGGTTCTGGTAGACAGAACATTAGACATGGCATCTGCTATGTCCCACAGCAGTGAGACATTAATGGACCGGCTCAACCAGACCTTGCATCATCTTTCAAACCAGCACAATACAGATCTACATATAAACATGGCAAGGCTTTGCTTTGTTGATAAGTAAGTCTTCATTCATTCTACGTCAGGCTTTAGTAATTTAATTTAATTTGCTTTATTCTGCAGCAGTTTGTGTAACAAATGTACCTGCTAATTGGATTGCTGAACATGGATCACATTCATTGGTATGACCATTTGATTGATTTTCAATTTCATTTGTTGTATAAATTTAGCTTTGCACAATTTCTACTGTTACAAAATTAATGCTTTTTAAAGCTTTGTGTAAGCCACCATGTGGAAGATTAATTATTTATCAGTTATTATTATGTTTTTAGAAATTGATGATTCATGATCAATTTTATCAAATTCCTAACACTTTTTGTAAAATATTTTTACAGCACATTTGGTGACCTACTATGGAGAAACTGGGTTTTTTGTTTTTTTTTATGGTTTGATGCCATTTTTCAGCACAATATAGGCTATACATGGCGACTAATATTAATGGTGGAGTAAGAACCCGGAAAAACCCCGGTAAGAACCACCGCCCCCAAGAAGCGAATGGCAAGCTTTCTCACATACCCACATTGGCCGAATCTGAGACTCAAACCCACGCAGACAGAGGTGAGATGGTAGTGATCTGTAACATACAACACTTTAGACCACTCGGCCCATAAACTTTATAAAGTCTAGATCCAGGAATCATTCGAAGGAATATACAGGAGTAAACTGAGTGTGTCAACACTGCGATTTTCTGACCCTGTTTTCACAGAAATTGTTTTCAGCATGAGTTGTAATTATTCATTATTGAACATATTAAGTTAGGTGTAAGAAATTTGTTTTGTTTTGTTTTTTATGGTTTAACGCCATTTTTAAGCACAATATAGGCTATACATGGCGGCCAGTATTAATGGTAGAGGAAGAACCCGGAAAACCCCAGGAAAGAACCACCACCCCACGAGAAGCTACTGGCAAGCTTTCTCACATAACTACATTAGCCGAATCTTAGACTCGAACCCATGCAGACAGAGGTGAGATGGCAGTGATCCGGAATGGACAGCGCTTTAGATCACTCGGCCACTCGGGGTCCCTAAGAAATTTGTAAGTTGAGCTTTATGTAGCAGTAAAACATTTTAAATAAAAAAGGATCTTTTATTAAAACACTCACAATATTTATGTCATCTGAAAAGCATTATTTGTCTTGTGAGTGCGCATTTAGTGTCAGTATTTGGTTGACTCGGGTCAGATCTCTAACTACAGTGATAAAGAGAGCTTAGTTTATCAACTCAATTAAAATGTTTTGAATAATATTAATGATATTAAATTCTGTCTGGAACAATATTCTAAAAAATTAAATAAATATATAATATATGACTAGCATGTGGTCTTTGATTGGAGAAGGCTGAGCATGCCACTAAGTATTTGTATCCAGAAATAATTACATTGAACTTTTTGCACATATAGCAACAGCTTTTGATCTCATCATTTTATCCATGACCTGTGTAGCAAAAGAGTGACATCTTGTACACTGAATATGGACCTATAGCATAGTAAATTTAAATAATGATTAGTCCATACCGATACATTTAGCATCTGCAGCAGTGTGAGATTAACCTTCTTTTCTCTTCAGACAGCTGGGGGCTGATGTTATTGCTCCAGGATGTTTGGCATCTTCATCTATAGAAAATTCCTCCCAGAGTCATCTCCAGTCAGTGCTGACCTCAAAAATGAAAGTAATGTCATTCTGTTGAGTGGTTTTAAAGACCATGTCCAACTAGTTTCTATACAGAGAAGTATTAAACTATGATTTGCCAGTCACAGTTCAGCAGCTTTTGTTTTGGTTATAGATCTCATCAAAATCAAATAGGGCACACTCATTTTTTAAATTTAACAATAATTTGTGAGCACGGACTACATTTATCCCTTTGTTTTCATGCTTTGTACCACAATTATGTTTTATTATACTATAAAAATGTGATTTCTGTTGGAAAATATATTGATTCTTCTCAGATTATTCAGTAAGTTATGGAAATGAATGTTTCATTTATTGCAGAATTTCTTTGTAACTTCCTGGTTTGTAATGCATGATTCATAAGACATTGGACACTAAGCTAACATGCATGGTTCATTGGACACTAAGCTAACATGCATGGTTCATTGGACACTAAGCTAACATGCATGGTTCATTGGACACTAAGCTAACATGCATGGTTCATTGGACACTGAGCTAACATGCATGGTTCATTGGACACTAAGCTAACATGCATGGTTCATTGGACACTAAGCTAACATGCATGGTTCATTGGACACTAAGCTAACATGCATGGTTCATTGGACACTAAGCTAACATGCATGGTTCATTGGACACTAAGCTAACATCAACTTTTCCAAAAAGATAATACTATGCTTAATAATCAAAGGACATCCAAAATTAAAATTTGGAAACATGCCAAATATGCTTTCAATAAACTTATTGCACCCTGTTGTCAGTGTTCCAATTCCCCTAGAGCTTAGAGCCTTAGATGCTGGAGTTTGTGGGTTTAATCACTGGCCGAGTCATACCAAAGACTTATAAAAATGGTACTAACAGCTGCCTCATTTGGTGCTCAGCATTAAGCATTAACTGTCACACTGCAGACATCATAGTGATATGACTGAAAAATTATTAAAGCTACATTAAAAATCTAACACACACACGCACGTATGCACGCACACACACACACACACAAACACACACACACACAGACACATTAATAGCAGTATTTCCCTACTCGCCATGCCTAATCCTTCACTGTATACCGTTCAAGTTGCTTTAACCACTAGCCAACCAAATACAGGTTTTATATTGCTTGGACTGTCGTGTTCAGAAAAGCACTGCCAAAACCAAAAAATTGACTACAAACTTTTTTTAATTTTAGACCTGACATAGGACATTATTATCATACTAATTATAGATGAGATTAGCCGTGATATCCCCCCCTCTCTCTCTCTCTCTCTCTCTCTCTCTCTCTCTCTCTCGTTTTCTTTGTTTCAGATACATAATCAGAACCTTGTGCAAAAAGGCATGAAGCCAAATGATGAAAAAACTTATGGCACTGATAAATAATAATAGTGAAGGACATTCATCATGCAATCTGTGACTGATTTGACATATGATGTTGTTATTGTTTTAGGATGCACTGATGGATGTCAACAGACAGCTAGTCGAAGCTGCTTCAAGAGCAGGACTTCCCGTCAATTTGAAGGGCAAACCCACCAAGGTGACAGCTGAACAGTTGTACTGCACACTGGATCTTTTCAGGTAAGGGTATACATTCCCAGGCAGTGGTAGACTTTTTGGGAGACTGAGAAAGTTGATTTTGAGGTTCAATAAGGGGTGTATATTACCACTGTCAATTTCAGAATAAGGAAGAAGCCTGTTGATTTCAGTCTAAAGGCTAAGGTCACTGACTGATAGATGAAAATTGGCTCCTGCAAAGAATTTTTTTTATCTGCATAGATTATTATTAAATATGAAATTGGTTTATAATTCACATATTCTTATTTAAAAAGAAGAAATTCACAAAAGATCCTGATCAGTTTGTTATCTTTTCATAAAATACATTTCCTAATGATACAAATGATTCTGACCAAGAATCAAATATGAATACCATAACTGAAAAAAGAGAACCAATGAATGACTTTCTTAAATGCTGCTTGACCAAATTAGACTGAAGGAACCCTGGCATAAAGACCTTTAAAGTTTTTGTTTAGATACGCCAATTCAAAACCTTTAAAGAAGTGAGGAAATTTGACAGCAACGTAGATTCAATGCATTTCAGATTTGTTCAGTCCTGCTGATATGCTGTCAGACAGAACTGCCAATACTAAAACTGGAAAATTTTCAAAGATATTGTGTTACATATAATTCTGCCTTTTCCCTTTGAATGAAATGATTGTCTCTGATACTGTTCTGGCAAATCTTAATGTTTTGAACCTTGCATGATTCCTAAGATACATAGGCATTTGTCTCAATCAGATTTCATCTATATACAAGGAAAACACTTTAGATTTTAGTGTATTTTTCTGTTTATTAGAAATTATAATGCAAATGGTAATTGAATTTCATTTTTTAAAAATATTGTAATTCCTTCTTTTTCGCAGGCACCTGCATTACAGTAAAGGGTGTTATAGCATATGTGAGAAATAATTGCCAGTAAAAATGGGACCTTACAGCTGGGTTTTTAATCAAATTGCCACAAAAAGCAAGTAGTTAAAAAAAACATTTAGAAAGAAATTGTGTCCAGACATGAATGGTTTATTTTCAGTAAAAACTGATTATGTTATGTTTTCTTTCAGAGGAAAATACAAACAAATTACTTCCCATTTGGATTCAATCCAAGTTGCTATGGCATCAGCAGAGGCCTTGAACTGTGCCAGTGGTAACCATTGTGATGAACTTTTTGGAGTCGAGAAAGGTCTTGTGCAGAGTATGGCTGATGATGACCTGGAATCAGTGACCTCTCAGCTTTTAAAGCTGCTGCATGACAAAGATCAGGAAGATAAAAGGTAGATTTGTTACCATGAATTCATACAGTTGCTGTGTGACAAAGATCAGGAAAATAAAGGTATATTGGATACTGTGAATTCCTACAGTTGGTGTTTGACAAGGATCAGGAAGCAAAAAAAGTATATATATTGATTGAGTATAGCTATTGATAGTAGTAAAGCTAATGATAGAGTATAGCTATTGATAGAGTATAGCTATTGATAGAGTTTAGCTATTGATAGAGTATAGCTATCAATAGTAGTATAGCTATTGATAGTAGTATAGCTATTGATTGAGTATAGCTATTGATAGTAGTAAAGCTATTGATAGAGTATAGCTATTTGATATAGTATAGCTATTGATATAGTATAGCTATTGATAGTAGTATAGCTATTGATATAGTATAGCTATTGATGGTAGTGTAGCTATTGATATAGTATAGCTATTGATAGTATAAATATTAATAGAGTATAGCTATTGATAGTAAAGGTATTGATAGTAGTAAAGCTATTGATATAGTATAGCTATTGATATAGTATTATCTATTGATAGTAGCAATAACATTGATATAGCTAGTGATAGATTATAGCTTTTGATATTAGTATAGCTATTGATAGTAGTAAAGCTATTGATAGTAGTATAAATATTGATAGTATAGTACTATAGGTATTCATATAGTATAGCTATTGATAGTACTATAGCTATTGATATAGTATTATCTATTGATATAGTATAGCTATTGATAGCAGTTTAGATATTGATAGAATATAGCTATTGATAGTAGTATAGCTATTGATAATTTATAGAGTATAGCTATTGCTAGTACTATAGCTATTGATAGTAGTATAGATATTGATGGAGTATAGCTATTGATAGAGTATAGCTATTGATAATTGATAGAGTAGAGCTATTGATGGTAGAATAGCTATTGATAGAGTATAGCTATTGATAGTAGTATAGCTATTGATAGAGTACAGCTATTGATAATTGATAGAGTATAACTATTGATAATTGATAGAGTAAAGCTATTGATATAATATAGCTATTGATAGAGTATAGCTATTGATAATTGATATATAGCTATTGATTGTAGTATAGCTATTGATAGAGTATAGCTTTTGCTAGAGTATAGCTATTGATATAGCATAGCTATTGATAGTAGTATAACTATTGATAGAGTATAGCTATTGATAGTAGTAAAGCTATTGATATAGTATAGCTATTTATATAGTATAGCTTTTGCTGGAGTATAGCTATTGATAGTAGTATAGCTATTGATAGTAGTTAAACTATTGATAGACTATAGCTATTGATAGTAGTATAGCTATTGATGGTAGTGTAGCTATTGATAGAGTATAGCTATTGATAGTAGTATAGCTATTGATAGAGTATAGCTATTGATAGTAGTATAGCTATTGATAGAGTATAGCTATTGATAGTAGTATAGCTATTGATAGTAGTATAGCTATTGATAGTAGTATAGCTATTGATAGTAGTATAGCTATTGATAGAGTATAGCTATTGATAGTAGTATAGCTATTGATAGTAGTTAAACTATTGATAGACTATAGCTATTGATAGTAGTTAAACTATTGATAGACTATAGCTATTGATAGTAGTATAGCTATTGATAGAGTATAGCTATTGATAGTAGTATAGCTATTGATAGAGTATAGCTATTGATAGTAGTATAGCTATTGATAGTAGTATAGCTATTGATAGTAGTATAGCTATTGATAGTAGTATAGCTATTGATAGTAGTATAGCTATTGATAGAGTATAGCTATTGATAGTAGTATAGCTATTGATAGTAGTTAAACTATTGATAGACAATAGCTATTGATAGTAGTATAGCTATTGATAGAGTATAGCTTTTGATAGTAGTATAGCTATTGATAGTAGTATAGCTATTGATAGTAGTATAGCTATTGATAGTAGTATAGCTATTGATAGTAGTATAGCTATTGATAGTAGTATAGCTATTGATATTGATAGTAGTATAGCTATTGATAGTAGTATAGCTATTGATAGTAGTATAGCTATTGATAGTAGTATATCTATTGATAGTAGTTAAACTATTGATAGACTATAGCTATTGATAGTAGTATAGCTATTGATGGTAGTGTAGCTATTGATAGACTATAGCTATTGATAGTAGTATAGCTATTGATAGTAGTATAGCTATTGATAGTAGTATAGCTATTGATAGACTATAGCTATTGATAGTAGTATAGCTATTGATAGTAGTATAGCTATTGATAGAGTATAGCTATTGATAGTAGTATTGCTATTGATAGAGTATAGCTATTGATAGTAGTATAGCTATTGATATAGTATAGCTATTGATATAGTATAGCTATTGATAGTAGTATAGCTATTGATAGTAGTATAGCTATTGATAGTAGTATAGCTATTGATATAGTGTAGCTATTGATAGTAGTATAGCTATTGATATAGTATAGCTATTGATATAGTATAGCTATTTGATATAGTATAGCTATTGATAGTAGTATAGCTATTTGATATAGTATAGCTATTGATAGAGTATAGCTATTGATGGTAGTATAGATATTGACTAAGTAAAGTTTGTCTTGTTTTGAGATTGTGCCGCAGAAATTCAAGGTATTTTAAAAACAGTTAGACTGCATTATTTAAGATCCTAATGCTGTTTTAAAGAGAAGATAATTAGACCTATTAATAATTTATTCACCCATATGCTGATTAAGGAAGGCTGACACAGTGTATTAAATGATCATATATGTACATGTATAAGAAACTTGAGACATCCTATTAAAATATTCTGTAGCTGGTTGTTTGGCATGTACGGACTCCATCATGTTCATTATACACACTGCAAATGATGTTAATGTCTTATATTCTCTTGGAATATCTTCAGGAAACTTAGTATGCTTTGTTCCATTGTGTTCAGTTTAAACTGGAGTATGACTCAGCAGTATTTTTGACTTGAATTGATTTAATAAAGCTTCTCTATTCTGTTCTACTCACAGTTAATAAAATCAATTTCCTAACAGTAAGACACTTTCTGTCAGCTCTTCTTTTGACTATGTCAGGCCTGTCATGTAAAGGAACATAATTCATTTGGATTCTAAAAAAAAGTTGTGAGAATGGTTGTCTCCCTGGGTATACTTTATTGACTTCTTTGTAGCACTTCAAACAGTATAGAATCATTTTGATAGAAAATGATTATCAAAGGTAATACTTTTCTCTAACTATTTTATGAATTCTCATATCATGTCTTTATTAGGAGATAAAGAGGTCAAAAGATGGGACATTTTAATACATGTATTTTAGAAGGATGTTGATACTTCCTTATGATGATAAAAAAGGTACATAATTATCAGTATCTCACAAGTTATACCTTTGATGATGTTTCATATAATATTACTTGAACCCTTCATGTTTACCTTTAATTTGGAAGGGTTCATCTTTCAAAATTTTTGTACAATTTTTACATGTTCCTAACTTTATACATTTAGTTGGCAACATGTAGCCACACTTGTGCTGAGGTGCTTTAAAACACTACAGTGTACATACATACTGACTATTTAATGTCTCCAGAACCATTTGAGATATCCTTGTGAAATTTGGTATAAATTTGTATCATGACAATAGTTTTGTGTCCCATGAAAGAATCGACTTTGTCAGAGTAGTACTTTTAGAGTTATCTCACCATTTCTTAAAATGCGTTATACTTTGTATCTCGCAGGGTAGTGGGTATTTCATAAGTTTTCACTTAATGATATGTTTAGCTTACTTAAAATAATTAGGGTATTTTTAAATACTAAGATAAAAATTGTATCAGTTGTATGCATTGGACGTTACCAGTGAACTAAATTTGTTTCGTCTTCAAAGGAACTTGAACCTGGATGATATCTTGGCCTTACTGGTATTTGTGTACTCCATGCTGGAGACAGATTCTCTTGGAAATACAGATCTTGAGAAGCAGCTGCAGGTATGAATTGTCACAATGACCTAAATTTAGGGACATATCTACAATTAATTCACATTTGGCCACCTGAGGTGTCACTGTCAACTTCAAGATACTTTACATTTTTGAATGTCATGTGATTTGTACATTGGTTGCTGTATTTAGCTGGATCATTGGTACAATTTTGAATGTCGTATGATCTGTACATTGGTTGCTGTATTTAGCTGGATCATTGGTACAATTTTGAATGTCATATGATCTGTATTTCGGTTGCTGTATTTAACTGAATCTTTTGGAAAGGAACATGGCTTCCATTTCCTTAACAACAAATGGCCAATATTATATTAAAAGAACCATTCAATCAAAGAAATACCACCCCAAAAAAACAACTTTGTTGAGCAGAAAATTGCATTATCATAACATGGCTCACAGGCAAGATGGTCATGATTTAAATTTACACAGCATAACATTTTATACGGTTCAGGACCCATTTATAAAACATATTTGAAGCTATGAAGTATTACCTTTTAACCTACAAAGGTCTTAGTGCTCATTTCGAATGAAATTTATTTAATGAGTCAGTTTTTTGGGGGTTCTCTTGTGAGCCTTGGTGAGCAAACAATTTAAATTGTTTGACAAGTTTCATAAATTTCATGCGTAATGAACAGAAATATATAATTCTTCAACATAAAATGATTACAAAATTTTATTTATTTGTCCAAATTGCAGAATAATGTTTCAAAATGACTTTGCGTTGCATTTGGATGCTTATATTTTTCTGCCTTTACCTTAGTATGATGTTATCACACCATATATGGCATTATGAGGTGTTATTACATGTTCCATTTATAAAATTTATGATTTATTTTAATGTAAATAAAAGCGAGCATGCGATAAATCAATCTTCATAGAGGACGGTTATATAGCAGTTAGAAAAGTAATGTCATTTTCTTTGCTTAGATACAGTTATATATTTTATTGCAGGCAGCATTTGTGAAGAAAATAATGAAAAACCAAGAGTGTTTACCTCCAGTGATAAAATCTATAGGTCAGTACGCTGTATATTATCAGCCAAATTTATTTTTAGCCATCAGTTATTCATTATTCCACAGGTTTTCTGGTATGCAAACCTTTTTGCTAATTTATAAACCAATTTAACTCATTCAGCCCCATCACTGTTAAAAAGCTATATTGCTGTTCTGACCCTGCAGCAAAAAACTATGTCTAGCTGTGTGTGCCCCATAAAATTTTACCTGCTTAGACAATTTTGTAAATATCATGCACATGCATTCACTCTTACCTTAATTTCTCTTCTTATATCCAAAAAAAATCCACAAAGTTTTCACCAATTATTCCAAAAGAATTTGTCTACACAGTGATGAATTTTTTCTATTTGTCCAAATCTTCTATAACTTTTTTATACCTTATTTACAAAATTAACACGATTGCTAAAATTGGCTAGATCCGCAAGAACTCTTATCATCGCTATCAGCATCCTCTTCTTCTGTCGATTCAATCTCAGAAACTTCAATGTCCGATTCTTAATCTCGCAAATTATCCAACTGCTGAACATATTTTTCCTCTGCTTCCTCAATATTTTTTTAGATCAAACCCAAGAAACTCCTCATATTTGCTCACACCATCATCAAGTCTTATATCTGCCATCATTTATAATTTTTTCAAAAACAGAACGCATGTAGTAAAACTGCTCTCAATTAGTAACCCTTGGATTCTGAACAATTCAAGTTTGCAAAAAGGCAAGTAAAATCATTTCTGATTAGTTATTATTGGTCTGATTCTTGGAAAAGCCCTATTTGTAACCAGTCAGAGACGTTGTATCTACCACACAGTCGTTCAAATTGAGCAAAGACAGGATCGGCCATTGAAAGCAGCTGAGAAACTTTGAGCTATGACAGGATCAGACGTTGAATGCAGAAACCGGATTACAAGCATTGATGGAATCAAGGCTGAATGAGTTAAACTAAACTTGATCCTTTGTCATTTATGATGGTCAAACATTTTAATTGCTGACAGTTTTCATTGGATTAACAAGACCAAACTATGTATAGTGAGTTTTTAAAAGTTATTTGGATTTACTGAGGTTATTTTTAATTTTTAAATTTGTAGGTTTTGAAAATAGATAATTTAATTTAACAAACTTATGCAGTTTGCTCTTTTCTGTTACTTGGTTTATGACCATAGATTCGTAGCAGGGTAGTTAGAATTACTGAGGTTTAAGGGTATTTAGTTTTACTAAAGTTTTTATACCACGTATTTGTGTGCTGTTACAGTCGGAGAGGCTTCAGCTGAGAGCATGGTGGCTGACATAGTAGAGGATCTGTGGGAGAAACTGATATCCCTTAGTTCTGCCAGAGAGCATTTGCAACAGTTCAGGTATCTCCTCAAATTTTGTCTTGTTGGAAAGCAAAGTTATCACTTTTCTGGCTGTGTTGCTATTGTTGGCATAGGCACTAGTGTCAAGGTTTTGTACTTTTGTCATTTTCTCTGACACAGTTTCGCATAGTCATGAAACTTGATTGTTGTATCAGCTGTTGATGGAACCATTCATCAAAACGAGGTCACAGATAAAACGAGGTCACAGATAAAACGAAGTCACAGAGACCTTGCTATGTGTGTTGAGAGCAGTTTAGACATAGAATTCTTCCATCCTAAATATCTTTTTTGTCATACCTGGATTGATCTACTGGCACATTAAGCAAGGGTAGGTTAGAAGTTTGTTGTTTTCATTTGGACATGCCTAATAAGCAAATATATGTGGCAAGTAATAGCAATTAAGATTAACCCCATATAAATAAAATACAAGTAAATATGTATCTACCTTACCTCATTTGAGATTAGACAAAGTCATCAAAAAGTATACAAAACCTTGAGTAATCATTAGAGACTGCCATAAATCTACTTGACAGACATTCTGTTTGACTGACACAATCTCAATTTATCCTACAGAGCCAAATTTGCTTCAAGAGGGATCTACTTTTTCTTGGTATATTTGCAATGAGAAATCTTTGATCTTCAAACAGTGCATATGGGGTTATAAGTCAACAAAAAATGCAGTCAGCTATTAATTGTATGCATGTTTGGTTGCAGTGTATGTTTCCTAGACTTTTTCATGTAATGGTTGTTAATGCGGGATATATATTTATCTTTAGCTGGTAAAATGCATAAAGCCTCATAATATTTCCAGAATAGTAAATTGCAAAGATCCTTGATTAATTTTTTACAAAAATAAGTTTTCTTTAAAAAATTAAATATCTAACATTTCACCAGCGGTCATTCATAATTAGCCTTTATTACTGTTAAAGTTTCTTACATCATTTGTGGGTTTTCTTTGTTATTTTTTCTGACAAAGTTAGCTGTAGAAGGAACCTTTTTGAGCAAAATCATTGTATTATTTCAGGTCCATATTAGATCCAGGATCAGCTGTCAGTCTACCTGGTCTCAATCCCTTGCTAAAACAGCTTGTAGCAGCCATCTTTGATCCAAGTAAACCAGATTTGCCAAGCATAGAATGTAAATCTTCCGGATTCAGAGATATACTAAAGTCTGGATTTGGGTAAATGCTGGATTCTAAGATATACTAAAGTCTGGATTTGGTAAATCCTGGACATATCTGTTCAGAAAATGAAGAAAAATAAGGCATGCCCAGGTGACTTGATTGGATCTAGTAACTAATTTTCTCCTTTGAATACGTTCCCCAATCACATTACTTTGGGATATTAGCCTGCTACCTCGCGAATCCAGCCCTACCAAAAGACGAAAATTCGTCTTTCCTGTCTATGTCATATAGACAAAGGGCAATAACTCTTGCCCATTACCTCCCCTTGCCGCCCGTTAGGTGTCGCTTCTTTAGTTTTTTAGCTTCGCTTACGCGAAAACACGTACAATTAGACCTCCAATGAATCCAAGCCATCTTAGTGTAAATTCTGACCATCCGAAGTTAAATTTGGAATTACTGTGTTGGATAATCATTCCTCTACAGGTCGTATACATTATTTTACAATATTTTCCAATTTGAGTGACTTTGTCACCTTTTCTAGACTTCGGACCAGGTTGCAACGTGGTCAAAGCATGTAATACATGTAGCACTCAATAATTTCGCTTATTCCGTATGTAACGTTTACGATATTAGCGACTAATAACGTGCTGCATTGATAATGTGTGCTGTATTTATCTTCTTTGACGTTTCAGTAGACTTCAAAAAAGTCTTTGAACGACCAATTGCGACTATTTAATGGCGGACTTCGTGTTGTAGTCACGAATTCACGCGACACTTAATCATTTCGCTTCCTCCGTTAGTTACGGTTATGGAATAGCGACTTAATAGCGTACTGAATTGTTAATTTGTGCTTTGTTTATCTTCTTTCCGTTTCAGTAGACTTCGTCTCTGAACGACCAGTTGCGACTATTTAATGGCGGAATTTCGTGTTGTAGTCACGAATTCACATGACACTTAATCATTTCGCTTCCTCCGTTAGTTACGGTTATGGAATAGCGACTTAATAGCGTACTGATTGTTAATTTGTGCTTTGTTTATCTTCTTTCCATTTCAGTAGACTTCGTCTCTGAACGACCAGTTGCGACTATTTAATGGCGGAATTTCGTGTTGTAGCCACGAATTCACGCGACACTTAATCATTTCGCTTCCTTCGTTAGTTACGGTTATGGAATAGCGACTTAATAGCGTACTGAATTGTTAATTTGTGCTTTGTTTATCATCTTTTCGTTTCAGTAGACTTCGTCTTGAACGACCTATTGCAACATGCTCACGGTGATAACTAGTGTGGTCATTAAGAGTTAACATGGCACGGAATAATTTGACTACTCCGTTAATAACGGTTATAGTATTATCGAATTAATAATATGCTGAATTTTTTTAATCTGTGCTTTGTTCTCTTCTTTTGTCGTTTCAGTAGCAAAGTCGACAACGAAGGCATGAATGGCAAAATGGGTGTTGGCAATGTGGAAATGGAGGAAATTATGTTGACATGGTTTAGGCTGCCCAGTGGATGTAAATTTCACCGCAGGTCCGTGCATGGCTTTCGGGCCTGTAAGTCCGGACGCATGGAGTCTAGGCTGGATCAATTGGATCCATTTTATTATGCACTTTCGCCGGCCATCCAGCCGTCCGTCCAGCCGACACCGTCAGTTCAGCCGGCACTTCAGCAGGCACCAACCGGCACTAGCCATACATCCGGCACCGTCCGTTCAGCCCAAATGGCACCGGACGGCCAGCCGACCTTCCAGCTGGCATCAACAGGCACCGGCCGTTCAGCCCAAATGGCACCGGCCGGCCAGCCGACCTTCCAGCCTGCATCAACAGGCACCGGCCGTCCACCCGGCAACGACCGTTCAGCCCAAATGGCACCGGTCGTCCAGCCGACCTTCCAGCCGGCATCAACCGGCACCGGCTGTCCATCCGACAACGACCGTTCAGCCCAAATGGCACCGGTCGTCCAGCCGACCTTCCAGCCTGCATCAACAGGCACCGGCCGTCCACCCGGCAACGACCGTTCAGACCAAATAGTACCGGTCGTCCAGTCGACCTTCCAGCCGGCATCAACCGGCACCGGCCGTCCATCCGGCAACGACCGTTCAGCCCAAATGGCACCGGTCGTCCAGCCGACCTTCCAGCCGGCATCAACCTATGCAGGCCGTCCATCCGGCAACGACCGTTCAGCCCAAATGGCACCGGTCGTCCAGCCGACCTTCCAGCCGGCATCAACCTGCACCGGCCGTCC
Source organism: Unio delphinus (assembly GCA_029339505.1). Taxonomy (NCBI): domain Eukaryota; kingdom Metazoa; phylum Mollusca; class Bivalvia; order Unionida; family Unionidae; genus Unio; species Unio delphinus. The sequence continues at coordinate 1,997,452 of JAQISU010000238.1, read as the reverse complement.
ATCCGGCAACGACCGTTCAGCCCAAATGGTACCGGTCGTGCAACCGACCTTCCAGCCGGCATCAACCTGCACCAGCCGTCCATCCGGCAATGACCGTTCAGCCCAAATGGCACCGGTCTTCCAGCCGACATCAACCTGCACCGGCTGTACATTTGATTTACGGAGATTATAGTGATGTACCCGTCAGTCAATCTGTACTACTGGTTACATATCACTACCATGAGAGAGATGTTATAGATGTATCTCCGTCCAATCAGACCATTCGAGAGGCAGGTGCCGGTCATAGCCGGACCTTCGCCGATATTCCTGCCGACCAAATACCAGACAAATCAGTCGGTATCGCCGGTGTACACCTCCCGTCACGTCAAATACGTGTCGGTGTGATTTTAAAACAAGGGAGAATTAGTGACATTATCAGAGATGACGGAATTGAGTTATCTATGCCACTTGGTATGCGCTACCCAGATATGGCAGCTTTACCAGAACAGGACTTTCAGGCCGACCATTCGTCAGTTCAATCAGCCGTTAGTGCCGGCCGTCCATATGTTCACGGCTTCTCCACAAGGGAGATTTAGTGAAAGTGTCAATTATGACAGAATTGCGTCATCTAGGTCACCTGGTATGCTGTACAGATATGCAAGCTATACCAGAACCAACATTCCCTCTGAGCGAACGGTAGATGGGTGCACAGTGCTGGCCGCACTACATAAGCATTATGTAATTATTATTACCTTCTAGCCGGCACCAACCGGCACCAGGCGTCCATCCGGCAATAACCGTTCAGCCATATGGCACCGGTCATCCAGCCGGCACTAACCGGCACCGGGCGTCGATCCGGCAATGACCGTTCAACCCAAATGGCACCGGTTGTCCAGCCAAGCTTCCAGCCGACACTTGCCGGCACTGACAGTCCATCCGGCTCCGGCCGTCCAGCCCAACAGGCACCGGTCGTCCAACCGTATGGAGATTTTAGTCATATACCAGTCCGTCCGACTGTACCGCTGTACCAGCACGGGGACTTTTATCATACCGCAATCCGCACAAATTGGATTGACGAAGATTCTAGTGATGTTTCCGTCTGTCAATCCGTACTACCGGTTACATATCACTACCATGACTCTGATGTTGGCGATGAATCTCTCGATCCAACCCGACCATTCGAGCGGTCGGTGCCGGTCATAGCCGGCCCGTCGCAGGCGTTCAGGCCAAACATATACCAATCAATTCATTCGGCATTGCCGGCCGTCCATAGGCTATCAACTCATCCACAAGGGAGAGTGAATGCCTTTTTTAGAGATGACGGAATCGAGTCATCTATGCCACCTGGTATGCATTACCCCGATATGGATGCTTTACCAGAGCAAGATTATGCACATAGTGAGTGCGATGAATCACAGGCAAATCAGCTGTATGCAGATCCAACTATGGAACGGACTGAGTTCAGCTTCAAAGCCGCAGTGGAGGAAATTTTTAGGGTGTTAAGGCCCCTTCAGAATGCCCTCCACCTCCTGCTGCAATTACAGACTATAGGGTTAGTGCGTCGGTCGATCTGGATGAAGGGGAAGAGATTCTATCCTTCCGCCTCCTTCCCCAGTCGACAAAATTAAGGAAATTAATGACCGTCTGTCGACACGTATAGGGGATCCAGGAAATGCTAAGGCGTTCTTTTCTGAAAGCCAAGTACCAGCGTCGTTTTCAGGTCGATGGTACAAAACTCACTCCGATGCGTTCAATACTGAGGTCCTGGCTCGGGATAAAATAGGGCAGCAGTCCATATGTCTGCGGCATTGTCTTATAAAGTGGACAAAACTGTGTTCAATGCCACGTCCAAGCTGGTTCGAATGTAGTCGCTACGTCTTCACTGTTAGACCTAGCCTCCCTAGCCATTTTCAGGATCGCTGAAAAATCTGTCAATGAACATGCTTGGGATTCGACGGCCCGGTTAGCTAGGGTTCTTAACAGGGCAGCTCACCATTCCATGGCCAATGCGCTGACTGCTTCTGCCAACCTAGACCTGATACGTCGTGACGCATGTCTGAAGGGCACGTCGCTTAAACCCCATCATAAGCTGGCTAGAGATGACCGACGCACATTTCACGTCCCTATCCCACGAGTAGCGGACATTCTCCGTTGTGCTTGTCGGGACTAGGCTTATCAGTTCCATGTCATACCTTTTGGCCTAAATTTAAGCACTTGGGCTAGTACCAAGGTTATGGGTTACGTCGTCACCCTGTTCCGCTCGACTTCATCTATTGCGTCGGCAGTATATTTGGATGACATCCTCCAGAAACATCTGTCAAGTTCTATTCTGCTCAAAGGCAGAAACGATCTTATATCACTTTACGTCATATAGGCTTTCTCGTGAACTGGATAAAGTTTGATCTCTGTCCAATCCGGATTTTGGTCCATCTGGGTGTGGAGTTTCTCCCGATCTGAATCTGGTAAGGCTTCCTCGAGTTTGCGATTATCCAGATAATTGCACTCATAGAGTCCGTTTCCGACAGGATGCGCATTTTAGCGAGAGAGTTGCAGATCCTCGGATTATTCAATGCGGCAGCAGACTTGATCCCGATCAGCCGTCCTTTTATGCGCCCTTTACAAAGGACGTTGCTAGCGTAATTGCGCTCTTTTCAAGTCCCTTCGATCCCAGAAAACAGTCATGCTCACGCCAGAGATACAATCATTCTTGAGTCAATGGCACAACCCCTGTAGGCTGTCCACAGGGATTACTCTGGAGATACCCCAAGGGGATAACGGTATGTTCCGCCACTAATACCTACGGTTGGGGTGCCCACCTGTTGCCGAACTTCGATACTGTCAGCGGCACGTGGGTGCCAGGGGCGAGCCCTTTCCACATCAACCTTTCAGAAATAACGGCTGTCATCAATGCCTTTCATTTCGGGCAGGATCAACTCTTATTACAAACTGCCCTCATTATGTCAGACAACATTGTGGTGGTGCCTTGCCTCAAAACAAGGGGACACCAATCACCAGACCTGTGCAATCTGAACTGGCAATTTCTACATTGGTTCGACAATCTCCACCTCAATGTACAATTCAGACACATTCTTGGCAGACTCAATGTCTTGGCTGACACTCTATCTAGTCATTCACACAGAATGGTCACTCCATCAATCGGACTTTCTTCCAATTGACACACTTTGGAGACGTCCGATGATTGATCTTTTGCAACAAGATGGAATCGCAAGTTCTCCACCTTTCATCTCACAGGTTCCAGACCCAGAAGCTTGGGTCGTGGATGCTCAATCAATCACCTGGGAAGGGTTGTGGGCATTCTCCTACCCTCCCACGGTCTTGGTACTGGAATTAATCCAGAAGTTAAGGGGTCAGAATTGTCAGATGGTTCTGATTACCCCTCTCAGATGGAACAACTCCTGGGTCTCCGATCTACTCAATCTAGGCGATAGATCTACCCAGGAAGATTACAGTCAGCACAAGTATTCACAAGCAACCGCGGCCAGGGGTGTTCCACCCCTGTCTGGACCGTCTTTATGTTCAAGCTTGGCTCTTGTCCAGACAGCCTTGCAAGACAAACAATTTAAATCTTTGATTGCGGAGAGAATCTCGAGAGCAAGAAGGCCCTCTACTCTGAAGGTTTACGAGGGCAAGTGGCATGTTTTCAGAGACTGGTACCATATCATTCACATTGTTCCTCTGAGTGTCACAATCCCTCAACTGGCCAACTTTTCTCTGGCTTTTCGAGGAGAAACATCTGGCTCCAGTTATTCTCAAATGTTACCGCTCCATGATATCAGACACATTCCGCCATTCTGGTACATGTGCTATCAGCCATGACAAAGATTTGTCAGATCTTTAGACATTTAAAAAAAAAAAAAAAAAAAAAATTTAATCGACTTATATCCCTCACCCTGTTTTCAAATGGAATCTGTCCTGGGTTTTAACATGACTCAATTCAGACAGTATTGAGTCTTTAACCCACGATTAGTTAAAGCTACTATCATACAAATTGGGTTTCTTGATAGCCTTAGCTTCAGCATGCAGGGTGAGCGAGTTACATGTCCTTTCTAGTGACCCGAACTCTCTTTCGTTTCGATCAGAGGGTTTGATGGTCCTCTTGATGCAGCCAGGCTTCGTAGTCCAAAATAGATTACCATACATTGCGATCAACGAGTCGTCATTAGCTCGCTTTCTTTATAGATAAGTCAGGATCAACAGCCATGTAAGATCCTGTTTGGGCACTCTAGCACCATTTCAATGCATAGAGGTGAGTCAGGTCACATACTAGCACCTCTTTCTTCTGGTGATAGCTGGGATATGAGATATCACCATTCAAGCCCTTGCTTCATGGCTGTAGTGGGTTATACGCTCGGCGTACTCTGAGAATTCGCAAATCAGTCACCTTATAGAAGCTGTTGCAGAGTCAACCTTCTACAGTTTTATCTTCAAGTTTGTACTCGCAGAGGCAAACATTGATTCTAGTAGGTCCGGTGTTGGGCAGCCCAGACGCCCACCAGACCCATGTGCAACAATCAGCACAGCCTATTAGCTTCGCTGGATTCGCCAGATAAATTTTCGTAGGTAAGAAGATTTCAATAACTATCTTCTTAACCGCATAAAAGGGTCACATATCACGTGACCCTGGGCTGTGTTGCTGATTGAAAATTAGGAGACCGGGTTATCATTCACATGGGGAATCCAACCATCATTCCCTAGAGGATACCCGGGGTGGAGGTCGGATGCTCCGCATTCCCTCCTCCTATTACTTATTCTCCTAAAGTAATGTGATTGGGGAACGTATTCAAAGGAGAAAGCAAATTTTTTAGTAAATTATGTTTCTCCGAGAATACTTACCCAATCACATTACTAAGAAACCCTCCCAACCACCCCGCCATGTGAGCATCCTCGTGTTTTATATATCGCTCAGCTTAAAAACTAAAGAAGCGACACCTAACGGGCGGCAAGGGGAGGTAATGGGCAAGAGTTATTGCCCTTTGTCTATATGACATAGACAGGAAAGACGAATTTTCGTCTTTTGGTAGGGCTGGATTCGCGAGGTAGCAGGCTAATATCCCTAAAGTAATGTGATTGGGTAAGTATTCTCGGAGAAACATAATTTACTAAAAAATTTGCTTTCTTTTTGGACTTTAATTGATCTTAGAAGAAATAAGAATAATTTCTGAAACTAAATACAGACCCCGAAATAAGTAATTGCATTAAATCTGCAATTTGTTTGCATTTCATTTGCCTTTTAAATATATTCAGATTTCAATTTGCTAGCATTCCATATGGATTACACTTTTTCGTTATATCCACCTCCCAAAAAAATCAATTATTTGGTTTCTTGTTATTATTAACATTCCATTAGTCCCACAGACTGTATTTTAGAAAAGACAGCTTTTACGTAACTACAATATAAGATTACGCTTGACCGTGGACTTTCCTAACAGTATCATGTTCTATTCATAGCTAACCTGGTTCTACTGTCGACCTTTAATTCTATTTATAGCACCTGTATGCTTAGTGAGGAGAGAGCAGACTGGTTTTCTAAATTTAATCTTTACGCGCAGATTCCATGTTTTAATTCAGAACCAATCTAAACATATTTGCCGCTAATAAGTATTTTATTTTAGTCTATGCATTTATGTGAGCAAAAATATCTCGTTTCAAAAATTTCTCCAGATATATTAGAAAAAGGCAACCCAAAAAAACCAAAACAAAAAATAACAGAATCCTCTAAATATAAAGACAAGAGTGCAGCATGACATGACATCTATTTCCGGCCGTGTGGAAAGTATTTTAATATTTGGCTTAAAGTCTTGAGATGGTTTATAGTTGATGTGTGGAAAGCTAAAAGTGCTATATATGAAAACTTGAAATAGTAAAGGATGTTAAAAGATGAGAGGGGAAAATAAATCATTGTTTATTGAAATTTTAGCATGTTGTATGTGGATTACATTTTTTCTACCTGGATTCTGCTTTTTGACCACTTGGATTACGCTTTTTTTCTCATCAGGGGTTGGCATGTATGCATATTTAAAGAGTAATAACACTATTTCTATTTATAAACTTCTACATATGGTTTAAGAAATTCATTTTGAATTTGTGCATATTGCTTCCAGTCATCATTTAATTTTATTTATTTAATTTGGAATTTAATGGCACTGGATATACTAAAGTCTTTTTTTTTTCTCTCTGAAACTGTTGAGGAATCTTCCATTTTTCACATTGTATTAATTGTTGAGTATGTTTCTCTATCATTAATGTTGATCTGAATTTCAATTGCATTCAGTTTTCATTTCAATTGTAAATAACACATTCTTTATGTCAGGCATTGGTTGATTAACATTATGAATACTTTTAAATATAAGTTTTCACCATATTTTTTTTATAAAAAATAAAACTACCGAATAGTTTTCTTAACAGTATTTTGCATTTGACCTACAGTCAGTTTGCCTGGGGTAGGAAACTCCTTGTCTATCCACGAGTATTGTCAGTTCCCATTTCATATGCCAGTGTGGGTATTAATCACCAAGATCAATGGAGTCAATGGGTTATGGCTTCAGGCAATTTGAGCTGTTTTTACAGTGCATATTTTGTGAAAGCACATTTTTGTAGATGACTTTGCCCTCATGGCCTATGAAGAGATTTACCTCCAGGCAATCGTGGACAGGTTCACTAAAGCCTGCAACTTCTTTGGCTCACAATTAGCCTAGGAAAGAGAGAAGTCCTCTGTCCCTTCACAACCTTGCATCACCACTGAAGAATCTGGACAGTTAAAAATACCTAGGCAGCACAATATCTCCCTGGACAGAGATCTGTGATGATCTAAAAAGCCAGTCAAGCACTCAGACAACTCCAAACCCAAGTCTTGCAGCACAAGGACATATGCCTGTCAACAAAGATGAATGTGTACAAATGGAGTTGTCCTCACATCTCTCTTATATGGCTGTGGACTGTCTACCAAAGGCATATCAGTCAGTTGGAACAATTCCGCCAGCGCTCCCAGAGATCCATCATGGCTGGACCAAATCACCAACAAGGAAGTCCTTGATAGAGGCAACACAACAAGCATCAAAGCCAAACTAATCTAGGCCTAGCTTTGTTGGACTGACCATGTCATCTGCATAGATCAAAACAGAATCACAAAGCAGCTGTTCTTTGGCGAGCTAGCCCAGGGCAATTGAAACCAAGGCCACCCTCACAAGAGGTACAAGGACAATCTCAAGATGCACATCAAATGGGCTGAACTTCAACCTCACCAGATCGAGCTTGCTGTCTCAGGCAGAAGTCAGGCCCTAATCAGAAAAGCCAGTTCTACTTACGAGGTGGACTGCCACATGCGTCTTACTGGAGTGCGTGAGAGATGTCACAGTGTGTCTCAGCCACCCCCAAGCACCGGTGTCCCATACCCCACCTGCAACCGCCTGTGTGCCTTGGAATTTGGACTCTGTAGCCACATGCATATCCACCATCAACGAGACCATGTAATTTGTCTTCCTCAGCTCGAGAGACTACGAAGAAGGGAGAGTGTATTAGTCCTGGAATTTAGAGATAGCTCTATGAGTTTATAGTCCCCCGTGAGTGTTTAGAATGTTAGTTCCAGAATCTCCTGGTGGTTAGTACAGTTTCCAATCCCCCTAGTATGTTAGTCCTAGAATCTACTTGTTAGTTCAGTAGTTTCCTATCTCCCGTGTGTATTTTGATCCCATAATTTACTAGTGGTTCTCCAAGAGTTTCTGACATCTCTAGTATGTTAGTCCAAGAGTTTCTAACATCTCTAGTATGTTAGTCCAAGAGTTTCTAACATCTCTAGTATGTTAGTCCAAGAGTTTCTAACATCTCTAGTATGTTAGTCCAATTGTTTCTCCTTTGAATACGTTCCCCGATCACATTACTTTAGGGATATTAGCCTGCTACCTCGCGAATCCAGCCCTACCAAAAGACGAAAATTACCTCCCCCTTACCTCCCCTTGCTACCTGCTAGGTGTCGCTTCTTTAGTTTTTTAGCTTCGCTGTACGCGAAAACACGTACAATTAGACCTCCAATGAATCCAAGCCATCTTAGTGTAAATTCTGACCATCCGAAGTTAAATTTGGAATTACTGTGTTGGATAATCATTCCTCTACAGGTTGTATACATTATTTTACAATATTTTCCAATTTGAGTGACTTTGTCACCTTTTCTAGACTTCGGACCAGGTTGCAACGTGGTCAAAAAGCACGCTTATGGCGGTACTAGCATGTAATACATGTAGCACTCAATAATTTCGCTTATTCCGTATGTAACATTTACGATATTAGCGACTAATAACGTGCTGCATTGATAATTTGTGCTTTATTTATCTTCTTTGACGTTTCAGTACACTTCAAAAAAGTCTTTGAACGACCAATTTGCGACTTTAATGGCGTACTTCGTGTTGTAGTCACGAGTTCACGCGACACTTAATCATTTCGCTTCCTCCGTTAGTTACGGTTATGGTAATAGCGACTTAATAGCGTGTTGAATTGCTAAATGTGCTTTGTTTATCATCTTTTTCATTTCAGTAGACTTCGTCTTGAATGACCTATTGCAACACGCTCACGGCGATAACTAGTGTGGTCATTAAGAGTTAACATGGCACGGAATAATTTGACTACTCCGTTAATAACGGTTATAGTATTATCGAATTAATAATATGCTGAATTTTTTAATTTGTGCTTTGTTCTCTTCTTTTGTCGTTTCAGTAGCAAAGTCGACAACGAAGGCATGAATGGCAAAATGGGTGTTGGCAATGTGGAAAAGGAGGAAATTATGTTGACATGGTTTAGGCTGCCCAGTGGATGTAAATTTCACCGCAGGTCCGTGCATGGCTTTCGGGCCTGTAAGTCCGGATGCATGGAGTCTAGGCTGGATCAATTGGATCCATTTTATTATGCACTTTCGCCGGCCGGCCAGCCGACACCGTCAGTTCAGCAGGCACCAACCGGCACTAGCCGTCCATCCGGCACCGTCCGTTCAGCCCAAATGGCACCGGACGGCCAGCAGACCTTCCAGCTTGCATCAACAGGCACCGACCGTTCAGCCCAAATGGCACCGGTCGTCCAGCCGACCTTCCAGCCGGCATCAACCTACACCGGCCGTCCATCCGGCAATGACCGTTCAGCCCAAATGGCACCGGTCTTCCAGCCGGCATCAACCTGCACCGGCTGTTCATCGGATTTACGGAGATTATAGTGATGTACCCGTCAGTCAATCTGTACTACTGGTTACATATCACTACCATGAGAGAGATGTTATAGATGTATCTCCGTCCATTCAGACCATTCGAGAGGCAGGTGCCGGTCATAGCCGGACCTTCGCCGACATTCCGGCCGACCATATACCAGACAAATCAGTCGGTATTGCCGGTGTACACCTCCCGTCACGTCAAATACGTGACGGTTTGATCTTAAAACAAGGGAGAATTAGTGACATTATCAGAGATGACGGAATTGAGTTATCTATGCCACTTGGTATGCGCTACCCAGATATGGCAGCTTTACCAGAACAGGACTTTCAGGCCGACCATTCGCCAGTTCAATCAGCCGTTAGTGCCGGCCGTCCATATGTTCACGGCTTCTCCACAAGGGAGATTTAGTGAAAGTGTCAATTATGACAGAATTGCGTCATCTAGGTCACCTGGTATGCTGTACAGATATGCAAGCTGTACCAGAACCAACATTCCCTCTGAGCGAATGGTAGATGGGCGCACAGTGCTGGCCGCACTACATAAGCAGAATGTAATTATTATTACCTTCCAGCTGGCACCAACCGGCACCGGGCGTCCATCCGGCAATGACCGTTCAGCCATATGGCACCGGTCATCCAGCCGACCTTCCAGCCGGCACTAACCGGCACCGGGCGTCGATCCGGCAATGACCGTTCAACCCAAATGGCACCGGTCGTCCAGCCAAGCTTCCAGCCGACACTTGCCGGCACTGACAGTCCATCCGGCTCTGGCCGTCCAGCCCAACAGGCACCGGTCGTCCAACCGTATGGAGATTTTAGTCATATACCAGTCCGTCCGACCGTACCGCTGTACCAGCACGGGGACTTTTATCATTCCGCAATCCGCACAAATCGGATTGACGATGATTCTAGTGATGTTTCCGTCTGTCAATCCATACTACCGGTTACATATCACTACCATGACACAGATGTTGGCGATGAATCTCTCGATGCAACCCGACCATTCGAGCGGTCGGTGCCGGTCATAGCCGGCCCGTCGCAGACATTCAGGCCAAACATATGCCAATCAATTCATTCGGCATTGCCGGCCGTCCATAGGCTAACAGCTCATCCACAAGGGAGAGTGAATGCCTTTATCAGAGATGACGGAATCGAGTCATCTATGCCACCTGGTATGCATTACCCCGATATGGATGCTTTACCAGAGCAAGATTATGCACATAGTGAGTGCGATGAATCGCAGGCAAATCAGCTGTATGCAGATCCAACTATGGAACGGACTGAGTTCAGCTTCAAAGCCGCAGTGGAGGAAATTTATAGGGTGTTAAGGCCCCTTCAGAATGCCCTCCACCTCCTGCTGCCATTACCGACTATAAGGTTAGAGCGTCGGTCGATCTGGATGAGGGGAAAGAGACTCTATCCTTCCGCCTCCTTCCTCAGTCGACAAAAATTAAGGAAATTAATGACCGTCTGTCGACACGTATAGGGGATCCAGGAAATGCTAAGGCGTTCTTTTCTGAAAGCCAAGTACCAGCGTCGTTTTCAGGTCGATGGTACAAAACTCACTCCGATGCGTTCAGTACTGAGGTCCTGGCTCGGGATAAAATATGGCAGCAGTCCATATGTCTGCGGCATTGTCTTATAAAGTGGACAAAACTGTGTTCAATGCCACCTCCAAGCTGGTTCGAAATGTAGTCGCTACGTCTTCACTGTTAGACCTAGCCTCCCTAGCCATTTTCAGGATCGCTGAAAAATCTGGCAATGAACATGCTTGGGAATCGACAGCCCGGTTAGCTAGGGTTCATTACAGAGCAGCTCACCATTCCATGGCCAATGCGCTGACTGCTTCTGCCAACCTAGACCTGATACGTCGTGACGCATGTCTGAAGGGCACGTCGCTTAAACCCCATCATAAGCTGGCTAGATATGACCGACGCACATTTCACGTCCCTATCCCACGAGTAGCGGACATTTCTCCATTGTGCTTGTCGGGACTCGGTTTATCAGTTCCATGTCATACCTTTTGGCCTAAATTTAAGCCCTTGGGCTAGTACCAAGGTTATGGATTACGTCGTCACCCTGTTCCGCTCGACTTCATCTATTGCGTCGGCAGTATATTTGGACGACATCCTCCAGAAACATCTGTCAAGTTCTACTCTGCTCAAAGGCAGAAACGATCTTATATCACTTTACATCATATAGGCTTTCTTGTGAACTGGATAAAGTCTGATCTCTGTCCAATCCGGATTTTGGTCCATCTGGGTGTGGAGTTTCTCCCGATCTAAATCTGGTAAGGTTTCCTTGAGTTTGCGATCATCCAGATAATTGCACTCGTAGAGTCCGTTTCCGACAGGATGCGCATTTTAGCGAGAGAGTTGCAGATCTTCGGATTATTCAATGCGGCAGCAGACTTGATCCCGCTCAGCCGTCCTTTTATGCGCCCTTTACAAAGGACGTTGCTAGCGTAATTGCGCCCTTTCAAGTCCCTTCGATCCTAGAAAACAGTCATGCTCACGCCAGAGATACGATCATTCTTGAGTCAATGGCACAACCCCTGTAGGCTGTCCACAGGGATTACTCTGGAGATACTCCAAGCGGAGATAACGGTATGTTCCGCCACTAATACCTACGGTTGGGGTGCCCACCTGTTGCCGGACTTCGATACTGTGAGCGGCACGTGGGTGCCAGGGGCGAGCCCCTTTCCACATCAACCTTTCAGAAATAACGGCTGTCATCAATGCCTTTCATTTCGGGCAGGATCAACTCTTATTACAAACTGCCCTCATTATGTCAGACAACATTGTGGTGGTGCCTTGCCTCAAAACAAGGGGACACCAGTCACCAGACCTGTGCAATCTGAACTGGCAGTTTCTACATTGGTTCGACAATCTCCACCTCAATGTACAATTCAGACACATTCTTGGCAGACTCAATGTCTTGGCTGACACTCTATCTAGTCATTCACACAGAATGGTCACTCCATCAATTGGACTTTCTTCCAATTGACACACTTTGGGGACGTCCGATGATTGATCTTTTGCAACAAGGTGGAATCGCAAGTTGTCCGCCTTTCATCTCACAGGTTCCAGACCCAGAAGCTCGGGTCGTGGATGCTCGATCAATCAGCTGGGAAGGGTTGTGGTCATTCTCCTACCCTCCCACGGTCTTGGTACTGAAATTAATCCAGAAGTTAAGGGGTCAGAACTGTCAGATGGTTCTGATTGCCCCTCTCAGATGGAACAACTCCTGGGTCTCCGATCTACTCAATCTAGGCGATAGATCTACCCAGGAAGATTACAGTCAGCACAAGTATTCACAAGCAACCGCGGCCAGGGGTGTTCCACCCCTGTCCGGACCATCTTTATGTTCAAGCTTGGCTCTTGTCCAGACAGCCTTGCAAGACAAACAATTTAAATCTTTGATTGCGGAGAGAATCTCTAGAGCAAGAAGGCCCTCTACTCTGAAGGTTTACGAGGGCAAGTGGCATGTTTTCAGAGACTGGTACCATATCATTCACATTGTTCCTCTGAGTGTCACAATCCCTCAACTGGCCAACTTTTCTCTGGCTTTTCGAGGAGAAACAGCTGGCTCCAGTTATTCTCAAATGCTACCGCTCCATGATATCAGACACATTCCGCCATTCTGGTAGATGTGCTATCAGTCATGACAAAGATTTGTCAGATCTTTTAGACATTTTAAAAATTCAATTGACTTATATCCCTCACCCTGTTTCCAAATGGAATCTGTCCTGGGTTTTAACATGACTCAATTCAGACAGTATTGAGTCTTTAACCCACGATTAGTTAAAGCTACTATCATACAAATTGAGTTTCTTGATAGTCTTAGCTTCAACATGCAGGGTGAGCGAGTTACATGTCCTTTCTAGTGACCCGAACTCTCTTCCGTTCCGATCAGAAGGTTTGATGGTCCTCTTGACGCAGCCAGGCTTCGTAGTCCAAAACAGATTACCATACATTGGCGATCAACGAGTCGTCATTAGCTCGCTTTCTTTATAGATAAGTCAGGATCAACAGCCATGTAAGATCCTGTTTGTGCACTCTAGCACTATTTCAATGCATAGAGGTGAGTCAGGTCACATACAAGCACCTCTTTCTTCTGGTGATAGCTGGGATATGAGATATCACCATTCAAGCCCTTGCTTCATGGCTGTAGTGGGTTATACGCTCGGCGTACTCTGAGAATTCGCAAATCAGTCACCTTATAGAAGCTGTTGGCTGACATGCAGAGTCAACCTTCTACAGTTTTATCTTTAAGTTTGTACTCGCAGAGGCAAACATTGATTCTAGTAGGTCCGGTGTTGGGCAGCCCAGACGCCCACCAGACCCATGTGCAACAATCAGCACAGCCTATTAGCTTCGCTGGATTCGCCAGATAAATTTTCGTAGGTAAGAAGATTTCAATAACTATCTTCTTAACCGTATAAAGGGGTCACATATCACGTGACCCTGGGCTGTGTTGCTGATTGAAAATTAGGTGACCGGGTTATCATTAACATGGGGAATCCAGCCATCATTCCCTAGAGGATACCCGGGGTGGAGGTCGGATGCTCCGCATTCCCTCCTCCTATTACTTATTCTCCTAAAGTAATGTGATCGGGGAACGTATTCAAAGGAGAAAGCAAATTTTTTAGTAAATTATGTTTCTCCGAGAATACTTACCCGATCACATTACTAAGAAACCCTCCCAACCACCCCGCCACGCAAGCATCCTCGTGTTTTATATACCGCTCAGCTTAAAAACTAAAGAAGCGACACCTAGCGGGTAGCAAGGGGAGGTAAGGGGCAAGAGTTATTGCCCTTTGTCTATATGACATAGACAGGAAAGACGAATTTTCGTCTTTTGGTAGGGCTGGATTCGCGAGGTAGCAGGCTAATATCCCTAAAGTAATGTGATCGGGTAAGTATTCTCGGAGAAACATAATTTACTAAAAAATTTGCTTTCTAACATCTCTAGTATGTTAGTCCAAGAGTTTCTAACATCTCTAGTATGTTAGTCCAAGAGTTTCTAACATCTCTAGTATGTTAGTCCAAGAGTTTCTAACATCTCTAGTATGTTAGTCCAAGAGTTTCTAACAACTCTAGTGTGTTAGTCCAAGAGTTTCTAATAACTCGTGTGTTAGTCCAAGAGTTTCTAACAACTCTAGTATGTTAGTCCAAGAGTTTCTAACATCTCTAGTATCTTTGTTCAAGAGTTTCTAACATCTCTAGTATGTTAGTCCAAGAGTTTCTAACATCTCCAGTATGTTAGTCCAAGAGTTTCTAACATCTGTAGTGTGTTAGTCCAAGAATGTACTTATAGTTCCAATTCTCCCAGACTTCTGGTAGCTCAGTGGAGTTTCCAATATCCTAGGTATGTTAGTCTCTGAATTTATGAGTTGCTCACAAGTTTCCAACCTGCCTTGTGTGTTAATCCTAGAATCTGCTGGTAGCTCAGTAGTTTTTAATCCCTGTAGTGTGTTAGACTCCGATTTTACTAGTAGTTCAGGTAACTCAGTAGTTTAGTTTTAAATTCTCCTACTATGTTAGTCTCAGAATTTACTTGTTGCTTCACCTAATTAGTCCCAAGATTTATTGATCACTTGAGTTTTCTTATTGTGATCAAAAAACATTTAATTAAGATATTTGGAGTGAAAATCTAACCACAAATAACACTGAACATGAAAATCATACCTTGTAATAAATCCCTCATGTCAAACAATCCTATGTGTTTAAAATGTTTGCTGGAAATATGTTTTCTACATTAGAACCATTTAATCAACAAATCTCAAATATTTCTATGTTTTGAAGGTTGTTCCGAAGTGTTGCTAAATCAAGGCCAAGCGATGCTCCCCTGATGATACTCTTTGTTGTTGGAGGTGTTACTTGTATGGAGTTAAAACAGATCAAGGATGTTCTGCACACTTACAAACCAGATACACAGGTAGGATGTATGAAGGGAGTGTATTTTTATTATGCAGGTTATATAAAAGAATTTACCACTGTGGTGGTCTAGTGGTTAGAGCATTCACCTCAGAAGTGGAAGTCATGAGTTAGGTTATATAAAAGAATTGACCACTGTGGTGGTCTAATGGTTAGAGCATTCACCTCAGAAGTGGAAGTCATGGGTTAGGTTATATAAAAGAATTTACCACTGTGGTGGTCTAGTGGTTAGAGCATTCACCTCAGAAGTGGAAGTCATGGGTTAGGTTATATAAAAGAATTGACCACTGTGGTGGTCTAGTGGTTAGAGCATTCACCTCAGAAGTGGAAGTCATGGGTTAGGTTATATAAAAGAATTGACCACTGTGGTGGTCTAGTGGTTAGAGCATTCACCTCAGAAGTGGAAGTCGTGGGTTCTAACCCTGGCTGAGTCCTACCAAAAACTTACAATAATGGCACTAATAGCTGCCTTACTTGGCGCTTGGCATTAAGAGGTTGTTAGCGTTAGGACTGGTCGGCCAGATGTCAGAATAATGTGACATGGTGGGACATCATGCTATATATCTGTGGCAAGATGTATGTCCCAGTGCTATACATCACTATAAACTGCCACACTGCAGACATTGTAGTGATATGACTGAAATTTTTTAAAAGTTATCTTAAAAAATCCTAATAACACACACTTATACAAAAATCACATTTTTTTTTGTCAATCTCAAGAAGAGAAAGTTCCCCAAGTTACATTTGGCTAAAAAAAAGCAAACACAAAATGATCTGCTAGACATGTCACAAAGTTGTCACGTTTCCAGCATGGAAAAAAGTTAATCCAAAGTTGCAGAGAAACATACTACACGCATACCATCATGTCATAATTTATTTGAGCATCAACAGCTTGAATATGTTTGTTATGTATTACTCTCTTGCTTTTTGCAGTGATATGCAACATACTGTATGGAGAAAATTCCAATCCAAGTCTGTATTTGATAGAATGTAGACCTAGATCTTTGTCACGCAAGACCCCATCCAATCCAAGTCTGTATTTGATAGAATGTAGACCTATATCTTTGTCACACAAGACCCCAGCCAATCCAAGTCTTTGCAGTTTGTTTTCAATATTTGGTAGAATGTAGACCTATATCGTTTCTCCTTTGAATACGTTCCCCGATCACATTACTTTAGGGATATTAGCCTGCTACCTCGCGAATCCAGCCCTACCAAAAGACGAAAATTCGTCTTTCCTGTCTATGTCATATAGACAAAGGGCAATAACTCTTGCACCTTACCTCCCCTTGCTACCCGCTAGGTGTCGCTTCTTTAGTTTTTTAGCTTCGCTGTACGCGAAAACACGTACAATTAGACCTCCAATGAATCCAAGCCATCTTAGTGTAAATTCTGAGCATCCGAAGTTAAATTTGGAATTACTGTGTTGGATAATCATTCCTCTACAGGTTGTATACATTATTTTACAATATTTTCCAATTTGAGTGACTTTGTCACCTTTTCTAGACTTCGGACCAGGTTGCAACGTGGTCAAAAAGCACGCTTATGGCGGTACTAGCATGTAATACATGTAGCACTCAATAATTTCACTTATTCCGTATGTAACGTTTACGATATTAGCGACTAATAACGTGCTGCATTGATAATTTGTGCTTTATTTATCTTCTTTGATGTTTCAGTAGACTTCAAAAAAGTCTTTGAACGACCAATTTGCGACTTTAATGGCGGACTTCGTGTTGTAGTCACGAGTTCACGCGACACTTAATCATTTCGCTTCCTCCGTTAGTTACGGTTATGGAATAGCAACTTAATAGCGTACTGAATTGTTAATTTGTGCTTTGTTTATCTTCTTTTCCGTTTCAGTAGACTGCGTCTCTGAATGACCAGTTGCGACTATTAATGGCGGAATTTCGTGTTGTAGTCACGAGTTCACGCGACACTAAATCATTTCGCTTCCTCCGTTAGTTACGGTTATGGTAATAGCGACTTAATAGCGTGTTGAATTGCTAAATGTGCTTTGTTTATCATCTTTTTTGTTTCAGTAGACTTCGTCTTGAACGACCTATTGCAACACGCTCACGGCGATAACTAGTATGGTCATTAAGAGTTAACAGGGCACGGAATAATTTGACTACTCCGTTAATAACGGTTATAGTATTATCGAATTAATAATATGCTGAATTTTTTAATTTGTGCTTTGTTCTCTTCTTTTGTCGTTTCAGTAGCAAAGTCGACAACGAAGGCATGAATGGCAAAATGGGTGTTGGCAATGTGGAAATGGAGGAAATTATGTTGACATGGTTTAGGCTGCCCAGTGGATGTAAATTTCACCGCAGGTCCGTGCATGGCTTTCGGGCCTGTAAGTCCGGACGCATGGAGTCTAGGCTGGATCAATTGGATCCATTTTATTATGCACTTTCGCCGGCCGTCCAGCCGTCCGTCCAGCCGTCCGTCCAGCCGACACCGTCAGTTCAGCCGGCACTTCAGCAGGAACCAACCGGCACTAGCCGTCCATCCGGCACCATCCGTTCAGCCCAAATGGCACCGGACGGCCAGCCGACCTTCCAGCTTGCATCAACAGGCACCGGCCGTTCAGCCCAAATGGCACCGGCCGGCCAGCCGACCTTCCAGCCTGCATCAACAGGCACCGGCCGTCCACCCGGCAACGACCGTTCAGCCCAAATGGCACCGGTCGTCCAGCCGACCTTCCAGCCGGCATCAACCGACACCGGCCGTCCATCCGGCAACGACCGTTCAGCCCAAATGGCACCGGTCGTCCAGCCGACCTTCCAGCCGGCATCAACCTACACCGGCCGTCCATCCGGCAACGACCGTTCAGCCCAAATGGCACCGGTCATCCAGCCGACCTTCCAGCTGGCATCAACCTGCACCGGCCGTCCATCCGGCAACGACCGTTCAGCCCAAATGACACCGGTCGTGCAGCCGACCTTCCAGCCGGCATCAACCTGCACCGGACATCCATCCGGCAACGACCGTTCAGCCCAAATGGCACCGGTCTTCCAGCCGGCATCAACCTGCACTGGCTGTACATCGGATTTACGGAGATTATAGTGATGTACCCGTCAGTCAATCTGTACTACTGGTTACATATCACTACCATGAGAGAGATGTTATAGATGTATCTCCGTCCAATCAGACCATTCGAGAGGCAGGTGCCGGTCATAGCCGGACCTTCGCCGACATTCCGGCCGACCATATACCAGACAAATCAGTCGGTATTGCCGGTGTACACCTCCCGTCACGTCAAATACGTGACGGTGTGATTTTAAAACAAGGGAGAATTAGTGACATTATCAGAGATGACGGAATTGAGTTATCTATGCCACTTGGTATGCGCTACCCAGATATGGCAGCTTTACCAGAACAGGACTTTCAGGCCGACCATTCGCCAGTTCAATCAGCCGTTAGTGCCGGCTGTCCATATGTTCACGGCTTCTCCACAAGGGAGATTTAGTGAAAGTGTCAATTATGACAGAATTGCGTCATCTAGGTCACCTGGTATGCTGTACAGATATGCAAGCTGTACCAGAACCAACATTCCCTCTGAGCGAATGGTAGATGGGCGCACAGTGCTGGCCGCACTACATAAGCATTATGTAATTATTATTACCTTCCAGCCCATATGGCACCGGTCATCCAGCCGACCTTCCAGCCGGCACTAACCGGCACCGGGCGTCGATCCGGCAATGACCGTTCAACCCAAATGGCACCGGTCGTCCAGCCAAGCTTCCAGCCGACACTTGCCGGCACTGACAGTCCATCCGGCTCCGGCCGTCCAGCCCAACAGGCACCGGTCGTCCAACCGTATGGAGATTTTAGTCATATACCAGTCCGTCCGACTGTACCGCTGTACCAGCACGGGGACTTTTATCATACCACAATCCGCACAAATCGGATTGACGATGATTCTAGTGATGTTTCCGTCTGTCAATCCGTACTACCGGTTACATATCACTACCATGACACAGATGTTGGCGATGAATCTCTCGATCCAACCCGACCATTCGAGCGGTCGGTGCCGGTCATAGCCGGCCCGTCGCAGACATTCAGGCCAAACATATGCCAATCAATTCATTCAGCATTGCCGGCTGTCCATAGGCTAACAGCTCATCCACAAGGGAGAGTGAATGCCTTTATCAGAGATGACGGAATCGAGTCATCTATGCCACCTGGTATGCATTACCCCGATATGGATGCTTTACCAGAGCAAGATTATGCACATAGTGAGTGCGATGAATCGCAGGCAAATCAGCTGTATGCAGATCCAGCTATGGAACGGACTGAGTTCAGCTTCAAAGCCGCAGTGGAGGAAATTTATAGGTTGTTAAGGCCCCTTCAGAATGCCTTCCACCTCCTGCTGCCATTACCGACTATAAGGTTAGAGCGTCGGTCGATCTGGATGAAGGGGAAGAGACTCTATCCTTCCGCCTCCTTCCCCAGTCGACAAAAATTAAGGAAATTAATGACCGTCTGTCGACACGTATAGGGGATCCAGGAAATGCTAAGGCGTTCTTTTCTGAAAGCCAAGTACCAGCGTCGTTTTCAGGTCGATGGTACAAAACTCACTCCGATGCGTTCAGTACTGAGGTCCTGGCTCGGGATAAAATATGGCAGCAGTCCATATGTCTGCGGCATTGTCTTATAAAGTGGACAAAACTGTGTTCAATGCCACGTCCAAGCTGGTTCGAAATGTAGTCGCTACGTCTTCACTGTTAGACCTAGCCTCCCTAGCCATTTTCAGGATCGCTGAAAAATCTGGCAATGAACATGCTTGGGAATCGACGGCCCGGTTAGCTAGGGTTCTTAACAGAACAGCTCACCATTCCATGGCCAATGTGCTGACTGCTTCTGCCAACCTAGACCTGATACGTCGTGACGCATGTCTGAAGGGCACGTCGCTTAAACCCCATCATAAGCTGGCTAGATATGACCGACGCACATTTCACGTCCCTATCCCACGAGTAGCGGACATTTCTCCGTTGTGCTTGTCGGGACTTGGTTTATCAGTTCCATGTCATACCTTTTGGCCTAAATTTAAGCCCTTGGGCTAGTACCAAGGTTATGGATTACGTCGTCACCCTGTTCCGCTCGACTTCATCTATTGCGTCGGCAGTATATTTGGACGACATCCTCCAGAAACATCTGTCAAGTTCTACTCTGCTCAAAGGCAGAAACGATCTTATATCACTTTACATCTTATAGGCTTTCTCATGAACTGGATAAAGTCTGATCTCTGTCCAATCCGGATTTTGGTCCATCTGGGTGTGGAGTTTCTCCCGATCTGAATCTGGTAAGGCTTCCTCGAGTTTGTGATCATCCAGATAATTGCACTCGTAGAGTCCGTTTCCGACAGGATGCGCATTTTAGCGAGAGAGTTGCAGATCCTCGGATTATTCAATGCGGCAGCAGACTTGATCCCGCTCAGCTGTCCTTTTATGCGCCCTTTACAAAGGACGTTGCTAGCGTAATTGCGCCCTTTTCAAGTCCCTTCGATCCCAGAAAACAGTCATGCTCACGCCAGAGATACGATCATTCTTGAGTCAATTGCACAACCCCTGTAGGCTGTCCACAGGGATTACTCTGGAGATACCCCAAGTGGGGATAACGGTATGTTCCGCCACTAATACCTATGGTTGGAGTGCCCACCTGTTGCCGGACTTCGATACTGTGAGCGGCACGTGGGTGCCAGGGGCGAGCCCCTTTCCACATCAACCTTTCAGAAATAACAGCTGTCATCAATGCCTTTCATTTTGGGCAGGATCAACTCTTATTACAAACTGCCCTCATTATATCAGACAACATTGTGGTGGTGCCTTGCCTCAAAACAAGGGGACACCAATCACCAGACCTGTGCAATCTGAACTGGCAGTTTCTACATTGGTTCGACAATCTCCACCTCAATGTACAATTCAGACACATTCTTGGCAGACTCAATGTCTTGGCTGACACTCTATCTAGTCATTCACACAGAATGGTCACTCCATCAATTGGACTTTCTTCCAATTGACACACTTTGGGGATGTCCGATGATTGATCTTTTGCAACAAGGTGGAATCGCAAGTTCTCCACCTTTCATCTCACAGGTTCCAGACCCAGAAGCTTGGGTCGTGGATGCTCAATCAATCACCTGGGAAGGGTTGTGGTCATTCTCCTACCCTCCCACGGTCTTGGTACTGAAATTAATCCAGAAGTTAAGGGGTCAGAACTGTCAGATGGTTCTGATTGCCCCTCTCAGATGGAACAACTCCTGGGTCTCCGATCTACTCAATCTAGGCGATAGATATACCCAGGAAGATTACAGTCAGCACAAGTATTCACAAGCAACCGCGGCCAGGGGTGTTCCACCCCTGTCCGGACCGTCTTTATGTTCAAGCTTGGCTCTTGTCCAGACAGCCTTGCAAGACAAACAATTTAAATCTTTGATTGCGGAGAGAATCTCGAGAGCAAGAAGGCCCTCTACTCTGAAGGTTTACGAGGGCAAGTGGCATGTTTTCAGAGACTGGTACCATATCATTCACATTGTTCCTCTGAGTGTCACAATCCCTCAACTGGCCAACTTTTCTCTGGCTTTTCAAGGAGAAACAGCTGGCTCCAGTTATTCTCAAATGCTACCGCTCCATGATATCAGACACATTCCGCCATTCTGGTACATGTGCTATCAGTCATGACAAAGATTTGTCAGATCTTTTAGACATTTTAAAAATTCAATCGACTTATATCCCTCACCCTGTTTCCAAATGGAATCTGTCCTGGGTTTTAACATGACTCAATTCAGACAGTATTGAGTCTTTAACCCATGATTAGTTTTTTTTTTTTTTTTTTTTTTTTTTTTTTATGGTTTAACGCCATTTGTTCAGCACAATATAGGCTATACATGGCGGCCAGTATTAATGGTGGAGGAAGAAACCGGACAAACCCCGGAAAGAACCACCGACCCACGAGAAGCTACTGGCAAGCTTTCTCACATAACTACATTTGCCGAATCTTAGACTCGAACACACGCAGACAGAGGTGAGATGGCAGTGGTCCGTAACGGACAGCGCTTTAGACCACTCGGCCACTCGGGGCCCCCCATGATTAGTTAAAGCTACTATCATACAAATTGGGTTTCTTGATAGTCTTAGCTTCAGCATGCTGGGTGAGCGAGTTACATGTCCTTTCTAGTGACCCGAACTCTCTTCCGTTCCGATCAGAGGGTTTGATGGTCCTCTTGACGCAGCCAGGCTTCGTAGTCCAAAATAGATTACCATACATTGGCGATCAACGAGTCGTCATTAGCTCGCTTTCTTTATAGATAAGTCAGGATCAACAGCCATGTAAGATCCTGTTTGTGCACTCTAGCACCATTTCAATGCATAGAGGTGAGTCAGGTCACATACAAGCACCTCTTTCTTCTGGTGATAGCTGGGATATGAGATATCACCATTCAAGCCCTTGCTTCATGGCTGTAGTGGGTTATACACTCGGCGTACTCTGAGAATTCGCAAATCAGTCACCTTATAGAAGCTGTTGGCTGACATGCAGAGTCAACCTTCTACAGTTTTATCTTTAAGTTTGTACTCGCAGAGGCAAACATTGATTCTAGTAGGTCCGGTGTTGGGCAGCCCAGACGCCCACCAGACCCATGTGCAACAATCAGCACAGCCTATTAGCTTCGCTGGATTTGCCAGATAAATTTTCGTAGGTAAGAAGATTTCAATAACTATCTTCTTAACCGTATAAAGGGGTCACATATCACGTGACCCTGGGCTGTGTTGCTGATTGAAAATTAGGAGACCAGGTTATCATTAACATGGGGAATCCAGCCATCATTCCCTAGAGGATACCCGGGGTGGAGGTCGGATGCTCCGCATTCCCTCCTCCTATTACTTATTCTCCTAAAGTAATGTGATCGGGGAACGTATTCAAAGGAGAAAGCCAATTTTTTAGTAAATTATGTTTCTCCGAGAATACTTACCCGATCACATTACTAAGAAACCCTCCCAACCACCCCGCCATGCGAGCATCCTCGTGTTTTATATACCGCTCAGCTTAAAAACTAAAGAAGCGACACCTAGCGGGTAGCAAGAGGAGGTAAGGTGCAAGAGTTATTGCCCTTTTTTCTATATGACATAGACAGGAAAGACGAATTTTCGTCTTTTGGTAGGGCTGGATTCGCGAGGTAGCAGGCTAATATCCCTAAAGTAATGTGATCGGGTAAGTATTCTCGGAGAAACATAATTTACTAAAAAATTTGCTTTGTCACACAAGACCCCATCCAATCCAAGTCTTTGCAGTTTGTTTTCAATATTTGGTAGAATGTAGACCTATATCGTTTGTCACACAAGACCCCATTCAATCCAAGTCTGTGCAGTTTGTTTTCAATATTTGGTAGAATCTAAACCTATATCTTTTGTCACACAAGACCCCATCCAATACAAGTCTGTGCAGTTTGTTTTCAATATTTGGTAGAATGTAGACCTATATCTTTTGTCACACAAGACCCCATCCAATCCAAGTCTGTGCAGTTTGTTTTCAATATTTGGTAGAATGTAGACCTATATCTTTTGTCACACAAGACCCCATCCAATCCAAGTCTTTGCAGTTTGTTTTCAATATTTGTTAGAATGTAGACCTATATCTTTTGTCACATATGACCCCATCCAATCCAAGTCTTTGCAGTTTGTTTTCAATATTTGATAGAATGTAGACCTAGATCGTTGTCACATAAATCCCCAGCTTTTACGAGTCTATGCAGTTTTATTTGGAATAATCAGTAACACATAGACCTGGATCAGCTGTCTCATGTTCCATAATGAACCTGTCAATCTGGGTCCATGTGCTTTGGTACGATTAAATAGTGGAAGAAGCAACATCAACCCTGATCTGACATATATAATGTACTGGCTGATCTGGATTTAGTCATTTTGCATGGACCAATCAGAAAAACAACATGGATCCCTGAGATCTCCCAGCACATTATATTATTGCAGATCAGTTATCATTGTATCCAGACTAGTATGTACTGTAACCATTGATCTTCATCCTAGGTGATCAGCAGAATAGTTAATGGGGTAGTTCTTGTCTGCCACAATATTATTAAGCCATCGCTAATTTTTTTTCTCCAGATAGTGAAAGTATGATTTCTTTATTTCATGTACGACCCACCAAACTAAAGACCATTCTATTTACAGGTCATATTAGGAAGCACACGACTGATCACACCAGCTGATGGCTTGAATTTGTGTTTAGCCCATGACAATGTCAACATCTCTGATGTCCGATGAATGGTGCAATGCCATCAAAGCTCAGGCACTGTACATTAAGAATGAAAATTTCCCAGAAGCAGTTTGAAGCATTCCAAAATCAAGTACATTGGGAACTGTGGAGCAAAGCTTCTAGCTGAAATGTGTCATGTCCAGTCTTTGTTTATCTGTTAGATTTGAATAAAGCAATCACGGGGAAAAATAATTAAAACTTTTGTAAAATATTGATTGTAGTTAATGTGTCAGTTTCTGTGAGAAGAATTTTTGGAAGATTACAAAAAAGGAGACTATATTTTTGAAAGTGTTTCACCGAGTGAGGATACCTGAATTTACCACACAACATGGAAGTTATACATCATTGCAGTATGATTCTATCCCCCACTTTGATAACAGCATAAAGATTTGCAGGCTTTTTAGCAATTTATATTTTAAAAAAATGTTTTACATCTAATAATCTTTTGAACTCGATTTTGGGAGCCAAAAAAAAACCCACCTAGTGCAGACAAATGAAATTTAGCAGGGCCTGGCTTACATGTATTGATATTTAAAGCAGTTTTTCAGATGTAAAAAAATTACATCTTTGAATATGTAAGACATTTTGGACACAAACTGAGACTTTAAGCTTGTTAGACTTGTTAAGCAAAGTATCACTCACAATGAAAACGTGTTTGTATGCATATGTAGATGACATCTTTAGATATACAGGCCATTTCAGCAATTGTTAAGAAATTTCCAAGTATTTTAAATGTTTGGGACATTTTGGTAAATAGAGCATTTTACAGACAGCATTACAGCAGCAGGGGTATTTCCAAAACAGTTTCTAGTTTAAGAAAAAGTTTTGAATTTTAATTCAAAATCAACAGATGTTTTGCAGTTTAACTTCCAACTTTTGTCACCTTGTCATTAGTTTACAGTGGCAGTTTAACTATAACTATTGTCACCTTGTCATTAGTTTACAGTGGCAGTTTAACTATAACTATTGTCACCTTTTCATTAGTCTAGTGGCAGTTTAACTTCAACTATTGTCACCTTGTCATTAGTTTACAGTGGCAGTTTAACTATAACTATTGTCACCTTGTCATTAGTTTACAGTGGCAGTTTAACTTCAATTATTGTCACCTTGTCATTAGTTTAAAGTGGCAGTTTAACTTCAACTATTGTCACCTTGTCATTAGTTTACAGTGGCAGTTTAACTTCAACTATTGTCACCTTGTCATTAGTTTACAGTGGCAGTTTAACTATAACTATTGTCACCTTGTCATTAGTTTACAGTGGCAGTTTAACTTCAATTATTGTCACCTTGTCATTAGTTTAAAGTGGCAGTTTAACTTCAACTATTGTCACCTTGTCATTAGTTTACAGTGGCAGTTTAACTTCAACTATTGTCACCTTGTCATTAGTTTACAGTGGCAGTTTAACTATAACTATTGTCACCTTTTCATTAGTCTAGTGGCAGTTTAACTTCAACTATTGTCATTAGTCTACAGTGGACACATTTGTATTGTATATTGAGTGCCTGAATGAGCAATATTTTCTAACCATATTTTTTTAATTAATTTGGGCTGTGATTCTTTAAACCTTGACAAATAAGTATACACCTCTCCCTTGATAACTTGCGCACAAATGGGTTCACAAACATGAGGGTGCAAGTTTTGGAGTGACCTCTAAAAGATTGAAAAAATTTGCTTTGACATTGAGAAAACCATAGAAGGGGGAGGCAAATCACACATTGAATCCTCATTTTTACAATCACGTTGATAATAATTTTAAATAACACACTTTCTCTAATGAAGTTGATTGTTATTTTGTTTAAACATTTATTTAAAGATCATTCCAACTGGTTTCAACAACCATCATGTATATGCGAAAAATCTGTGTATTATATCACTGATTTTGTTTTCTTGATGAGTCTGGTTTCCGTAGAGATGTTTTATAGTATACTGCCAAATCGGGAGTCCACAGCGCAGGGAACTAGACTAACTTACTACACCAACAAACAAGATTCCTTTTTTTCAAAAACACATTTATTTCGTGAGACACGTTGAAACTCAATTTTTGCATTTTTCAGTTAGTACAGAATTGATGTCGTGATTTCATTGGAAGTAATAATGAAACTTTTTATCATCCTTGAGTATATCTCTAAGTGTCAATTCAAGAATCCTCTGAAGCTTGCCCACAATGGTCCATATTGTGAAATCAAGTTACTATACGAAGTAGTCATATCGCATGACTGCATTGCTATCTTTGATCACAGTTATGTTGTAGAGTTTAATGCCATTTTTCTTTACACAATAGGCTATACATGGCGGCCAGTATTAATGGTGAAGGGAAAAACCCAGGAAGATCCCCAGAAAGAACCACCGACCCATGAAAAGTTACCGGCAAGCTTTTTCACATACCCACATTGGCTGAATCTGTGACTCATACTCCCACGCAACGGTGAGTAGGCAGTGATCCATAACGGAGAGCACTTTAGACTACTCTGGGCCACATATCGAAGTTATGAAAGAGTTGATTAATTTAACATTGATAACAGTGTTCGATTGATCAAATGAAGTGACATATGACCAGGGTCGCTAGATTTTAAGTTTGTAGGATTTTCGTGCCTTTTAACTTTTCTTTTACTCCACCTCCTTTATTTGATTCAAAACACATAATTAACATAATAAATACAAAGGAGGCTGGCGTTTAATCCAGTGCAACAATACAAATACTTCTGCAAGTCAGTTATCAAAACACGGTTGGTACTTAATTAGGTTCTCATAGAAAACCTCGTGGACATAGCTGTTACGGTAGATTGATGCATTTTATGTTTAATTACAAGAGGACACATCGCAATTATGACAATTACACTTAAAACGAACTAAAAATTAGAACTAGAACACATTTAAATTGGTTTTAAAAAATTAAATTTGTATTTAAGTACTGCCTCCACTTTTTTCATTGATTGAAATTTCCTTACATATCCTTAACTGCAATGTACTAGGAATGTTTATATAAAATGTAAAAAAATTGTATGACCTAAATTTAAATTTGATATTTCATTATGTTGTTAAAATTTCCAGGTCCTTTAAACCATTTTTGAAGATAAAACGAGCAATATATCAGTTTCTGTTAAAATTATTGATCACGATTTTCTTAAAGTTCAACAAATAGGGGTCAATTTTGGGGGCATTTTCTGGTTTCAAAAATGGGATCCACACATTATAAGCAGGTTCGTAAGTTATCAGAGTGCAAGTTCTCACGGGAGTGGTGTATATGCTTTTATTTTTAACTCTGTACATGCAATATGCACTTGACAGTGAAATTTAAAGTTTATCAGGTGACCGGGGGCCCCGAGTGGCCGAGTGGTCTAAAGCGCTGTCCGTTACGGACCACTGCCATCTCACCTCTGTCTGCGTGGGTTCGAGTCTAAGATTCGGCTAATGTAGTTAAGTGAGAAAGCTTGCCAGTAGCTTCTCGTGGGTCGGTGGTTCTTTCCGGGGTTTTTCCGGTTTCTTCCTCCACCACTAATACTGGCCGCCATGTATAGCCTATATATTGTGCTGAAAAATGGCGTTAAACCATAAAAAACAAAACAATTATCAGGTGACCAAATTGGTGGAAGAGTACCTGAAGATAGCTGATTCAATATGAAAGACAGCAAGAAACAATGGTAGAATGTAAACAAAGTAGATTATATATATATATATATATATATATATATATATATATATATATATATATATATATATATATATATATAGAATGGCAGAGGTTTGGTTTTGCTTGCTTTGTTTTATGGTACAACAACACATGTAGGCTATATACTGTCAAGTGCCTTGGCGAGAGACACATCAAATCCACTACCTCTTGATCATGGCATGCTAACCATTGAACCACAAACTCCCGAAGAAATCACATAATAGGATCAAACAATCATACCAGGAGTCAAGTTTACATTATGGTCTTTTATTCTCATTTATGGAAGAGATGTGTCCTTTCAAAAAAATAAAGAAGAGCTATATTTTTTTTCTGTATACACTTTTTTTCATGCATGCCATTATTTTCCAGTACGTTCTGGTTGATTCACAGGATAAATTTTATGTACATCCTATGTAAATTATTTTAAAAAAGCTGCATTAAAAAATCCCGGTTTAAAATCATTTACATCAGTCTGTCAAAATAGTGCACACTTAAAATTTGCTATTTATGACAAAAGATTAAATTATTCATTTCAGAAATTGTTCATATTGAAATATATTGTTGAGTTGATACTAGTAAATATATAAAAACTTATGGATGACTGAAAAAGTTTCACATTTACATGTATCATTAGAATATAATTTTAAGAGTTTCATACAAGGTCAGATTTTTAAAGACCATTTCATTAATATTTCTCATATTCGTGGTTTTTAAAAACTTCGTAGAGACAATTTTAATGAAATAAGCTGTGAAAACGTCAAAGAAAATGTAATGACAGAGTTTTAATGCACATAATTATCTACCCTAGTAAGACCTCATTAAGGCAGCTGATTTTTTCCCATCAGCTGCATGTTTTCAGTAGGGTGTAACAAAATATCATGTACTGCTATAGTCGTGCTGGAAAAATATTTTAAAGTCTGAATTTCATATGATACACATGTTCTGCAAAATTTTTCCTCACAAATTGCCTTTTCCTGATAGATTAATGCAGGTAACTTACAATTATACTATATATATATATATATATATATATATATATATATATATATATATATATACACACACACCAAATTTACCTGCAATTCAAAGTAAAATGTTGGCTTTCTCACATAAACGCGTTGGCCGAATCTGAGACTCGAACCCACAGAGAGGTGAGATGGCAGTGATCCGTAACGAACAGCGCTTTAGACCACTCGGCCACAATTCGGGGTAAAAATTATTTTGGTCTATTAATTGATTGAGGTTTATCTTGGTGTGAACTGGTTGTGTATTCAGGAGTCTCTTTTTACCTTAACTGCCAGCTTAAAGTACTTTCATGCATGTATAACTCATAAAAATACATTTTTTGACCAGTATTGGGTTATTTTGTTTTTAAATGGAATTTTTAAAAAAAATACTGTCATCATACACCATGAGCATAAAATCTCTGCAAGTTACATACTGAAGGATTAGTCTTATTCACTGTAGTCAACTCATTTAATCGAAAAACTGGCGATACATCTCAAGAACACATCTACATGTCTTGAGAGAGCAAAAGGGTAAACCTGCTAACAAGACCACTAATTGGGCTTTAGAAAATTGGTCTTTTACTGAGTTGGGTCTTAGAAATCAGGTATGGTGGTCTTAAAACCACAATGGGACTTGGACTGGGTTTTAATGAGCACTGAGGTGGGGCCATCTTAAACACTTGATGCATTTTGGATTGCATTTTAATGGGTGTGTCCATCATAATACCATGATGGGTCTTGTACTGGGTTTTAATGAGTACTGAGGTAGGGCCATCTTGAAACCACAATGGTTCTTGAATTCAGCTTTAATGGGTAATTACATAGGGCCATATTAAAATTTCAATAGGTAGTGGACTGTGTTTTAATAGGTAATGACATTGGACCATCTTAAAACCACAATGGATCTTAAGACTGGGTTTTAATGGGTAATGAAGAAGAGCCATCATAAAACCACAATGGATCTTAAACTGGGTTTAAATGGGTAATGACATAGGGCCAAATGCATTATGGGTGTTGGTCTGGGCAAGGAAGAATTCAGTATATACCATTGATGCTGCAGTTCCTTTTGTCAGAGCTGCACAATTCAAAGGAAATGAAAACCAGTTTATGCTGCATAACAAGCAGAAAGTAAGACCACGCCACATTGTTCACTAAAAAGTGGGTGAATAATTATATGGTTTATTTTCAATTAGTACATGCAAATTACAGTACTAGATGTGTCAATTTCAATTAGTACATGCAAATTACAGTATTAGATGTGTCAATTTCAATTAGTACATGCAAATTACAGTACTAGATGTGTCAATTTCAATTAGTACATGCAAATTACAGTACTAGATGTGTCAATTTCAATTAGTACATGCAAATTACAGTACTAGATGTGTCAGTCATACAATGTAAATCTTTACAAATCTGAAGATAAAAAATTAGCTCTTTATTACCTATAGCATGTTTTTGGCTTTGTGGTTGAATAGTACATGTACTGTTTGAAAATTAACTGTTATTGGTAGCTGCACACACAAAAAATACAAAAGTGTTTCCAAGGTGTTTATTTGTTCCATTTGTAACTTACTTGGTGTAAATATCCACTGATACAAAATATTTCACAAACAACTGGTCTTGCCTTACAGCAGATGTTGACCATGCCCATAACTCAGATTTTGTTTCTTACTTCTTGACAATTTTTTTCCCTACATTTTGCTGTCAATTGTAAACCATGATGCAACACTGTGGTTTAATCCTTCAATTTCTAGATCCAGACCCTGATGTTCATAACAGGTTGAAGTCTTGATGCTTGAATAATCAGTGTCATGATGCATGTTCCACAGTCAGTCAACCCCATAACTAGCGGCCAGATTTTCAAGAAAATCTCGCATAGTAGGCAGTCTGTACTGACATTGACTAATATCTGTAATATCCAAGCACAGTCAAATACTCTAGCAAGTTTTTCAAACTCTATTGTGCACAATTTCAGCTGCTTGAAGAGAGATGGTTGCTAAGGAACACCAGCTTTGGTTAACATACAGTTACTTTTCCAATGTTCTCAGATGTATTCATTTTTCAATGAAAATATACAAGTTAACTGAATTGCACAATTCTTCTGCTACCATTTCTTTTAAACCATCTAAAATGTTTATGTGGGCTATTTAAAAATGTTACTTTATTTTTTTAACTTTCTGTTTTGTTATTTCATACAGGATTTTTGTTCGACATGAACACAGACCAAAAGTAATTTACTGAAAATAAGAAAAAAGACTTTCCAACAACTACTGGTTTTTTTTGGTTACTATATTTAAAATGAAAGTTTCACTAATGTAGCACATGTCTAAACACCTTATGGCATCGCAGATTATGACATAACTTTATCTAAAGGAGAGACACAACAACTATTTTCAAATTTATTGTACTACACGATTCTGTGGTTTAGTCCAATAAATTCAGTAATTTCTTTGCACTGCAATAAATAAAATGTTGAATCTGTGGGCATTTCAGAAGAAATTTATGAAACTTGTCAAACAATTTCATTCTTTTTATCACCAAGAATCATAGAAAAAATTATTCGACTTGTTTCATACATTTTATCTGAAATTAACTGTGATGATCACCTACATTCTACATAAAACAATGACAATAAAGTATAATGGTAATTGTAAGTTCTCTTTAACATTCATTACTGAATCCAGTATAATAATTCCTAAGTAAACCTTTTTGTCTTGATTCTTGATTTTCTGCTGATGTGGCTAACACTTACCATACTAATCTGAACTGAAAGAATAGGTTCTTTGCTTTCTTCTGTATATAAATTTTGATTTACTTGTGTTATCAACACTATTTTATTTTACTGTAAACCAAAGAGTCAACTCCCGCTAAATCTAACTTGGCAGGGCAAGATTAAGCCTACTTACTTATGGTTGAGATACTAAAGAAGCCCAGGTGCCAGACTGCTATCAAGTTCTGTTTACTACCATGGGATGAGATACACAAGTAGTTGTCCATCTGTTTGTCTGTACATCTATAATTTTATGGAAACATCGACAGGTAATAAAAAGTAAGTCAGAATCGGTTATTATCTAAAGATGGAAAATCTCCGTGACACGCGTCCACTCTTGTTTAATAAAGCAGACTGTATTTCTGGAAGTGCTGGAAGTCTGTTTAAATTTCCATACGCTGCTACACTTGGCTTGCTCTGGAGAATTCTTTCTGCGACACGAATAATATCTTTCTCTGTTATTTTTGCTGAAATGTAGAACCAAAATAACATCAAGATAATTGCCAATTGAAATGAGCCTGGATATTAGATAGTCCAAATGACATCTTTTTTACAATAAGATTTTGACCATTCGTTTCCATAAAATCCTTTAAAAAAAAACTGTTGTGCTCAAATTTGTGAAAGTTACTGTTACAATATCTTCAAACTGCACTTTATTTATAAACTATATATGTAAAGAAAATTGTGAAATCAGAAGTGATTCAGTTTAATTATAATGAACTGAAAATGGAAATTTTTCATCCAGCAAGCCCAAGCATAAACCAAGACTAGCATGTTATTTTCTCAAACACAGATGCTGATGCAAATGTAAACATGTTAAAATTTTGTATTAAGCTGCAAAAGCTCTGAGTCTTATAATCTCCAGGATTTCAACTATAAAAGTTTTCCTAATTTTACATCCCTGGTCACTGAAAACTTTAGAATCAAGAATTTACCACCAAGAAGTTAAATATTTCTAGATTCTTGAAATACAGAGAGAGAAAAAAAGATTGTCAAAAGAACTTATATGAAAATATTTATTTTCTTTTGAACATATTCCAACCATAAATAATGTCCGAGATTTTAAACAGAAGATAGCAACTTAAAAATATCCCAAAAGTATATCTGCAACAATTATCCATTAAAAGTTTCATTAATTCAGCTTGTAGTACATACATATATTTATAATATTTATCTTAAAATAAAAAAATCTACACTAAAAATCTATTCTGAAATTGTGTGTTGTAAATGTTTTGGCCATTTTTCATGTCTCCATATTTTTGGTTAGGTGTGCATTAAAGCTAGCTAGCACTGCACTGTTACCACATGCAAGCAAACTATTTAGTAAAATACTTAATCACATTAACAAAAAAAAAGCACATCTACCTATAAAATCTGACAAACATGAAAAGATTAAAAACTTATTTAGACAAAGGAAAGAAACTCTTTCAACATTTAGACAAAGGTAAGACAATATATAAACAAAGGGAAGAAACTCTTTCCAAAAAAAAATAGACAAAGGGAAGAAACTCTTTCAACCCATCCTCTTACCTGCCCTCACTATCACTTGGTGGCAATGGTTAACCAGTTTTAGCTTAAGCAAATCCTTGACTTGGATGAAAATCATTTTTGTGTCACAGTTTAATAGCAATGAGATCAGATCCAAGAAAAACATTTACTAAAATATTTGCTTTCTGCTTCAAAAATATACCCTTGCCCCACATTCACATTATCCTAATAGGTCACAGGAGGAGATAATGTTGAGCATCCTACTTGTACCATGTTCACTCTTGTGGGAAGAAGGATTCATCAGACCAGTACAACCGAAGATCACACAGGCCATGATGACAGTCCCCGGGCAAATGAAGCAAATGACTTTTTCATAAAACAAAAAAATCACCAGCTGAATCCAGCAAATGTGCTATTCTATGCCCATAGTAAGGCTTCTCTGACTTCAAATGGTCTGGTGATTGGGCTACTGCAGCCACTGGACCTACCTTAATTAATTCTTGTCTCTGCAAACCTAAATAATGCTAACTGCATCTATATCTTGGATCACTGCATTCAGTTTCAAAACGAGGCTTGCAGCAATAATTCTTGAGCTAACATTTTTTTATCATTCATACTAGATACTTTGAGATCTTGGAATACACAGTGTTAAACCCACTGTAGCCACGATGCAGTGTTAAACCCACTGTAGCCACGATGCAGTGTTAAACCCACTGTAGCCACAATGCAGTGTTAAACCCACTGTAGCCATGATGCAGTGTTAAACCCACTGTAGCCACAATGCAGTGTTAAACCCACTGTAGCCACGATGCAGTGTTAAACCCACTGTAGCCACAATGCAGTGTTAAACCCACTGTAGCCACAATGCAGTGTTAAACCCACTGTAGCCACGATGCAGTGTTAAACCCACTGTAGCCACGATGCAGTGTTAAACCCAATGTAGCCACAATGCAGTATAAACCCACTGTAGCCATGATGCAGTGTTAAACCCTGTAGCCACAATGCAGTGTTAAACCCACTGTAGCCATGATGCAGTGTTAAACCCACTGTAGCCACGATGCAGTGTTAAACCCACTGTAGCCATGATGCAGTGTTAAACCCACTGTAGCCACAATGCAGTGTTAAACCCACTGTAGCCACGATGCAGTGTTAAACCCACTGTAGCCACAATGCAGTGGCTTTAGTGGTTATATCCTCTTTCCTTCTTGGAGAGTTACTGGTCCCCATAGCACTTGTCCATGCATTTTATGAGCACAAGGATTTGGTCCTGCATCACCACCTCCCTATACTGATCAAAAGAAGAGCAGTTGACCATTGTTTAAATGCCTATTGATGACAGCCCATTCTTTGCTTTGAAGCCTAGTTGCATTATAAGTACCAAGGTGTGGTCCACTGAAAGGGCAAGCAACATGCTCACCCTGCATACTGAAGCAAAAGCTGTCAAGATTACACATTTTTTTGGTGATGGAAACTAAGAATAGGTGCTGGCTAAGGACATAAACTAATCTGCATTGTCAGCACCCATGATGAATTCCAACTGACATTGGTCTATTCAGAATTGGCTAAGATGTCTAATAAATCCTTATCTTGACCTATATTGGCTGTACCAATGTGCCTGAATGTGTCTGAGATCATAGCAGGGGTTAATGTTTTCTCTTGAAAGAGCAAGAGAATAAATGTTAGTCAGTTGTGAGACTGAATCACTAATGCATTTGATCTTGTTGCATGAATCCCTGAAAACCTGCCATTAACTTTCACATGCCGTTCAAAGTGGAAGATGTTCTAGCTTGTAAGATTCTCT
Source organism: Unio delphinus (assembly GCA_029339505.1). Taxonomy (NCBI): domain Eukaryota; kingdom Metazoa; phylum Mollusca; class Bivalvia; order Unionida; family Unionidae; genus Unio; species Unio delphinus. Next base: position 1,962,307 of record JAQISU010000238.1, on the reverse strand, counting down.
TCTCTAAAGAAATCTTTAACTTCTTTTCTTTGCAAGACAGTTTAGCTTTACTGGACATTACCACAAAAGACAGTTAAATTCTACTGGACACTGCCACAAAAGACAGCTTAGCTCTACTGGACGCTACCACAAAAGACAGTTAAGTTCTACTGGACACTACCACAAAAGGCAATTAAGTTCTACTGGACACTACCACAAAAGGCAATTTAGTTCTACCAGACACTACCACAAAAGACAGTTAATCTCGGCTGGACACTACCACAAAAGACAGTTAATCTCTGCTGGACACTACCACAAAAGACAGTTAATCTCTTCTGGACACTACCACAAAAGACAGTTTAGCTCTACTGGACGCTACCACAAAAGACAGTTAAGTTCTACTGGACACTACCACAAAAGACAGTTAAGTTCTACTGGACACTACCACAAAAGACAGTTAAGTTCTGCTGGACACTACCACAAAAGACATTTTAGCTCTACTGGACACTACCACAAAAGACAGTTAAGCTCTATCGGACAATACCACAAAAGGCAGTTATGCTCTACTGGACACTAGCAAATAAATAGGTGCTACTGGTTGACAAACGCAAAAGAATGCATTTGCTTTATAAAGGAGGCAGTGCATCTTGAGAATTTTCGCAACAACATCGATGACACTTCTTTGCACTAAAGCAAATAAAACTGAATGCAGGCAAATATCTCATGATTATATTTTCATTGAGACAGTCATTATTAATTAAAGAATCATTCCTATATATCTTAAAATATCTGCTTTCCAGTAAGTTCCAAGTAAAAACCTGTGGCAGTCAACTCCAGAAACTGCAGAGAAAAACTATGACATATCAAAACTCTTTCAAATAAAACCAAAAAAAAAATGAAAGGACTATATTGAATAAGGGCCATTTTCTGCCCCCTCTCCAAATGTCCTTATATTATGTATACTGTATATATGTGGTGGTTAACATTTATTTCTGACATCAGTTTTGTGTTCCCGTGTCCGTTGCCATGGTTACGGGGTGTCAAAACGCTATAATAAAAGACATGAAAAGTATTCATATTTTCCTATTACTTATCATAGATACCGCTTTTTCAAGAACTATTCACTCAGTTTTAAACTTTGCAATATGAATTCATTTTAATTTTGGGTTATAAAGCTTTGTAATTAAAATTGTATTTCTAAAACTATACCAAATTGATCTATAAAAGGCAAAAACAAAACTATATATATATCTAACGTATACGTCAACTGAATACTACACCTAAATTACATTGACAAAAAAGGTACTCAACCATAAAATAATACAAATTGTTCAAACATGAAATAATGATTAACATTATTTGACGATGTTTAATTGTAATGAATTAATTGAATTATTGTTTAATATTACTGAAAGATAATAATATATAAGATGCACTGACAGGGGCCAATATGTTCGCTTCATCACCAAATATATTGGTTTGTTACCTTCACTGAGAATGACGAGTGTTCTTTATGTATTTGTATCCTTATAATTTCATGGAAATATATCACTCACACACACACATAAGCACGTGTTTCAATCTATAGCAGAAATCAAAATAAATACCTTGAGATCCATACCCCTTGATGTAGCCTCTATTCAATACATGATCCGTTTATGAACTATATATTTGTCCGCATATTAATGTGAATGCCAAGCAATATTTAATATACCTTATACCAAAACTTTTGCAATTTGTTCATACTTTTGTGAAATATGAATGATAATGGGTAAATTGACCACCACCAACCAAACACAAAAAATGAATATATTGTAGGCCTAATGTTTAGCAGCACAATCGATAATGGCGCGAACGCACTTTATGAATATGCCAAGGAAGCACAATAGTCTATTTCAAATTCTAAACGAATGATCACATGATATTAGCCGACTATCATAAATACACTACCTAGTCCGTAACTAAGTTGTGTTAAAATAAGTGCAAAAAAAGGCAACAATACTAACCGTATCAGTGATTATATATTAGTTTTAAACATAAATATACTGATAAATCTACACTTTACAAAATTGGCAATTCTAATATTCCCAATTGCAGTATTCTTTAAATAGAGAATATGGACATTTATAAAAAAAAAAAAGAAAACACTATTGGTTCAAAAGTTTTAATAAATGGTTAAAAATGTTTTAAAAATAATAAAAATGGAAGGTTTTGCGTACATGACCTCAAACCTGAATATATTAATATAATCACAACATCATGTATCCCAGGTTACTCTCTCTCTCTCTCTCTCTCTCTCTCTCTCTCTCTCTCTCTCTCTCTCTCTCTAATGTTCATTGCAACATATTTAAAACAAATAAATGACGGTGGCTGATATGATATAAACATAGAACAAAGAATACAAGAAAGAAACGGACTATATGTACTTATCGCCATATGCAGCTATTTTTAAACTAGCGTGGGAATACAACATTAAACTCGCTACATACAGTTTTCTGTCATTCGAAGGGATGTGTACATTTATAAAGAACTTTTGTCTATAATGACTAAAATGTAACGCTTATTTTATTATTCACTTTGCTAATGCCATTAACCAGCACTTAGCCTACTACGACGGCGATTTACAGTGCACAAAAAATCGGACGTTGCAGGATGAATGCAACTTCATTCAAACTTGGGACGAAATCCCGTTTGCAACCATCATGAACGTAAAGTAAAGGTTAATGAAAAGTCATGGTAAGTATTTATGAACTTTTTCATTGATTCAAATATATGACTCTCTCTCTCTCTCTCGTCTATTCAAGTCATTTGCATGAACATAAAATTGGGGCTCTCTATGGGGGCATTGAAGAAATTCACATAATATAGACATATTGGAACGAATAAAATAACGTTAATTGAATATATGTTCATATAAACCATTAAAGTAAAGATAGTTACATTAATAAAATAACTATTATAACTTGAGGTTTTGAAATCAAATTTTATGCACATATATTTTAAATAAGTTATCCTATACATGTGCACTATATGTAGGCCAACATGCATGCTCGTATTCCTACGCATCAACAATAACAATATCTCACCTTAAAGCTATGTAAATAACTGGATGTAATGATGCAGGTTAAAATAAAATGCACTGATTAAATAATTATTACCTAACATTAGTATTTAAACACAATTAATCGCAAATCCCGATTCTTGTAACATCAATATCATTCCAACCACAACATTTAGTAAAGGTGTTAATACACCTGCTATGAAAATGTTGAGATGATTAACCGTTTATGTGCTAGCCCCTTTAACCTTTGACCCCGAATAGAGACCCCAAGGTAGGTGGCCAGAATTTTTCAGTAACACTATTTCCATTGATTATTATATTATTATATGGGCAACATACACGTCACAAGAAATTATGATGTACTCGGCTACACCTTTTCCATTTTCTATAGACAGAAGAACCAGTGCCATGACTGCACAGACATCAAATATAAAAAATTACTGAAAACCAAGCTAGTCACATATATATATATATATATATATATATATATATATATATATATATATATATATATATATATATATATATATATATATATATATATATAACAACAAATGCTGAAGTAAAGTAACGGAATAGGGTGCAAATCATAATTCAATAAAATAATATATATATATATATATATATATATATATATATATATATATATATATATATATATATATACTGTATATATATATATACACTGTATATATATATATATATATATATATATATATATATATATATATATATATATATATGTATATATATATATATATACTGTGTGTGTGTATATATATATATATATATATATATATATATATATATATATATATTTAAATATCCAGATGATTACGGATGAGGGTAGTGTGTTCACGCCATAATAGCAATCACTCCTCAATTGATTCCCCATTATTTGCACATTCTGGAATAAATGATGCATCCTTAAGATGAGAAGTTAATGATTTTCTCTTTGTCAAGTCATCATTTTTCCATCTTTTGCAGCCCAGAAACCATATGACACTTGACACGTGGGCACAACACCCTACAACCCGAGCACCAACCTTGCAGGTACAGTACCATCCTTTGATGGGATCCGTGTCATCATTAGGCTTGTATTGGATCCACAGTGAATGTGTTTTATTTCTGGAGTGGCGAGACTGGATTTTTACATGTAACAGACCTGGAAAATCCATGCATAACATAACATCATAAACACCCTCATCTGTGAGATGTTCATGTGTATAGTTTGGAGCCTGTTTGACTTGATAAATCCCCATTGTGATGTAACGCAGGTAATCAACTGAGAGCCTGGGGAAATCAGTCAGTTCATCAGTGGATGCATCCATTTTAAAATAGATTTTACGTTTATTAATCAAATTATTTTCTTGAACTAGGATTTGTACCCTGTTCGGTTCCTTTGCTTTTTCAACCATCCTTCTAGCAGTTACAGCTGTTGATGGATCCATGTTGGCCAGTGGTGGGCGAAATTTATTCATTATTCCACAGATGATTCTAAGGAAGTCACCAATATGCGGAACAAGGGTATTTGGCACTACTTTGTCAAAAAACTTCCACTGTTTCACTCGTGCATTTACACTCTCTACTACCCATCGCACTTTTGTGACCAGTCTTGAAGTGTTGGCATCTTCTGTTGAATGCTGCTTCTGTCCTTTATGTAAAAAGACGGGCATTTCAACTTTAAATCCATGTTACTGTCGGAAATCTACAGAGTCACGGAACCCCCTGTCTACAACAAAAACATCACCCTCCTGTAACCAATTTGTAATGTCTTCAGCATTTGTTGTTACAATGTGTTTAGTTATGCTTGCATCGTTGTTATAATGATCAGCTAAATATGGGCCTAAAACAGTTAAAATATAACCATCAGTTCCCACAACCATCATTGGCTTAACTAATGGTCGATTTTTATGTAAACTGTAGGAACGGCGTTGGAAGTTATAGTCCGTGCTCTTTTGTATATATATATATATGTACCATCGAGGACAAGGACTGCATTGTTGCCTCCAGGATTACATATTTCCCTTGCAGTTGGGGTAGTGTGGACAGATGAGAATACATCATGTGTGATGTGATGAAAACCAAGGTGTTGCCCAACAAAGTTAACCATAAGGGACTCTTGCACTGTTTTAATTATTCGTTGCACTTGTGATGTTGTTAGATTGAAAAATGTGGATAAAATGGTGTTTGGAAGGCCTACCCGTATCTTTGTTAGAAAAACACCCAGGCATGTCAGTGGAGACCTACCATGTGTATTACGCAGTGTATTCAAGAAAGAAGACACTTCCAGGAATTGATCCCTTTTCAAGCCAGTAAGATGAAAATAGTCATCATCAGACAGGCAAGAAGGAACATCAAAGTTAAAATATGATTTTGTTTTAATTAACTCACGCACATTTTGTAAAAGTGAGGTAATATCTGTTCTTGAAAAGTCTTCAAACTCTTTTGTTGCACTGATAGATTGTAAGGATTCATTAGTGAAGAATGAGTTTTCCAAATGAAACTTGCAGCATCTACTATTAGAGTTTATAAATATACCACACTCTACAAAAGACTGGGTAATGGCACAGATTGGGACATTAACAAGATGATTTCGATGCCCATGTGGTCTTTTACAAACAACACAACGTCTGTGAGATCTTGGTGTTGATGGAATTTGAAGTTGAATTGATTGTGGGCTTTTCAAGTTGGCAGTTGAAGTAGATGGTAACTGAAAATCTGGATCATGCTGTGGACTTGGTGACTGTGTTACTGACAGATTTCTGTAATATTTACTACGGCAACTAGAGCAAACAACATCATCTTGTGTTACCGGCCTTTGCAATAATTCCTCTGTATGCTTTTCAAGAGTGCCTGTAAGTATTTTTGTTCTAGCTGATGGTTTTACCCTTTTGTAGCACCAGGAACATTGATATGCTTTAGGCATTTCAGATTTTATTAGAAAGCAAATTTTTTAGTAAATTATGTTTCTCCGAGAATACTTACCCAATCACATTACTTTAGGGATATTAGCCTGCTACCTCGCGAATCCAGCCCTACCAAAAGACGAAAATTCGTCTTTCCTGTCTATGTCATATAGACAAAGAGCAATAACTCTTGCCCATTACCTCCCCTTGCCGCCCGTTAGGTGTCGCTTCTTTAGTTTTTAAGCTGAGCGATATATAAAACACGAGGATGCTCGCATGGCGGGGTGGTTGGGAGGGTTTCTTAGTAATGTGATTGGGTAAGTATTCTCGGAGAAACATAATTTACTAAAAAATTTGCTTTCTCCTTTGAATACGTTCCCCAATCACATTACTTTAGGAGAATAAGTAATAGGAGGAGGGAATGCGGAGCATCCGACCTCCACCCCGGGTATCCTCTAGGGAATGATGGTTGGATTCCCCATGTGAATGATAACCCGGTCTCCTAATTTTCAATCAGCAACACAGCCCAGGGTCACGTGATATGTGACCCTTTTATGCGGTTAAGAAGATAGTTGTTGAAATCTTCTTACCTACGAAAATTTATCTGGCGAATCCAGCGAAGCTAATAGGCTGTGCTGATTGTTGCACATGGGTCTGGTGGGCGTCTGGGCTGCCCAACACCGGACCTACTAGAATCAATGTTTGCCTCTGCGAGTACAAACTTGAAGATAAAACTGTAGAAGGTTGACTCTGCAACAGCTTCTATAAGGTGACTGATTTGCGAATTCTCAGAGTACGCCGAGCGTATAACCCACTACAGCCATGAAGCAAGGGCTTGAATGGTGATATCTCATATCCCAGCTATCACCAGAAGAAAGAGGTGCTAGTATGTGACCTGACTCACCTCTATGCATTGAAATGGTGCTAGAGTGCCCAAACAGGATCTTACATGGCTGTTGATCCTGACTTATCTATAAAGAAAGCGAGCTAATGACGACTCGTTGATCGCAATGTATGGTAATCTATTTTGGACTACGAAGCCTGGCTGCGTCAAGAGGACCATCAAACCCTCTGATCGAAACGAAAGAGAGTTCGGGTCACTAGAAAAGACATGTAACTCGCTCACCCTGCATGCTGAAGCTAAGGCTATCAAGAAACCCAATTTGTATGATAGTAGCTTTAACTAATCGTGGGTTAAAGACTCAATACTGTCTGAATTGAGTCATGTTAAAACCCAGGACAGATTCCATTTGAAAACAGGGTGAGGGATATAAGTCGATTAAATTTTTTTTTTTTTTTTTTTTTTTTTTTTTTAAATGTCTAAAGATCTGACAAATCTTTGTCATGGCTGATAGCACATGTACCAGAATGGCGGAATGTGTCTAATATCATGGAGCGGTAACATTTGAGAATAACTGGAGCCAGATGTTTCTCCTCGAAAAGCCAGAGAAAAGTTGGCCAGTTGAGGGATTGTGACACTCAGAGGAACAATGTGAATGATATGGTACCAGTCTCTGAAAACATGCCACTTGCCCTCGTAAACCTTCAGAGTAGAGGGCCTTCTTGCTCTCAAGATTCTCTCCGCAATCAAAGATTTAAATTGTTTGTCTTGCAAGGCTGTCTGGACAAGAGCCAAGCTTGAACATAAAGACGGTCCGGACAGGGGTGGAACACCCCTGGCCGCGGTTGCTTGTGAATACTTGTGCTGACTGTAATCTTCCTGGGTAGATCTATCGCCTAGATTGAGTAGATCGGAGACCCAGGAGTTGTTCCATCTGAGAGGGGTAATCAGAACCATCTGACAATTCTGACCCCTTAACTTCTGGATTAATTCCAGTACCAAGACCGTGGGAGGGTAGGAGAATGCCCACAACCCTTCCCAGGTGATTGATCGAGCATCCACGACCCAAGCTTCTGGGTCTGGAACATGTGAGATGAAAGGTGGAGAACTTGCGATTCCATCTTGTTGCAAAAGATCAATCATCGGACGTCTCCAAAGTGTGTCAATTGGAAGAAAGTCCGATTGATGGAGTGACCATTCTGTGTGAATGACTAGATAGAGTGTCAGCCAAAACATTGAGTCTGCCAAGAATGTGTCTGAATTGTACATTGAGGTGGAGATTGTCGAACCAATGTAGAAATTGCCAGTTCAGATTGCACAGGTCTGGTGATTGGTGTCCCCTTGTTTTGAGGCAAGGCACCACCACAATGTTGTCTGACATAATGAGGGCAGTTTGTAATAAGAGTTGATCCTGCCCGAAATGAAAGGCATTGATGACAGCCGTTATTTCTGAAAGGTTGATGTGGAAAGGGCTCGCCCCTGGCACCCACGTGCCGCTGACAGTATCGAAGTTCGGCAACAGGTGGGCACCCCAACCGTAGGTATTAGTGGCGGAACATACCGTTATCCCCTTGGGGTATCTCCAGAGTAATCCCTGTGGACAGCCTACAGGGGTTGTGCCATTGACTCAAGAATGATTGTATCTCTGGCGTGAGCATGACTGTTTTCTGGGATCGAAGGGACTTGAAAAGAGCGCAATTACGCTAGCAACGTCCTTTGTAAAGGGCGCATAAAAGGACGGCTGATCGGGATCAAGTCTGCTGCCGCATTGAATAATCCGAGGATCTGCAACTCTCTCGCTAAAATGCGCATCCTGTCGGAAACGGACTCTACGAGTGCAATTATCTGGATAATCGCAAACTCGAGGAAGCCTTACCAGATTCAGATCGTTTCTGCCTTTGAGCAGAATAGAACTTGACAGATGTTTCTGGAGGATGTCATCCAAATATACTGCCGACGCAATAGATGAAGTCGAGCGGAACAGGGTGACGACGTAACCCATAACCTTGGTACTAGCCCAAGTGCTTAAATTTAGGCCAAAAGGTATGACATGGAACTGATAAGCCTAGTCCCGACAAGTACAACGGAGAATGTCCGCTACTCGTGGGATAGGGACGTGAAATGTGCGTCGGTCATATCTAGCCAGCTTATGATGGGGTTTAAGCGACGTGCCCTTCAGACATGCGTCACGACGTATCAGGTCTAGGTTGGCAGAAGCAGTCAGCGCATTGGCCATGGAATGGTGAGCTGCCCTGTTAAGAACCCTAGCTAACCGGGCCGTCGAATCCCAAGCATGTTCATTGCCAGATTTTTCAGCGATCCTGAAAATGGCAAGGGAGGCTAGGTCTAACAGTGAAGACGTAGCGACTACATTCGAACCAGCTTGGACGTGGCATTGAACACAGTTTTGTCCACTTTATAAGACAATGCCGCAGACATATGGACTGCTGCCCTATTTTATCCCGAGCCAGGACCTCAGTATTGAACACATCGGAGTGAGTTTTGTACCATCGACCTGAAAACGACGCTGGTACTTGGCTTTCAGAAAAGAACGCCTTAGCATTTCCTGGATCCCCTATACGTGTCGACAGACGGTCATTAATTTCCTTAATTTTGTCGACTGGGGAAGGAGGCGGAAGGATAGAATCTCTTCCCCTTCATCCAGATCGACCGACGCACTAACCCTATAGTCGGTAATTGCAGCAGGAGGTGGAGGGCATTCTGAAGGGGCCTTAACACCCTAAAAATTTCCTCCACTGCGGCTTTGAAGCTGAACTCAGTCCGTTCCATAGTTGGATCTGCATACAGCTGATTTGCCTGTGATTCATCGCACTCACTATGTGCATAATCTTGCTCTGGTAAAGCATCCATATCGGGGTAATGCATACCAGGTGGCATAGATGACTCGATTCCGTCATCTCTAAAAAAAGGCATTCACTCTCCCTTGTGGATGAGTTGATAGCCTATGGACGGCCGGCAATGCCCAATGAATTGATTGGTATATGTTTGGCCTGAACGCCTGCGACGGGCCGGCTATGACCGGCACCGACCGCTCGAATGGTCGGGTTGGATCGAGAGATTCATCGCCAACATCAGAGTCATGGTAGTGATATGTAACCTGTAGTACGGATTGACAGACGGAAACATCACTAGAATCTTCGTCAATCCGATTTGTGCGGATTGCGGTATGATAAAAGTCCCCGTGCTGGTACAGCGGTACAGTCGGACGGACTGGTATATGACTAAAATCTCCATACGGTTGGACGACCGGTGCCTGTTGGGCTGGACGGCCGGAGCCGGATGGACTGTCAGTGCCGGCAAGTGTCGGCTGGAAGCTTGGCTGGACAACCGGTGCCATTTGGGTTGAACGGTCATTGCCGGATCGACGCCCGGTGCCGGTTAGTGCCGGCTGGATGACCGGTGCCATATGGCTGAACGGTCATTGCCGGATGGACGCCCGGTGCCGGTTGGTGCCGGCTAGAAGGTAATAATAATTACATAATGCTTATGTAGTGCGGCCAGCACTGTGCACCCATCTACCATTCGCTCAGAGGGAATGTTGGTTCTGGTATAGCTTGCATATCTGTACAGCATACCAGGTGACCTAGATGACGCAATTCTGTCATAATTGACACTTTCACTAAATCTCCCTTGTGGAGAAGCCGTGAACATATGGACGGCCGGCACTAACGGCTGATTGAACTGACGAATGGTCGGCCTGAAAGTCCTGTTCTGGTAAAGCTGCCATATCTGGGTAGCGCATACCAAGTGGCATAGATAACTCAATTCCGTCATCTCTGATAATGTCACTAATTCTCCCTTGTTTTAAAATCACACCGACACATATTTGACGTGACGGGAGGTGTACACCGGCGATACCGACTGATTTGTCTGGTATATGGTCGGCCGGAATGTCGGCGAAGGTCCGGCTATGACCGGCACCTGCCTCTCGAATGGTCTGATTGGACGGAGATACATCTATAACATCTCTCTCATGGTAGTGATATGTAACCAGTAGTACAGATTGACTGACGGGTACATCACTATAATCTCCGTAAATCAAATGTACAGCCGGTGCAGGTTGATGTCGGCTGGAAGACCGGTGCCATTTGGGCTGAACGGTCGTTGCCGGATGGACGGCCGGTGCAGGTTGATGCCGGCTGGAAGGTCGGTTGCACGACCGGTACCATTTGGGCTGAACGGTCGTTGCCGGATGGACGGCCGGTGCAGGTTGATGCCGGCTGGAAGGTCGGCTGGACGACCGGTGCCATTTGGGCTGAACGGTCGTTGCCGGATGGACGGCCTGCATAGGTTGATGCCGGCTGGAAGGTCGGCTGGACGACCGGTGCCATTTGGGCTGAACGGTCGTTGCCGGATGGACGGCCGGTGCCGGATGATGCCGGCTGGAAGGTCGACTGGACGACCGGTACCATTTGGTCTGAACGGTCGTTGCCGGGTGGACGGCCGGTGCCTGTTGATGCAGGCTGGAAGGTCGGCTGGACGACCGGTGCCATTTGGGCTGAACGGTCGTTGTCGGATGGACAGCCGGTGCCGGTTGATGCCGGCTGGAAGGTCGGCTGGACGACCGGTGCCATTTGGGCTTAACGGTCGTTGCCGGGTGGACGGCCGGTGCCTGTTGATGCAGGCTGGAAGGTCGGCTGGCCGGCCGGTGCCATTTGGGCTGAACGGCCGGTGCCTGTTGATGCCAGCTGGAAGGTCGGCTGGCCGTCCGGTGCCATTTGGGCTGAACGGACGGTGCCGGATGTATGGCTAGTGCCGGTTGGTGCCTGCTGAAGTGCCGGCTGAACTGACGGTGTCGGCTGGACGGCCGGCTGGACGGCCGGCTGGACGGCCGGCGAAAGTGCATAATAAAATGGATCCAATTGATCCAGCCTAGACTCCATGCGTCCGGACTTACAGGCCCGAAAGCCATGCACGGACCTGCGGTGAAATTTACATCCACTGGGCAGCCTAAACCATGTCAACATAATTTCCTCCATTTCCACATTGCCAACACCCATTTTGCCATTCATGCCTTCGTTGTCGACTTTGCTACTGAAACGACAAAAGAAGAGAACAAAGCACAGATTAAAAAAATTCAGCATATTATTAATTCGATAATACTATAACGGTTATTAACGGAGTAGTCAAATTATTCCGTGCCATGTTAACTCTTAATGACCACACTAGTTATCACCGTGAGCATGTTGCAATAGGTCGTTCAAGACGAAGTCTACTGAAACGAAAAGATGATAAACAAAGCACAAATTAACAATTCAGTACGCTATTAAGTTGCTATTCCATAACCGTAACTAACGAAGGAAGCGAAATGATTAAGTGTCGCGTGAATTCGTGACTACAAAACGAAATTCCGCCATTAAATAGTCGCAACTGGTCGTTCAGAGACGAAGTCTACTGAAACGGAAAGAAGATAAACAAAGCACAAATTAACAATTCAGTACGCTATTAAGTCGCTATTCCATAACCGTAACTAACGGAGGAAGCGAAATGATTAAGTGTCGCGTGAATTCGTGACTATAACACGAAGTCCGCCATTAAATAGTCGCAATCGGTTGTTCAAAGACTTTTTTGAAGTCTACTGAAACGTCAAAGAAGATAAATACAGCACACATTATCAATGCAGCACGTTATTAGTCACTAATATCGTAAACGTTACATACGGAATAAGCGAAATTATTGAGTGCTACATGTATTACATGCTTTGACCACGTTGCAACCTGGTCCGAAGTCTAGAAAAGGTGACAAAGTCACTCAAATTGGAAAATATTGTAAAATAATGTATACGACCTGTAGAGGAATGATTATCCAACACAGTAATTCCAAATTTAACTTCGGATGGTCAGAATTTACACTAAGATGGCTTGGATTCATTGGAGGTCTAATTGTACGTGTTTTCGCGTAAGCGAAGCTAAAAAACTAAAGAAGCGACACCTAACGGGCGGCAAGGGGAGGTAATGGGCAAGAGTTATTGCCCTTTGTCTATATGACATAGACAGGAAAGACGAATTTTCGTCTTTTGGTAGGGCTGGATTCGCGAGGTAGCAGGCTAATATCCCTAAAGTAATGTGATTGGGGAACGTATTCAAAGGAGAAATAAATTAATTGAACATTATGATTTGATACCATTTAACAAACTGTCACATCTGACATAAAATGTTATATAACTCTCATTTATGGTTATTATTCATTATATTGCAGCAATTCACTCAGGCAGTCATATTTATTATATATTGGTACTCGAAGCCTGCAACTTCAACCCACTCAGTTCTTGTAGGGATGCAGCCTGAAACAGATTGTATGTAGAATATTATGTATTAATTGTCATAATTAATTTATTTATATAATAATTTTATTGTGTATTAAGTTATGATGTATAACAGAAGCCAACATTTTGTACTTCTAATTCACTTTGGTATGAATATATGTTAACTTATGGTTAATAGGTACCCCCTTTTGTTTATCTCCCTTACACACAAAAAATTATGTTGGTTATGTTTTAGTACTATTTTACTTCTGCTTGTATTATTTATTATTAATAGTAGTAGTAATATTGATATTCAAGCCAGTTTTACTTTGAATAAAATATTTTCGCCTGTAAATGTTATTGTATTATAGTTTTGATTTTGTTTTATCATACCCGAGTAGTAAGTTGTGCATTTTTTATGGTGGTTTTGAAAAATGAGCTGTTAAAATTTTTATTTCAAGCTGTAATTCAGTTATTGATATTGTGGATATTAATTCTTTAAAAAAAAAAAATTAAGAAAATATGGAGATTTGAACTTGGTTCAACAATTTGATGCAACAACCACTAAACCGTTTGAGCTATTGACTTACGTTTTCGCGGCTATATATCATGCAGATGACAATTTGTTTCCCCTTCTGATCTATATAATTGCAGACTATTAGTTGTTGTTTAATTTTACAAAATTACTATTGCTACTATATGAAGAAGGACTCAGTTAGCAAAATTAAATGAAAAAATAAGCCGGTTTTTAGTTCCAGCTGAAAATTGACTGATTGATTTAGATTACATTTACGTAACTACATTGTAATAGTGAATTAACAGTTAAAAACATAACGTTATCAATCGGTATCGTGATTAAACAGAAGAAAAAACAGTGTTATTATTGTATAAAATAAATAATATATGTATATACTTACCCTATTTTTTAAAGTATCCTTTTGTCTTTCCAAATATTGGCAACGTCAAAATATAATTTCATTGAATGTTTTTTCCGCGTATTCATTGTTTACATATAGTTTCCAATTCCCCTTCAGCGCCTCTTTCAAAAAATTCCGTTCTCTAGGCAATTTAAAAAAAGATGAAGAAAGAGAGAAAAAAATGGATAATATTGTTTTTATATTATTGGAATAGTTATTATTCCCGGATTTCTTAAAAATATAATAATGAATGAAATAATATAGCACACTTTAGAAAGGCGGGTCTAATTGTTCACGCGTAGCGATACTTCGGCAGCTACGGTGCAACAGTTTCAACAACGACGAAGATACTTAGCCAGCCAAATTCACAAACTTTTTAATTTTTAATGATTAGCGCAAACGTGAACACGTAAATAAATTTTATAAATTAACATTTTGAATAAAAATGAACCAAGCAGTGTAAATACCTTGTCTGATCAAGCCTGCGCTTATATATTATTTCTAGGTTAAAGTTGCTCAAATGTAATTTCTCGTAAATTTCCCATACCAGACCATGTTCAAAGGTCGTATTTAGGTATGAAAAAGAAATTTATATGCATATTTAATGCATAACAAGGTGATTTATACATCTAATAATATAATGAGACACAGAGTTGTGATATTTACAAGAATTTTTTTTCACCATAAAAAGGGGGGCAGAAAATGGCCCTTATTCAATATAGTCCTTTGTAAATTCATTTATTCTATATTCTCACATATGTCTAATAATTTAGAAGGAAAACAAAGCCTGGAAGAGGGGGGTGGGGTGGCAGTTAGCTTATCCACAGGCCAAGGTCAATACTTGAAAATGTTTATGTATTTCTGTTGACTACCGTACTGGCTGTAAATCTTGCGACTTGTAGGCATGCAAATACAAAATTTATTTTCAGTGTCACTTACTACACTGTATGTTTTATATGTATATATTTTTCTGATTTCTCCAAGATGAAAAAAAGAATTCATAACTAAAACTCAAGTTTTATATATTTACAATTATTGGCAAGGCATTATTTCTGAAACTTAATTATTGTATTTTGGATATATTATTATTAAAAGTTCAGTGCAAAAGTGCATATGATTCAAATCCCAGGGATGTACTTCATTCATTCAAACTTTCAATGTACATGTGGTGCATTACATAAATGTTTTTTTTCTTGTTTTTCTTTTAGGGTTTAACACCATTTTTCAGCACACGATAAGCTATACATGGCGGCCAGTATTATTGGTGGAGGAAGAACCTGGGAAATTCCCTGGAAAGAACCACTGACCCACGAGAAGCTACTGGCAAGCTTTCTCATGTAACTACATTAGCCGAATCTTGGACTCGAACCCACGCAGACAGAGGTGAGACGGCAGTGGTCCATAACGGAAAATGCTTTAGACCACTCGGCCACTCGGGGGCGCCTTACATAAATGTATTCATTAGCCTAAATTTAAGTACTGGACCCAACCCTTTTCTTGTTCGTTGTCATCCTAGAATCACATTATAATAATTTGGGTATTTACAATTTCAAGGCAAAATAACAATGTAATTACTGATGAATTGAAATATGGCATAATCAAACAATAATTAAGTAGTCAAGAAACAAGAAAAGAGAAAATTAAACTATTACTTTAAAATAAAATTATATTAACTTAAAACATTTCCATGTAATAAACATTCATACCAACCGCAAGAATGATATTTTTGTTGATATATGTTTGTCTATATAAATGCATTTAGAACTTTCAGAGTGCATCTTGTGATGTCATCTCAAACTGGTGGGTCTGCTTATGTATGGGTCATGCACTTTTTAATGTTTTTACCTGTTCCCTCTGGGGGAGTCTGCATATATGTGAGCATACACAGTATATAAAAACTTTTTAATTCCAAATGTGTTAGAAGGGAAAATGAAAGTAACATTAAAGGATCTGAAGATTTTAACTTTAATGTCATATTCTACTGTTTTACTGGTCAATGATGTGTCTCAGTTAAACTAAATTAGTAAAAGTAAAACCACCATTGAGATCTCAGATGTTAAAATATAATACTTTTATCCCAAAATAGCAACAAAGCAAAAACAAATAGAACATGCATCCATATGTCGGTCTATAATTACCTATTTGCATCCATATGTCAGTCTAGAATTACCCACTTGCATCCAAGTGTCAGTCTAGAATTACCCACTTGCATCCAAGTGTCAGTCTAGAATTACCCACTTGCATCCAAGTGTCAGTCTAGAATTACCCACTTGCATCAAAGTGTCAGTCTAGAATTACCTACTTGCATCCAAGTGTCAGTCTATAATTTCCTATTTGCATTCAAGTATCAGTCTATAATTACCTATTTGCATCAAAGTGTCAGTCTAAAATTACCCACTTGCATCCAATTGTCTATAATTACCTATTTGCATCCAAGTGTCAGTCTAGAATTACCTATTTGCATCCAAGTGTCAGTCTATAATTACCTATTTGCATCCAAGTGTCAGTCTAGAATTACCTATTTGCATCCAAGTATGTCTAGAATTACCTATTTGCATCCAAGTGTTGGTCTAGAATTACCTATTTGCATCCAAGTGTCAGTCTAGAATTTCCTATTTGCATCCAAGTATGTCTAGAATTACCTATTTGCATCCAAGTGTCAGTCTAGAATTACCTATTTGCATCCAAGTGTCAGTCTAGAATTACCCATTTGCATCCAAGTGTCGGTCTAGAATTACCAATTTGCATCCAAATGTCAGTCTAGAATTACCTATTTGCATCCAAGTGTCAGTCTAGAATTACCTATTTGCATCCAAATGTCAGTCTAGAATTACCTATTTGCATCCAAGTGTCAGTCTAGAATTACCTATTTGCATCCAAGTGTCAGTCTAGAATTACCTATTTGCATCCAAGTGTCAGTCTAGAATTACCTATTTGCATCCAAGTGTCAGTCTAGAATTACCTATTTGCATCCAAGTGTTAGTCTAGAATTACCTATTTGCATCCAAGTGTCAGTCTAGAATTACCTATTTGCATCCAAGTGTCAGTCTAGAATTACCTATTTGCATCCAAGTGTTGGTCTAGAATTACCTATTTGCATCCAAGTGTCAGTCTAGAATTACCTATTTGCATCCAAGTGTCAGTCTAGAATTACCTATTTGCATCCAAGTGTTAGTCTAGAATTACCTATTTGTTCATAGTAGTATTCCGGCTGTTGTCTGTAATTGGTGGACAAAACTTGGCGCCCAACATCCTCAAAAACAACTGGCCTAGCCTCAAGGTTCATTAACAACATGGACTGTAGCTGGGTCTTTGCTCTGTTTAACTCTTCCTGTTACAAGAAATCAAGGCTTATTAGCAAAAGAAAGATTCATTTTGGCAATAATTACTTTCACTATTATTGGTTCTCTTGGAACATTAAAGACTATAAAAGTTTGATTTTTCACTCAGTTGGTAGGACATTATCATTTATGTGCAAAATATGTCTACTCTAATACCTGTATCAGCTCTTCTACCTCAGTGGAAAATTGCATTGTGTTGAAGGCAAAACAATCACCAACCTGAACTTCATTAATGATATTGATGGTTTAGCAGATGAACAAGTACTTGAAACCTCCGCGAACCATCACAGCCAAGCATCACAAAGTATGGGATGGAGATCAGGGCTAAAAAGACCAAGCTAATAACAAACAACCCGAGTGGCATCCTAAACAAAATAAGAGTAAATGGACAGAAGATAGGCATAATGACAAGTTTAAATTGTGTAGGTAATATTGTCTCTGATCAAGGTTCCAAACCTGAGGTTCCTTCCAGAATTGCACAGACAACAGGTGCACTGGCTGAAGCCTCTTTTGAAGGACAGCAACATCTGATTTGGGTCCAAGATCAAGCTTAAATGCTCCAATGTCGTGAATTTCCAGTATGCATGTGAGACATGGACAATGACAATGGAACTAGAGAGCAGAATCCATGCCTTAGAGGTGAGATGTTATCGAGAATCAGTACATCTCAAACATAGACATTTCTTATCAGGTGTGCATCACAATCCAAGGTGCAATTGGATCATATGAAGATCTGTAAAGAAACTCAAACTATGATAGTATAATTATGTCTCGTGCTCACTTGATCTATCAAAGACAATCTTACAGGGCACTGTGAGTTGAAAGAGAAAACATGCCAGAGATGAGAAGGTAACATAAAAAATTGGACAGGCATGGATTTCGCAGTCCCAAATGGCAGTGGGGAATAGGGCAAAATGGAGAGAAAATGTTGCAAAAACAGTCATCAGTGGCATTCCTACAACCAGCCGGGTCATAGGAGAAATGATGAATGAAGATATGATGCAGGACTCATGACCAATCATGACCAAAAGATGGAATAATGGTTAGCATGCTGGACTTGTAACCAAAAGATGATTAGCCTTATAGACTTGTAACCAAAAGATGGCTTAATGGTTAGTATGCTCAACTTGTAACCAAAAGATGGCATAATGGTTAGCCTTATAGACTTGTAACCAAACATGGCTTAATTGTTAGCATGCTCGACTTATAACCAAAAGATGGCTTAATGATTAGCATGTTGAACTTGAAACTAAAAGATGCCTGAATGATTAGCATACCAGACTCATGACCAAAAGTGTGTGGATTAAAATCCAATCAAAAGTCAGCCTGGACAAATTAGCAATGCACTTCACTCAAATAGCCTGCTTGTGACGATGTTCCATAAAAAACAAAAACAAAAAACACAAACAAAAATAAACTCTGCACACAGCATTCAGTTGCAAGTACAAAAGGCAATAATGTATGTAAATGAGAAAAGCTAAACAATTTACAATTTTTTTTACAGGAATCCAATACAAATTTTTATCTTTAATTGTATTGCTGAGGCTGAAATATCTCTAATTTTCCTTAACAATACCAAGATTTTCAAGATGGGTCAACCAAGACAGCCATATTGTTATTTTTGTTTAGACCAACATGCTATTATAAGTCTTTCTGTGAAAATCCAATGTCAATACAACCATCCATTCAGAAAGAACAGCAAAAACAAGACTTACATGATGGACACCATAGTGGTCACTAGAAGTTGTATTAGCACAATTTTAATTTATTTAGTTAAAAAAAGACAAGAAGACATTGGTTCTCTATTTGCAATTTTTTAGTTCTTGGTTACAATATAACAAATATTTTGTTACATATGCATTTATGGAAACTTGTAATTTTAAGAGGGAAGAAGGAGGTAACAAAGAACTTGAAGATCATCAGTTTCACTCTATATTGAACAATGTTTTCATCATGATATCTAAGCTTTTTTCAAGTCAAATTTAGGTTCTGTGGTTCTTCAAAGAAGAGGGTCAGTAAGACATCAAAACATATACTGACTTACAAGACTGGAGTTCAGTACTGAGAGTCAGTCCATTACAAGTCCCAATAATAGGAAATTATACTGAACTGTTTGAAAACTGAATTTACACACTGCTGAGAGCCAGTCCATTACAAGACCCAATAATAGGAAATTATACTGAACTGTTTGAAAACTGAATTTTACTCATTGCTGAGAGTCAGTCCATTACAAGTCCCAGTAATAGGAAATTATACTGAACTGTTTGAAAACAAACTGAATTTTACACACTGCTGAGAGTCAGTCCATTTCAAGTCCCAGTAAATGAAAATTATACTGAACTGTTTGAAAACACACCGGATTTTACATGCTGCTGAGAGTCAGTCCATTTCAAGTCCCAGTAATAGAAAATTATACTGAACTGTTTAAAAACAAACTGAATTTTACACACTGCTGAGAGTCAGTCCATTACAAGTCCCAGTAATAGAAGATTATACTGAACTGTTTGAAAACACACCGGATTTTACACGCTGCTGTCAAGAAGCAAGAGCAGTCATGGATCAATGTATCAACCATGGTCAAACACCATGGAAACCATTATGGGAAATGCATCCCATTCAATTTAGTCAAGTGTTCTTTAATCATTATTAGTGAATTAATATTGTTATGTATATTTGATTTAAGTCATTTATTTTTGTTTTAATTGTTTGTTTGTCAGATTCAAATTTGACATTTTAAGTTTAAGATTCATTCATTGGGGGATATTTTTTTTTAAAAGTGGGATGACCTGTACTCTACAACTAAACACCAAATGTTGACCTCATTTCTGACCTGGCTTCAGAGTTGTAAACAAGCTTTCAAAATGATTGGTTCATTCCAGGACATTATGGAGCTTTGTTGTAAACATCTTTCTATTTTTAGTTCTTGATAGTAAAAATAACTGATTCTCATCTGGGTCATATGGTGTGCACAAGATTTTTTTGAACTTAAATTTGTTCTAAAGATTTTAGAAGATCATGTGACCCCTTCCTTGTTTACGTAAAAACAGGTATATAAATTATGTTTTGGAGCGAACTATTTAGTAGAAGTTGGGCTGTAAGAATATTAGGTTGTGTTGCTTTGAGTTATTTTAAATTACCTTGTACTGGAAATTATTTCAATTCGTTTGGATCAAGAGGATTTATTTTGTTATTTATCTGGAAAACATTTGTGCTCATTAAATTTCATAAGACCAGAAATGACTTCATCACATGACATCGTCTTCCATCTTGGATGCTTCACTAAGATTCGAACTGGGAATTATTAGGACATTTTATTACCTGGACTTCTGCAATTTCACTAGTGGATTATATTTTGAATTATTTTTGGATTAATTTTGGAATTGATTCTTAAAACCGTAAGTTTATTTTTCTTTTCTGGAAAATATCTGTGTTCAATAAATTGTTTATTAAGTTTTTACAAGCTTGTTATTTTCACTTTTTCTATGTTACTGTTTATTCGAGCCTAAGCACGTAACAATATCACTAAAATTTAGTATCTGGCTAAAACTTTGGATTTATCAAAACATCTTTCGAATGCAGTCAACAAGCACCAAAAACTTCATGGTCAAGAATTTTGATCCACTATGTCTTATACTGGATCTAGCATGGCCACCTGTCATGCAGGAGTACCAGGTTCAAATCACAAAATGTGCTTATTTTTGTTATTCAATTATTGGGTGTTTATGTTCATTTTTCTTCTTAATTAGAGAAGACGAACATGTTTGTCTTATGTTTGTCTGAATATACACAGAACACAATAGAAAATAAACAGTTAACAACTCACATTATCTTGTAATGTGGCCCTTAGTTGCCAATGGTCTAACAGGATCACCTTTACAGATCACTTTTATCTGTGTGGGTTTGAGTCCTGGACTCAGCCAATGTGGGTATGTGAGAAAGCTTAACAGTGGCTTCCCATAAGTCAGTGGTCCTTCCCGGAGATTTCCCCAGGTTCATCCCCCACTATTTACACTGGCTGCCATTTACAGCCTATCATGTGCTGAAAATTGGATTACCGTATTTTGGTGTGTATAACGCGCACTTTTTTAACCTAATTTTCTTATCTTAAGTCGGGGGTGCGCGTTGTATACAAGAACTAAAAAAAAAAGATTTTTTCCAGGTCGATCTGAAGAGGATGAATGCACTATAGCCGGCTACATGTATCACATTCACTACTTGTGAAATATTAAATCCATTGTACATTGCATTGTAACTAAAATGTTTACCGGTACTAGCCGTATTAAAGAAATAAATAATGCTTACAAATAGTCTTGTTCTTTGATTGCTTATGTTAATAAACTGGTTTCATTTCATATCACTGTGTCAAGTTTTGTTCTGTGCCTCGGCTGAAAATACATGTACATAACGACTGGCAACTTGTTCAAAAGCTGTGCAAAGTGCCGCATTGGAGCGGAACAAATACCACTGTGTGGATTACCGTACTTGTTCCGTAAATGTTCAGTACCGTATTCCATAACTGTTGATCTAATCGAATTTTTCTTTATTTATTATTGGTTGAATTGAAATATAATATGCGTAGAATTCAACTAGTGTTAATGTTCTCATCAGAGCATCTGTAGGGGACATATTTTTTGCGACTACGGGTTCTTTCTTACGGGAACACTGATACGTTGTGGAAGAAAATAATCAATGTATGAAGTCGGAAAACATTTTTTCCGCTTTGGAAAATAAGCTTGTTACTTAGTTTTATTTCTCATCTTAAATCATAGTATTTGAGATATCTTTGCGATTATACAGTGATCAATGGCTTCAGTGCTTCATTGACTCGGTGTGGTCTTTTCACGGTAATCGGTGCCAGGTAAGCTTTGATGCACTCAACATAGTTACAATGCTTTGTCTCGGTGAGCAGTATTTAATTGATTCAGGACATACAGGTACTTTTCGAAAGTGATGACGACGAAGAGGAATTTGAGGGATTTGATGCAATAGATTGCGTCAACTAGACGAACCTTTAAAGGGCCAACAATAAATCGGAAAGATACAATATCAATATTGCCACTTTTTCATTCACTATCTAAAATGACCAACTGTTGTTGCACTATGAAAACGGAGCGAAATACCGGTAGTCACAATTTTAAAATGCATTATATCACATGCGCGTTATATGGCAGAACTACGTTTTTCCCACTTATTTTGGGTCGAAAACCGGGGTGCGCGTAACACATTGGTGCGCGTTATACACACCAAAATACGGTAAGTCCACAATATTATCTTGTGGGACAGCATAAGAAATCTGCCACTTCAATCTGCAATATATTTTAATGGCCAATAAGCCTTAGCATAAAATAAAAAGAAACTTTATTTATCAAGTAAACAACATATATATAATTTAAAATAAATAAACTCAGCTGAAATATATTATGTCCCCAATGCAAGCAAATAACTTCAATATAATGGTCTAATACGAGACGTTATGGCTCGTATGAATTACCTTATAAAGAGGGACTGGTCCATTTACCACTTTAATGACCCCATTGAATTATAAAGTGGGACTGTTCCATCTACCTCTAATGGCTCCTATGAACTACCTTATCATGAGAGACTGGTTCAAATACCACTTTAATGTCTACCTTATAAACAGTGACTGGTCAATCTACCACTTTAATGGCTTCTATGAACTACCTTGTAAAGAGGAGCATGCCTACATACATGTGAGTTGCAAATATGTATATTATTTTTGTTATTCAATGCATCATTCAATGGTAATTTTAATTCTATTCACCCTTCCATCCACCCACCAATCTATCAACATTTTTATCACAGCTTTGAACTTAAGATGATTTACTTACAGGATGGATAGACCCTGTTGTATTAACCAGCTTGGAACTTAAGATGATTTACTTACTGGATGGATAGACCCTGTTGTATTAACCAGCTTGAAACTTAAGATGATTTACTTACAGGATGGATAGACCCTGTTGTATTAACCAGCTTGGAACTTAAGATGATTTACTTACTGGATGGATAGACCCTGTTGTATTAGCCAGCTTGGAACTTAAGATGATTTACTTACAGGATGGATAGACCCTGTTGTATTAACCAGCTTGGAACTTAAGATGATTTACTTACAGGATGGATAGACCCTGTTGTATTAACCAGCTTTAAACTTAAGATGATTTACTTACTGGATGGATAGACCCTGGTGTATTAACCAGCTTGGAACTTAAGATGATTTACTTACAGGATGGATAGACCCTGTTGTATTAACCAGCTTGGAACTTATGATTTACTTACAGGATGGATAGACCCTGTTGTATTAACCAGCTTGGAACTTAAGATGATTTACTTACAGGATGGATAGACCCTGTTGTATTAACCAGCTTGGAACTTAAGATGATTTACTTACAGGATGGATAGACCCTGTTGTATTAACCAGCTTTAAACTTAAGATGATTTACTTACAGGATGGATAGACCCTGTTGTATTAACCAGCTTTAAACTTAAGATGATTTACTTACTGGATGGATAGACCCTGTTGCATTAACCAGCTTGGAACTTAAGATGATTTACTTACAGGATGGATTGACCCTGTTGTATTAACCAGCTTGGAACTTAAGATGATTTACTTACAGGATGGATAGACCCTGTTGTATTAACCAGCTTGGAACTTAAGATGATTTACTTACAGGATGGATAGACCCTGTTGTATTAACCAGCTTTAAACTTAAGATGATTTACTTACAGGATGGATAGACCCTGTTGTATTAACCAGCTTGGAACTTAAGATGATTTACTTACAGCATGGATAGACCCTTTGTATTAACCAGCTTGGAACTTAAGATGATTTACTTACAGGATGGATAGACCCTGTTGTATTAACCAGCTTGGAACTTAAGATGATTTACTTACAGGATGGATAGACCCTTTTGTATTAACCAGCTTGGAACTTAAGATGATTTACTTACAGGATGGATAGACCCTGTTGTATTAACCAGCTTGGAACTTAAGATGATTTACTTACAGGATGGACAGACCCTGTTGTATTAACCAGCTTGGAACTTAAGATGATTTACTTACAGGATGGATAGACCCTGTTGTATTAACCAGCTTGGAACTTAAGATGATTTACTTACAGGATGGATAGACCCTGTTGTATTAACCAGCTTGGAACTTAAGATGATTTACTTACAGGATGGATAGACCCTGTTGTATTAACCAGCTTGGAACTTAAGATGATTTACTTACAGGATGGATAGACCCTGTTGTATTAACCAGCTTTAAACTTAAGATGATTTACTTACTGGATGGATAGACCCTGTTGTATTAACCAGCTTGGAACTTAAGATGATTTACTTACAGCATGGATAGACCCTGTTGTATTAACCAGCTTGGAACTTAAGATGATTTACTTACAGGATGGATAGACCCTGTTGTATTAACCAGCTTTGAACTTAAGATGATTTACTTACAGGATGGATAGACCCTGTTGTATTAACCAGCTTGGAACTTAAGATGATTTACTTACAGGATGGATAGACCCTGTTGTATTAACCAGCTTGGAACTTAAGATGATTTACTTACAGGATGGATAGACCCTGTTGTATTAACCAGCTTGGAACTTAAGATGATTTACTTACAGGATGGATAGACCCTGTTGTATTAACCAGCTTGGAACTTAAGATGATTTACTTACAGGATGGATAGACCCTGTTGTATTAACCAGCTTGGAACTTAAGATGATTTACTTACAGGATGGATAGACCCTGTTGTATTAACCAGCTTGGAACTTAAGATGATTTACTTACAGGATGGATAGACCCTGTTGTATTAACCAGCTTGGAACTTAAGATGATTTACTTACAGGATGGATAGACCCTGTTGTATTAACCAGCTTGGAACTTAAGATGATTTACTTACAGGATGGATAGACCCTGTTGTATTAACCAGCTTGGAACTTAAGATGATTTACTTACAGGATGGATAGACCGTGTTGTATTAACCAGCTTGGAACTTAAGATGATTTACTTACAGGATGGATAGACCCTGTTGTATTAACCAGCTTTAAACTTAAGATGATTTACTTACAGGATGGATAGACCCTGTTGTATTAACCAGCTTGGAACTTAAGATGATTTACTTACAGGATGGATAGACCCTGTTGTATTAACCAGCTTGGAACTTAAGATGATTTACTTACAGGATGGATAGACCCTGTTGTATTAACCAGCTTGGAACTTAAGATGATTTACTTACTGGATGGATTGACCCTGTTGTATTAACCAGCTTGGAACTTAAGATGATTTACTTACAGGATGGATAGACCCTGTTGTATTAACCAGCTTGGAACTTAAGATGATTTACTTACAGGATGGATAGACCCTGTTGTATTAACCAGCTTGTAACTTACGATGATTTACTTACAGGATGGATAGACCCTGTTGTATTAACCAGCTTGGAACTTAAGATGATTTACTTACAGGATGGATAGACCCTGTTGTATTAACCAGCTTGGAACTTAAGATGATTTACTTACTGGATGGATAGAACCTGTTGTATTAACCAGCTTGGAACTTAAGATGATTTACTTACAGGATGGATAGACCCTGTTGTATTAACCAGCTTGGAACTTAAGATGATTTACTTACAGGATGGATAGACCCTGTTGTATTAACCAGCTTGGAACTTAAGATGATTTACTTACAGGATGGATAGACCCTGTTGTATTAACCAGCTTGGAACTTAAGATGATTTACTTACAGAATGGATAGACCCTGTTGTATTAACCAGCTTGGAACTTAAGATGATTTACTTACAGGATGGATAGACCCTGTTGTATTAACCAGCTTGGAACTTAAGATGATTTACTTACAGGATGGATAGACCCTGTTGTATTAACCAGCTCTTGAAGAATCACTTCCACCAAATCACGAAGCTGAAATGAAGACGTGTTTTAGATATAGATTTTGTACTGATCTGACTGTACAGGACAAAAAATAATGCCGCTAACTAAACAATTAAGCACAATCCTAGACCGCTCCAGTGGCATAAGTGGTTAGATCATCTGCCTCTAATGCGGGACATCACAGGTTCAAGCCCTGGCCAAGTAATACCAGAGACTTATTAAAAATGGTACTAACAGCTGCATCACTCTGCATTTGCTATTAAGAGATTAGCATTAAGGCTGGTCAGCCATGTGTCAGAATAATGTGGCTGGGTGGGACTACATGTATGCAGCATGATGCACCAGTGCTAGATATCACTATAAACTGCAATAATGCAGACATCATAGCAATATGACTGAAAAAATGTTAAAGCTATGTTAAAAATCCATATTATACACACACACAGACACAAAATCCTAGAATATGTGGTTGGCATTTGTTGAATATAAAACATGTGACTGTTCTTGGTTGATTGTATATAAAACATGATCGGCCTTAGCTACATAAAAAATGTGATTGATCTGAGCTGAATATGAAGCTTAATAAAGTTGTGTAAAGTTTGTTTTGGTTAAAAATGTGCTTGTGGGGGAAAAAAAGTCTAAACTTGTAACATAAATTAACACCATATTAAGAAATATAGTCTAAACTTGTAACATAAATTAACACCATATTAAGAAATATAGTCTAAACTTGTAACATAAATTAACACCATATTAAGAAATATAGTCTAAACTTGTAACATAAATTAACACCATATTAAGAAATATAGTCTAAACTTGTAACATAAATTAACATAATATTGAGAAATATAGTCTAAACTTGTAACATAAATTAACATCATATTAAGAAATATAGTCTAAACTTGTAACATAAATTAACATCATATTAAGAAATATAGTCTAAACTTGTAACATAAATTAATATAATATTAAGAAATATAGTCTAAACTTGTAACATAAATTAACATCATATTAAGAAATATAGTCTTAACTTGTAACATAAATTAACATAATATTAAGAAATATAGTCTTAACTTGTAACATAAATTAACATAATATTAAGAAATATAGTCTAAACTTGTAACATAAATTCACACAATATTAAGAAATATAGTCTAAACTTGTAACATAAATTAACATAATATTAAGAAATATAGTCTAAACTTGTAACATAAATTAACATAATATTAAGAAATATAGTCTAAACTTGTAACATAAATTCACACAATATTAAGAAATATAGTCTAAACTTGTAACATAAATTAACATAATATTAAGAAATATAGTCTAAACTTGTATAGTCTAAACTTGTAACATAAATTAACATCATATTAAGAAATATTGTCTAAACTTGTAACATAAATTAACACCATATTAAGAAATATAGTCTAAACTTGTAACATAAATTAACATAATATTACGAAATATAGTCTAAACTTGTAACATAAATTAACATCATATTAAGAAATATAGTCTAAACTTGTAACATAAATTAACATAATATTAAGAAATATAGTCTAAGCAACATATTAGATTTAATTTTGGACAAATTTTATTTTCAGGCATATTTTATTAAGAAGCATACAATGAAAAATATAGACCTGTCTTGGATATTTTCAATTATTTAAACTAAAAGTTCCTTTGCCAGGGACACACAAAATCTGGCCTTAAGATCATAAATCTTGAAGCAAACATCTGACATTTAGTTTTCTGAATTAACAAATCATAGTGACACTGAGGGAAAAAAAATCCTTTGCAACTAGTTGAGAAAAAAAAAAACTGGGTCAAACTCAAGCAAAGTTCAGGTCTGTTCTGGGCAGGATTTGAACCTACTAGTTACTTATGCCAGCAAGTCCTGCAACCTCGAAATACCTGACATGGCTGACTTACCTTATCTGGGTGTGCACTACTATGAATACAAAACAAACCGCTATCACCGTATGCATGGTTGTAAGCTGTTGCATTATGGATCCAATGGTGTCTACAATAAAACAATTCACAAATAAATCACAATATAAAAGTGTTTTTTTATGAGATATAAATTTCTAGACTATATGAAATTAAACTCCAAAACATATGATCTTGTCAAAAATGGTCAGTTTCTTCAGTGCAGTGCTAACTGTACAGTAATGCGGTTTAATTATGCAGATAAACGTTTTTAGAGTGGACCAAATTCTATGTTTATAAATGAAGTGATACATTTACTATCATGTAACATTTTGGTCTTTGTCTTGTACCCCATTTTATTCAAGGTTGTATGTTAATCCAAACATTCTAGATTTTTCCAATGCTAACCATGTTATGATCTTGACAATTATATATGGTTGAAACCATCAAAGAGAAGCCCCAAACTCTATAACAGCATTTTTGAACCCAATTCCTGTAAATGTTCAGAGTTTATAGAAACAGACATTGCTTGATACAATCGGAATACTTACCTTATTGTATGAATTAAATACAAGTTATGGACACTTTTTAAAATAAAATAAGTCTGCTTGTGATAGGAAAATTTTACATTTTTGCACTAATAAGCTGGATGGCCACTGGTCATGTTAGATGGGTTACCATTCTTAAAGGATACTTTTGAACACAAACTCATTGGGGCCAAGGGATTCTGGCCACAAAAAGCAGGTGGTTGCTGGTCATGGATGCCATTCAAGAGGAGACCATTTTAGCCCAATAATTCAACACCCCCAAATCTAAGTTGATATTGATAGGCAATTTTTGGTCTGATGTCACATGTTTATTAAAATGTACAATTTTGCTGCATGCACAGTTTAGACACCAGTATTTGGAAATAGCCGTATCTATCGCGAGATTCAAAATGGTCACAGGAAAGAGAGTTGTGCCATTCCATGTGGATTTACAAAGCATTGAATATAGGATTTGATCCTGAAATATGATGTGCATATTTCCCAAAAAAAACATTGAGCTGATGGTAGTTCAACAGCTGTGAGATATACTGCCAAGTGTATACAATGCACACTGATGCTTGCAAATGAAACTGTCTGCAAATATTTGCAACCTTTAATGAATAGGCAAAACCTTCCATTAAAATATACATGGGACCCAGGCAAGGCACTTTTAAAGTAGGGTACTCACCCATTGATGCAATTTAGAATTTTCTTATCATTTTAATATGTACTCTGTGAATCAAAGTACTCTGGCATATATTTTTAAAAAAAATACCTTCCTTGGGCATGTCTTAATGTAAAAACCCTCAGTCAATATTACTGATTTATGGGCATAATTATGTGATATAAACTATTTATATTACATTCCTGCAAAAACTATTTATATTACATTCCTGCATAAACTATTTATATTACATTCCTACATAAACTATTTATATTACATTCCTGTATAAACTATTTATATTACATTCCTGCATAAACTATTTATATTACATTCCTACATAAACTTTTTTTATTACACTCCTACATAAACTATTTATATTACATTCCTGCATAAACAATTTATATTACATTCCTGCATAAACTATTTATATTACATTCCTGCATAAACTATTTATATTACATTCCTACATAAACTATATTACATTCCTCCTTAAACTATTTATATTACATTCCTACATAAACTATTTATATTACATTCCTGCATAAACTATTTATATTACATACCTGACATGAAGTATTTATATTACATACCTGACATGAATTATTTATATTACAAAATTGACTTGAACTATTTACATTACATTCCTGACAAACTATTTATATTACATACCTAACATAAAGTATTTATATTACAAAATTGACACGAACTATTTATATTACAAAATGGACATTTACTATATATATTACAAAATTGACATTTACTATATATATATTACATACTTGACAGATTTATTAACCATACTCCCTTAAAACTGCACAAATTCACTCAAATTTAACAAGTCTGCTCATTATTTTTATCAAAAGAAGTTTGAGTGAGCAGTAAATAGTTTGGAGTTACAAGAATATAGAGTCAGATTGACAAATGAAGACAAAACGAGGAACCAACAGCAGTGGACATGGTGATCCTTTCAACTTTTGTAATATTTATCACGTGTATGACACCATGTAAAGTATATACCTGGTAATCCAGTTTTCAGATTGTACATTTTGTATAATTAAAAAGTCTATTAATTAAGAACAAAGCAAACATACAATCTGAAATTTCAAGGACAAATACTCTAGTTCCAATATATTCACAATGAGATAACATTCTTATTATTAATGCATGAGTTTACTATCATCTTCATCAAGAGAGTGGATTCTGAGAAAACTGTATGAAATGTTCGGCATGAATTACCTGTTAAGGACATTGAGGTACAGTCTTGTGTACATTCCTTTTCCAGGTCCCCCTGCTGAGAAGGAACCTCCCCCTCCCATCATCATGTTTAGGACACAGAATGCAACAAAATCACTATCTTTATGTGAACAGCTCTCCAGTCCAATAACAAAATGTGCAAGCTCAGGCATTGCAGTTGGGCCCAGGCTGACATCAGACAAGTCTGCCTCAACCTAAATCAAAGAAACATTATTCATAAGAGAAAAGCTATCATTTCTGAAACAAGCTACCTGGTCACAAACAATATTTCAAACCATGATTTGACTCATTTCAACATTATACTGACAGTTGGAATATTTTACACCTGGCAGGTTGAAACCTTGCTGCAACATGCCATCTTACAATCCACTTACCACAATACATGTACTACTAATATTGCAGGTTTCCAATCCAAATGCACGAGAGAAAATGTGTATATCAATTAGTCTATCCATTAGAGCATGTTTCCAATCTAGATGCAGACATTGAAAAAGAGAGAAAAAGAGTCTATCAATTAGTCTGTCCATTAGAGCATGTTTCCAATCTAGATGCAGACATTGAAAAAGAGAGAAAATGTGTCTATCAATTAGTCTGTCCATTAGAGCATGTTTCCAATCTAGACGCAGACATTGAAAAGAGAGAAAATGTTTCTATCAATCAGTCTGTACAATGGATGATTAAGCTAAAATACTCATTTAAATACTAAAATTTATCTGCAGAAATCAAATTTCCTCTTTAGATCTAAGTAACCTAGACCACTGACTTTTTGATTCCCAATTTGCCAAGCTAATTCCTGACCCTAAATGAACTCCATGTAATTAATTTGGTATTAGTCACTTAAATAAAACTGATGCTACTGTGCAGGAACTGTTTTTCTTCTTTCAGCCACTGTGTTACACACAAACCATTACAATTTACAATAGGTCTTTCTATGTATCAGTGTATACAAGGGGAGTAACTCCACACAAACATGTTACTAATAGTAACATTTAATGGATAGTAAATTATTTACTTGTGTATTTACACAGTCAACACTTCATTCAATCAAATAATAATCACATGAATGCAGATCCTTTTGTTCAAAACAAATATTGTAAGAGTCAGCCACTTGCAGGAAAATACATAAACATTTCAATATTCAAAAAGGTTCATCTCGCTATTAATACTGGTTGATAGGCCTACATGATATAATCCTTGCAGAGCAATAAAATATAATAGTTGTCCACACAGAACTAACATATGCACCCACACAGGGAACAGTAAACATTAACAATGGGATTTATTTATGCCTGGCCACACAGGCATATATAATAAAAAAACGGACAGAACAGGTATCAGTAAGTTATGGTAATGATATAAAATCTAGACTGCAATGAATATGTACCTTATGACAGGCATATAATGGGTAAACTTGGCTGACATATGTTCTTTTCACACCTTTGCTAGCAGATAATGAACTTGTATCACTCATTAAGCAACTAGTAACTGCTCCGTTGGCCTAGTGGTTAGAGCATCCGCCGCGAAAGCAGGAGGTCATGGGTTTGATTTCCTGCCGAGTCATACCAAAGACTTACAAAAATGTTCCTAACAGTTTCCATGCTTGGCGCTCAGCATTAAAAGGTTAGTGTTAGGACTGGTCGGCCTGGTGTCAGGATCATGTAACTGGGTGGGACATCATGCTGCATGTCTGCGGCATGATGCCCATGTGCTAGACATCACTATAAACTACCTCCCTGCAGACATCGTAGCAATGTGACTGTTGTTTTTTTAAAGCCATGTTAATAATCCTAATCAAACAAACAAACAAAAGCCACTACTGGTCACTGACTGACAGTAAATTACACTCACATCAAGTGTAAAATGGCTCTGATTGATTGCTTTGAGACTTAATCTTCTTTAATCAGTTGCCAATTTATTCATGACAATATGATATTGCTATATTTGTACTCACAAACAAGATACAAGAATAAACTTTTTCTCTTCAATATCCATCCCATTTCTAATTGAATATTTTTGAAAAGATAATTAAGTTTTTATTAATAACAATATAATCAGCATTGAATGAAGATATATTCAGTTGTGTTTGCTTCTGATTTGTTAATCTGTTCTTTGTTCATATCATGACTGGCAAATCTATTTTATCCACAGATAGAAGCACCCTGTAATAAGGACAAAATCTATTAGCAGTCAATACAAGTGAATACTCCTGAAAATCAGTGTCCAGATTACTTAACTTTCACTGTATATAGATAAAACATTTTTAAGATACATAAACTCCTTTAACCATGGAATATGGAAATGTTTCATATATTATAATGATAGTTTTCATTCTTATGGTCTGGTGATTCTTCCACTGAGTTTGAGATGTCACAGAGATTTTAGCAACCAAGAAAACTTCATCACATAATTTTTAATCCAGTGGAGAACCCTGCAAAAACATTTGCTCAAATGTTGGAGTTGCCAAAAGCAAGTTTTACACCTGGTTGTTATTAAAGTGCAACAAAAAGATGAACACAAAATTTACCAAAATCTTCACAGTCCTGTAAAAGATGATAGCTGAAATTTTATTTAAGTGGAAGCAAATTAATTATTAGGGAAACCATCAAAATCATAATATTAAATAGAATGTATCATAATGAATATTTCCACAAAGATCTATCAAATTTTGAACCATGCTTTAAGAGAACCTGCCAAAATTATGCTTTCCACCTACATGCTATGGAAGCTGCCATAGAGGCCATCAAAGAAATAATTTTGCTATATTTGGATCCAAGA
Source organism: Unio delphinus (assembly GCA_029339505.1). Lineage (NCBI taxonomy): Eukaryota > Metazoa > Mollusca > Bivalvia > Unionida > Unionidae > Unio > Unio delphinus. The sequence goes on along the minus strand of JAQISU010000238.1, from coordinate 1,928,946 downwards.
AGCAATTCCACAAAGCTGGTTTAAAATATAAGTCCTTCTAACAATGAACTTACTTTTTCAGTCCCTCCTGTGTATTGGGCAAGTGAAGAATCAGAACCTTTTGATGGGTCAATAATTTTCTTATTTTCCTCCCAAATTGGTGTTTTCTTTACAAATATCTCCTCTGCTAGTTTTACCAACTTGTCATGTTCCACACCAACCCCTGCCAGCACCATTCTCCCAGGGTTGTGGAAGTGTTTGGAATAGGTATAAAGTACACTGCGATTAATCAACTGTAAGTTTTCTGTTGGACAAAACTTTGGTAATCCAAGTGTATTGTCTCTGTATGCAGCCTGCAGTGAGATAAACAAACTTTTCAGCATACTGTAAAATCATAAATGTAACCAAGTAGAAACTTTGATTAAATTTCACTGACATATAATACAAGTACAATACACAAAATTTATATGAAACAACACTGGCAATAAGGTGAATCATTTAAGTTGTATAATATGCTGATGGTATTAAAATCATTTAGCTCAAATATTGTGTGCATCTGTGCCGCTTTGAAAACCATTACAGAATAATGAAATGTTCTTAATAAAAGTTTTACCCATAGAGATAGTTATTGTTGTTTTGGGGTTTAATGTTGTAACTGGTGAAGGAAGAACCTGGGAAAACCCTAGTAAGTACCACCAATCCACAATTAAGCTGTAGGACAGCAAGATAGGCATTGTGATGATCAAATGTGAGTGAAATGTATGACAACACAGTCTGACTATGTGATGACCAAATGGGAGTGAACTGTATATTGGGCAGTACAGACAGACCATGTGATGACCAAATGTGAGTGAACTGTATGTAAGGCTGTACAGACTGACCATGTGATGACCAAATGTGAGTGAATTGAATGAAGGACAGCACAGACTAACCATGTGATGAACAAATGTGAGTGAACTGTATGTAGGGCAGTACAGACCAACCATGTGATGACCAAATGTGAGTGAATTGAAGGACAGCACAGACTGACCATGTGATGACCAAATGTGAATGAATTATAGAACAAGCAGAAACTGACCATGTAATGACCAAATGTGAGTGAACTGTATATAGGGCAGTACAGACTAACCATGTGATGACCAAATGTGAGTGAATTGAAGGACAGCACAAACTGACCATGTGATGAACAGATGTGAGTGAACTGTATGTAGGGCAGTACAGACCAACCATGTGATTACCAAATGTGAGTGAATTGAAGGACAGCAGAGACTGACCATGTGATGACCAAATGGGATAACTAGACATGAGGATGTTGTAAGACTGACTATGGGATAACTATATAAGAGGGTGTTGTAAGACTATGGAATAACTAGATATGAGGGTGTTGTAAGACTATGGAATAACTAGATATGAGGGTGTTGTAAGATATCACAGACCGATCATGTGATGAATATGTTTCTATCACTAAGGATAAAGTGACTAGAATGTTTATTTACAGATGGTGCTATACAGACGAATATGTCTTGAGAAACCACATCTTTTGCCAAAAGGTTATGGTCTCTCAAGAATGGTTGTTTCTCATAACAGATCACAATGCTATAACACAATAAATGTGTGCACTGAGAATGGTCTTTCAAGACAGATTTTACTGTATTAAAATTAAAATTCTTCCTGGTCATCATATTATGTATCCATAACAAGGTAATACAGTGGTCCCATTGATGAATACCGCCCCGACTCTTTACAGTAAAAATCCTTGGCACCAATACGTTTGTGATAAAAATCAACCCTCAAGAAAGGCCACCACTCTAACGTGACCAGCAGCCAACATATTAGTGCACAAATGTAACATTGACCCTCACAAGCAGCCACATTATATTATTATTATGTGTCCAGAACCAATACTTAATTACGGTAAGGTAAGTAATCTGATTATTTTTCCCAATGTCTATTTCCGGGTGTCAGATTTTCATAATAACATGGTCAGGCAGAAATGGAGCTAGCAATATTATGATAGAGCTTCAGGCTTCATACAGCAGAGATTGTCAAATTGTCATTACTTAAAGAAGTGTTGGCTAAAGTAATGTACTACTAAGGTTATTATATCATTAACGCCAACATTTGCTAGAAATTGAGTCAGCAATGTTTGATAGAGCTTTAGGCTTCAGACGAAAGTGTTCTTTTTTAATTCATGATTACAACCAGATGTAATTGTCAAGATCATAACATAACTGTATTAAGCTCTTTTTCTGAATGTTAGTTAGAAACAAGCCATACACACATTAAGTAATTTAAAGCTAGAAATGTGTCCATATGCTATTGATGCCCTTGCCAATATGATGCAATTCAGGGATAAATATTCAAGTCAAACAGGTACATCAACTCAACAAAAAATTTGTCTGAAAGCGTGAACAAGCAACCCAATGATCTGAGATCTCCTACTTGTCTAACTAAATTATAAGATGCATTACCCCCATTTGATAAATCGTGCCTGCGAGTCTGCTTGGATCCCATTTTTTAAACCGGAAAATTGCTTATAATTGATCCCTATTTCTTAAACATGGAAGAAAATTGTGATCAAAATTGCAAACAGAATCTTTTAAATATTTGCTCGATTTATCATCAAAAATGGTAGAGATGGCCTGGAAATTTTAATCAACATTATGAAATATCAACTTTTAATAAGAATTTGTACAATTTGGTACATTTTCTAGCCAAATGAAATTTTTAGTACACCGCAATAATTGATATTCAAGGAAATTTTGATTAATGAAGTTATGAATAGTAGAGGCAATACTTCAATGAATAAATACAAATTAAATTTTAAAAAAACTTGTCAACTGAAATTTGTATTCTAGTTCTATCTTTTAGTTCCTTTTAAGTGTAATCATCATAAATGCAATTTGTTCTCGTTATTAAACGTAAAATGTGTCAATGTGGCATAACAGCTATGTCTTCAAGCATTTCTGAAAACCTAATTAAGTGCTGTGTTTTGGTATCAGACTAGCAGAAGCATTGGTTGTATTGTTTATTTATTTACTAAATAAAAAGGGGGTCTCCTTTTCTACATTCATATTAATTCTATCCTTTGCATCAAATAAAAGAGGTGGAATTAAAAAAAAAAGTTAAAAGGCATACAAGATCTTGCATGCTTAAGAACCAGCTACTTAGTCATACATTGATAAACATTTCAAAGACTTATAAATATTATCCTGTAAGCAATCTAAATGAACTATTTTAAATTAACATACTCAATCATAACTGTGATTAGAGATAGAAAGGCAACAAAGTGAAATGAAGAGCTTGATTTTCACAGATATGGACAAGTGTTGGGAATTCCTGAATGTGCATGAAGATATGATAAGAAGTCTCACTATTACTTGCAATGAAATCATGGCATCAATATTTTACTAACTCAACAATATAAAAAATTGGGTTTTGACATAGATGATCGTCTCATGAAATAAATATTGCATGTTTTTTTATAAAAAGGAATCTTGTTTGGTAGTGTATCAACTGTTAGTCTGGTTTTCTGCTTCAAAGACTCCATATTAAGCAAAATACTATTAGACACCACTCCGAGAACCAGACACAATGACAAATCAAAAAGCTGTGATGTAATACACAACTGTTTTTCCATACCATGGTGGTTGTTAAAACCAGTCGGAATAATGTTATCCATCTTTCAGATGCTGAACATTTTGAAAATAAATGTAATTAATACAGAATAATAACAACTTCACCCCCAAAAAAGCGTTATTGACAATTATTCTCAACAAAATTATAAAGTGAGCATAGTCATTAATCATTTCAGTTCCCCCCTGCAACCCAGTGGTTCTCTGGATGTCTTGCGGATCTTTTGGAGGTCCCTCAGTAATACATGCCCTTGCTTAAAAAGCGGTCTATGTTTTCGGACCCTGATGTGTGGGAGTTATTGAGGGAGAGGTGTAACTTGGACAAACAATCTAAGTTGGTGGGATGCTTCTGTAGAAACTTCCTCTTGTGCTATTTATTGCATATGGGAAGAAAACAACAGTTTCTAGGTTTAAAAAAAAAATCTCATTTTCTCGGGGAAATATGCTACATACAGCAATGAAACATAAGCTTTAATTACTGCTGATGTAAGCTTTAAATAAATTAGCCCTTTCAATAAATAAATTAGTCTTTTAAAAAATATATTTTAGCACTTTAAACAAGCACATTAGCCTTTTAAACAAATATATTAGCCATATAATGAAATACATAAAAACATTAGCCTTTAAATAAATATATTATTCCTTTAAAATACATTTTAGCCCTTTAAATAAATGCATTAGTATTTTAATGAAATTCATTAGCCTTTTAATGAAATACATTAGACTTTTAAATACAATAATACATTAGCCCTTTACATAAATACATTGGCCCTTTACATAAATACAGTAGCTCTTTACATAAATATATTAGCCCTTTACATAAAATCATTAGCTCTTTAAATAAACATATTAACCCTTTACATAAATACAGTAACATTTACATAAATACATTAGCCCTTTCAACTCACTCGATGAATCATTTCCATCAGTAAAGGTTCAGGATTTGGATTCATTTTCAGAGCTTCTAACTCAAAACCAATAGCTGTCCGCGCACCTTCAAGCTGCAGGAGAAAAAAATCAATGAAACTCACTTAATGTTTTAGTCTTAATTTGCAAATTTCAATAGTCTCTGTTAATGAATTTACAGAAACATTTACATTATTACATCAAAACTGTTTATTCTCTTATACAACCCAATTGCTGTGAATATTACATTAAGGTTGGAAAGAAAATTTGCATGTCAATTATGTGTCTCCAAGAATACATACCCAATCACATCAGCATTAGGTAAACAAGCTTAGATACCTAACTAATCCAGCTCTCATGAAAAAAGGAAAACAATTTGACTTTTCTGTCTATATATAGACAACACAGACAAAAGATGAATCTCTTACAAAGTACCTGCCTTACAGAATGCTAGGAAGTTCCACTTTTAAAATGAGTGATACATCAACTAACGATGCTGACACATGGAGAGATTTTAATGTGACTTGATAAATCATCTCTGAGAAAAGCAATTTACCATACATTTTCTCCTTTGAATAGATTCCATTCACATTAACATTAAGAAAATATGTCATAAGAGGTGGGAATGCTTAGCAAACCATCCTTACCATGGTACCTTCAAAAGATTCCTTATATAAAGGAATTCTTCCAGAACAAATGATGGTCAAGTGATCATTGAAAATTATACCTAGGATACAGAAACTCAAGAAACATTCTGAACATACCAACAAACAGCTTCTATAATGTATCTATAAAGTATCTTCTATAATGTATCCGATTGAAAGAAAGTCACATATCGATCACTCCAATTTCCTGAGCAGAAATCTTTGTAAGACTACTCTGATCAGTTGAGATTTCTGAGTATACTGAGTTAATAACCCACTTTGCCATTGATGATAAGATCTGAGCATACTGAGTTAATACCCCACTTTACCACTGATGATAAGATCTGAGTATACTGAGTTAATAACCCACTTTACCATTGATGATAAGATCTGAGCATACTGAGTTAATACCCCACTTTACCACTGATGATAAGATCTGAGTATACTGAGTTAATAACCCATATTACCACTGATGATAAGATCTGAGTATACTGAGTTAATAACCCACTTTACCACTGATGATAAGATCTGAGTATATTGAGTTAATAACCCACTTTACCATTGATGATAAGATCTGAATAGTGATAGCCCCTTTCAGAGCATTATCTGGGATAAAGAGCTGCTTTTATGTGCCACAACTTTTCTCTGTATAACTCAAGTAATGCCTGAGGTCATGGACAGAGACTAACTGACTTCTCTGTGTTCATTCTCGTTGAATGTATCTATCAACGAGAATGAGCACATGACAACCTTTTGACTGCCTATTGCACATGACAACCTTTTGACTGCCTATTGCACATGACAACCTTTTGACTGCCTATTGCATTCGCCTTATTAAAAAGGCATGAAACTTGCTTACCCTTAATGCCAAAGCTATGGCTCAATTTGATCTGACCCATGAGATTCCATTTTGGAAACAGGACGAGGAATTTTGGTCTATTCAAGTCAAAAGTGGCTAGTACTTTGGATAGATCTTTATTATGACCAATATTCACTCTGCCATGATGGCTGATTGTCAGATATCACCAATATTCACTCTGCCATGATGGCTGATTGTCAGATATCACCAATATTCACTCTGCCATGATGGCTGATTGTCAGATATCACCAATATTCACTCTGCCGTGATGGCTGATTGTCAGATATCACCAATATTCACTCTGCCATGATGGCTGATTGTCAGATATCAACACTCTGCCATGATGGCTGATTGTCAGATATCAAGGAGTAGTAGTCTTCAGTAGTAACATCCACTGAAAGAAATCAGTTAGCTGTGCAATTAATGCACTCAAAAGGATGATGTTGTAGACTTTGGACCAGTCCCTGTCACTATAAGGTATCCAGGTACAAGCTGGCATTTATATAGTAATTTCTAGTTGGGATATTTTATTGCAGAGATTCTGACAGATTTTATCTAAAGGGGGGGATATCTCCCTCTTGTCAACAAAAATGAGTGGATAGCAGACAACCAAAAAAATGGGGAGGAAACAGCTATAGTTCAATATTTACCTAACTATTTAAATATTTATCTTCTAATTACACTTAAGGCTCTGATGAAATAAAAAACAATTACTCCAATCTGCTGGTTGTTTCTTCATTTGCACAAATTGAATTCAGGATTGCTTTGAAAAGTTTTCTTTCTTTTTTTAACGCAGAAGGCAAACATTCTAGTGTCAGCAAAACAAAAACATGGATGGTCAGCCAACCGAAAACACATTTGTGCATAAAATTTTTTGTAACATATTTATTAGTTATATTTTAAGTAATACAATAAAAAAAAATACAAAAATTAACAACAATCTTCAATCCATATATCAATGGATAGCTCAATTTTCATCACAGTTGAACACACAAAAATGGGGAGAGGGTCTTGCTTGGGATGTGATGTATATATGCTAATGGTGCATGTCTCAGTGTATGCTTTTCTGCATATTAATTTACGTAAAAAGAGAGTATGGTAAGACATATATGCATACATCAGGAGTTTACTGTACTAAAAATGTTAATACACTCTAATATACCAACTTTCTGGACAGACAGCTTAACAAAACAAAGATATTCAAAGGAAATCTTTGTAACTATGGTGATAGCACAACAACGAATGCAGAAAACTAGTGTCACTTGGAATTGCATCACAATTAGTATTTCCAGTTCAGTACCCACAAATGTAGTTCAAGTCTATTTTTTGAACAGTTTTTTCCTCTCTCATTTTGGTGGTGATAAAAGAGTTATTTTGATGCATTTTTGGTAGGTATTTAAAGGTAATTGTTTATTCTTGAGAATATGAGCTCAGAGAGTGGTTGTCTGTGTGTATTTTGGTGACAGTGCACATTGAGTAATAAGGCCTTGGTAATGATCTAGAAGTGAAATCTGTGTTCTGTTTACATGCTGTTCTGTTTACAGTGCAGCCTCTAAAACAAATGCAGCAGAACCCTTGACAAGAACTTCACCGTGAAGTCATCTTTGGATGTATTTTAGATTAACATTTGATTTGTGTTGATTGTCATACAGTGGAAAGGTCAGTACTGAGAAAAATATGTAGAGAACAGAGATTAAAATTAATTGTGATGCATGTCCACTTACAGTGCTCAATGGGAGGTAATGGGTATGAGTTATCTCCCTTTGTCTATACAGCACGTAAAATAACAAGATTTGGGGCAATAAATTGTGCAGAAGGTAGTAAAGTTTATTTCTCCTTTGAATACGTTCCCCAATCACATTACTTTAGGGATATTAGCCTGCTACCTCGCGAATCCAGCCCTACCAAAAGACGAAAATTCGTCTTTCCTGTCTATGTCATATAGACAAAGGGCAATAACTCTTGCCCATTACCTCCCCTTGCCGCCCGTTAGGTGTCGCTTCTTTAGTTTTTTAGCTTCGCTGTACGCGAAAACACGTACAATTAGACCTCCAATGAATCCAAGCCATCTTAGTGTAAATTCTGACCATCCGAAGTTAAATTTGGAATTACTGTGTTGGATAATCATTCCTCTACAGGTCGTATACATTATTTTACAATATTTTCCAATTTGAGTGACTTTGTCACCTTTTCTAGACTTCGGACCAGGTTGCAACGTGGTCAAAGCACGCTTATGGCGGTACTAGCATGTAATACATGTAGCACTCAATAATTTCGCTTATTCCGTATGTAACGTTTACGATATTAGCGACTAATAACGTGCTGCATTGATAATGTGTGCTTTATTTATCTTCTTTGACGTTTCAGTAGACTTCAAAAAAGTCTTTGAACGACCAATTTGCGACTTAAATGGCGAACTTCGTCTTGTAGTCACGAGTTCACGCAACACTTAATCATTTCGCTTCCTCCGTTAGTTACGGTTATGGAATAGCGACTTAATAGCGTACTGAATTTTTAATTTGTGCTTTGTTTATCTTTTTCTCCGTTTCAGTAGACTTCGTCTCTGAACGACCAGTTGCGACTATTAATGGCGGAATTTCGTGTTGTAGTCACAAGTTCACGCGACACTAAATCATTTCGCTTCCTCCGTTAGTTACGGTTATGGTAATAGCGACTTAATAGCGTGCTGAATTGCTAATTGTGCTTTGTTTATCATCTTTTTCGTTTCAGTAGACTTCGTCTTGAACGAACCATTGCAACACGCTCACGGCGATAACTAGTGTTGTCATTAAGAGTTAACATGGCACGGAATAATTTGACTACTCCGTTAATAACGGTTATAGTATTATCGAATTAATAATATGCTGAATTTTTAATTTGTGCTTTGGCGGAATTCATGTTGTAGTCATGAGTTCATGCGACACTAAATCATTTCACTTCCTCCGTTAGTTACGGTTATGGTAATAGCGACTTAATAGCGTGCTGAATTGCTAATTGTGCTTTGTTTATCATCTTTTTCGTTTCAGTAGACTTCGTCTTGAACGAACCATTGCAACACGCTCACGGCGATAACTAGTGTTGTCATTAAGAGTTAACATGGCACGGAATAATTTGACTACTCCGTTAATAACGGTTATAGTATTATCGAATTAATAATATGCTGAATTTTTAATTTGTGCTTTGTTCTCTTCTTTTGTCGTTTCAGTAAGCAAAGTCGACAACGAAGGCATGAATGGCAAAATGGGTGTTGGCAATGTGGAAATGGAGGAAATTATGTTGACATGGTTTAGGCTGCCCAGTGGGTGTAAATTTCACCGCAGATCCGTGCATGGCTTTCGGGCCTGTAAGTCCGGACGCATGGAGTCTATGCTGGATCAATTGGATCCATTTTAATATGCACTTTCGCCGGCCTTCCAGCTGTCAGTCCAGCCGACACCGTCAGTTCAGCCGGCACTTCAGCAGGCAAACCGGCATTAACCGTCCATCCGGCACCGTCCGTTCAGCCCAAATGGCACCGGACGGCCAGCCGACCTTCCAGCTTGCATCAACAGGCACCGGCCGTTCAGCCCAAATGGCACCGGCCGGCCAGCCGACCTTCCAGCCTGCGTCGACAGGCACCGGCCGTCCATACGGCAACGACCGTTCAGCCCAAATGGCACCGGTCGTCCAGCCGGCATCAACCGGCACCGGCCGTCCATCCGGCAACGACCGTTCAGCCCAATTGGCACCGGTCGTCCAGCCGACCTTCCAGCCGGTATCAACCGGCACAGGCCATCCATCCGGCAACGACCGTTCAGCCCAAATGGCACCGGTCGTCCAGCCAACCTTCCAGCTGGCATCAACCTGCACCGGCCGTCCATCCGGCAGCGACCGTTCAGCCCAAATGGCACCGGTCGTCCAGCCGACCTTCCAGCCGGCATCAACCGGCACCGGCCGACCATCCGGCAACGACCATTAAGCCCAAATGGCACCGGTCTTCCAGCCGGCATCAACCTGCACCGGCTGTACATCGGATTTACGGAGATTATAGTGATGTACCCGTCAGTCAATCTACACTACTGGTTACATATCACTACCATGAGAGAAATGTTATAGATGAATCTCCCTCCAATCAGACCATTCGAGAGGCAGGTGCCGGTCATAGCCGGACCTTCGCCGACATTCCGGCCGACCATATACCAGACAAATTAGTCGGTATTGCCGGTGTACACCTCCCGTCATGTCAAATACGTGACGGTGTGATTTTTAAACAAGGGAGAATTAGTGACATTATCAGAGGTGACGGAATTGAGTTATCTATGCCACTTGGTATGCGCTACCCAGATATGACAGCTTTACCAGAACAGGTCTTTCAGGCCGACCATCCGCCAGTTCAATCAGCCGGCAGTGCCGGCCGTCCATATGTTCACGGCTTCTCCACAAGGGAGATTTAGTGAAAGTGTCAATTATGACAGAATTGCGTCATCTAAGTCACCTTGTATGCTGTACAGATATGCAAGCTGTACCAGAACCAACATTCCCTCTGAGCGAATGGTAGATGGGCGCGCAGTGCTGGACGCACTACATAAGCATGTAATTGTTATTACCTTACAGTCGGCACCATCCGGCAACGGGCGTCCATCCGGCAATGACCGTTCAGCCCATATGGCACCGGTCATCCAGCAGACCTTCCAGCCGGCACTAACCGGCACCGGGCGATCCGGCAATGACCGTTCAGCCCATATGGCACCGGTCGTCCAGCCAAGCTTTCAGCCGACACTTGCCGGCACTGACCGTTCATCCGGCTCCGGCCGTCCAGCCCAACAGGCACCGGTCGTCCAACCGTATGGAGATTTTAGTCTTATACCAGTCCATCCGACTATACCGCTGTACCAGCACGGGGACTTTTATCACACCGCAATCCGCACAAATCGGATTGACGAAGATTCTAATGATGTTTCCGTCTGTCAATCCGTACTACCGGTTACATATCACTACCATGACACAGATAGTTGGCGAGGAATCTCTCGATCCAACCCGACCATTCGAGCGGTCGGTGCCGGTCATAGCCGGCCCGTCGCAGTCATTCAGGCCAAACATATGCCAATCAATTCATTCGGCATTGCCGGCCGTCCATAGGCTAACAGTTCATCCACAAGGGAGAGTGAATGCCTTTATCAGAGATGATGGAATCGAGTCATCTATGCCACCTGGTATGCATTACCCCGATATGGATGCTTTACCAGAGCAAGATTATGCACATAGTGAGTGCGATGAGTCGCAGGCAAATCAGCGGTATGCAGATCCAACTATGGAACGGATTGAGTTCAGCTTCAAAGCCGCAGTGGAGGAAATTTATAGGGTGTTGGCCCCTTCAGAATGCCCTCAACCTCCTGCTGCCATTACCGACTATAAGGTTAGAGCGTCGGTCGATCTGGATGAGGGGGAAGAGACTCTATCCTTCCGCCTCCTTCCCCAGTCGACAAAATTAAGGAAATTAATGACCGTCTGTCGACACGTATAGGGGATCCAGGAATTGCTAAGGTTTTTCTTTTCTGAAAGCCAAGTACCAGCGTCGTTTTCAGGTCGATGGTACAAAACTCACTCCGGTGCGTTCAGTACTGAGGTCCCGGCTCTGGATAAAAATATGGCAGCAGTCCATATGTCTGCTCCATTGTCTTATAAAGTGGACTAAACGGTGTTCAATGCCAAGTCCAAGCTGGTTCGAAATGTAGTCGCTACGTCTTCACTGTTAGATCTAGCCTCCCTAGCCATTTTCAGGATCGCTGATAAATCTGGCAATGAACATGCTTGGGATTCGACGGCCCGGTTAGCTAGGGTTCTTAACAGGGCAGCTCACCATTCCATGGCCAATGCGCTGACTGCTTCTGCCAACGTAGACCTGATACGTCGTGACGCATGTCTGAAGGGCACGTCGCTTAAACCCCATCATATGCTGGCTAGATATGACCGACGCACATTTCACGTCCCTATCCCACGAGTTGCGGACATTCTCCGTTGTGCTTGTCGGGACTAGGCTTATCAGTTCCATGTCATACCTTTTGGCCTAAATTTAAGCCCTTGGGCTAGTACCAAGGTTATGGATTACGTCGTCACCCTGTTCCGCTCGACTTCATCTATTGCGTCGGCAGTATATTTGGACGACATCCTCCAGTAACATCTGTCAAGTTCTACTCTGCTCAAAGGCAGAAACGATCTTATATCACTTTACGTCATATAGGCTTTCTCGTGAACTGGATAAAGTCTGATCTCTGTCCAATCCGGATTTTGGTCCATCTGGGTGTGGAGTTTCTCCCGATCTGAATCTGGTAAGGCTTCTTCGAGTTTGCGATCATCCAGATAATTGCACTCATAGAGTCCGTTTCCGACAGGATGCGCATTTAGCGAGAGAGTTGCAGATCCTCGGATTATTCAATGCGGCAGCAGACTTGATCCCTCTCAGCCGTCCTTTTAGGCGCCCTTTACAAAGGACTTTGCTAGCGTAATTGCGCCATTTTCAAGTCCCTTCGATCCCAGAAAACAGTCATGCTCACGCCAGAGATACGATCATTCTTGAGTCAATGGCACAACCCCTGTAGGCTGTCCACAGGGATTACTCTGGAGATACCCCAAGGGGATAACGGTATGTTCCGCCACTAATACCTACGGTTGGGGTGCCCACCTGTTGCCGGACTTAGATACTGTCAGCGGCACGTGGGTGCCAGGGGCGAGCCCTTTCCACATCAACCTTTCAGAAATAACGGCTGTCATCAATGCCTTTCATTTCGGGCAGGATCAACTCTTATTACAAACTGCCCTCATTATGTCAGACAACATTGTGGTGGTGCCTTGCCTCAAAACAAGGGGACACCAATCACCAGACCTGTGCAATCTGAACTGGCAGTTTCTACATTGGTTCGACAATCTCCACCTCAATGTACAATTCAGACACACAGAATGGTCACTCCATCAATCGGACTTTCTTCCAATCGACACACTTTGGAGACGTCCGATGATTGATCTTTTGCAACAAGGTGGAATAGCAAATTCTCCACCTTTCATCTCACAGGTTCCAGACCCAGAAGCTTGGGTCGTGGATGCTCGATCAATCACCTGGGAAGGGTTGTGGTCATTCTCCTACCCTCCCACGGTCTTGGTACTGGAATTAATCCAGAAGTTAAGGGGTCAGAATTGTCAGATGGTTCTGATTACCCTTCTCAGATGGAACAACTACTGGGTCTCCGATCTACTCAATCTAGGCGATAGATCTACCCAGGAAGATTACAGTCAGCACAAGTAACCGCGGCCAGGGGTGTTCCACCCCTGTCCGGACCGTCTTTTTGTTCAAGCTTGGCTCTTGTCCAGACAGCCTTGCAAGACAAACAATTTAAATCTTTGATTGCGGAGAGAATCTCGAGAGCAAGAAGGCCCTCTACTCTGAAGGTTTACGAGGGCAAGTGGCATCTTTTCAGAGACTGGTACCATATCATTCACATTGTTCCTCTGAGTGTCACAATCCCTCAACTGGCCAACTTTTCTCTGGCTTTTCAAGGAGAAACATCTGGCTCCAGTTATTCTCAAATGTTACCGCTCCATGATATCAGACACATTCCGCCATTCTGGTACATGTGCTATCAGCCATGACAAAGATTTGTCAGATCTTTTAGACATTTAAAAAAAAAAAAAAAAAAAAAAAAAATTCAATCGACTTATATCCCTCACCCTGTTTCCAAATGGAATCTGTCCTGGGTTTTAACATGACTCAATTCAGACAGTATTGAGTCTTTAACCCACGATTAGTTAAAGCTACTATCATACAAATTGGGTTTCTTGATAGCCTTAGCTTCAGCATGCAGGGTGAGCGAGTTACATGTCCTTTCTAGTGACCCGAACTCTCTTCCGTTCCGATCAGAGGGTTTGATGGTCCTCTTGACGCAGCCAGGCTTCGTAGTCCAAAATAGATTACCATACATTGGCGATCAACGAGTCGTCATTAGCTCGCTTTCTTTATAGATAAGTCAGGATCAACAGCCATGTAAGATCCTGTTTGGGCACTCTAGCACCATTTCAATGCATAGAGGTGAGTCAGGTCACATACAAGCACCTCTTTTTTCTGGTGATAGCTGGGATATGAGACATCACCATTCAAGCCCTTGCTTCATGGCTGTAGTGGGTTATACGCTCGGCGTACTCTGAGAATTCGCAAATCAGTCACCTTATAGAAGCTGTTGGCTGACATGCAGAGTCAACCTTCTACAGTTTTATCTTCAAGTTTGTACTCGCAGAGGCAAACATTGATTCTAGTAGGTCCGGTGTTGGGCAGCCCAGACGCCCACCAGACTCATGTACAACAATCAGCACAGCCTATTAGCTTCGCTGGATTCGCCAGATAAATTTTCGTAGGAAAGAAGATTTCAATATCTATCTTCTTAACCGTATAAAAGGGTCACATATCACGTGACCCTGGGCTGTGTTGCTGATTGAAAATTAGGAGACCGGGTTATCATTCACATGGGGAATCCAACCATCATTCCCTAAAGGATACCCGTGTGGAGGTCGGATGCTCCGCATTCCCTCCTCCTATTACTTATTCTCCTAAAGTAATGTGATTGGGGAACGTATTCAAAGGAGAAAGCAAATTTTGTAGTAAATTATGTTTCTCCGAGAATACTTACCCAATCACATTACTAAGAAACCCTCCCAACCACCCCGCCATGCGAGCATCCTCGTGTTTTATATATCGCTCAGCTTAAAAACTAAAGAAGCAACACCTAACGGGCGGCAAGGGGAGGTAATGGGCAAGAGTTATTGCCCTTTGTCTATATGACAGAGACAGGAAAGACGAATTTTCGTCTTTTGGTAGGGCTGGATTCGCGAGGTAGCAGGCTAATATCCCTAACGTAATGTGATTGGGTAAGTATTCTCGGAGAAACATAATTTACTACAAAATTTGCTTTTCCTAATGTTAATGTCATCAGGGGATGTATTCAATGGAGAAAACTCTGTCATTAACAAGCAATCAATAAGTTTACTGTCCATAATTTGTAAAATCTATTGATGCATCCACCATAAATTATTTGAGAGCAAAATGTGACGAATGACAACTACAATCTTCTGTGTTCATGTAGGTCAAACATGATTCTTCTGTTCAGTCATATTTTCCTTCCCTGACCATACTGACTGGACAGTTCTTCTGTCTAGTCATATTTTCCTTCCCTGACCACATTTTTTGTTGCGGATAAGGTTGAGGATATAACTGCATCAAAACTTATCACATCTAAGAAACAGAACTGATAAAATTAGTAACAAAACATAATTAAGTTCCACTTCTAAAAATCCTATATAAATTCAATGCAACGAAAATATTGTTAAAACGATCATATGTAAAATAAATTGTGTGATAAAAATATTAAGCATTTTCAATTTATCCTTCTTTTACTATACTCAGAAATATACAGATTAATACCAACTTCTTGATCTGTGAACTCTGGCCGCAAAACAACCTCCGACAAAATTTCCAGGACAGCAGGCAGCCCATGAGTCTCAGCAGACATGGCATAAACCAAGGTGTCACGTGATCCCTGGCAATCACATATCCCACCATGTTTCTCTAATTCTTGCAAAATTGTGTCTCTGTCTGCAAAACGGCTGGTTTTCTGAAAGTATTATCTACATATTACTTGAAGATTTCATAAAGAAAACATGCACTAAATAAGATGTGCTTAAAGAAACACATGGCATTTCTGAGAGTATAGTAGTGTAACACATTTTTATACCCCAAATACAATTAACAGCAAGCATGTGCAACTTCTTCCAGGGAACAGGCCTGATATACAATTTTTAAAGGCACGCTCTATGATGTCAATAGGCATATAAAACCAGGTCAAGGGCCAGTTCTGGTTCAGACTGTAGGTAGCACATGCCTGCTCAACAAACTGAATCAAGAACTACTCAAATGTAAGTATCAATAGCCCCAATCCAGAATATCAATAGCCCCAATCCAGAATATCAATAGCCCCAATCCAGAATATCAATATCATTAGCCCCAATCCAGAATATCAATATCAATAGCCCCAATCCAGAATATAGCCCATGAGCAGGTATAGTACAATGTGACTGGAAACTATGCGCTTATATTATTCCAAACATGCAATGAATTGGGTAAAACTGTTTGGAAACAATATGTCTAAGTTGGCCTGAAATCACTCACCTTTTATAACTTATGACCATTTAATTACGGCACTTGATGTAGTATTACAAGAACATAACTCATTTAAACTAACTCATTTAAACTAACTCAAACTTTACATAATGTTAATTCGACAAATTAGACCATATCCTGGATAGAAGTCTTTTAAAAGATAATTTGACATAGTTAAGATGCATAGACTCTTGCAATATAACAGATATTCATGATATAATTGCAATCGAAGTAGCTTGTAGAGGAAAGTAATGTTTCGATTGGTCAGAATGTTATCACGTGATCAAAATGAAATGCGTTCATTTCAGGATGAACTGTTAGGAGAAACTACTTTTCAAAGAATACCCATGTCTATAAATAGAGTCACATGTACAGCAGACGATAAACAATGTTAGTGAAGGCAGAAACGAAGTAAACATTAAAGGAAAAGAACAATTTTACAATTTCTTTTAACAATAATTGAATTACATTAATCTGAAAGATTAAAGCAACATATACTTCACATTTTTTATAAAAAAAATATTATTTCTTTGTTGAAATATGTTAAAAGTATGGATAAAAATTAAGTGCGCTAGGTCAAGTTCACCGCCATTATGGCTATCGTGTCAGAATTTTGGAGATTCGTTCGCTAACTTTGCCTTATCAGAAAGATTTCTCGCATGATGATATTTATAATTTTGACCCTTCTATATTTGACGTGCCTTTTTAAGTGGAAAAAGTATTACAAACTGAGTTGTCATTTCTTTTGACGGATGAAAGGTTGATCTAGTGGCCTACAAGATGATCACAAACCAAAACATTTCAAATCACTTAAGTATCTAAAACATATCAGAACAGCGGTACTCAAAATCTACTAATAAAATCACTAAATGGGTCTACAAAACTTGTACAGGTAGATTTTATCATTCATTCGATAATCATAATAAATTAACTATAATAACAATAATAATGACCAGTATACTGGACTGTTCATTAATATAAGTATTGGTAATATTGCTTGATACTTAATTTTTTCTTATGTTTTCTTAAATTATATATTATGAAAAGGCAATATACTGTTTCATTCATGCCATTTTTATACAAAAGACTTAACTTGCTTTTAAGTGAATAAAATGTAGTTCATCTTTAAATTAATATTTTTGACAGCATAACAAATGTAACAAATTTGTTATATAAATACAAATTATGGAAAGGAGATATGCAAGAATGATTGTTCCCAAAGATCTAAATATTTAAAATGTTATAAAATAGTTTCTACCAAGCAGAGCAACATATGACTTTCAGAATGACACAAAGATAAGAATATAGAGATAGAACTGAAGTCATCTTAGTCTGCACATTTGTCATTTGGCCCAAATGTTAACCATATTTTATGCCAAAGCAGCCCCTAAGGTCACCACAACATGAAAGAGGATGCTCCTTGAAGCCCAAGCTAAAGAATAGCATAAAAACACTTTTTAAAATGTTGGAGCCATTATTAATTGCTTTATTCAGGTTGAATGTGGTCATTCAATTAATAATTTATTGTTTCAAACCCTGAGTTTAAAAATCAAACAACATGTTAAATGCTAAATGGAAATATAAAGTTGAACTCAACACATGCCAGTTATTCCTCCATCAGACATGTATGCGTTCAATCAATACCTGATGCATGATAATCCTATCACACTCAGATACAGGGTTTGGTTAAACCTCTCCATCCACTATGTTACACGTGGATTAGAATTCCACAGCCAATTAATACCCACCAGTCTCGAAATCAGATTTGATGAAACAGGGGCTGAATATGTCAATTTGACCCATCAAACTATGGAAACAAATCATCATGGAGACTTAAATACTAAGGAGGAAAATTCTTACATGGGAATGTATGCAGCTGGTGGTCAAAACTGCCCAGTCAGGTCAGTAAAATACTACCTCACGCACATTAATCCAAGAGCTGAATCACTGTTTTATCACATTGATAAAAATGCTATTGAAAATCCCCAATTTTGTCAAATATGGTATACCATAAAATGAGTTGGACAGAGATAATTAGGCAGTTTTATGACTGACATATGCAAAAATACCCATATATCTGCAAGATATACTGCTCACTCTCTTTGTGCAAAAGCTTTGAATGCAATGATCAACACCAACCTTCCTGCTAGGTACATTATGTATGTCTGACCACTCCAATGAACAATCACTGAAACTATACACAAGGCCCAGCACTCAACATTAAAAAAAAATTATTAACATTCTTTCCAATTGATGTTCAAATGTAACATTGTCTGCTCAAGAATCTTTTGCAGTACTCACTTTCATGCAAATGTAAATGTTCAAATGACCTCAACAAACTCAAGAAATCTAACTCAAGAAAATGTTCAAATGACCCCTATAAACCCAAGCAGTACATATCAAGTAATTGTTACTGAATCTGCTCAGAATCTCTATCAAACACTATATGCTAATACAATGAACTCTATGACAAGTTCATCCAACTATCATTTCAATAAATTCACCTTCCAGTTTAGTTGCAACTAAACAAAGTGCAAACAAGTTAAGAAAATACATGATATGCAAGTTAAGTGTCAACTATCCAGTCTAGAACAATAGTTTTTGTCATGTATACTCCTGGTACTTTTTTATGTCAATTTCCAATTAATAATTTTATATAAATTTTCTAAACTTATGTCCCAAACTTAATGAGGGATATGGTTATGAACCATTGTCACTAAACAAATCATGTAAAAGAAAAAATAGAGAGATAAAATAAGTATTCAATTATTTTTTAACTGTTATGTCTGAACCAACAAAAATGATTACACACTTTCTATAACCTAACCTCATACACCTAGATGTACTAGTCAAGCCTGTTTATATACACGAAAATAGGTTTTGAAGAACGAAATTAGATCACTCACGTGTGATAAATATGCAAAATCACACTGGCAGTATATGAATGCATACATTCTTGGCCATGAATCCCGACTTTAAATATAGAGCTCCACTTTGAATACACGTGTTCATTAAGGTAAAATATCAAAATCACGGCAGCAAATTCCATACATCATTTTCCATTGAATCAAGGACTGGTATTTTGATGACCTTATTACGATCAGGCAGGACAACCCCAAGTGCTATAAATAGCTATGTAAAAAACACCAAATTATGTATTACTACGCTCAGTTAAGATTTATGTTTCTTACTGATGGAAACAAAATAACATAGCAAACAAATGAAATTTCAATTATAAGAGTTTAACATTGTTTTTTCTGCGTTCATCGTGGTATGAACTGTCAGTTGCCGACTCACACAGCTTACATAACGCCCTTTGGGCATTATTTGCTGTGTGAGTCGGCAACTGACATTTCATACCACGATGAACGCAGAAAAAACAACGTTAAACTCTTAAATAAACCCATTTAACAAGTATGAAAATAAGAGACATATACTCACTAGATCTCAAGAAGGCAACAAGCACAGCCAATCAAATGCGATGCATCTCATTAATATGCACAAATCTACTATCAAGATCTAGAAAGGCAACAAGCACAGCCAATCAGATGCAAGGTATCTCATTATTATGCACAAATCTACTATCAATATCTAGAAAGGCAACAAGCACAGCCAATCAGATGCAAGATATATCATTAATATGCACAAATCTACTATCAAGATCTAGAAAGGCAACAAGCACAGCCAATCAGATGCAAGGTATCTCATTATTATGCACAAATCTACTATCAAGATCTAGAAAGGCAACAAGCACAGCCAATCAGATGCAAGATATATCATTAATATGCACAAATCTACTATCAAGATCTAGAAAGGCAACAAGCACAGCCAATCAGATGCAAGGTATTTCATTAATATGTACAAATCTACTCAAGATCTACAAAGGCAACAAGCACAGCCAATCAGATGCAAGATATCTCAATAATATGCACAAAGCTAGTAACAAGATCTCGAGATATAACCAACTAAACCAATCAGATGCAAAGTATGTCACTGATTTTTGTTATAGAACCTGTCAAAGACAGTGATTGACATAACCTTATTTATCAAGATGAAGAAAAATCTGAGTAAAACTCTGTATCCAGGTTGGTGATGTTGTTGTTGTAGAATTAACGCCATTTTTAGCACATGATAGGCTATATATGGCGGCTAGTATTATTGGTGGAGGAAGAACCCGGGAAAACCCACAGAATGAACCACCGACCCACGAGAAGCAACTGGCAAGCTTTCTCACATAACTACATTAGCCGAATCTTAGACTCGAATCCACGCATTCACAGGTGAGATGGCAGTAATCTGTAACGGAGTGCACTGTAGACCACTCAGCCACTTTATCCATAGATAATGCTCATAATCATAATACTTTATCCATAGATAATGCTCATAATCATAATACTTTATCCATAGATAATGCTCATAATCATAATACTTTATCCATAGATAATGCTCATAATCATAATACTTTATCCACAGATAATGCTCACAATCATAATACTTTATCCATAGATAATGCTCATAATCATAATACTTTATCCATAGATACTGCTCAAAATCATAATACTTTATCCATAGATAATGCTCATAATCATAATACTTTATCCATAGATAATGCTCATAATCATAATACTTTATCCATTGATAATGCTCATAATCATAATACTTTATCCATAGATAATGCTCATAATCATAATACTTTATCCATAGATAATGCTCATAATCAAACACATGCAACATCTTGAGAATATAAGCTACTTAATAATTTGGATCAAATTCTGAAACTAAGCTGCTAGAATAGACAAGCTCAGTTAATTGGATCCTGTGTCATATTATTAATATTTAAAAATTTCACTTGTTATCTGTAAATTGGATCCCAGGTCATGTCATTAATATTTTTAAATTTCACTCATAAGTAATTATGGATCCCAGGTCATGTCATTAATATTAATAAAATTCACTCATTATCTGTAAATTGGATCCCAGGTCATGTCATTAATAATTATAAATTTCACTAATTATCATATTCAACTGAGATATCCTAACAAAAAAAATAGTTCTCAAAGTACAACAATTTGGCCAATCAGATGCAAGATCACCTCATGAATATGCATGTCTTCCTCATAATAAATAACACCAAACACCTGGCCTTTTCAAATTTGAACAATATTACATAATAAATACAGATCAAACTTGTTGCTATGCATGGTTTCTATCCATTATCTAATGTATGCAAGATCTTAATCAAATATGCCTAAATCAGAGATTTGATCTGAATCAGATAACAAACATGGCTTTCTGAGTGGTAACAAGGTCAACCAATCAGATGTAACATAACATAAATAATATGCATTGATCTCACTCATTATCAAACTGATCCATGTTCTTCATGATATAATCCCAAACTGAACCAGAAGTGCAGCCTCCAAAGCGATAACAAGCTCAGCCAATCAGATGCAAGATAACATAAATAATATGCATTGATCTCACTCATTATCAAACTGATCTATGTTCTTCGTGATATAATCCCAAACTGAACCAGAAGTGCAGCCTCCAAAGCGATAACAAGCTCAGCCAATCAGAAGCAAGATAACATAAATAATATGCATGGATCATACGACTTTATGAATCTCATCTGCAAAATTAATGATATAATTTTTCCACGTTTTGAAAAAAGTCTGATCAGAAATATGATCTCCAGACTGGTAACAATATCATGGTTAATAAAATCCTTGCATTTTTTCACTCTGAGTAATGCCGCTCATAAAAATAAAAAAATTTCACCAACTCAGTGATATGTATCTATTATTTACTTGGAACACAAGCTACAAGTACTTGGAAAAACTGTAAGCAAAAGTCAGCATCCACAGATAATACCCAAATAACTACAAGAGGAAAATCCAAATGCTTTATTTAAAGATGCTCTAGGGTCATAACAAAACAAGCTTTTACCATCCATTTAAATTACACAGAAAATTTAGAATTGGGACCACATATTGGTTTTATTGATCATTGGAAAAACATTCCCAAGAAAATACTGTATGGCAAACATACAAAAACAAATATGGAGAAAGAATTCCACTTCAAGTAATTACATCATAATCTAGAAGTAAAAGCCTGCAATGGGCATTTAAGGAAATTGTGAATTCAGCAACCAACATAAATAATAGATTTTGTTTCAATCACTGCAAATTATATTTTTTTTAAAAAGTTACAAGGATTAGTTATTAAAGAAGTACTTGCATGAATTTTTATTTCTGTACGGAAAGAAGGTTAGTAGGAAATGTATAGTAGCACAAAATGAGAAAACAAATCAGTTTTAAATTATTAATCTCAATCAACTTACCCCAAAAGCTAACTTCTCAAAAAAGTGAGATATACCACTTGGATATGCAGCTTCATATCTTGACCCAGAATCCATTAGAACTGCAAAGATAAAGCCCTAATTGTATGGAATAACAATAAAGTCCTAATTGTATGGAATAACAATAAAGTCCAAATTGTATGGAATAACAATAAAGTCCTCATTGTATGAATAACAATAAGTCCAAATTGTATGGAATAACAATAAAGTCCTAACTGTATGAATAACAATAAAGTCCTCATTGTATGAAAAACAATAAAGTCAAAATTGTATGGAATAACAATAAAGTCCTAATTGTATGGAATAACAATAATGTCCTAATTGTATGAATAACAATAAAGTCCTAATTGTATGGAATAACAATAAAGTCCAAATTGTATGGAATAACAATAAAGTCCTCATTGTATGAATAACAATAAAGTCCAAATTGTATGGAATAACAATAAAGTCCTAACTGTATGAATAACAATAAAGTCCTCATTGTATGAGTAACAATAAAGTCCAAATTGTATGGAATAACAATAAAGTCCTAATTGTATGGAATAACAATAATGTCCTAATTGTATGAATAACAATAAAGTCCAAATTGTATGGAATAACAAAAAAGTCCTCATTGTATGAATAACAATAAAGTCCTCATTGTATGAATAACAATAAAGTCCTAATTGTATGGAATAACAATAAAGTCCTAATTGTATGGAATAACAATAATGTCCTAATTGTATGAATAACAATAAAGTCCTCATTGTATGAATAACAATAAAGTCCTCATTGTATGAATAACAATAAAGTCCTAATTGTATGAATAACAATAAAGTCTTCTCCTTTAATCCTAATCTAAAATGGTTTTCAAAATACTTAGCTCTCATCTGTTTAGAAATCACATGTATCTATTCTAGGCAATAGTACAGCATTAAACTTAGTTAAGCATTTGAGGCAATAGTACAGCATTCCACTTAGTTAAGTATTTGAGGCAATAGTACAGCATTCCACTTAGTTAAGTATTTGAGGCAATAGTACAGCATTCCACTTAGTTAAGTATTTGAGGCAATAGTACAGCATTCCACTTAGTTAATTTTTCTGGGCAATAGTACAGCATTCCACTTAGTTAATTTTTCTGGGCAATAGTACAGCATTCCACTTAGTTAATTATTCTGGGCAATAGTCCTATATTTCACTTGGCTAAATATCTCGGCAGGAGTACTGTAATCTACCCGACTACATAGTCTGGGCAATAGTGCTGTACAGTCGATTCCGGTTAAATGCACAGCCTCGAGCCCATCACGAGACGTTGCAGTTAACCAGAGTGTGTCATTAACCGTAGTACGGTACAGTATAGCTTTAAATCAGCACGGCATGAATATATGTGAAGAATAAATTTAAACAATGATTAGAATCCACTCTTTCAACTTTTACTTAATGTTAAGCTTGTTTTCCTTCCTCTGATCACAACTTCATTGATTCAACCAATGGATCAATGAATAATAGCGAATTTTAAGAAATTCTAAAGATCATTTGTTACATGTATTCGAAAACTGCTGCCAGACATTGATGGGTCATCTCCCAAAGAAAAAGTGCTCATCTCCAAAGTCGTCTGCATCCTGTTTTTCACCGTGTTGTTGTTTAAATTGAATTCCGTTGTACATTTTCCAAATTTCCAACCATCCATTTGCTGGTTTGAAATCAAGCAAACCCGAACGGTTTAGAGCAATGTTTCCCATGCTGTACTAAGATTTTTCCCACGCTACTGCTCCCTAGTGGGCGTGGATATACATGTATATACCACCTATGGCGTCCTTTACATGTCAATCATTTACAAAGTTGCATTTACCGGCTTAATTGTTGGCTTATTTGAAGCACTACTGCAGTGGACTGGCAATAACTGATCATGACTATACATTGTGCAATTAACCGGAGTAAAATTGTATTGAATAATGTGCCACAGGCAGAAAATTTATCGTGCTATTATCCAGAGTGTGCATTTAAGCAAAGTGCAGTTATCCGAAGTTTCTTCTCATTGAAAAGCATTGGGAAAAATGGGACCGGCGTGACTACGTGCAGTTATCCGGCGTGTGCAGTTAACCATGTGCAGTTAAGTGGAGTCCACTGTATTCCACTAAGGCAGTTAAATATTCTTGGCAATAGCGCTGTATTCCACTAAGGCAGTTAAATATTCTTGGCAATAGTGCTGTATTCCACTAAGGCAGTTAAATATTCTGGATAATAGTGCTGTATTTCACTTTGCTAAATATCTTGGCAGGAGTACTGCAATCTACCTGACTACATAGTCTGGGCAATAGTGCTGTATTCCACTAAAGCAGTTAAATATTCTGGGCAATAGTCCAGTATCCCATCTAACGAAATATTCCGAGTATAAGTACTATATTAAAGTCAGCTAAATATTTTTGACAATAGAAATGTTTTCCACTTAGCAAAAATATTCTATACTGGAGTCGTGTATTCTGTTTGGCTAACTATTCTGGCCAGCAATACTGTATTTCACTTAGGTAGCTATATATTTTGGGTAATAGTCTTTTATTCCAGATTGCTCTACATTTCAGGCAAGAATCTTGCATTCTACTTAGCTAAATCTTCTAAGCAAAAGTACTTGATTCAAATTAGTTCAATATCCTGGGCAATAATCTTGCCTATGACTTAACTAAATGTTCTTGGCAATGGTACTGTATTACACTTTGCTAAAATTTTCCAGGCAAAAGTCCTGTATTCCATTTCACTCAATTTTACAACTCTTGACTAAACTGTTTCTTAATTTAATTAATTTAAATGACTGCACAAAATGTGACCAACAACCAAAAGTAATTCTATCCAATACATTGTCTATAAGGGTTTACTCCATATATATCCAACTGGCAAAATGAAAATGATTTATTTATCTATTTAAGATAATTGAAAAATCCCAGAAAGATGCATGCATCTTTATTTTGGAAGGTAAAAAAAAGTGACATTCCACCTTTATAAGTAAATTATATTTAAAAATGTTATATTCTTCTCTACAAAAGTACATTTAATTGGAAAAGGTGATATCCCACTCAATGATGGTCAATTTAATCAAAATAGCACACGGACCATGGCAAAGATTTTGATATTTTTTTTTCCATAAAAGTTAGATGATTCATCAAACAGTTTCAAACAATACTGCCACGTGACATAATCATGTAGACATTTCGATTCTGCATCTTGTGTTTATTGTTTGCCCTGTCTTCGTCAATCGTCTTTGACAAAATCACTTAGGCTAATGAAAAACTAGAAATTAAAAATGGCATTAAGAAAGCAAATATTACAGTACATGTTTTGATGATTCTAAACAATCTACAAAGCACTTGTTACAATTAATGATTTCAGCTGATTCTCTGCTGATTGTTTATGCTTCTGGGATACTATGTTCACTATTTCCAATTTGAAAATTTCTAACATTATTTTAACATCATGTGATATCTGTTTTGATTTTCAAATTTATGTATTACATCTTTGGCTTATTGGAATAATCTGACTTCTTTCTCATAGAGACATCAACTTGAAACTGACTCGAACCTGTATGGACAGAGTTGAGTTGTCAGGGAGCTGTAGATGTTAGCATCTAAGACCACTTGACCACCCAGAGAATGTCCTCTCTGTATCAGCATTATAATGCGCCAACAGAGAATAACCTCTCTGTATCAGAATTTTTAATATGCCAACAGAGAATGTTCTCTATGTATCAGAATTATCTGTGGCAATAACAAAACAATTACTCGCAGCCTGTATGAAAGTTTAAACTTCAGTTTAATGTAGTTGGATTTGTATGGTTACACACTGCCCTCAAGTATTCCTCCACGCTAAGCTGATCCTGAGAATAAAGTTTCATTGGACCAAATCTTAACCAATGTTTATTTAGCACAGGCAGAAAGTTACACTTTCAGCATTTGGACATGAAATTAACAAAATTATGTCTGAATTTCCCTTAAATAAAAACAGCTTGAACAATGTAATAACAATTCAAAAAAAATCAAACTCACCACTTTTTCTGTTTCTGGAAAAATCAATTTTTTATCTCACCTCCCCATAAGATCAGCTGAATTTTATTCAACGACTCAAAAGACATCACATCCCACCTTTAATCCCTTTATTGCTTATAACACCTCATAATGTATTTCACATTTGGCATTATCCTTTCTAGTGGTAAAATAATCAATTAACAGCAAGTTGAGTAAAATGTGTTCGTCTTTTTAATCCAATTACTCAGCCACACATCCCTGCACAAGTATAGCATTAATTTTCTAGTTCAAAGCAGACTGGGTCCAACTGGTTTCTGTAATGTGGGGATTAACAAACAAAAATACTAGTTTTATCATTGTGTTTCTTAGCAATTTTTTTCTTTTAAAAGGGGTAGATTTCAACTATAAAACAATATGTGTGGTTGATGGCTATATGAAAAGCAATTTTCACAAACATACAATTACTAATGAGGTTTGAATATCATGTTTTTGTTAACCGACACATTTGCTACATGTCTTTTATTTATGATTATCATGCCCATATCAAATGGTGCCGTTGTTATGTCTTTTTGTTAAAAACTGGTGTTTCCCTTGCTTCAGAGCATTCAATTATAAAAACATTAATTGGGTTAGTTCTCTCTGACAGACACATAAACCAAACACTGTAACCAATTGAATATTATAAGAAAGGAATAATATAGCAAAACCTTTGGAATATTCAATTACAAGATATTTTACTGGAGAAATTAAACTTATTCTAACAGAGAATGTTTTATCCAGTAATGATATAAATGATCTATACCTCCCAAAGTGCAGAACTGTCCAAATTTGTTTTCAGAGGCAACTCGTAACCCATTATCCAGTGTTGTCACCTGGGTCTCATTTTTATGCTCACTTGGTGAGGTGTATTTTGGTGGGAGAACTCCCGGCAGGGGCTTAGACAATGGTACATCAGTAACAGATGTTGGGCTAGATGCACTGCTGAATCCACGCTGCAACGGTCGCCTGCAAATAAAACAATAAATATAGTGCTATACAGAATAGCAGTCTTTCTAATTACTAAAGAAGCATCAGAAAGCTCATTTTAAAAGAGAATTTATCAGAATAACACAATTAATGGGATGTTAAAAACAACACAATTAGACTCAAGCTTGTGGTCCGCTGTATTGTAAATGCTTTAATTTCAATATTATATTTGCCCTCATTACAAAACTCAAGATGTTGTCAGCACAATCAACTATTAATTTTGGCATTTTAGAAGAACTGCTGTAACTGCTGTAGAGCAAGTTACCATACAATATTTACTTAACCTTAAATTTAATCAGCAGATTATCACGTGGGTTTTTTCTTTAACTAAAGGAGCTAATTTTGTTTGTTACAAATGTTGCTTTATTCAACGAGGTGAATTAATGTCTTTACTGATATATGCACCACAATATTGACCAAAAATTAAAAACATTATCTTTGATAAATATTCAGCGGGAAAGATATTTATCTATACTATCATAAAATTATTATAATACAGTCAAAAACAATTTGTGGATAAAAACTCTGTGATCTCGATGTCATTGACATGTAAGTTGCGAGATTTGTGTAGTCATGTGATTTTGATTGCTAATGGCAAGATCGAGGTCAAATTTCAGCAACTGTCTCATCTCTCAGTGGATTAAAGATATAATGACTGTTATGCTCACATTTCCTATCAATGTCATGCAGGTATATCTCAGTTAGAGGTGGATCAAGTTTGTTAGGCTAGTAAGTGGCAATCCAAAATCAAATGGTGTCAGCAAATTCCAACTTTTTGATAAGCAGTGGACTCTGACCCTACACCACAAGATAAATGTCCAAATATCAAAAAATGGGGATCAGAGGAAGCTCAGACTACATTATTGTGTAAGATAATCCTTAAAATGTGACTTCTGTTACGATGTTAGTCGACATTAAAATATGCTACATAACGCAGTTATTTCATTACAATGTTAGTCTGCATCAAATAATGCTACACATAGCCGTTTTTATTTTGGCAGTAAGAGCAAAAGTCACAAAACATAAATATCAATCTTACTCTTTATACCAGTGTGGTACTGACAACTGCCCAATTTGGTATGAAAACACAGGCACCCAACATGTTACATTGCCAGTGCACAGAAACACTGGAGCGCACCGAAACACCAGAATGCACCAAAATGCCTGAACGCAAAAGAAATGCCGGAATGCAATATTGTATATACCATAGCTGAAAAATGTGAAATTTTTTAATTATTTGAAAGAAAATAACATTTACTATTAATAGCGTCAAATACAATTGCTACATAATTTTAATGCTTAACCTATTACTAATAAATACATATTAGTTTGTTTGTTTGTTTGTTTGATTAGGATTTTTAACGTAGCTTTAACAATTTTTCAGTCATATCGCTACGATGTCTGCAGTGAGGCAGTTTATAGTGATGTCTAGCACTGAGACATCATGCCGCAGACATGTAGCATGATGTCTCACCCAGTCACATTATCCTGACACCAGGCCGACCAGTCCTAACACTAACCTCTTAATGCTGAGCGTCAAGCGAGGCAGCTGTTAGTATCATTTTTGTAAGTCTTTGGTATGACTCGGCCGGGGATCGAACCGACGACCTCCCGCTTCCGGGGCGGACGCTCTAACCACTAGGCCACCGGAGCGGTCAAATACATATTAGTAACGATCTACTAACAATGCCAAGATGAATGAACTTTGTGAAAATCAGCAATTTAAATAGACGTACAATTGAAATGTGCCACTTGTTCTCTTCACACATAACATTTTATCTATCATCATTTATACTTTTATTTCAAATTCATGTATCTTTTCATGAACTATTCTTATTTTTCGTTTTCTGATATTTTGAGTAACTTCTACATGGATAATTTATATCACTTTCAAATTACTGTTTGTACTGAAACCAATTCACATGTCATCTAAAGAAGATTTTGAAAATAAAACCTTTGATTACGTACTTGTATGATGAACACTTTGCCATATTGTTTCATCATAAATAATTAGTGTCTACACCATTATACCTGTCTAAAATGTTTTTGCACATAGAAAATGTATTCTGTTTGATGAATGTACATTATTCATAGATCTTACATTAGAGGCCATCCATTTAGTACATGCACAAAGATCTGACGAATCTTTGCATTTAGACCATTATCATGCATAATTCATGATAGTTACACTCAAACAATAAAGCTGCTTTGCATGCTGGATTGCACAAATCTCACACATCACAGAACTTAAGATAATAAGAAAAATTTAATAATTAATAACCATAACATAACAATCAACTTAAGAAATCATATTAAACTAATATCACTGTTTTATTAATAATAGCTGAAGCATTAAACTTGTGTATAAATTTAAATACATGCTGTTAATATTAAATTTTATTCTGTACAAAATTTTGGCGAGATGCGCAGTTTCCAGCTTCTTTTTAGTTTGATGTTGCATCACTTGCAGAAAAGAAAGTACATATTAATTTATTATATAACTAATACTAATTGTCACAAATATGAATTATACATTCACCACCTATATACACTATGGTATACAAGATATAACTGATGTGCGTTCTGGCATTTTAGTGTTTCTATGCACGTGTTACATTGCAGGACTTGGGACTTAATTTAAAATGTTTATGAACCGCTCCTGTGGTTCATTGGTTACAGAGTCTGCCGCAGAAGAAGGGTGTTGTGGGTTCGATCCCAGCCGAGTCATACTGAAGACTTAAAAAAATAGTACAAACAGCTGCCTCGCTTGACGCTTAGCATTAAGAGGTTAGTGTTTGGACTGGTCGGCCTGGTGTCAGGATAATGTGACTGGGTGGGACATCATGCTACATGTATGCGGCATGATGCCCCAGTGCTGACATAACTATAATAAACTCCCTCACTGCAGAAATCGTAGCGATATGGCAAAAAAAACATGTTAAAGCAAACGTTAAAAATCTTAATCAAACAAACAAGCAAAACCCAAAAAATGATTATGACGTCCCAAAAACTTTTCCACATACAGATACAATTAGACAATAATTAAATAAGTTAAAGCAAATGTGGCAGTACAAATCTAAGAACGAATCGTTAAAATAAACACCACCCCCACCGAAAAACAACAAAAATATTTTCCTTGAAAGCATAGTATGTTTCGTTACAAAATAATGTCAAATGATGTACATTCATGGAATTGTCACCAACACGTGTTCATTCTAACCAAAATAATTCGTTACAGACGGCAATTCACTAGCAAAAGTTAAATTTAAATAAGCTGTTCTTTGAAAGACACTTGTCAAATGCACAAATAACCTTGACAGCCTTCCTGAGTGTCGAATGAAACGATTCCATACGCGAGTCGCCATATTTGTCATCGGTGTCAAAGTAATTTTGCACATCCGATGATTTATCCTACGGATTCGGTCTCTATGAGGCACGTGCAGCACAGCGTAAGAGACCACAGACTACATGTACTCCCAAAACTAAACAACAACACCATCACAACGCCAAAACAAACAAACAAACAAAAAATTCAAACAAAAAACCCCAAAACAAGTTAATAAGTGCATTTCATACGTTATCTCAGAAGCGCACTTCCTTATGATGTTTCGTATCACCTTGTCGTGTCCCTCACTTTCTTACACTAGCCCCCTTAGGATAATCTAATGCGAAATCTTATATTTTCCTGAGTTAAGGCATCCCCTTTGGCGAAAAACCTTGCGAGTGACACTGTTTTAAAACCATTGAATTCCGCCTGTAACATCGACTATTCGTGTAGCTAAGCCAATAATTATTACTACTTTACTCTCCAAATTTTTTACCAGCTCTGTAGAAGTCAGATAATTTTTACTAGTTTGCCTTTATTAATAAATATTCTGGAATATATCATTGTATGTTAACTGTTTCAAATGGACCAAAATTTTCTAAAATATTTTTGCCTGGTTTATATCAATTATGGACAGCTTACCACCATTACTTTGGGTGTCATTACACTCTTCTCTTGTTAAACAAGCGAGTTTCCAATTAAAACTAAATTCATGCCCCAAACATACCTGATTAATTATTAGAAGTTGCTAAGGTATAGCGTTCCTAGCCAATACAGCAAGCTTACGTATCATGCTGCGCTGACCGAACAAAGTGCACCACTAAAGAATGTAACCTGAAATTTATACTACATATAGATTATTCTTTGTACAGAAATTATTGAATGTATCCTGAAATTTATACTATATATAGATTATTCTTTGCACAGAAATTATTGAATGTAACCTGAAATTTATACTACGTATAGATTATTCTTTGCACAGAAATTATTGAATGTAACCTGAAATTTATACTACATATAGATTATTCTTTGTACAGAAATTATTGAATGTAACCTGAAATTTATACTATATATAGATTATTCTTTGCACAGAAATTATTGAATGTAACCTGAAATTTATACTACATATAGATTACTCTTTGTACAGAAATTATTGAATGTAACCTGAAATTTATACTATATATAGATTATTCTTTGCACAGAAATTATTGAATGTAACCTGAAATTTATACTACATATAGATTACTCTTTGTACAGAAATTATTGAATGTAGCCTGAAATTTATACTGCATATAGATTATTCTTTGCACAGAAATTATTGAATGTAACCTGAAATTTATACTACATATAGATTATTCTTTGTACAGAAATTATTGAATGTAACCTGAAATTTATACTACATATAGATTATTCTTTGCACAGAAATTATTGAATGTAACCTGAAATTTATACTACATATAGATTATTCTTTGTACAGAAATTATTGAATGTAACCTGAAATTTATACTACATATAGATTATTCTTTGTACAGAAATTATTGAATGTAACCTGAAATTTATACTACATATAGATTATTCTTTGCACAGAAATTATTGAATGTAACCTGAAATTTATACTACATATAGATTATTCTTTGTACAGAAATTTATACTACATATAGATTAATCTTTGTACAGAAATTATTGAATGTAACCTGAAATTTATACTACATATAGATTATTCTTTGTACAGAAATTATTGAATGTAACCTGAAATTTATACTACATATAGATTATTCTTTGTACAGAAATTATTGAATGTAACCTGAAATTTATACTACATATAGATTATTCTTTGTACAGAAATTATTGAATGTAACCTGAAATTTATACTACATATAGATTAATCTTTGTACAGAAATTATTCTACAAATGATGCACCATTGTTGTAATCTACTAAAGAATTGTGTTTAAAGACTACCCCCCCCAAAAAAAAAAAAAAAAACGAAACAAAAAAAAAAACAGAAACTGAGAGATTTGTTATCACAGTACCCACATTGTTACTTTTTTTAGTTTTCAGACCATATAACATATAGCAGACCAAATCACCTACAAATCTCTTGCGTTTTTCCACAGTATAAGTTCGATTAAAAATCGATGTAATTATTAGTTGTGGACATTAGTTTATTTCAGGGTTTGCGATCTATTGCATGCAATGTTCAATACCATTGGATGTTCAAGATGCTATACACTTTTAAACATTAATTATATAAAACTGACCGTTATCAAAAAATCTCTAAATGCTTTTATTCTGTGATACATGGGTTATAGTGGTTTATTTATTTTAAAAAAAAAAATGTTCTTATTCGTTTAGTTGTTTTATTATAATTGTTTCATTTGTTATGAATACTAGACAGGGGCACTAATTGGGCTTCGATAATAATCAAGGTCAACAGTGTAAAGACCAGAACGGAAAATTTATAGTAGGCATCATAATAAAATTGCTGTTTGTAGCATGAGGCGACGTTCTGTTTTACATTTTTGCTTTAAATTTTGTTTTGCATTTGGTAATTAATTCATTGCACTTTCAGAGGCTGGTATTATCTAGTAATAACTGCTAGAGATAATGTATTTTAGACTAATTCAGACTGAGTGCTTAGTATGCTCCTTGTGTACCAACTGAGTACTAGCTGAGTGTGTGAGCACAAGGGATCAGTCATTAAGTCATACTAGCTGAGTGTGTGAGCACAAGGGACCAGTCATTAAGTTAGGAGTTTCAATTTCAACAAGTACAATATCCACATAAATGTCAGCAAAATTACATCAAATTAGCATATAGGTATGCCAACATTCTCTCTACTGTGCATGTTTCAAACGGAAACAACTTCACCTTACATACGTCACTCTCAAAAGTACATATTGCGGGAAAATGTGAATTTGTTGTCGAAATGTTGTTGTTGTTGTTGTTGTAGGGTTCAACGCCATTTTTCAGGACAAGATAAGTTATACATGGCGGCTAGTATAAACGGTGGAGATAGAACCCATAAGAAAAAAAACCGGAAAGAACCACCGAGCCACGAGATGCTACTGGCAAGCGATCTCACGTACTCACATTAGTCGAACCAGAAACTCGAACCCACGCAGACAGATATGAGACAGCAGTGATCTGTAACGGCGAGCGCTTTAGATCATTCGGCCACTCTTCTCTAAACGAAATTGTAAAATGGGTCCCATAGGTGTTTAGATGAGAGGGTTGATTGTTAAGCCTATTTACGAGGAAAGATAAGGCTACGTCTGTCCATTTGCTGCTGTTCTGTTTAATATAGTTTAATATCTTAAATTAGTGTCGTCTCTGTGTTTGCATCTTCTATTATACGTATATTTCATGCTGCTTTTAATTTATATTTTGCCTTACCATAAGCTGTAATAATTGTCCCTTTGTATCATATTCGTTATGTTCTTTTTTTATATATTTTTGTCACGTGCACGTAATCGCATTTTTCAAAACCTTTGCAAAACAATTTTATTTACATATAACGATGTGTATGCATCAAAGAAAATCTCTAATCTCCAAATGTTCAATAAAGGTTTTGGTTCACATTTTTTTTTATCTATTTATTTTCCTCTATTTTTCTATTTCAGAATTGTTTAAAATTATTTGATAATTTTATCCGCAAATTACTTATGCATAGAATACAAATTTCAGAAAAAATTAAAGAAAGCAGAGATTAATCAATTATATTATAAATTCATGACTTTAAATGCATGTTTAGTATTTATCGAAGAAACCACGCAATGCAAAAGCACTTCCTTTAAAAAAATAAACACAAGAAACGACAACAACAACCCCCCCCCCCCACTAAATTATGCAGGTGACTATGCAAGAGACGTCACGCAACATTTGTAGCTGCTATTGTTTTCCCCAAGATGTCATCATTAGCAATGGCACTTCCTGCATGAAACATTTGACCAGTCACCTGTTTTTTTCGATGGAATTTTATTACGATAAAGATGTACAATCAAGTCGGGTATTACTGCGCACCTAAGGTTTATGTCACCAATACTAAAGAAGGCATACCGAATACCGGTACTACCGAAGAAGAATACTGAAGTGCTTACAATTTGAAAAGAGGCAATTGTCACGAGAATATTCTGTTTAAAATAATATTAGTTTTAGATATACTGGATACCCTTATGTTTCCATGATTTCAGATATGTCGGCCTGTTCTGTGCAAATCTTTGTTTATCCATCAGGTTATAGAGATGACATTTATTCCTTTGGACTGTTTCTGTCAGCAGATCAGTTGAGTAATTAAGGTCAATAGCTAGTTAATAAATGGCAAGCGATATTAAGCCAACTGAAAATATCTTGTAAAAACGTTAGCGAACTTTAACATTTTATAATAAAATATAATCTATTATGTGGAAAAGAACAACAATGACTAGCGTTTAATGTGTTTACAACATCTTGTTTTTATAAGAAGAAAAAATATTAAAGAATTTAGAAACAAACTATAAGCCAAGTAATTTCTTGACCATCTTGACCATCCTGCAACTTGATACGTTGGGTAGAAGACAATTTTGTACGTGTGGGACATCTTATAGAATTTGAAACTTAGATTAAAATGCAGAATTCTAAGGTATACGTTTCTATTTTCTTTTTAATAATTTGCTTATTCGTACGATTTTAAAAGAAAAATAGCAAAAAAGATTGTATGGGTTACAGGATCAAGAAGGTCATGGAGTGGGTCTTCATGTTAACATTTGAAATCACATTTTATTATGCATTTCGAGTCTAATTGTGGAATATTTTGTATAGTTTATGAATATCATTTATCTTGATTAAAGTACGGCCGTTCTTTTTTGATGCAAAAATAACACGTGATCCAATGTTTACATAATTGGCCGACAAGGTGGTAAGCAACAGAGAGGGTGAACAGATCTTTGCTGAAAAGTCATTTCTGAAAGATAATGCTTCCTACAAAAATTAAAAATACAAGGTCAATAACTCTAATCCAAAGCTTCTGACTGTAACAAGATAATTTGGTTGGATTTTGGATTTACAACACAACACAATTGATGGTGATACAGATACAATGATGACAAATGATTTCAATGAGAAATTAATTAAGATTAATATGTTTTGAAGTCTAAATAAGCTAATGTAGATTTCGATAACTATATAAAATGGATGTATTGCTTATAGTTTGGCAGGTCACAGACAAGAGATAATTATTTAGTATTTCGAAAGTGTGATAATGAAATAAAAAGCAAATGAAAGTTTTAAAACAACAATTACAAGCTTCGCAACAACCTGCTTAACAACAAAAAAAACCCCAACCAAACAAAAAAAAACAATCACAAATTCCAATGTTACAACAACAAAAATCACAATATCCTAAACAACCAAAACCTCCTTAACAGAAACCACCACCACCCTCAACAACAAAAATTTGGTTAGATTAAACATAAATTTAGATATTAAACTAATAAAAATATTTCTAATCACCCACCAAATTCAGAAAACATTGTAGCACTATATAGAGAAAGACGGTTTTGAAAAACAAGTCCCAGACATGCTGACAAAATGGACAAATATATCTGGAGTTCATATTTTTAAAAATGAACTAACCAATACTAATGAGCCAAATTATATTGAATTTAGAAAATAGAGAAATAAGTAAATATGAACAAATAAACCCAAGAAAACCTCCTCAACAACAAAAGCATGTTGTAGAACCAACAATAGAAGGATTAGACGAGGAAAAATCTTTTCGAAGTGATATTTCTACTCAAGGAAGTGATCTCATTACTTGTCTTAGCAACGTCCTTTCTGATGTTGAACTATTAGAAATTGTGATTGGCGGGAAACGAGCGGGTAATAATTCCCCATAAATTATTAATGAAGTGGCTGGTATTTGTGATGCAGGAGGTATCATGGATATAAATGTTTATCTATCTCTTATTAATGAAATCGTTGATGATTATACCAATGGTTAAATAAATAAAAAAAAATTATTATACATAACGCTGAACGTGAACTTATTATGGTCAGTGTGATAATTAAATTCGCGATTTCCAGTATACAAAACAATTTACGATGCTGTTCAGGGTTTATTTAGAAGGATAGCCCCTACAGCAATGTCAAGTGCAAAACAACTAGGAATAAAATATATTTGCGTTGTTTGTGAAAAAAGTATTGGTGCTGTTGGTAATGTTGCCGGTAGTGCGTTCTCAGCAATGAAGGATTTACAGCACGATTAATACAACGAAAACCTGAACCAGTAAAATTGCCTAGCACTGAAATAATACCTTCAAATGTTGGTAAAATAATTAATCAAACTACATATCAAAACTTAGCAGAACTGGCAAGTGTACTATTATCAGAATAAGAAAAAATATAACTGCTAGTCTGATAACAGGAAGTAGTCTCCGTGTTACACGATAACAGTCATAATTAAATGTTTAAACGAATATCTAATCCAGCATTTGACATGATTGTATCAGTTCTCAAAGATGAGACTGTACATGATTATTATTCTTATGATACACGATACCTAAGGAATTGTCAAGAGAGACATATTTATATTTTTATACTACATTTCACACAGCGCATGCTTTTTTTTTGTTATCGTTGTTATTAACCCACTGGTTGGTGTGGATGCTCTGCATTAAACACAATATAAATGCATATTATTTATTATATTTCTATAACATGAATGTCGTTGATTTCTCAAAACAAGAACCAACATCATCCAGCGCTACCGAATTTTATCAGAGCAATTATCATAGGTCCATCTGGGTCGAGTAAAACGCAATTATTGCTTATTTTAATAATAAGATGGCTCAAATGGGATAAGTTATATTTATTGGCACCTTCTGTTGATAACCAACGATTTTACGATGTTCTTAAAGATTTTAATGAGAACGCAAAATTGTTGAATAAAGACTGTGATGATATTAATTTCATCATCTATATTGATGAAGCTTCGTCAGTAGATGACCTCGATAGATTATTAATAATTTAGTTATCCACGATGATGTAATGCTGGACAAAGATCAAATCCAGCTAGGATATTTTCTTGAAGCAGACATAAAAACGCAGACGTGATTTTTTTTAAAACTCTTAGACATACACAAATACCTATTTTAGCTGTATTCAATGGAATTGATGCACATACTCTGCAAAATATTCATCAGACTTGGTGTTAAGGGGATCTGGATATAATTAAATTTCAAATCTTATCACGTGCGCAAGTTACCACTTGCAGTTAGCACACACGGTCTATAGCGATACATTTAGATAATTTTAGATTGCGACATCGTCAAGATTTAGATTAAAATCTTCGGTTTTGATATAATAATGATTATATTTCTCAAACTTAAAGAGCAGCAGAGAGGGTGCAACCTCAATGAAACATCCCGGAATGGTAAACGAAACATACATCAAACTTTGAAAAACACGAACGACAAAATATAGTGTTGCAAAAATAAACTAACTCAATTAGAGAAACTCTTGGTCAGTTAGAAGCTTTGGTTTGGCGTTATTGACTGTATTTTGTAATTTTCTTAGGAAGCTTTATTTTTCAAAAATGACGCTTCAGCAAGAGGTCTGTTCACCGTCTTGTTTTAGTTGTAAATAAAATTTCTATTCTCATAAAACTGTTACACATTCATTTAACGAGCGCTTCAGAGAAGTTTACAAAACAAAACAAACATCGAGACCCTATAAAAAGTATGTGAACACCGTCTGATGAAAAGTATTCTTCACTGAGAGAGGAAGATAAAGTGTTAGATATATAATATATATATTGATATAGTCGACGTGTTGAGGGAAACAATGACGCTAATTGTTGAAACATGGTTGTATTATACTTCATGCACATCCTGACATATCTGTCAGTATTACCTATTGTAAAAGCCGGGTTATATTCACCCACCGATGATGATGTAGTTATACTAGATGTAAATAGTTTTGAGAAGTTAGTTTTGAGTTCTGAGAGTGCGTGGATAGTGGAGTTTTACAACAGCTGGTGCGGTCATTGTATAAACTTTGCACCGACGTGGAAAAAACTAGCTACAGATGTGAAAGGTAAAAGGAATATTGCATACCCTTATTTAATTTTTCTTCTGTTCAACCTAGTACTAATACTAGTGCCTCAAATCAAGTTGAGGCTGCTTACGTATTTTCAGAAAGGGTAAGAATTGATGCTTGTGTGTTATCTTTTTGCCATTTGTCCTTTTCAGTCGACTTGCAATGGCAGCAGGGTTTACAGACGAACGACATATCCGTTGTTTTCACATGACGTCACACAACGTGTATACTTGTATACCCAATTTAGGGATTATTTCACTCCTGTATTTTGAGAAATAAATAATTATTTTTAATTATGCAAACTTGAATTTTTTTGTGCTATTTCTTGTTGCAGAGTTTAAGTCTCTGTGGGATTGATGGTAAAAGGAAAAGATCAATGAGTAAAATGCAAAAATATTACTTACCCCGCCTGGATTCATGTTTGGTGACACACTCCTTCTTCAAAATATCACAGCCAGTTGTAAATGAATTTACAAACATTGCCTTGATACATACATCACAGAACATCTGTTTTAACTTTGGATCATATCTGAGCCACGGACGCCCAAGTTTCCAAATGTCTTGAAATTTTCTGGACTTGTTGCCCCGTTCATCATAATGTGGTGTTGCACTTGAAGCGCTACATGTAGATGATGTTGGACTGCAAGGTTTATCATCGGATTCAGTGACTGTTTTGTCTGATGAATTTGCACTAAATCCAAACGCTGTTAATTTTTGTAACTTAGGATGAGATAATGAAATCGCAACGTCTAACTTACGTTTGCTCATGATAATGTTGCACTGGCGACAGATATAATTATAATTTAGGTTTTTCTCCATTTGCTTTCTATTTATACACCGTAGTCGATACTTCAAAGGTTTTCAGTTTTCTATGAAGGTTCAGCAAAACTATTGTATTGGTATATGTAAAAAAAACAACAGAAGGATTAGCCATTCAATTAAATTGTTTCTGTTCTATTCGCATCTTCAGAAGTCTGTCAGTTGTAGGTATAGTACGGTAGCATGATTGACTGTATCACAGCATACAGTACTCAGCCCAGATATCAGCATAAGCAGATTATGATGTAGCAATGCACTGTAAAGATGGGATGATCAATACGAACAAAGGATCGTTTGTGTAACAAATTGATTCCAATGCATTGCTTAGTCAAGTTTGTGGCTTCCTTTCATTGTCCGATTTAATTTATCCAGTCCAAATCCATGATTGTATGTACAAATTAAATAACCAAAAAGTCTGTCGCCAAAAAAATCGCCAGATGGAATATTTTTGTTGCCAATAAAGGAAAAAAAATCGCAATTTGTGACATTGGCGAAGCCCAGGACGATCCCTGACTTCCATATCCATCATTTTGAGTCCCTAACTCAATAATCGGCACCAAATAGCATTGTTCTTCTCGCATAATTACGAAGGCACGTTTCATTTTGTGTGTAAGAATATAAAAATATATCACATTCTGTTGTCATGTCAAACACAGGAGATCGAATGTGTGACTTTTCTACTTGTTTTATTCAAGTAAAATATTTATATTTCAACCATCTTTGTTATGCTTTCATAAACAAATCGATCAATAAACAAACACATGAACAAATGGATACACAAACAAGTAGAAACGTGTATTGATTTTTAACATTAGACACAAAGTCATGTTCCCTTAGACGTGTTTCATTTGAATACACTGAAGATGACACTTCTTTTAACGCTTATCGTTTTCATTCAGTATCATCATACATCAATCATCTCCACCACAAATACAATATTTGACCATACTAATTAAATTGGTTTGTCAGCTGTCTTTGGCATAAACATGTTGTCATAAAAAGTATTTATATATTCTAGCATATAATATGTGCAATGAAATTTTAATTCGTGACTGATATTATGTCCTGAAAATCATTATCTGGAAATACATTCTCAAGATGACAAGCTTAGGGATATGATACAAAGCACTTTCAAAACATGTCAATATTGTTTGTTTGGAAAAATAAAAATGCATTTCTTTTTGATAGCAACATATAGTTACAGTTCAACTTTACTATTCAGTCTTTTGATATAAGCATGGGAACTTCCTGCTTTATTTTTATTTCTGTGCTAAAAGACACATAATTGCAAGTATAATCTATGTATTGTTTCAATAAAGTAAATATCCTTATCAATAGTTAAATCAGATTATTATCTTGATTATACATGATGACTAATGTTGACAAAGGTTTGTTAGGGACACAAAATGGTGGTAGAAAGCACACACGCATTGCATTGTGGGTATTTGCGTACTCAATCGTGACATCTGAAAACAACTCATATAAAAGGCCAATTCTCATTCCCCACACCATTTATAAAATAATAGTAGTTTTCTAAGTAAGGGGTAGGCAGGATTCAGCAAAAAGTAAAAGAATAAATTTACATGCATTTTATGTATTGGAATCAGTTGTACACACAGTGTCACTCAGGCAAATTTGAATTATAAAATATTCACTTGTTTTTCATTTCTGAGGAAGGCAGCCAAGTTTGGAAGATGTCCCCTTTTTTATATATCTTTTTATGCACTTGGCTCATCACTTGAATACAATTTAAATGTTAGGTAAGTAAGTAATGTAAGTATTTCTCATGACAAAGGGAAGTGATTAAAAAAAATAACATAACACTATTATCTGGTTTTATCAACTTATTATAGCATTGTGACTTTTATATCATAACCGCTCTGATGGCCTAGTGGTTAAAGCGTCTGTCGCAGAAGCGGGAGGTCGTGTGTTCGATTCCTGGCTGAGTCATACCAAAGACTTTCAAAATTGGTACTAACAGCTGCCGCGCTTGGCATTAAGAGGATAGTGTTAGGACAGGTCGATCTGGTGTCAGGATAATGTGACTGGGTAGAACATCATGCTACATGTCTGCGGCATAATGTCCCAGTGCTAGACATCACTATAAACTGCATCACTAGACCACTATTAATGCAGCCACTATTCATTCACTAGGGTGTCAATCCCTTTGCATGATTTTTTCCTCATTGTGTCGCTATTTAATGACAAGGTTGTCCATCCCCTTGTGGGACACTTTGCTTATTGTACCACTATTCATTCACTCTTGTATCAGTCTCTATGAGAGATTTTTGTTTATTGTACAATTATTCATTCACTATGGTATCAATCCCTTTGAGAGATTCTTGTTTATTGTACAAATATTCATTCACTATGGTATCAATCCATTTGAGAGATTCTTGTTTATTGTACAATTATTCATTCACTAGGGTGTCAAGCCCATTTGAGAGATTAATTGCTTATTGTACCACTATTCATTCACTAGGGCGTCAATCCCAGTTGAGAGATTAATTGCTTATTGTACCACTATTCATTCACTAGGGTGTCAATCCCTTTGAGAGAATAATTGTTTATTGTACCACTGTTCATTCACTAGGGTGTCAAACCCAGTTGAGAGATTAATTGTTTATTGTACCACTATTCATTCACTAGGGTGTCAAACCCAGTTGAAAGATTAATTGTTTATTGTACCACTGTTCATTCACTAGGGTGTCAAGCCCTTTGAGAGATTCTTGTTTATTGTACCATTATTCATCCACTAGGGGATCAGACCCATTTAGGAATACTTATTGTAGCACTATTCATTCCTTTGAGGGGCTCTTGTTTATTGTACCACAATTCGTTAAGTTTTACCTAACATTTGTCTTTGTCTCTTTAAAAATGTACAAGTCCTCTATACACATATTTGGATGACAGCAGGATATACAGACAGACAGACAGACACATATGCATGTGGGAACATACACGTACACACACACACACACACACATGTACACTACTGTAATTCTATAAACATACCAGGATATGTGCTAGAGCATAAAAGAGTTCTGTTTGGGACAGTGTGTCAAAAAACACTTTAATATTCTTTGTGTCAATTGTCTTTGTTTTTCATACATATCTTGTCTCTGAAAGATCATTGTAAACATTACTTTGAGTTGTTGAGAAAAAACACTGCATACTACATTATTTTTATTTTGTTACATTGTAGATCTTAGTCTAAAATCTTAACAGCTATTGTTTATTACAATGCTGAATACATGTACACAATATAAGCCCTGGAATGCCATACATCATTATGTTCCTGCTGATGCCTTGTGGTTTTTGTCGGAAGTTGATTTATGTCAAAGTTTGACTTTGAAGTTATTTTGCTCATTGTTGACTTTGTTTTGCATACATTGTCAGGACTTTACTAATTTTAACTTGTCCATGCATTTTCTGTAGCTTCTATGGTAGACAGTATTGCTCTGGGCTTTGTGCAATATGATTGATTCCTTGTCATCCTTGTTGGATGACACAATCTTGACTGTGATCAACAAAGGCTTGCTTTGTACATAAAAGTAAAAACCAGTAAATAAGTTAAAGAGGATAACTGTTCAAAAAGTATAAAATAAATTTAATTTAAATATAATTTACTGATTTACAAGCTAAATTTGATAAGGTCATTGACCAGTCAGTGTTGGTCATTTTGCTGTCCATGTGGAAATTGGAAAACATAAAAACATGCTGAAAACATATAAGATACAAAACATGATTAGGTTGCTAAGTTTGTCCCTGCAGTCGAAAAAGGACCACTTTATCTTTGTGTCTAATTTCAATGGGCAATTCGTTCCACGTCACCGGGCTCTGGTGTGCAAACGAACGTTGTCCATATGTATTTGTTTTCACCTTGGGAACAATGAGTATACGATTATCAGAAGAAGATTTTAAATTGAAATATACCTTATGAACATAAAATGATATCAATACATTCAATAATAAATATATCAATACATTCAATAATAAATATATCAATACATTCAA
Source organism: Unio delphinus (assembly GCA_029339505.1). Classification (NCBI taxonomy): domain Eukaryota; kingdom Metazoa; phylum Mollusca; class Bivalvia; order Unionida; family Unionidae; genus Unio; species Unio delphinus. Next base: position 1,885,129 of record JAQISU010000238.1, on the reverse strand, counting down.
TAATAAATATATCAATACATTCAATAATAAATATATCAATACATTCAATAATAATTATATCAATACATTCAGTAATAAATATACCAATACATTCAATAATAAATATATCAATACATTCAGTAATAAATATATCAATACATTCAGTAATAAATAGATTAATAGTTTAACAATAGTTATTTACCAATGAGGCTTTGATATGTGGTGTAAAATGTTATGAAGTGAATAGAAAAACATGTGACCTAGTATTTTATGTCTATGATATCCTTATTTTCATTTCTGCACAGTAACATTTTAATGTCATGTTCTGATATCTGTATTCCCATTAAGCTGATACATATTTCATTTCTGCACAGTAACATTTTAAAATGCCATGTTCTGATATCTGTATTCCCATTAAGCTGATACATATTTCATTTCTGCACAGTAACATTTTAAAATGCCATGTTCTGATATCTGTATTCCCATTAAGCTGATACATATTTCATTTCTGCAAAGTAACATTTTAATATCATGTTCTGATGTCTATATCTGATCACTTATTCTATCTTTTCATTTCTGCACAATAATTCAGAAGGTCTTGCTATTTTGTCCACGTACCATGGCCAAAGATTTGTTGAGGGACTGTACTTTATCGAATTCAGGAGGACAAGGATTTTAAAATTTAGTATTAAAAGGTATTACAAAAATGTTCATGACATGTTGCAGAAAAATGGGTCTGTGTACTTTAACTTAAGGTTATTGAGGCTTATTGTTCAATAATTTTAGGAGTCAACCTTGCCTTCATAGAAGGCTATTAAACATAGGGTGTTTGTTTAATGTATCATGATACTCAATGTTTTTCAAAATATCAAGTCTACTGTTTATTTATTCTAAAAACATGAACACTATGCTTTTCCTAAAATGAAGAAAGTGTAAAACGTTTGCATCAATATATATTTTGCGGTTTGAAATATGAGCATATACAGGTTGCAAATTTGTGTTTGATGGGAGCTGTAGACAAAGGTAATCTGTACTTGAAAACACTGTGACTATCCTAAGAGATAAATCAATGGAACAAAGATAATTTTCCCAGTCTAGGGTCTGATATGCATTGGGAGTTATGATAATACTGTTACTGAAATGAATGTTATGAACACATAGATTGATAATACAGATATTAATGCTATAGATCCTGCCTAACATGGATTTCTTGTAAGCTTTATTTAATTTGTTAGGTACTTTCATCTTGTGATTAATTAGGGTTTAAGAATCATCATTATAATGCACAAACATGTGGTTGTTAACATATGCAGGTCGATGTAAAGGTCTAAGCTTAATGTCACAGTGACTGAAAGAAGACATTATTTTAAATAAAATTAATTTTGCATCACATTTCTAGAGCAAACCTTTTGAATAGCTGGGGTTCAGAAGCAACCATTATGATTGAAGGAAGAAACGTTTTATGTTCTCACAATTTGTTATCTACATAGAGCCTATTAGAGGACTATACATAGCTGTTATTTAGTTTGTCATCCATTAAATTTAAGATTTCATTAATTTAAAGTTTGAAATTGATTTGGAATAATCCACTAGAAAAGAATATTTGTGAGGCCAACCTTTTTGGAATCTTTACATGAGATCTGTTTGTCATTCATGTGCAGGTCTATCAGCTTGTCAGTCTATCTGCCATCACCATAATTTCAGGCCCAATTGTTGGAATCTTTACATGAGATCTGTTTGTCATTCATGTGCAGGTCTATCAGCTTGTCAGTCTATCTGCCATCACCATAATTTCAGGCCCAATTGTTGGAATCTTTACATGAGATCTGTTTGTCATTCATGTGCAGGTCTATCAGCTTGTCAGTCTATCTGCCATCACCATAATTTCAGGCCCAATTGTTGGAATCTTTACATGAGATCTGTTTGTCATTCATATGCAGGTCTATCAGCTTGTCAGTCTATCTGCCATCACCATAATTTCCGGCCCAATTGTTGGAATCTTTACATGAGATCTGTTTGTCATTCATGTGCAGGTCTATCAGCTTGTCAGTCTATCTGCCATCACCATAATTTCAGGCCCAATTGTTGGAATCTTTACATGAGATCTGTTTGTCATTCATGTGCAGGTCTATCAGCTTGTCAGTCTATCTGCCATCACCATAATTTCCCAATTGTTTAGATTAAGCTCGCTGTTAAATGTTTTTACCTCTTCCAGTCATGGGCCAGAAGCTATTATAACATGGCCTGTGGCCTATCTTCTGACATCCATCCATCCATAATAGCCCAAGTTTATTATCAATACTATAACTACATGAAATTTGAGACACATTTATTTCAAGGTATATTCAGTCCATTACATATGACACCTTGAAGATTTTGCTATTTCGACTTCTTTAGAATGGTTTATCAACATGCAGTTTTTAGTGACTTTTTATCATGTGCTAAATGCATTGTGTGCCAGTTTGATGTTCAAGATGGTGACTAAAGCAGCCATCTTAAAACGTCAAATTATTAATACTCCTCCTAATTAGAATGTTGTGTTGTCATAATGTTTTGACCATAAGAGTTCTTATAATTTGATTCCAATTTAGAATGGTGCTGCCCTGATATATAGTTGAAAATCTTCTTGTCATTATTATCATGGAGTTTTCACTAAGAGTTTTTCTGAAGGCCACTTGGTCATAAATGATTACGGTAGAGTGCCAATCTGAAATCCAGTATATTCTCCTCAGTAAAATTTTGGTTTTGCTTGTCATGAATAGAAACTCATATTAACATGAGCCTTTCATTAAAAGACTTTTTATGGTACCTATTTGGTCATAAATAAAAACTGTGCCTGTCAGATATCCGGTATGGTTGTCACTTATTGCTAATTACTCTTGATGGAAGGTCATATTAATGATGACTTCTTGTGATGTCTAAATGATCCTAAATGAAAATTGACTTGTCTGATCTTGTGATGTCTAAATGAAAATTTACCTATCTGATCTTGTGATGTCTAAATGATCCTAAATAAAAATTGACCTATCTGATCTTGTGATGTCTAAATGATCCTAAATAAAAACTGACCTATCTGATCTTGTGATGTTTAAATGATCCTAAATAAAAATTGACCTATCTGATCTTGTGATGTCTAAATGATCCTAAATGAAAATTTACCTTTCTGATCTTGTGATATCTAAATGATCCTAATTGATCCTAAATGAAAATTTACCTATCTGATCTTGTGATGTCTAAATGATCCTAATTGATCCTAAATGAAATTTATCTATCTGATCTTGTGATATCTAAATGATCCTAAATAAAAATTTACCTATTTGATCTCAAATAAGGCTACTGTGGCAGCCATAATTGAAATCATCATATTTCTACACCTGCTATCTGTAACTTGAAAGTCATGTTGACATGGTGTTCTCACTAGAAATCGTATGGTGTCTAGTTTGTCCTAAATGAAAATGATGCCAGTCTGACATCTGACGGTTGACCACTACTGACATCGGACAGTTGACCACTAGGCTGGCCATCTGTAAAATCTGGCTTCTGCTCCTCTTCCAGAAATGGTCATTTTGAGAAAGGGTTTTCACCAGAATACAGCTTCAATATGGCAGCCACAATGAAAATATTGAAAATGAATAAGTTTGGTGATATTGGTGTGGTATGTGCAACTGAAAGTCTTATCAGGTGTAAAATGTCCTGAATGAAAATGGTACCAGTCATAAATCTAATATGGCTGTTACATCAACTAATTTGAAAATCTTGCCCCTGAAAATCAGAGATGGGATGGTTTCATCAAAAAGATATGGTCTTAATTTTCTGGAAATTCATTTCAGACTGTATATTGTCAACACCTTCTCGTTTTTTATGTTATTTTCATATCACTTTATTTTATATTTACATATTTTTTATAATTTCATGTCACTTTTTCTTCCCAGTAAAATCGACCAAAATTGCAAGCTTCAAGGTATTTGGCGTATCTTTTTCAGGCTGGCAACCTGTGATCAATGTGGGGGCAATTGATTGTTCAAGTTCAGAAAATTTACCAATGTGCCGAAAGTATGACGTCAAAGGCTTCCCAACATTTAAGGTAAGCTGTGTAAAGTGCTTGACATTCAACCGGATTTTTTGTCAGCTGATTCAAACAGCGTAAAGAAGCTTTCCTCATCCTGCTTATTAATCTTCTACATCCTTAAGACAAAAATGGCTGTGTGTTACATAGTGGAGCTTGGGGGCATTTATATCTGGGGGATTGAGTGGTGTCTGTAGGTAAATATAACTAAGAAAAAGACAGGAATGTTCATTGAGCAAATAAGCATTTTTTAAAATTATTTCTTCCGAATGTCCAGTGCTGGTATTCTCATTTGTGAGGCCGTTGATCCTACCATGATAGAAGCTTACCATGTGTGTACATATAGATCCATTCATCCACTGTTTCCTTCCTCCCTCCGTCTTCATTACATTCCTTGATATTAGAAATAGCTAAACAAAACCCAGGTTTGCCAAAAAAAGTGGATATTAAGTGCTTATGCTAGGTCAGAATTTTAGGAAGAAGTCATTCTTCCAAGGATCATAAAAATAATTTTTATATGCACTTGTATATATTTCAAGTAAGAAAGTAGCTAAATTGTGATTTTGTTTGGTTGGTTTTATCCACACTTATATCATATTGTTGATAAGTATTTGTGTATATATTATGTATATAATGTTTGCATGTTGTTAATGCTTGGTTAGATCAATTATTAAAAAAAATAATTATACATTGTTGCAGTATCATACTTGATTAGGCTACTATTATTTTTATTTGTTTTACTTGAGGTGCCTGGAATGTTGGGTAATTAATCTGTAATAATTATGGTCATTACAAATAAGGAAAGAAGGAAACCCCCCCCCCCCCCCCCCTGAAAAGGGAATAGGTTTGGTGTTGATTTTGGATAAATCGAATAAAACACCAATAATAAAACAATACAGCATTAACTTAACGTTCATGTCTTACATGGTAATGATGAATGTAGTGGTTGTGGTTATGGTGGTGGTTTTAAATCAATAAGCATGTAAACAGTGAACTGATAAAAAACAGAAATACTGATAAATCATTTAAAAAATAACATTGAGATTGTCAGCCATGTTTAGTTTCCTTAGTGACCATCACATATATGGTCATTGACTTGACCAGCACATATATGGTCATTGACTTGACCAGCACATGTAAACAGTGAGTGATACCAAAACTTCATTTTATCTTGACTATAGCAATAAAATCATTCTGATTCAGCAACATTGCTGATTTCTTTGGGTCTCTATGTTTCCAGGTTTTCGAAGCATATGTTTTTTTAACTGTCTGATTTCTTTGGGTCTCTGTGTTTCCAGATTTTCAAAGCATATGTCTTTATAATGCTCTTTAGATGAGTTGAACCAGCATTTGGAGTCCTTACATTAAGATTTTGTAGGAACAGTTTCTCAGGTGACATTGGTAGCTTTGATATCAGATAAATATTTTATCTCCTAAACTTCTGAAATCTCCATCATAATAAAGAATACATGTACAACAAGTTCTGCTTGTACATTTAGATGTTTCCACAGGAAAAACACATTGTCCAATATAAAAAAAAATTGGAATTCTTTTTTTATGAATGAAACAACAAACTCCTGTGATGGTGCCAAGGCAGTCGGCTTCAAATATAGATTTCATTTTCAACTGCAGGCATCCATATTTAAATTGTTTTTTCATCAGCTATCTATTTCAACATATATACTTTTTTTCTTCTCCAAATCCCAGTCAAATTCAGTTGATTAGTCCTAGTGCAAAGCTGTTCCACTTCATACCTGTCAACTCTCACGCGGGGGAAAAAAAAGCACCAGAGTTTGGGGTCGTTCCATGCCATCCTTCTGATTTCATAATATTATCTCCCAATTTTTTTAGAGAATATCCAGTTATTACATTATGTCTGTCGATTTTCATTTCTCTTAAATGATATGTGCATAAATAGATATATTTTATGAAATCCAATAAGCCATGTTCTATTTTGTCAGCCATGAATATAGTTGTGATAAATTAAGTATCACACTACAAAGAATTTTTCTTCAGTAAATATAATATTTAAGCATTATTCCTGTCAGTTTATGAATTAATTTTAGAATGCAACAATATTCAAATTTGAAAATAAAGTACAACAACAAATAAACCAAATCAATAAAATTGTCAGCAATTAGTTTAAATCCAAGAATGATCACTGAATGCTGTAGCATCTCCATTCCCACCAAAGAAACTTAAATGAATGAACACCTGGCATTACTGTACTGTATAATACAAATGTCATATACTATCATTAAATTAAAAGTAGGGATGAATAAACAAACCACACAACTTATGAGTGCTCAAGCAAATGAATTCAGAATAAATTTTATTTAGTAAACAATATTAAATGTCACTAAAGTTAACAATAAGCAAATAAGGTGGTATTTAGCCAGTCAGTTGACAATAAGTAAATAAGGTGGTATTTAGCCAGTCAGTTGACAATAAGCAAATAAGGTGGTATTTAGCCAGTCAGTTGACAATAAGTAAATAAGGTGGTATTTAGTCAGTCAGTTGACAATAAGCAAATAAGGTGGTATTTAGCCAGTCAGTTGCTGGTGCTTACAATACACACATTGTAGAAAATGGTTCCTTTGAATTAGGCCATAGGTTCATTCCATTTCATAAGATAAGCTATTGTGCATTTTAGCCACAGCTGACTAGGAGGGCATGTCTTGGATGAAAGTAAGGCACCTCACTGGGAGAAACAGCACGTTCTTTGAGATTAGCACGCAAATTGGACCTAGAAGATTGGTCGGTACTTAGTAAAAAAAATAAGGCTTAAAAATTTCCATGGGAAACATCCCAATTTAGGTCCAGTCTCCTCTTTTTGTGATTCAATCTCTCTACATGGCTTTAGAAAAGTTGATAGCTTTGCCAGTCAGACCAGTCATATGAGCCCAAATCTTGTATATTGTTAAAGAAAATAGGCCTTGTGATGTCAGTTGACTTCATGGGAAGATAAAATATTAAAAGTGCTCAGCTTGAAGGGAATTTTGCATCTTTTTCTTTTGCCTCATGGTGAATATTTACCAGTGCATTGGGTACTAAGAGTTTGTTTTTTGTCTCATGGTCAATATTTAAATTATGTAGGAGTTTTTACTTCGTATTATGGTGAATATTTATATTGGGTAGAAGAGTTTGTTTTTTTGCCTCATTTCGGGTAGGATAGTTTGTCTTTTGTCTCATTGTGAATATCAATAATGAGTAGGAGGAGTTTGTCATTTGTCTCATATAGGATAGGAGGAGTTTGTCGTCTTTTGTCTCATTTTGGTTAGAAGTTTGTCATCTTTTGTCTCATATTGGATAGGAGTTTGTTGTCTTTTGTCTTATATTGGATAGGAGGAGTTTGTCTAGTAAATATTTAATTATATACTTGGAGTTTGTATTCTGTTGTTACGTATATTTGATTTCAGTCATTTATTTTGTGTTAATTGTTTGTTTGTCAGATTCAAATTTGACATGTTAAGTTTAAGAGTCATTCATTGGGAGATATTTTTTTTTTAGAAAGTGGGATGACCTGTACTCTACAAATAAACACCAGATGTTGACCTCACTTCTGACCTGGCTTCAGACTTGTAAACAAGCTTTTAAAATGATTGGTTGATTCCAAGGACATTATGAAGCTTTGTTATAAACATCTTTCTATTTTTAGTTCTTGAGAGTAAAAATAACTGATTCTCATCTGGGTCATACAGTGTGTACGAGATATTTTGAATGTAAATTTGTTCTAGAGATTCTAGAAGATCGTGTGACCCCTTCCTTGTTTACATAAAAACAGGTATATAAATGATGTTTTAGAGTGAACTATTTAGTAGAAGTTGGGCTGTTAGAATATTAAGTTTTATTGTTTTGAGTTATTTTAAATTACCTTGTTCAGGAAATTATTTCAATTCATTTGGATCAAGAGGATTTATTTTGTTATTTATCTGGAAAATAATTGTGCTCATTGAATTTCATAAGACCAGAACTGACTTCATCGCATGACATTGTCTTCCATCTTGGATGCTTCACTAAGATTCAAACTGGGAATTATTTGGACATTTTATTACCAGGACTTTTGCAATTTCACTAGTGGATTATATTTTGAATTATTTTTGGAATTGATTCATAAAACCATAAGTTTATTTTTTTTCTTTTCTGGAAAATATTTGTGCTCAATAAATTGTTTATTAAGTTTTTACAAGCTTGTTATTTTCACTCTTTCTGTGTTACTGTTTATTCGAGCCTAAGAATGTAACACTATACTTGTATCGAAGACGTCATCAGTCCGTATATACGGAAAATTATTGTGAAAATTTATATTGGGAAGAAGGAGTTTGTCTTTTGTGTCACAGTGAATATTTTCATTGGATAGGAGTTAGTTTGTCTTTGGTCTCACAGTGAATATTTACAATTGGTATAAGAAGTTTGTCTTCTTGATTTTGGCAAAGATTTTTGCTTTTTTTCTGCCTAGCTTTTGTTTGGTGCTGTATAGCAGTATTGACATGCACATAGTTATGTTGCAAGAAATTCTGGCCCCTTCCTTCCCCATGCCCCTCCTCCAATAGCAAACTGAAACTGGGACCCTCCTCCAGAAAATTTAAATTAATTGGAATTTTGTGTTGTTGTTATCTTGTTTTCCGTTTTCACGATTTCCTTGGTAGTTGTACAAGCTACTATTACTGTATTGGCCTGGTTTATTGTTGTCCTTTCAGCCATATTTGTTGTTACTCTGCCATCTGTTAATTTCCATCAGTTCTCTGAGGAGTAATGACTTTTCGTGTAGCTGTTTAGTAAAAGAGCATTGATTTGAGATCCCAATCTCTCTTCTGTTTGTTAGATCCTTGAGTTGAACTCTCTCTGGTTCACATCTTTCGTGTTCACCGCTTTGATCGCAGTTTGTAGAAGTGTGTCCAGTCTACATCCGAAGGTAGTCATCCATTCTCTTTTTTTTTTAAAGTGTTGAAAATTATTTGGTTGTCATTCTCCGAATTGACATATCTACAAATGCAGTATCTAAGCATCTCAATATGGCTTCAGTGAGTACTTTCTTGCCTAATGCTACGATGGTATGTCTCGCCCTGCCTCATAGAGACCGTCTGAGTCCCTGAAACATAATAGCTGCAAGACATTCTTATTGAAGACATTTTACCTAGAATCTCCACTCGTGTGTGACATCACCTTTCTGTATAGGATCATCTCCTGAAAAGAATGAGATCTTGGGTGCTATGTTGGAAGTGAGTGGGGTGGGCATAGAACTGGGAATGGAAATGGGAATCATCTAATTGTTCTGAATTACCTATACTAAACTTGGGCTTGATATCTGCAGTCGGTATATTGAGATGCCTCAGCGATCCTTTCCCGATACCTGCAGGAGGAGTGCTTTGCATCAAAGGGGTGGAGTGGGGTTTATCCGGTTTGGCTGGGGGACATTTGATGGGAGTACAACATATTTAAGTGGGGCCTCATCTGGCTTTACCACATACCCACTGTTATTACCACATACCCACCCACTGTTATTACCACTTACCCACTGGCATTACCACTTACTCACTGTTATTACCACATACCCACTGGCATTACCACTTACACACTGTTATTACCACATACCCACCCACTGTTATTACCACTTACCCACTGGCATTACCAATTACCCACTGTTATTACCACATACCCACCCACTGTTATTACCACTTACCCACTGGCATTACCACATACCCACTGTTATTACCACATACCCACCCACTGTTATTACCACTTACCCACTGTTATTACCACATGCCCACTGTTATTGCCACATACCCACCCACTGCTATTACCACATACCCACTGGCATTACCACTTACCCACTGTTATTACCACATACCCACTGTTATTACCACATACCCACCCACTGTTATTACCACTTACTCACTGTTATTACCACATACCCACCCACTGTTATTACCACTTACCCACTGGCATTACCACTTACCCACTGGCTGTGTCATCTCCTTTCCTGTGACCCTGTCATGGGATTCTTACGTGTAGTCATCACGAAGAGAAACCCAATTGCATGTAAATATAACTACAGTAAACAGATCATTCAGTGGTTTGTTGTATTTATTGTACAGCAGCGATTTGTCGTACAGCCACATTTTACTGAGAGAAAAAATTAGCTATGTTTTATCAGCTCTGAAAAATAATGGTATATTGGGGGTGGGGTGGGGTTGTGGTGGCAAGATTAATAACAATATTACTGCAAAATGACTTAATTTAGTTATACAAATATACAAAAATGTCTAAAGTGTTTTCTAGTGAAAGTTCTGCACTCCTGAAAGTTCAAGAATGCATCAAAAATATTAGAGGTGAGCTTTTGCATCAAATGAACATATAATGGTTTATAAATAAATAGGAATAATAAAGACCTAGGATACATAATAAATACTGTAAGATATAATGGTATATAAATAAAAATGAATAATACAAAGACCTAGGATACATAATAAATACTATAAGATATAATGGTATATAAATAAAAATGAATAATACAAAGACTTAGGATACATAATAAATACTGTAAGATATAATGGTATATAAATAAAAATGAATAATACAAAGACTTAGTTTACACGATAAATACTAGGGCATAACCGACTTTTGATCCGGAAATCGGATTCCACCGGATAGTATGAACTTCCGATTAATCGGAGTCGGACAAGGCAGGAACGACCGATTTGGATTATAAAAATAATAAAGTTGAATTTCTATAGCACCATGTCTAACACTGTGTGTCATTCGATAGTGCGTTAATAAAGTTAAATAAGAAGTCAGAAAAGTCCAATATGGTCAACACAACCACGCTGTGAGACAATCTATTTAAACTGGCGGGTAAAAACCGGAAATGAAGCCGGATACGGTAAAGTACTAAGTAACATGCTAGACATGGCAAAACCAGGTACCAGAAACCCGGAAACAGAAGATGAAATTTTTTAGAAAAAGAAAAACGGATTTAGCATTTTCGATTAATTGAATCGTATCCGGAATCGGAAAATTTCATGCCCAGAATCCGGAATCGGAAATCGGTAGAAAAACGCTTATCGGTTATGCCCTAATAAATACTATAAGATATAATGGTATATAAATAAATATGAATAATACAAAGACCTAGGATACATAATAAATACTATAAGATATAATGGTGCATAAATAAATAGGAATAATAAAGACCTAGGATACATAATAAATACTATAAGATATAATGGTGTATAAATAAATAGGAATAATACAAAGACCTAGGATACATAATAAATACTATAAGTGTTATTGGAGTGTTTATTAAATTAATGCATAATTATTTCTAGTAACAAACAAGTCTTTGAAATTGCTAAAGACAATATGTCAACATTAATTTAAGCATTTTGACATATCAGCCCATAATCTGGATTTGATTGATTTCTGTGGCACATGTGATAATGCAGATCAAACAGTGTCACTAATTGATAGACAAAAATTAACTGTTATTGTACTGATTAGCTATACATTTGACTTAAAAATAAGGCCAACAGTACTAAACAAGTCAAGAATAAATGAAAAATTTAACTTACAGTATCAAGAATCCTTCCTTCTGAAAATATATTATCTTGACACTGAACACATTACTATGAGTTCTAAACACACAATTGGTTCATTAACTGCAAAGATAATGACATTCTCACAGGAATTATTATGAAAGAAATATGTATGCGCACTTTTTCTGTTTGAGTTGGGGAAAAACTAAATCAGAATAAAGCGTTAACTTTCATTGCATTGGTAGTGGTACTTCGATCTGGTTTAATTGTTTATTTGCCGATTTCCATCCTGTTGTGACTGCGTGGTGTGTGCCATTATGAGCCAGGTGTTGTACAGAAACAACAAACACAACACCCTCGGGTCATGGGGGTTTATTTAGTGTCAATGATACAAGACAAAAGATAAAGACAAGAAAAAAACAGACATGAAGACCCTAATCATCTAGAGACCACATTTTTCGCATTTATCATAACATGTGCAGATGCAATGAGAAAGGTGTTGATAATCCAGAGATAATACCATTAGTGCCAAGAGCATTTATTAAGTACATGGCGCTTGACATTATTGTCCCCTTCATGTGCCTCATGCCCTAATTGATCACTCACTAACTCACATGCTTACTTATGGCAAACATGCATCTGAGTCACATTACAGAGAAACATTGGAGATAATGACTTCATCAATTCCATTCTCAGGGATATTTCATGATGGATCTGAATTCTGAAATGGTGAGGACTTTCTTCATGTCACTAGTTTTGATAGAAATGCATGACTGTACAGCCCTCATGGGACAGCTGTAACTTTACACAAGAAATGCATGAATGTACAGCCCTCATGGGACATCTGTAACTTTACACAAGACATACATGACTGTACAGCCCTCATGGGACAGCTCTAACTTTACACAAGAAATACATGACTGTACAGCCCTCATGGATGCAGTCTTAGTTTTAATCAATATATTTTATCTTAAGATATTATGTTGTTGAATAAGAAATGGTGCTTTTGAAATGATGTAAGTGTAGGTCGACAGGTGTGTTATCATAATGTAGAATGGTGATATACTGCAGGTTGACAGGTGTTTTTACTTAATGTAAATTGATTATATATGTGTAGATGACAGGTGTTTTAATGTTGATAAGCCAAGGTGAATGATTAAAATTTGAGTGCATTTTCCATGTTACAGATGAAAGCCTCCAAGTATTTCATTTAATGGTTGTCAGATGTTAAACTCTAATTGAAAATGATTTTAGTGTATCTGAAATAATCTGTTGTATATATTGTGTAACAACATTCTTGCACTTATCCACCTTCCATTTACAAATCAACAACATTTCCTAGTAACAGTCAAGTTTTATTGATCCAACTTATTTATCAAACATGTAATATTTATTAAGTCAATTATCCACATTCAGTATGTAATAGAAACCGAGTGGGTTTTGACTTAAATGAATAACTCAAACACAATGTGTGAAAGATGAAAATTTATCAACTTAATTAGTAAAGAAACATATATGATGTATAAATATATTTACCATATTTATAAATATATAAATATAAGTATAAATATGATTCTCACACGCTCTCAACATCTGATTGATCAAATCACTCTATACAAACATTCACACATTGAAAATAAACCAAAAATATGATATCAATCTGAATTACAGATTCAAGAAACCTCATGGATTTCATATACGTTTCAAATAATAGAATGCACTGTAAGATAAATTTCATGTAATGTGCTACGATTAAGATTCAAACAATCTCAAGGTATTCAAATGTTTCAAATGTTCTGTACTTTATGTGAGATTCACATAAATCTCCTGGAATACAACTAAGATTCAAAATAATCTCATGTCAATGAAAATGTACCCAATTGAAACAACAGTTGGAACCTGGGAAAACCCCCGAAAAGAACCACCGACCCACGAGAAGCTATTGGCAAGCTTTCTCACATAACTACATTAGCCGAATCTGAGACTCGAACACACGCAGACAGAGGTGAGATGGCAGTGATCTGTAATGGAGAGCACTTTAGAACACTCGGTCACTCGGGACCCTCCCTCATCGCAAGTAATTTCCAGCGAGATACATGTAAGTTCCATCGCTTACCTGGAACAACACTTATTCACCCTAGATAACATTGTATGCATGTACAATGAAAAACAGTCAAATAGTTCTAAGGCATAACCAAGTTATTTTTTTCATATTAATTCTGTGACATAGTATAGTCAGTTATGCATACTTAATTTAGTCAATTATCTGCATTTAGTATAGTCATTTATCCACATTTGGTATATCAATTATCTACATAAAATCTAAGTCTCGTTCACATCTTGTTTGCAGTTTTATTTTATAAAAAGACTTTTCATTGATAAGTCCACCTTCCACTTTAAAATAATGGCGTATGGTAGCACTGCCTTTTCAGTGATAAGTCCACCTCCCACTTTTAAAGAATTTCACAAGGTAATAATGCCTTTTAATCGATAAGTACGCCTCCCACTTTTAAAGAATTTCACAAGGTAGCAATGCCTTTTAATCGATAAGTCCACCTCCCACTTTTAAATAATTTTACAAGGTAACAATGCCTTTTAATCGATAAGTCCGCCTCCCACTTTTAAATAATTTTACAAGGTAACAATGCCTTTTAATCGATAAGTCCACCTCCCATTTTTAAAGAATTTTACAAGGTAACAATGCCTTTTAATCGATAAGTCCACCTCCCACTTTTAAAGAATTTTACAAGGTAACAATGCCTTTTAATCAATAAGTCCGCCTCCCACTTTTAAATAATTTTACAAGGTAACAATGCCTTTTAATCGATAAGTCCGCCTTTTAAATAATGGCACATGGTAGCACTGCCTCAGTTTAATTCAGTTCTTTATTGTAATAAGCATCCATATGAATAGTCTTGTGTATCTCTCAAGAATCCAAATAAAGGCATGATACATAACATTACACTATTTAATACATATGATACAGTGGTGCTTTTCATAACATTACACTATTTAATACATATACAGTGGTGCTTTTCATAACATTACACTATTTAATACATATGATACAGTGGTGCTTTTCATAACATTACACTATCTAATCTAACAAATCACATTCGGAAGAATTTGGTAAAAGGATTGGACATTTTATTTTCATCGAAAACTATATTAATTTTGAACTTTGTAATGTTAATTTGACCAGTAGGGAAACAGATGTAAAATGCTAACAGAATTTTCTGTAATACTTCCTCAGGTATTCATTTAGTCTTGTTTTTTGCCTTAATTGTTTGGAGAGAGATTTGTAGAAACTGAATACCCCATCCATGTACAGTGAGTTTTACAGAATAAATCATCATTAGAATGAATCAAATAAAGTCTTCACCAAAATTTTTGATTTGAAAAACCAGCCTTATTTTTTTCTCTTAATATTTGGTGATTGTGCAGGCCAGCTAATGTTTTCTTAAATAATTCTTTTATACTATTCAGGTGTGATCTGAACAAGGTGAACAAGTATATTGTGAAATAAATACTGATTTTCTGGGAAATGTTTAACCAGAACAGGGCATACATTTGGTATCAATATATTCTTGTTATTTCTGAGGATGTATATTTCCATTTCCACTTGTTACTGTACCAGTACCATTTCTGCAAATGTCATGCCATATCATAGATATACATTTCCAATTGTGCTGGAAGGGAACCAAGTCTGGCCTTGAATCTTCACTGTTCTTTTTTCCAAATATAAATATGTTCATCATTTCCAGTGACAATCTGACATTTGTTTCCACTGTCCCTATATACTATCCATCTTTTCTTGTAACACCATGTCATATGCATTTCATAGCTTATTTACTAAAACAACACCATGTCATATGCATTTCATAACTTATTTACTAAAACAACACCATGTCATATGCATTTCATAGCTTATTTACTAAAACAACACCATGTCATATGCATTTCATAGCTTATTTACTAAAACAACACCATGTCATATGCATTTCATAGCTTATTTACTAAAACAACACATGTCATACACATTTCATAGCTTATTTAATTTACTAAAACAACACCATGTCATACGCATTTCATAGTTTATTTACTAAAACAATACTGTCTTCTGATCAACCCAATATTGAAATCAGTGTTGATGATCCTGAACCTTTTGTCTACTGGATGTTATATGTAGTGGGATATGAGTAGGTATGACATTCAGTCTAGTGGGATATAGGTATGACATTCTATCTAGTGCGATATGAGTAGGTATGACATTCAATCTAGTGGGATATGAGTAGGTATGACATTCTATCTAGTGGGACATGAGTAGATATGTGGATGTTCTATGTAGTGGGATATAAGTTGGTATGTGGATGTTCTATCTAGTGGGATATGAGTAGGTATGTGGATGTTCTATCTAGTGGGATATGAGTAGTATGTGGATGTTCTATGTAGTGGGATATGAATAGGTATGTGGATGTTTTATCTAGTGGGATATGAGTAGTATGTGGATGTTCTATCTAGTGGGATATGAGTAGTATGTGGATGTTCTATCTAGTGGGATATGAGTAGGTATGTGAATGTTCTATCTAGTGGGATATGAGTTGGTATGTGGATGTTCTGTCTAGAGGTATATGTGTAGGTATGTGGATGTTCTGTCTAGTGGGATATGTGTAGGTATGTGGATGTTCTATCTAGTGGGATATGAGTAGTATGTGGATGTTGTATCTAGTGGGATATTAGTAGGTATGTGGATGTTCTATGTAGTGGGATATAAGTAGGTATGTGGATGTTCTATCTAGTGGGATATGAGTAGTATGTAGTATGTGGATGTTCTGTCTAGAGGGATATGTGTAGGTATGTGGATGTTCTGTGTAGGGGGATATAAGTTGGTATGTGAATGTTCTGTCTAGTGGGATATGAATAGGTATGTGGATGTTCTGTCTAGTGGGATATGTGTAGGTATGTGGATGTTCTGTCTAGTGGGATATGTGTAGGTATGTGGATGTTCTGTCTAGTGGGATATGAATAGTATGTGGATGTTCTATCTAGTTTGATATGAGTAGGTATG
Source organism: Unio delphinus (assembly GCA_029339505.1). NCBI lineage: Eukaryota > Metazoa > Mollusca > Bivalvia > Unionida > Unionidae > Unio > Unio delphinus. Next base: position 1,868,481 of record JAQISU010000238.1, on the reverse strand, counting down.
TGAATGTTCTTTCTAGAGGGATATTTGTAGGTATGTGGATGTTTTGTGTAGAGGGATATGTGTAGGTATGTGGATGTTGTATCTAGTGGGATATGAGTAGGTATGTGAATGTTCTTTCTAGAGGGATATGTGTAGGTATGTGGATGTTCTGTCTAGTGGGATATGTGTAGGTATGTGGATGTTGTATCTAGTGGGATATGAGTAGTATGTGGATGTTGTATCTAGTGGGATATGAGTAGGTATGTGGATGTTCTGTCTAGAGGGATATGTGTAGGTATCTGGATGTTCTGTCTAGTGGGATATGTGTAGTATGTGGATGTTCTATCTAGAGGGATATGTGTAGGTATGTGGATGTTCTGTCTAGTGGGATATGTGGATGTTCTATCTAGTGGGATATGAGTAGTATGTGGATGTTCTATCTAGTGGGATATGAGTAGGTATGTGGATGTTTTATGTAGTAGGATATAAGAAGGTATGTGGATGTTTTATCTAGTGGGATATGAGTAGTATGTGGATGTTCTATCTAGTGGGATATGAGTAGATATGTGGATGTTCTATGTAGTGGGATATAAGTTGGTATGTGAATATTGTCAAGTGGGATATGAGTAGGTATGTGGATGTTCTGTCTAGTGGGATATGTGTAGGTATGTGGATGTTCTGTCTAGTGGGATATGTGTAGGTATGTGGATGTTCTATCTAGTGGGATATGAGTAGTATGTGGATGTTCTATCTAGTTTGATATGAGTAGGTATGTGAATGTTCTTTCTAGAGGGATATTTGTAGGTATGTGGATGTTTTGTCTAGAGGGATATGTGTAGGTATGTGGATGTTGTATCTAGTGGGATATGAGTAGGTATTTGAATGTTCTTTCTAGAGGGATATTTGTAGGTATGTGGATGTTCTGTCAAGTGGGATATGAGTAGGTATGTGGATGTTCTGTCTAGAGGGATATTTGTAGGTATGTGGATGTTTTGTCTAGAGGGATATGTGTAGGTATGGGGATGTTGTATCTAGTGGGATATGAGTAGTATGTGGATGTTCTGTCTAGTGGGGTATGTGGATGTTCTTTCTAGTGGGATATGTGTAGGTATGTGGATGTTCTTTCTAGTAGGACATAAAATGCATTTATCTGTATTTCTGCTTGACAGCTTTTCCAGTTTGGAGCTGTGGAAGGTGATAAAGGAGAGGAGTTTCAAAACCAAGATTTCCATGCCTTGCGGATGAAAATGATTGACTTTGTCATGCAAAGGACATCCTATGAAAAACCAAAGTCTTGGCCAAAACTTGAACCGCTTGAGTAAGGCTGTGATATTCTGATACATTTGAAGATGTAACATACTTTTTGATCAATTGAACATCAACATATATGTCATTGCTCCTGGTAATATCAATATTAATACAGTGCAATGATTTCTGTAGAAGACCAATATCAGTTTCATATATTCTTTAGTTTTGTCTAGCAGAAAGACAAACAAAATGTTTGTTTTCAACTTGTCAAATTGTTTATTTGGTATGTATATATAGTCACATTAATTTTAAGTCCTGTTACATCTGCACGGTTTCTTCATACAGTACATTCACACATTTCTAATGGTCAAAAATGTCAGAAGTCCTATTAGTTTTGAAATGTCAGAAGTCCTATTAGTTTTGAAATATCAGAAGTTCTATTATTTTTTAAATGTCAGTAGTCCTGTTATTTTTGAAATGTCAGAAGTCCTGTTGATTTTGAAATGTCAGAAGTCCTATTATTTTTGAAATGTCAGAAGTCCTGTTGTTTTTGAAACATCAGAAGTCCTATTATTTTTAAAGGATGACAATTAAAACTGAACTCAAGATCTGCCTTACTTTACAAGTTACATTTAGGTCAATTTATTGCACATGACAATTGTATTGTGTTTCTCATTATTTTTCAGATCTATTGATGGTATTTGGAATGAGGCAGGGGATCACCATGACTATGTAGCACTTGTATTTGAAGATGAGAAATCCTACCTTGGAAGAGCTGTGAGTACATTTTATGAGTTTTGTGAGTAGTGTATCCATATGTATTGGAGCAGCAGAGGGGGTGAATCGGACAACCTTTTTCGGATATTTTTGATTATACCCTTAAAACGGCAAATAGAACCTTCCTGCGAAATCTCATTTTTTAACCAGAAAAAAAATAAGTCTCCATTTGACAAATAGACCCTTAGTGATTGTTGTCTGAAAACATGAGATTTCGCAGGTGATACTTTATTCGCGTTTTCGTTGATTAATCATAAATGTCGCAATGATGTTGTGACTCACCCCCTCTGCTGCTAATGGTTTACGGTGAAAATCGTCCGATTTACCCTCTCTGCTGCTAATGATTTCAACCGAATATTTTATCAAGTCCGTGTCCCAGACCTTGTCTGGAGTCTTAGGATGAAAATCCTTTTAGGATTTCACAAACAGACTAATTTGTAAAACCTCATCTTGTAAATCAATCAGATTATTAGACTGGTCAGTGAGTTTGAAATTAATTCTGGTTAATGAATTATTATGACATCGCATATAGACTGGATTCACCGGAGACTCAATAATTAGAAACCCTGGAGGAGCTGTTGGTGCAAATGAATACAAAATATATCCTTGCTGAGCTTGATTTGATCGTTCTAAATTTATTTGATAGCTTCCTTCGATAACGTCACATACTAAATTGATTGCTATCACCGATGAAATATTCACATTGAACGGAGCAATATGCCTGCCACCACCATCTGGGTCATTATTATGTTTGAGGATTTTTATTTCCTGTGATGGTGTTTTTTTCCACGTATCATGAATTATTTTAAAACCAACATCGATGGCATCACTGAGATGTTTTGTTAGTTGTGGTACGTTATATCCTGGTAGTTTGAATGTTGGAATATCTTCTATGCGGATCTTATAGTCTGTTGCAAATAAATCTCTTGTTTTAGGATTACTGTCACCTAATACCTCTTGAATGATTTGCGCATTAAATGTTTCCATGTCATTGATGATTTTGTTACATGTTTCTACAACGCTGATAAATTCATCTCGGGTGAGAGTGCCGGATCTAAGGGATATAAACAACAACGAAATATCGCTAATCATTGCTCCGAAATTTACAGTGATGTCATCCGGTCGAAGATAGTGGTAGATCTTCTTAGTGGGAGGATCTACCAATTCAATAAAAAAATACAATTTGTCATAATCGCTATAGCTTTTTACTGGATTATCAGATTTTATCCTGTCGGTGATATAATCGGTTTTTTGTGGTTCTGGTAAATCAACGGTTTTTTCCCCGGGTGGGATTTCAGGCCATCCTAGTACGGTTCTTATTGAGCTTTGATATATATCTACGACGTATCCTTCTGTGCTTATTTCAATGGCAGATGATAGTGTTGGCTCATGAACTGTTATAGCTATTTTTGATTCTTTTCCAGTAATCGATTTTATTCTACGCGCGAATTCATTATTGATTTGTTCAATTTGGTATGATCCGGTTGGTATGGAAACAACATTCCAGTCTGGGGTACCGTCGTCTTTATTCTTATTTGCAAATACCAGGGAATTATTGGGTTGTTGACCACTAAATGATTTTGATCTGATATTAGGCCAACTGTGATACACTCGTAATTTTGCTAACGCGATTTCCTTCACTGGGACCGGAGAGGGGAAATTCACACTGAATTCTGGATTCGTTGAGGTTATTGATATCATGCTGGTTTGTACTGGGTTTGTGTTCTCCACTATTTGCTGAAGTAATTCCATCTGTGTTGTCATTGTTATTATACTCATGTTTTTGTATTTCTAATTTTGACATCGCAGAATCATATATCTACCATCGCTGAAAACTCACTCTCTGATATAATTGTATCATCGAGCGATGACGATATCAATGAGGATAATTGCGAGTATGCAGTGGACACAACATGAAATTGAATTATGTAGTCTTGTAGTTTCCGTTGGCTGCATGAGGATATTTTTTTTGTGATTATTGAAATAATTCCAGCGATTGTTGTTGCCGCAGAAATGCAAATTGGAACAGCTATCGGGGCCATCATTGTCACTGAAGACAGTATAATACCAGCTCCGGTGATTACACCACTCACTGAATACACGGTAACATCAATTGCGGTAATTCTCCTGCGATATTTTTTAATTTTCATTGCATACTCCTCAGACAGGGTTTTGAGTCTAGTTTGATATTCTCTGACCTGATCATAACGATATTGCGATGATGAAATCATTTTTATTTTAAAAACGCTAGCGTTTTCAATTGTGAAATCCGAAGGATTTTCCTTTCAATTTTCAACTTAAATCCGCTACGAATTCCACATACCACGTTGTTGAAACCCTAACCAAATTTTTATCAGTAGATGTTATCGTGAACTTTTCAGTTGTATTCTTGTCGATGATCGTTGAAATTGTATTGTTGACCCCAGATGAACTGGATGATGAAATATTAAATTGAGTCAATGGTGTCATTAGTGTTAATCGATAAATACCCTTGACGGTTGCAGTGATATCTAATTTGTTGTTTGTAGGTGTCCACGCAAATGATCCGTGTTGGATCGTGTATACTACGTTATTGGTTTTCTCATGAGGGATTTTTGTTTTTTCAATAATTGTTATCATCCTCGAAAAATCATTTTTGATGGCCTCGGTGAAGATTTTCGTCTCATCGATGGATTTTTTAATATCAGGGAGTTTTATTTCAATTTTATCGAATGTAGTTCCAATAAATTTATCAATGATATTTCTACAAAATGAGGTAAACTGTTTTTTGTGTTCTTCGGTTTTAGATTGAAGTGTTGCTAGTTCCAACGCAGAATCGTTGAGAGTTTTAAATCGATCTGTAATCGTCGAAAAAAGTACACCCGGTTTGAGTTTACCCTGATCGGAAAATAACGCGATAGTATTCTCGATTGCGTTTCGTTGTTTAACTAAAATATCATCCAGAGAAATATTACTAGTTTTCAATTTACCCTGTTTGTCCTGAAATACAACTATTTCATTCGGGTCAACACTTGTTAAATTTAACGTCTCAGCGATTTCATCTTTAATTTTTTTTTTTATATCACCCGTTGCAGTGTCATCGGGTTTGGGTTTCAGAGGTCTTCCCCAAATATCAATCATGATATTTTATACACCTCTCTCTAAAAAGCGATTACTAGTGTATTCATTTACGACAATGTGTGGTGGTTTTCTAGATGCTGAAATAGCGTCAAGGACATTTAATACTTCGCTGCCGCATATTGGTGGGTCATTGATTTGTTGTGTTGGTAGCGTAGAATACCAAGTCTTCATTGAAAATTTTTTTATATAACGCATAAATTCTTTTGGCGGGGCTAATCCATATGAATCAAAATAGACAATCCCACGTGGATCAATAGCGTATGCAACCCAGTAAGTACCAGGTCCGGTGCTGTTATCTACATTAATGATTCCGGTTTCAGTTTTGTTTGGTTCATGTGGTAATTGATCTTTCATAAAAACACCTCTGAAATTTTTAATCGCTAGTTTTTTAGCAGCATCCATTAAATCAAAATTGGACATGGGAACCATCAAAGATTCCTCAATTAATAAACCGTTCCTGGTAGTCTTAGACCCCTTCCGCTGTACCATGAATACGGGGTTCCTGGTAGTCTCAGGCCTTTTCCGCTGTACCATGAATACGGGGTTCCTGGTAGTCTTAGACCCTTTCCCTTTTTTTTATATCCTTGTCCAGTTGCCTTTTTTAGTGCCATTCCTGCTGCAGTACCAACGGCTCCTAACGCTGCCGCTTTAGCCACTGCTGGGGCTGCTGCTGCAATCAATGCTGGTATTGCAGCTAACAATGGAAATATACCGCCTGTTTTAATCATATTTTTGATAGCAGCCGCAGAAAGGGTAATCTTGACACCTTTTTTTGCTACAAGTGCATCATTGAAATGTTTTATTTGACGAGTTGTCAGCGATAATTTATTTGCACCACCAGTCATTTGATTAGGTTTCAATGTGATTGTGGTTCCACACTTTTTAGCCGATTTTGATTGCAATTTTTTGATTTGACCAGGAGTTAACGCAACACTAATAACACTATATGACATTATACATAATAGATTGATTCTAAATCGTTTACAATTTCAATGAAAAATCGAGAAAATCAATCAAAGATTTTCTACTGGGGCATCTACCACTCTCATTCTTCCTCCAACACCTTCAAGTAGCATTGATTTATCACTGAGAATGACAGCAACCGCTCTATAATTAGCAATACCACCAGGACGGGTTACACAGGCTCTAAAGTGTATATCAACAACAGATTGTCTCATCAAATCAAGATGTTCCAATGAAAAGTAATAAATCGGATAGAGACTTTTGAAATCCAATTGTGATATTTGCAAACCAGTATCCACATTTAGATCACGTGCCATAAATGACAACAGGTTATGATAGACACGTGCAATATGGTTGTGAGTGTAATCAAGTTGTACATCTTCAGATGGTTCCTGTTGTCCGTTTATTCTCAGTGAGACCTCTCTAACACCTAACTGATCAAATATCATATGACTTCGTTGTTGATTACCAACTCGTGCATTATTCTGTAACGCCACAAATATATGACGTGGAGCTGAAACACTTTGTTTTGATGCCAGATGCCAAGTAAATATATCATCAACATTATCTAGTTTAATATCAGTAGTCACTGATAACCAACTCAATAACGATTTTCCTCCTTGGTCCATAAATGATAACAATTTTTCTTCTGCTGTGATTGATGGAGTTAACACTGGCATCCACAATGCTAGTTTTGTTAAAATGACTTTACCCTCGGCAACACCAGCATCATGCCATATTGCATCATTATCAGTACCCTTTCGTACAAGCGCTACTGTGTGTTTAGCTCCATAAATAACTTTTCTAACATTTCTACAGAATCCGAAAATATGATGCAGTGGAATTGCACATGAAAACTGTCGACGCTGTCCTTGTAATGTTGCTACACGTGTTGCAAACCCTAGGTTGTAGTTAGTAATATTATTTATGACATCAAAATCACCAGCTGGTCTTGTATATCCGGCTGGTGCTGGATTAACTGAAGAAGCATGTGTTGCCTTGACTCTAGAATACTGGTTGTGTTCAGGGTGATCAGTAATATCCTTAGAAAACATCATAGATGGACCAGCTGATCTTGTATAATCATCAGAATATCTCGCTAACCCCATGATTGTTGTGGCCACATCAACATCACGATCAATGGATTCAATTTCTTTTCCATCAATGAGATATTTAGCGCTTTCAAATAACGCCATGATACCGTTATTGACAAAGCCAACTTTGATAGTTGGGTTATTGTCATATGGAGGATCATTATGAGCAGCATCATTTGTTACAAGTTCTCCTTCTACTTCAATAAATGCTTCACACGGCAAAAAGTATTTTCTGGTATCATGAACTTGAAGTTCAATTCGCGATCGGAGATCGGGTTGTATTGCATGATAAGAATAAAATTGAAAATCGCGTACAGAATCATTCTTGCCAACTGGGGCATCCATATCAAACGCTGGATCAGGTGACCTTTTGAACATTTTATTCTATTTATCAGAGTCTAAATCGTGAAATCATAGAAAGATTTTCATCGTGAAAAACGCTAGCGTGAAAATCCGTAGGATTTCATCGACGTGGTTTTTTAAAGCCACTTCCCGCTATCATGTTTGCTATCATGTTATTTTGGTCACTTGGAGTCACCAATGATGCTAGTTTTTCATCTACTGCGTTATTTATTATTTTACTAACACTTGCAGGCATTTCTGCTGTAGATGGCAATGGTACCGGTTTCTTTTTTCGTCTCACTAATGATGTTATTTTATTCTTCGCGGCTGAAAACGCTTTTCCGGTAAGATCTCCAACAGCACCAATACCCTTATCACGAATAACATCAATGGCTTTCATTGATAATTGTTTAGCTAACGGCATCACTTTTGGAGCCATTCTTGCAAATAACCCAGCAATGGTATTACCTAAACCATCTCCGTAGTATGCTCTATAAACAGGCAATCATGAATTAACTACATAGACGAGGGTTGGTTTATCATGATTGTAGTGTATGATCATTATTATAAAAACACTAGTGTTTTCAATTGTTATTTATCTAATCAGTGATTTTTCAATTCAGTCGCTGTGATACCCATTTGCTAACTCGTCAATGAAATCTCGATATGTTTTGATATCCATGATACCACCTTGAAATAACCGTCTACAGATATCAGCTGCTTCATTAATTATTTCTGGTGAGTTATTTCCAGCTCGGAACCCTCCTACAAGAACATCTAATCGTGATATATCATTGATAACACTATCAGGACATACCCTACTTGGGGTTCCTAATCCACTTCCGCTATAACCAGTTGCATCATCATCATCAAGTTCTTCTTGTTTTGTTTGGCGTTGTAAATGATAATCAAAATTTCTCTTGAATTCTCGATATTTCGTCTTCCTTCTATCTATACTCCCAGTATTTATTTCATACACTATATCGGCCCATTCATTATGTGACATTCTATAATCCGTATAATTGTCCGTGAAAAACTGCTCTTGTGAATCATAGCTGTTAGCAGCAAATTCACTTAAATTGCCCTCCTTCTCATTGAGAATTAGTTGTTTAGCTTTATCGGTAAATAGATCCGCTAATTTCGTTGATTTAAGTAGTCTACTTGATATATCCTGAGGAAGTGTTTTTGTTTGTTTAGTCTCTTTTGCAATTTTTTCTAACACAGGGAGAAAGGTTTTTCCCTGTTCAGATATTGTTGACACTACCTCCTTCGTTGCTGTGGTTACTGGTTTAAACAACTCTTTAGATTCCTCAGCAAAGTCAGTCTGAAGACTGTCGTTGTTGCAGTTTATTTCTTACAGAGTCACGAATTGGTACAAATCTCATAATTGCATCTAATCGTTCACGAGCCAATCGGGTCGTTAATGCTTCATTGACCATTAATTGAAATCGCAAACCATTTTTCAATTGCAAAACAATTTTCCCCATCGATGATTCCACCCTAACTGTCCAATATTTTATTGCTGTGAAATATTTTTATTTTTATTGCTGTGAAATATTTTTATTTTTATTGCTGTGAAATATTTTTATTTTTTATTCACTGATTTCACTGATTTTTTGACAGTTTTGGTGGTTTTTCACTGATTTTTTGACAGTTTTGGTGCTTATTCTCAAAGAAATTTTACGGTGAAGTAGTCGATTTTGCATGGGATTTTCCGTAGAGAAAAGCTGTTAGGATTGATTTTCATCGATTTTGAGCCAATTTTTGATGATTTTCAGTCATTTTTGATGATTTTTGGTCATTTTTTGATGATTTTTATCAAAAAACCACGTAGGGTCAAGTAGTCGATTTTGCATGGGATTTTCCGTAAAGAAAAGCTGTTAGGATTGATTTTGATGGTTTTTCAGTTGAGTGGTCGATTTTCCGTAAAGACATGATTGTTGCAACAGAATCTAGTGCCACTGAAATATTTTTACTACTGAAATAATTTTATTTGTAGTGCCATTGAAATATTTTTACTACTGAAATAATTTTATTTGTAGTGCCATTGAAATATTTTTACTACTGAAATAATTTTATTTGTAGTGCCTCTGAAATATTTTTACTTTTTTGCCTGTTTATCACTGATTTCACTGATTTTGTGTTATTTTTGTACCATTTTGTGTCATTTTGATGGTTTTTTCAGTTGAGATTTTACAGTCAAGTAGTCGATTTTGCATGTGATTTTCCGTAAAGAAAAGCTGTTAGGATTGATTTTCATCGATTTTGAGCCAATTTTTGATGATTTTTGCCTGTTTTCAGCGACTTTTGGTCATTTTTCATCGATTTTTATCAAAAAACCACGTAGGGTCAAGTAGTCGATTTTGCATGGGATTTTCCGTAGAGAAAAGCTGTTAGAATTTTATTCAGTGTGAAATAGTTTTTGATAATATCAATCAAAATATGAAAATCCCATTGAGATTTTACGGTCACAATCAAACAATGATAAGGGTCGGGCAATCAATTTTCTTGAATTAGTGCTCGTAGGTTTCTAATTTTAGAGTTGACTTCTTTTTTCAATTCGTATTCATTACCTAATTCTTTTCGTATCCCCTCTACGATAGTATACAACGGGACGAACACACTGATGTCACTGGAAAATGAAAGAGAGTCTCTAATAGAATTCTGAATTCTTTTGATGAGTGCATATTTCTTTGGTAGCATATATTTATTGTTGTTAACTCCGTATTCTATATCCTGAAAATCAGACACAATTTGATCAGGATTTAATCCATCTGATAGTTTGATATCCTGATTTTTCAATTTTGCTATTTCAACTATGATGCTATTCATGTTTTCAGAATTCATTATTCTATAACATGACATATCTCTAATTGAAAAATATGACGCATTAGACATAACTAAATTGAACTTTTTGTCCGCTCTTTTTTGAAATAGCCGTCTTGGTTATTCCCTCTGCAACTCTTCGTACTGAGGATCCACAGATATCGAAAAATTTACCGGCTTCATTCATAGATGAAAATATTTTTTCTTCATTAGTTATTCTATTCAAAGATTTCACTGGTTTCGCTTTTTTCGAGTATTTCCCAGTCCTTCCTCGTTTGGAATTCTCACTCTGTGTGATAGCTTGCAGATTTGATAAAGAATTATTCTTTCGATTAGAATCCTTGTGATCAATAACAAAACCATCATCGATCAATCCATTGAAACATTCAAATACTATTCTGTGATTGAGATAAGTTTTCTTTTCTTTTCCCCCACCAACAGTAAACACCAAATACCCCATACCATTGTCAGCACCAACTGGGTTCTTCAGTCTACGGTTTCTTACAACACCATCATTGGATCCTTCATAATTTGTAATCAAGGGATGCTGTCTGAATTCTTGGTTCATTCGTATACATAATACTATTGTTTGTCTAATTCATTGTTTGGTTCAATAATGAACCTTTCATTGTAGTCTTGAGGGGTTCTTATGATTTTTTCAAGGACGTTGTCAGCGTCAGGGTCAAAATTTCTGATTGATTGTCCATTTTTTATTCTTTTATCATAATAACGCTTCAATTCCCTGTATCGCTTACCACCGCAATTTAGACATAATCGTGATTTTCCCCTGACCCCAACCCCACATCGAATACAGGGTAACAGACCAAGGCTTCCACGACGAAAGCTTTGCATATGATACCCACAGAACTCATTTCTGCATGATTTGTTACACGGGATTACTGATCCAATCATAAGCCATTTGCAGTGATTCATTATACATAAATCTTTCATTTAAATGCTTGTTTTAATTATAGTATGGAGGAGTTCGAGAGATTATCGAAAATTAAGCCCTGGAAAAGTGTTCAATTCAATCTTGATAGAGTTTCTGATACACCAAAGAATAAAATTCTTGATAGAACCTTGATTAGTAAAATCAGAGACTGTTTTAATGAATTCAAGCGTGATGGGGCATCTCACTGTTGGTCAACATTTCGAATTGATGGTGTTGTTGACGCTACCATGAATGATGAAAAAGCAGCAGTGATAATCTCAAATCTTGGGGAAGAAAGAAATTTTTTTCGAATAAAATTCCTTATCCGTGATGATGGAAAATGGATCATTAGGGACAAATACGAGCCTATTCTCAAGGACAAAAAAACTGTCACTGTGACTCAGGATTCAAAACCAGGAATTTTGACTGGAATTGACAAACCCTACTACGAAAGATCTTATCCTGTCACAGCAGTTGTTTACGGGATATATCCGCTCAATGACAAACCTGATATTGCAAAACTAGCACCCATGAAATATTCGACAGGGCTTAATTGTGTAGCAACACGAATAATGGAACACTTCACAAATGCGTCCCGGGGAAATAAACTAACTGATCTAAGACGAAAAAAAATAACCGAATGGGAACTGACAGTGAAACAGCATGGGGCAACAATTCAGGATATAGCTAAATTAGAAACATCATTGAGATTTCCAATATCAGTAACGACAATCGCCGGTGAAGTATTATACGAATCGAAATATAAATCAAAAGGAGCCCCAATACAGATTATTGATCATAACGAACATGCGTGGTCATCTGCAGTAACAATATTTCCACGGGATAGAACTGTAAAATATATGTTTGGAACAGAAGAGTTTTTTTCAGAGCAGAAATTATTTGATGCTATTTACCATTTGAGTAAAAACGATCCTGTGTCAATGTGGCTATTTCATAGTACTTCAGACGAGGAATGTAGATTTGATCAGCTTGTAAGGCCCAACGGAGAATTGTACCGTACTGAAGAACTGCATAATCAAATGAAAAAACTAGCTAGTGAGTTTTCTGGGGAGGGGGAAGAAAACGATCAATTATTAGCAAACTGTTTTACACTACCATCAATTGCAGCACATTTTGCTAGGAGGAAAAACGCGTGGAAACTAACACGAAGTGAGTTTTTATCAGATGTCAAATTATCTTGTCTTGAATACAGCCATGGAGGATTATGGAATACAAAATACGACCCTGAAACCGTTATTTCAGTTGATATGATTGCGTGTTATCCAGGAAGTTTTCTTGGGTATGGAGAATGCGAGAAATATTTCAAACGATTTGGACACCCCACACACGAAATGACCCGTGTTGCTATTAATGGACCACTGCCTGATTTCGATTTAACCGGATTCGCTTGTGTAGTATCATTTGAAATGGCTGAAGGACTTCATCCGTGTAGTTATCTTTGGATTGGTAAACACATGTCTGAAAAACACTGGATGCCAATAGTGTTATTACGGTATATGCTTGATTGTAAGATGTTAAAATCATTAATTGTCAGTGAAGCAATTATATCCTACCGAGCACAGAAATCAGTCTGGTTACCACAACCTGATCTAGAAAAAATAATTAGCGAAGAGCGAAAACTGTTTCCTGATTTTAATGAACAACAAATCATGAATTGGTCCAAACAGTTATTTGAAATCAGAAACAATGAAGCAAAAAATCTTGGACGAAGAATAATCGGTAAATTCACTCAGGGTGGCAAATACGACAATACGAGATATTCTTCACGATTGATTATAGACAATGCTGAATACGATTTTGTAATCGCGGATTTAACGAATAAAGGCTTATATGTCAATCGTAAGGACGCATTTATGTCCGATGGAACCAAATTGGGTACAATTGTTACTTACAATGATGGATACAATCCGCAGTACACACATTTGAGAGCTTCTATGCTTGGTTATGCTTCTATTAATTTATTTTCAATGATCAATAGATTTCCTAACACCGCAGTTAGAGTCGCCACTGATTCATTTTACATAAATAGCAAAATGGCTGATTTTAAGGCTACTGGCAACGAGAATTGGGGGTCATGGAGAATTAAGAAAGAAATGATTCATGATTATATTCAATCAGCTGATGTTACCATTGAAAATAATTATTTAGAAAGCAATCAGTGTTCAGAATTTTCTAATGCACCACCGATTTCTGATCCAATATGCCGGTATAAAACAGTTTATTTAAACGGCTGTGGTGGGTCAGGAAAAACAACCCGTGCAATTGAGTTATATCGTGTTTCAAAATCAAATATGATTGTACTAACACCGACTCACAGACTTGCAAGAGAAATGATACAGAGAGGGGTAAATGCCTGCACTTATCATAGTTTTTTTCCGATGGAAGGGAGATAAATGGACTCCTGAGCGTATGGGAGAGAAATTTATTCCTGAAATCATGATTTGGGATGAAATAGACAGTGCCATTAGATGTATTAAAAATATTTCTTGAGTGGTTGTTATTAAAAACTACAAAAATCGTCATGTGCGGTGATCACGGCCAACCACCACCATTTGTCGGTGCATCCCCCCATGAATGGCTAAAGGGGTTTGCAGACTATTATGAAGAAATTGATACTGATCATAGATCACTTGATGAAAAATTAAAAGAATTTAAGAAACTAATTAGATTACAACCGGATAGAATCCAGTGTGAAATAGCCCGTGAAATAATTTCAGAAACTCCAGTGAATGAGTTTTGGGAAGCATGGAGACCAAATGATTTGATAATTGCAAGTAGAAAAATAGTCAGAGACACACTTCAGATGAAGTTATTTGAATTGCATAAACAAAAATTTGCAACACTTCCAGTGCCTCTTTGTTATAGGCCATCGGACACACGAAAACAGAACATTGAAGTTGATATTCCAGGACAGCGTGAAAAACAAATTCTCGTATTAAATGATATTGTGCTGGTTGATATCAATGTCGTTGAAGATGCATTGCGTGCTAATAAATCCCCGTGGACGCTAGGATACGCAGCAACAATACACTCTTCACAGGGATTGACTATATCAGATACAATTGTTTGGATGGTAGATAATCGCATCAAATGGTCGAATTTAGTCTATCTCGCAGTATCCAGAGTACGAAAAATAAATCAACTTCGAAGAATTGTTTTCGATGATAATGACACCACAATAGATGATATTGATATTAAAATGATTGATAAAAAACTCTCCGGTTACAAACAACAAGACAAAAAAAAACGAGAATTTGATATTGATGCTGAATTAATAATCACTTTGAAGCAACAACAGAATAATCACTGCGCAAGTTGCAATTGTATAATGCGTTGGCAGTATTCGGATAAGGATCCTCGCCAATTTACCGTTGACAGAAAAAATAATAGTCTCGGTCATGTCAGAAACAATGTGATGTTGACTTGTCTTGAGTGCAATAGACGCAACGGTGCTAGTTAAGACCCCGTGGTGGTAATTGAGTATCCTCAGGTATCACTTGTAATTGTTGTCTAGTAAATAGTCGTTGAGGGGCAGTTGAATCCAGTTTATAGATTGGAGGTCTACCCGTAGATCGTGTTATACTAGATATCTTGTGTGCAGTAACACTCCAAATAGGATCAGTAGCCCTTTTTCTGCCCCCTTCAAGCTCTCCTGGTTCGTATAAATACCTAACAGTGATATTACTACCAAGAATTGGTTCTTTAAAATCTTTTTGAATTTCCATTTCAGGTATTGACTTCTTTTTAATCGCATTGATAGGTTTCAAATTAATTGTTCTAGTAATCTCGTTATTCAGTGCAGTAATCACAGCTGGTAACCTTTTAACCCATTCACGGGATCTTTTTTCTTGGATGAATTCTTTTGCGTATTGATATCCAAATAACCGCTCAGCAAGGGTTTTATTAAACCGTTCAACAATTGCCTGATCACGATGCAGTGCAGTATGCCCCCGTCTGATAGTGACATTGTGATTTTTCATCGTTGTTAAAACAGCACCCTGAAATTTCTTGCCAGGATCAATTTGTAATAGATTTGGCCAGTGTAGAGGACCTCGTCGATAAATCCTTTCAAATGCAGAAGCCACTTCAGGTGATGATTTGTTTTTAACGGTTCTGCTTCTTTGTATCGACTTGCAATATCAACTACGGTTAATGCGTATTTGTAACCGTGGTCATGTGGCAAAAATAATAGATCAGCCTGATGAACTTCATTGGGTCTGGTTACATCAAAATGCGAGAAATTAATTTGTTCAGGCGGTGGTAGATAAATTTGCCATAGTGCCTGTTTAGATAACCAATGAGCCGCAGTGGTGTTTTTCACTTTTGCAGCGCTAGCGAGTTTATGGATTGCTGCTTTACCCTTCCAGTATCCTCTCGGAGAATAATAAATAGATTCCATGTTGTTATTAATTACCAGCACCTAACATCAATTTGCTTTTCATTGCCGATTTTATCAAAAATGAAGCGAATTTTTCTTTGAAGGATTTATCAGGAATAGCATTTAACGCATGAATTAATTTCACATCTGCTAGATGCCTGTGTTGCAGATTATTGCTTTTATAAGCAACATCATGAAGGTGACAGGCCTTATCAATGGCGTTTATTGGTTCTTCACCGGGGTTGGGCTGATTTTGATTATTGAGTCTGATATCAAGTCTTGTTCCCGGTCCACAGTAGCTATATCCTGGAAGGTGTTTTTCTCCGGGGTATTTTGCCCATGGGGTTCCAGGGAGTTTAGTTAGCTTGGCTGCGATATCACCTCCTCGTTTTTTTTTAAAGGTTCCTTGGGTTTACCAAGGGAAACAAATCTAAATTTCTTTGTACTACATTGTACGCATTTACCAGAAAGCGCTGATCGGTTATTTTTAGTTGTAATCGTCGTCAAGTCATCTGTGCCAGTACGCGCTTTACACTTCACACAATATAGATCCATAATTTATATATAACGGCATGAATATAATTGATTATTCAGCTACCCGACGAAGGGAACCTATTAAACACCATGAAATGTTGCCGAATTCAATTAGAATGATTATAATCGGACCATCTGGAAGCGGAAAGACACAACTGCTACTTAATTTGATAACGAGATGGATGAAATGGAACAAATTGTATTTAATAGCCCCGAGTGTAGACGATCAGCGATGCTATGAAGTGCTCAAGGATTTTAACGAGAAAGCAAAAGAATTTCAAATCGATGAAGATTTTATTGAGTTTATAACTGATATAGAGGAAGCCCCGAGCATTGATGCTATTGATGGAAGTATTAACAATTTAGTTGTGTATGACGATATCATGTTAGATAATCAAAAAATTCCTGCTAGAATATTTTCCCGAGGCAGGCATAAAAACACTGATGTGATATATGTCACTCAACGGTACACACAAATACCAAAAGTGATCAGAGATAATTGCAATCTGCTGTGTGTATTTAACGGCGTTGATACTCATACGCTACGAAATATTCATCAGACCTGGTGCAGCGGTGATATGAATCATAATCAGTGTAGAAATTTCTTTAGTCACGCTCAGTCAAAACCACACTGATTTGTGACAATAAATTTAGCAGACCCGAGGACACAATATCGTATCGGACTTGATAAAATATTCGGTTGAAATCATTAGCAGCAGAGAGGGTAAATCGGACGATTTTCACCGTAAACCATTAGCAGCAGAGGGGGTGAGTCACAACATCATTGCAACATTTATGATTAATCAACGAAAATGCGAATAAAGTATCACCTGCGAAATCTCATGTTTTCAGACAACAATCACTAAGGGTCTATTTGTCAAATGGAGACTTATTTTTTTTCTGGTTAAAAAATGAGATTTTGCAGGAAGGTTCTATTTGCCGTTTTAAGGGTATAATCAAAAATATCCGAAAAAGGTTGTCCGATTCACCCCCTCTGCTGCTATTGGGAGTATTGTATGTGTTAGGAGCACATTTTATTGGCTGTATTATATATTGTGGAAGCACTTTATATTTTGCGAGTACTACTGTATATTGTGGAGCATCTTATGGAAAGAATGCATATTTTGGGAATTTGTATATTATGGAGTACTTTATATTTTGGGAGACTTTTGTATTTTATGGGAGTACTTTATATTTTGAGAGACTTTTGTATATTTTGGGAGACTTGTACATTATGGGAGTACTTTTTTGGGAGTCTTGTATATTATGGGAGTACTTTATATTTTGGGAATCTTGTATATTATGGAGTACTTTATATTTTGGGAGTACTTTATATTTTGGTAGTCTTGTATATTATGGGAGTACTTTATATTTTGGGAATCTTGTATATTATGGAGTACTTTATGTTTTGGGAGTACTTTATATTTTGGGAGTCTTGTATATTATGGGAGTACTTTATATTTTGGAAGATTGTATATTATGGAGTACTTTATATTTTGGAAGACTGTATATTATGGAGTACTTTATGTTTTGAGAGACTATTGTATATTATGGGAGGTCTATATTTTGGGAGTCTTGTATATTATGGCAGGTCTTTATATTTTGGGAGTCTTGTATATTATGAGGGTACTATATATTTGTTGAAGTGTTGTATATTATGGAAGAAGTTTTTATCTTGGGAGTATTGTATATATTTGAATTATTTAATGTTCTTATGTTTATTATAGAATTACTGTACATTTTTGGAGAAGTCTTGCATATTGAAATATAATATCTTTTTGTGAACATTGTGTATTATGGAGCATGTATTTATTTTCTTTGTTCAGGAAATCATTGTACTGGGTACTTTAAGATCTCTCTAAATACTTGTTTAGTCCTATACTGATAAGGGCCTAGATTATGTCATATTTAGTCCTATACTGATAAGGGCCTAGATTATGTCACATTTAGTCCTATACTGATAAGGGCCTAGATTATGTCATATTTAGTCCTATACTGATAAGGGCCTAGATTATGTCATATTTAGTCCTATACTGATAAGGGCCTAGATTATGTCACATTTAGTCCTATACTGATAAGGGCCTAGATTATGTCATATTTAGTCCTATACTGATAAGGGCCTAGATTATGTCATATTTAGTCCTATACTGATAAGGGCCTAGATTATGTCATATTTAGTCCTATACTGATAAGGGCCTAGATTATGTCATATTTAGTCCTATACTGATAAGGGCCTAGATTATGTCATATTTAGTCCTATACTGATAAGGGCCTAGATTATGTCATATTTAGTCCTATACTGATAAGGGCCTAGATTATGTCACATTTAGTCCTATACTGATAAGGGCCTAGATTATGTCACATTTAGTCCTATACTGATAAGGGCCTAGATTATGTCATATTTAGTCCTATACTGATAAGGGCCTAGATTATGTTATATTTAGTCCTATACTGATAAGGGCCTAGATTATGTCATATTTAGTCCTATACTGATAAGGGCCTAGATTATGTCACATTTAGTCCTATACTGATAAGGGCCTAGATTATGTCATATTTAGTCCTATACTGATAAGGGCCTAGATTATGTTATATTTAGTCCTATACTGATAAGGGCCTAGATTATGTCATATTTAGTCCTATACTGATAAGGGCCTAGATTATGTCATATTTAGTCCTATACTGATAAGGGCCTAGATTATGTCATATTTAGTCCTATACTGATAAGGGCCTAGATTATGTCACATTTAGTCCTATACTGATAAGGGCCTAGATTATGTCACATTTAGTCCTATACTGATAAGGGCCTAGATTATGTCATATTTAGTCCTATACTGATAAGGGCCTAGATTATGTTATATTTAGTCCTATACTGATAAGGGCCTAGATTATGTCATATTTAGTCCTATACTGATAAGGGCCTAGATTATGTTATATTTAGTCCTATACTGATAAGGGCCTAAATTTTTCATATTTAGTCCTATACTGATAAGGACCTAGATTATGTCATATTTAGTCCTATACTGATAAGGGCCTAGATTATGTCATATTTAGTCCTATACTGATAAGGGCCTAGATTATGTCATATTTAGTCCTATACTGATAAGGGCCTAGATTATGTTATATTTAGTCCTATACTGATAAGGGCCTAAATTTTTCATATTTAGTCCTATACTGATAAGGACCTAGATTATGTCATATTTAGTCCTATACTGATAATGGCCTAGATTATGTCATATTTAGACCTATAGTGATAATGGCCTAGATTATGTCATATTTAGTCCTATACTGATAAGGGCCTAAATTTTTCGTATTTAGTCCTATACTGATAAGGACCTAGATTATGTCATATTTAGTCCTATACTGATAATGGCCTAGATTATGTCATATTTAGTCCTATACTGATAAGGGCCTAGATTATGTCTTATTTAGTCCTATACTGATAAGGGCCTAGATTATTTCATATTTAGACCTATAGTGATAATGGCCTAGATTATGTCATATTTAGTCCTATAATGATAAGGGCCTAGATTATGTCATATTTAGTCCTATACTGATAAGGGCCTAGATTATGTCATATTTAGTCCTATACTGATAAGGGCCTAGATTATGTCATATTTAGTCCTATACTGATAAGGGCCTAGATTATGTCTTATTTAGTCCTATACTGATAAGGGCCTAGATTATGTCATATTTAGACCTATAGTGATAATGGCCTAGATTATGTCATATTTAGTCCTATAATGATAAGGGCCTAGATTATGTCATATTTAGTCCTATACTGATAAGGGCCTAGATTATGTTATATTTAGTCCTATACTGATAAGGGCCTAGATTATGTCATATTTAGTCCTATACTGATAAGGGCCTAGATTATGTTATATTTAGTCCTATACTGATAAGGGCCTAAATTTTTCATATTTAGTCCTATACTGATAAGGACCTAGATTATGTCATATTTAGTCCTATACTGATAAGGGCCTAGATTATGTCATATTTAGTCCTATACTGATAAGGGCCTAGATTATGTCATATTTAGTCCTATACTGATAAGGGCCTAGATTATGTTATATTTAGTCCTATACTGATAAGGGCCTAAATTTTTCATATTTAGTCCTATACTGATAAGGACCTAGATTATGTCATATTTAGTCCTATACTGATAATGGCCTAGATTATGTCATATTTAGACCTATAGTGATAATGGCCTAGATTATGTCATATTTAGTCCTATACTGATAAGGGCCTAAATTTTTCGTATTTAGTCCTATACTGATAAGGACCTAGATTATGTCATATTTAGTCCTATACTGATAATGGCCTAGATTATGTCATATTTAGTCCTATACTGATAAGGGCCTAGATTATGTCTTATTTAGTCCTATACTGATAAGGGCCTAGATTATTTCATATTTAGACCTATAGTGATAATGGCCTAGATTATGTCATATTTAGTCCTATAATGATAAGGGCCTAGATTATGTCATATTTAGTCCTATACTGATAAGGGCCTAGATTATGTCATATTTAGTCCTATACTGATAAGGGCCTAGATTATGTCATATTTAGTCCTATACTGATAAGGGCCTAGATTATGTCTTATTTAGTCCTATACTGATAAGGGCCTAGATTATGTCATATTTAGACCTATAGTGATAATGGCCTAGATTATGTCATATTTAGTCCTATAATGATAAGGGCCTAGATTATGTCATATTTAGTCCTATACTGATAAGGGCCTAGATTATGTCATATTTAGACCTATACTGATAAGGGCCTAAATTTTTCGTATTTAGTCATATACTAATAAGGGCCTAGATTATGTCTTATTTAGTCCTATACTGATAAGGGCATAGATTATGTCATATTTAGACCTATAGTGATAATGGCCTAGATTATGTCATATTTAGTCCTATACTGATAATGGCCTAAATTTTTCGTATTTAGTCCTATACTGATAAGGACCTAGATTATGTCATATTTAGTCCTATACTGATAAGGGCCTAGATTATGTCATATTTAGTCCTATACTGATAAGGGCCTAGATTATGTCATATTTAGTCCTATACTGATAAGGGCCTAGATTATGTCATATTTAGTCCTATACTGATAAGGACGTAGATTTTTTTGTATTTAGTCATATACTAATAAGGGCCTAGATTATGTCTTATTTAGTCCAATACTGACAATGGCCTAAATTATTTCTTATTTAGTCCAATACTGAAAAAGGCCTAGATTATGTCATATTTATTCCTGTACTGATAAGGGCCTAGATTTTTCACATTTAGTCCTATACTGATTAGGGCCTAGATAATGTCATATTTAGTCCTATACTGATAAGGGCCTAGATTATGTCCTATTTAGTCCTATACTGATAAGGGCCTAGATTATGTCATATTTAGTCCGATACTGATAAAAGCCTAGATTATGTCATATTTATTCCTGTACTGATAAGGGCCTAGATTTTTCACATTTTTTTTCTTTTAAACCCAATATATTACAAACCCATAAAATTGTGGAATTATCAGACTGTATTTTTGGGAAAGAATCTTCATTTTTCTTTTATTTTTTATCTTTTATTGTTATTTTTTACAGGTAATACTAGATTTATGCACAGAAAAGAGGCTTCTTATTCGACGTATGTTAAGTGATTCAGTGAAAAAATATGGAATCACAGAGTTTCCATCCTTGTACCTTATACATCGAGATGGAAAATTTGAGAGACTTGCGGCGTAAGTTAATTTGAACTAAACAGATAGTAAGCAAAACCTTCATGCATTTCCTAATTCTTAAATTCAGCACCATTGTTTGCCCGTTATACCAGCAACTAAGAGCCAATAGGAGTTATTTTGTTGTTTATCAGTTTCTTTCAGCATTCATTTTCAGCCGTAGTTCTTTTGTGTATAATTTGGCAAAATATGATCTGCTGTCACCTAATCATGTGCTAGCAGATTTGGTCCATGCAGCTTGTTAGGGTTCAAGTAGTTAAACACCACTGACCCTGATCTGTCACTATATATATATATATATATATATATATATATATATATATATATATATATATATATATATATATATATATATATATATATATATATATATATATATATATATATATATATATGGTAGTAAATTATTGATAAGTATTCTCACATATTCTTTACATGTAGGTGGTTAATTCTTCATTGGTTAAGGATCTGTTTATTTTAGAGTTGCTTAAGTGCTTGCTGTACATTGATTTTCAGATAAAAAAAAATATTGATGATTGTGACAGAAACCGTTACATTCTTATTTATCTTTTATATTTATAGAAAAGAAACAGACAGACAAGCTTTTGTGGATGTTTTAAGAAGTTTAGTGAAAAGTTCCAAAGATGACTTACCAAAGAAGGGAAACTTGGGAGAAGAGAAATCACAGAATTATTCTGATACAGATGTAAAATACATTCAAATTAACCAGTCAGCTTACAGGTATTTTCATTGGAAATCAAAACAGATTCAAAATTCTTTAAAACATTTTAATTACACAGTGTATTTCTTGTGTTATGATGTCCGAGTGAATGTTGTTACAGTAAAGCTGAAAATGTTGTTGGTTTTAAATCCTAGAGTAAATAATAAAGACCTTGATCTAGTACATTGTGAGACGGTACAACTGGGTCTGTGTTTTTTGCTTTAAGCCCATTAAAGAGATTGCATAATACTGCTCATGACCTAGTGTATTATGTACCAGTAGGTATGGGTCAATGTTATTCGCTAAAAATCCTAAAGGTATGGGTCAATGTTATTCGCTAAAAATCCTAAAGGTATGGGTCAATGTTATTCGCTAAAAATCCTAAAGGTATGGGTCAATGTTATTCGCTAAAAATCCTAAAGGTATGGGTCAATGTTATTCGCTAAAAGTCCTAAAGAGAGTGGATGAAAAAGACCTTGTTCTGGTATATTGTGTGTTGATGGATCTGAGTGTATGGTTTTGGTTTAAAATCCTAAAGGAAGTGAATGAAATAGACCTTGATTTGGTATATTGTGTGTTGATGGATCTGAGTGTATGGTTTTGGTTTAAAATCCTAAAGGAAGTGAATGAAATAGACCTTGTTCTGGTATATTGTGTGATGACAGATCAGGGTGTAATTTGGCTGGAATATGGAATATTGTGTAACAGTGGATTATGGTCTGTATTGATATGGTATATTATGGAACAATGGTCTGTATTGATATGACACATGTGTAACAGTGGATCAAGGTCTATATTTTTCTGGTATATTGGCAAAAATCAGTAAGATCAAAAATATTTGGCCAAAAAAACTAAAATTGATATAAAAGACTAATTCATTAAATGGTAGTTAAACTTTAAAACAATTTGTAATCCTTTGTGAGTTTGAAGCAGATTGATCATTTGTAAAGTATGTAGTTAGTCATGAAAAGTCGTTTCCCTTTCTCTCACCATGATATGTACAGTCAACTCCACTTAACTGCACACGCCGGATAACTGCACATAGTCACGCCGTTCCCATTTTTTCCCAATGCTTTTCAATGGGAACAAATTTCCGATAACTGCACTTTGCTTAAGTGCACACTCTGGATAATAGCACGATAAATTTCTGCCTGTGGCACATTATTCAATACAATTTTACTCCGGTTAACTGCACAATGTATATTCATGACCAGTTATTGCCAGTCCACTGCTGTAGCGCTTCAAATAAGCCGGTAAATGCAACTTTGTAAATGATTGACATGTAAAGGATGCCTTAGGTGGTATATACATGTATATCCGTGCAAAATAGGGAGCAATAGCGTGGGAAAAATCATAGTACAGCATGAGGAACATTGCTCTAAACCATTCGGGTTTGAAATCAGGTTTGAATGATTTAAAACCCCAAAAAATTAATGGTTGGAAAGATGGAAAATGTGCAGCGGAATTCAATTTAAATGACAACATGGCAAAAAACAGGATCCACACCACTTTGGAGTTGAACGCTTTTTCTGTAACAGATGACCCATCAATGTCTGACAGCAGTTTTCGAATAACAAGCGATCAATAGAATTTCTTGGAATTCGCTATAATTCCTTGATCCATTGGTTGAATCAGTGAAATTGTGTTCGGAGGAAGGAAAACAAGCTTAACATTTAAGTAAAAGTTGAAAGAGTGGATTCTAATCATTGTTTGAATTTATTCTTCACATATATTCATGCCGTGCTGATTTAAAGCTGTACTGTATTGTACTTTGGTTAACTGCACACTCCGGTTAACTGCAATGTCTCGTGACGGGCCCGAGGGTATGCAGTTAACCTGAGTCGACTGTAATTTAATTTTGACTTGTGCTGGAATTTATTGTTTTACTAGTGATTTTAGTTCTGTGTAAGTAGGTTTATGTACTGTCATGTATGAAAAGTAACTGACTTTATCATTGTTATATTTTGACTTTTATTGCATGAATGGTTTGTGATGTACTGAGATAGGGAAGGTTTTCATAGTTGCTTTTGGGTTTATGGGTATTTATCCCTTTATGACATAGAGTGAATGGCTTTTTTGGTTTATAGGTGTTTATCCTTTTCCGACAGAGTGTATGGCTTTATTGGTTTATGGGTGGTTATCCCATTATGATATAAGAGTGTATGGCTTTTTGGTTTATGGGTGTATATCCCTTTACGACATAGAATGTATGGCTTTTTGGTTTATGGGTGGTTATCCCTTTACGACATAGAGTGTATAACTTTTTGGTTTATGGGTGTTTATCCATTTACGACAGAGTGTAAGGCTCTTTTGGTTTATGGGTGGTTATCCCTTTATGACATAGAGTGTATGGCTTTTTGGTTTATGGGTGGTTATCCCTTTACGACATAGAATGTATGGCTTTTTGGTTTATGGGTGGTTAACCATTTATGACATAGAGTGTATGGCATTTTGGTTTATGGGTGTTTATCCCACTATGATATAAGAAAGTATGGCTTTTTGGTTTATGGGTGTTTATCCCTTTACGACATAAAGTGTATGGCTTTTTGGTTTATGGGTGGTTATCCCTTTACGACATAGAGTGTATGACATTTTGGTTTATGGGTGGTTATCCCTTTATGACATAGAGTGTAAAGCTTTTTGGTTTATGGGTGTTTATCCATTTACGACATAGAGTGTATGGCTTTTTGGTTTATGGGTGTTTATCCATTTACAACATGGAGTGTATGGCTTTTTGGTTTATGGGTGTTTATCCATTTACGACATAGAGTGTATGGCTTTTTGGTTTATGGGTGTTTATCCCTTTACGACATAGAGTGTATGGCTTTTTGGTTTATTGGTGGTTATCCCTTTATGACATAGTGTAAAGCTTTTTGGTTTATGGGTGTTTATCCATTTACAACATAGAGTGTATGGCTTTTTGGTTTATGGGTGTTTATCCCTTTATGACATAGAGTGTAAGGCTTTTTTGGTTTATGGGTGGTTATCCCTTTATAACATAGAGTGTATGGCTTTTTGGTTTATGGGTGTTTATCCCTTTACGACATAGAGTGTAAAGCTTTTTGGTTTATGGGTGGTTATCCCTTTACGACATAGAGTGTATGGCTTTTTGGTTTATAGGTGGTTATCCTGTATGACAGAGTGTAAAGCTTTTTGGTTTATGGGTGTTTATCCATTTACGACATAAGAGTGTATGGCTTTTTGGTTTAAGGGTGTTTATCCATTTACGACAGAGTTTAAGGCTTTTTTGGTTTATGGGTGGTTATCCCTTTATAACATAAAGTGTATGGCTTTTTGGTTTATGGGTGTTTATCCCTTTACGACATAGAGTGTAAGTCTTTTTGGTTTATGGGTGTTTATCCCTTTACGACATAGAGTGTAAGGCTTTTTGGTTTATAGGTGTTTATCCCTTTGCGACATAAGAGTGTAAAGCTTTTTGGTTTATGGGTCTTTATCCATTTACGACATAGAGTGTATGGCTTTTTTGTTTATGGGTCTTTATCCATTTACAACATGGAGTGTATGGCTTTTTGGTTTATGGGTGTTTATCCATTTACGACATAGAGTGTATGGCTTTTTGGTTTATGGGTGTTTATCCATTTACGACAGAGTTTAAGGCTTTTTTGGTTTATGGGTGGTTATCCCTTTATAACATAGAATGTATGGCTTTTTGGTTTATGGGTGTTTATCCCTTTACGACATAGAGTGTAAGGCTTTTTGGTTTATGGGTGTTTATCCCTTTACGACATAGAGTGTATGGCTTTTTGGTTTATGGGTGGTTATCCCTTTACGACATAGTGTATGGCATTTTGGTTTATTGGTGGTTATCCCTTTATGACATAGTGTAAAGCTTTTTGGTTTATGGGTGTTTATCCATTTACGACATAGTGTAAGGCTTTTTTGGTTTATGGGTGGTTATCCCTTTATAACATAGAGTGTATGGCTTTTTGGTTTATGGGTGTTTATCCCTTTACGACATAGAGTGTAAGGTTTTTGGTTTATGGGTGGTTATCCCTTTACGTCATAGAGTGTATGGCTTTTTGGTTTATGGGTGGTTATCCCTGTATGACATAGAGTGTAAGGCTTTTTGTTTATGGTTGTTTATTCCATTACGACATAGAGTGTATGGCTTTTTGGTTTATGGGTGGTTATCCCTTTATGACAGTGTATGGCTTTTTGGTTTATGGGTGGTTATCCCTTTATGACATAGAGTGTATGGCTTTTTGGTTTATGGGTGGTTATCCCTTTATGACATAGAGTGTATGGCATTTTGGTTTATGGGTGGTTATCCCTTTATGACATAGAATGTATGGCTTTGTACTCAGTTCATGTACATATACCAAAGTTACACAATACAGCATAGCTATAAATAGAACACTTGTTAGCCATATGGTTCTATAGACATAGGCCTGCCAGTTAACTGTTACAACAGTGTAGTACATGTTACATTAAACAGCAATTTCAACTATTTTACATTTTGGTATACATCTATTATGTATAGAAACATTTAGAGGTAAAATCATTACAATTATTTTCCATGAAAGACTTTTTTTTATGTGCTATAAAATCTTGAGAGAAGTCATTCACCATTAAGCCAGTGAAGCTTTGTGATGAATCGTAGCTGCCATTTCTCATACTCAAAGTTAACCATTTCTTTGTCTAAGCCTACATCACTAAATTGCCAGAATT
The DNA here is from genome assembly GCA_029339505.1 of Unio delphinus. Lineage (NCBI taxonomy): Eukaryota > Metazoa > Mollusca > Bivalvia > Unionida > Unionidae > Unio > Unio delphinus. Next base: position 1,841,132 of record JAQISU010000238.1, on the reverse strand, counting down.
TGATAAATTATAAAAACTATATGATACCTACATCACTAAATCACCTGAATTTGATAAATTACAAAAACTCTACGATGCCTACATCACTAAATCGCCTAAATTTGATAAATTACAAAAACTCTACGATGCCTACATCACTAAATCGCCTAAATTTGATTAATTACAAAAACTCTACGATGCCTACATCACTAAATTGCCTAAATTTGATAAATTACAAAAACGATGCCTACATCAACATCAAAGCCTTTACCTATGTTACTGAAGGTTTAATAGTCTTGATTGTAATCGTGCAAACTCCAGAAAGTACTGAACAAAATCCATGGCCTCCATTTTGTTTTGTGGAAAATCCTACAACTTGAAGTTACTTTAAATAGCAGATTATGACTAGTACTTAAATAGTGATCACATGATCTGATGTAATGTTTATTCATGGCAATGAATGTAGTATCTAATAGGAAGTTTTCCCAGAAGGTGGTGCTTCAGAAACCAGCCCTGATGTTTACAGCAGGCACTCAAAAGTGCTTTAATGAGAATGGTGTAAAGAAATCAACAATTTGCATGCAAATCGTTTGGAAGAGTCAAATGGCATAGAGGTATCTAAAAGCACTCATGTGAGGTAAAGGGTTATTTCAGAGGTCTTACATAGAGAGAAATCTTTCTAGTTGGCAGCTAAACTTGTAGCAGTAAAATTCTCACTAGCGGTAATTTTAAATTAGACATGTACAGAATAGTTTATATAAGTGATCACTCATTTATTATACAAAGTTTGAGTCAAGTGAATGCATTTAAACATATTGTTCACTTGGTTCATAAATTTAATAAAAATTGAGTATTATTATTCTGTTGAACCCACAATGAAAACTCACAGATTTCTTCAATAAACACTAAGACTAAGACATTGTCATCCTGTCATATGACCATGTATGATATAACATAACAATGTCATGTGACCATGTATGATATAAGATAACAATGTTATGTATCTATGGCCGTATAAAACTTCATAATGTTTTATGATACTAGCTAGCTGCTTTTTTTTCTTCTTCAGCAGTCAGACAGTTCAGATGGCTGATCTAGTATCAGCGCTCCATTATTCCTTCCGACAGGAGATTGCCATCCATAAGTCAGTGTCTGGACCAGCATTCGAGGCTCTCAAGAAATTCATCCGAGTTCTGGCAAAAGTACTTACTTTAAGTTCGAGTCATAAGTCTGAGTTGTTCCAGTGTACAATTTAATTATAGCCAGTGCACTTTTGTTAATTGAATTTATAACTTTATTTAATAGTTAGAGATTTTGTTTCTTACATTAACAATGAAAAAAAACTCCTGTAATAAATGCAACCTTTTCTTATGTCTGACAAAAATACTTAAATCTATTCATTTATTTAAAAAAGCTAATTTATATTTTAATTCAAAGTTTCTGTCTGTAATTAGGGAGTACCCTTGTATAAATCTTGTGCCTGGGATTATTAGGGAGTACCCTTGTATAAATCTTGTGTCTGGGATTATTAGGGAGTACCCTTGTATAAATCTTGTGTCTGGGATTATTAGGGAGTACCCTTGTATAAATCTTGTGTCTGGGATTGTTAGGGAGTACCCTTGTATAAATCTTGTGTCTGGGATTATTAGGGAGTACCCTTGTATAAATCTTGTGTCTGGGATTGTTAGGGAGTACCCTTGTATAAATCTTGTGTCTGGGATTATTAGGGAGTACCCTTGTATAAATCTTGTGTCTGGGATTATTAGGGAGTACCCTTGTATAAATCTTATGCCTGGGATTATTAGGGAGTACCCTTGTATAAATCTTATGCCTGGGATTATTAGGGAGTACCCTTGTATAAATCTTGTGTCTGGGATTATTAGGGAGTACCCTTGTATAAATCTTGTGTCTGGGATTATTAGGGAGTACCCTTGTATAAATCTTATGCCTGGGATTATTAGGGAGTACCCTTGTATAAATCTTGTGTCTGGGATTATTAGGGAGTACCCTTGTATAAATCTTATGCCTGGGATTATTAGGGAGTACCCTTGTATAAATCTTGTGTCTGGGATTGTTAGGGAGTACCCTTGTATAAATCTTGTGCCTTTGATTATTAGGGAGTACCCTTGTATAAATCTTGTGTCTGGGATTATTAAGGAGTACCCTTGTATAAATCTTGTGTCTGGGATTACTAGGGAGTACCCTTGTATAAATCTTGTGCCTGGGATTATTAGGGAGTACCTTTGTATAAATCTTGTGTCTGGGATTATTAGGGAGTACCCTTGTATAAATCTTGTGTCTGGGATTATTAGGGAGTACCCTTGTATAAATGTCTGGGATTATTAGGGAGTACCCCTTGTATAAATCTTGTGTCTGGGATTTTTAGGGAGTACCCTTGTATAAATCTTGTGTCTGGGATTATTAGGGAGTACCCTTGTATAAATCTTGTGTCTGGGATTATTAGGGAGTACCCTTGTATAAATCTTGTGTCTGGGATTATTAGGGAGTACCCTTGTATAAATCTTGTGTCAGGGATTATTAGGGAGTACCCTTGTATAAATCTTGTGTCTGGGATTATTAGGGAGTACCCTTGTATAAATCTTGTGTCTGGGATTATTAGGGAGTACCCTTGTATAAATCTTGTGTCTGGGATTATTAGGGAGTACCCTTGTATAAATCTTGTGTCTGGGATTATTAGGGAGTACCCTTGTATAAATCTTGTGTCTGGGATTATTAGGGAGTACCCTTGTATAAATCTTGTGTCTGGGATTATTAGGGAGTACCCTTGTATAAATCTTGTGTCTGGGATTATTAGGGAGTACCCTTGTATAAATCTTGTGTCTGGGATTATTAGGGAGTACCCTTGTATAAATCTTGTGTCTGGGATTATTAGGGAGTACCCTTGTATAAATCTTGTGTCTGGGATTATTAGGGAGTACCCTTGTATAAATCTTATGCCTGGGATTATTAGGGAGTACCCTTGTATAAATCTTGTGTCTGGGATTATTAGGGAGTACCCTTGTATAAATCTTATGCCTGGGATTATTAGGGAGTACCCTTGTATAAATCTTGTGTCTGGGATTATTAGGGAGTACCCTTGTATAAATCTTATGCCTGGGATTATTAGGGAGTACCCTTGTATAAATCTTGTGTCTGGGATTGTTAGGGAGTACCCTTGTATAAATCTTGTGTCTGGGATTGTTAGGGAGTACCCTTGTATAAATCTTGTGCCTTTGATTATTAGGGAGTACCCTTGTATAAATCTTGTGTCTGGGATTATTAAGGAGTACCCTTGTATAAATCTTGTGTCAGGGATTATTAGGGAGTACCCTTGTATAAATCTTGTGCCTGGGATTATTAGGGAGTACCCTTGTATAAATCTTGTGTCTGGGATTATTAGGGAGTACCCTTGTATAAATCTTGTGTCTGGGATTATTAGGGAGTACTCTTGTATAAATCTTGTGTCTGGGATTATTAGGGAGTACCCTTGTATAAATCTTGTGTCTGGGATTATTAGGGAGTACCCTTGTATAAATCTTGTGTCAGGGATTATTAGGGAGTACCCTTGTATAAATCTTGTGTCTGGGATTATTAGGGAGTACCCTTGTATAAATCTTGTGCCTGGGATTATTAGGGAGTACCTTTGTATAAATCTTGTGTCTGGGATTGTTAGGGATGATCCTTGATGTATAAAAATTCTGCATGTTATCATGGAGGACCTCTGTATAAAAATTCTGCCTGTAATCATGGAGGACCTCTGTATAAAAATTCTACCTGTAATCATGGAGGACCTCTGTATAAAAATTCTGCCTGTTATCATTGAGGACCCCTGTATAAAAATTCTGCCTGTAACCTTGGAGGACCTCTGTATAAAAATTCTGCCTGTTATCATTGAGGACCCCTGTATAAAAATTCTGCATGTTATCATTGAGGACCTTAAAAAAAGGCTTCTGTCTGCGAATGTATTGTTAAAGTTGTTGTGTTGTATATAATTATTACTACACTGCTTTTTTAATCCTACCATGGCAACAGTTCAATATAGTCGTCACTTTTGCATCCCTATTCACAGGTAAGTAGGTACAGATTCTTAATTCAAGGTCAGTGTGAAATTTATGTTTGAAAAATTAAACTAAACATTGAAGTATTTTACTTCCTAGCTAATAAAGTTAAGCGTGACAAAAAAGGATTTGCTGTGCTAATTATTAGGACCCTAGATAAGTTAGTTTTATAAAAACCACATTTTCTGTCTGTCCATCAATTCAGTCTTGCAACCACCTAAGTTCTACAACCTTTGTACTTAGATATGATATGTTACTTGAACTTCCAATTACATACAGATATCATTTGGTATTTGAATTGCCTATTACATACAGATACCATTTGGTATTTGAATGGCCTATTACATACATATATCATTTGGTATTTGAATGGCCTATTACATACAGATATCATTTGGTATTTGAATTACCTATTACATACAGATACCATTTGGTATTTGAATGGCCTATTACATACAGATATCATTTGGTATTTGAATGGCCTATTACATACAGATATCATTTGGTATTTGAATGGCCTATTACATACAGATACCATTTGGTATTTGAATGGCCAATTACATACAGATATCATTTGGTATTTGAATGGCCTATTACATACAGATACCATTTGGTATTTGAATTGCCTATTACATACAGATACCATTTGGTATTTGAATGGCCTATTACATACAGATATCATTTGGTATTTGAATGGCCTATTAGACATAGATACTTTGTGGTACTTGAATTGCCTATTACCTGTAGATATGTGGTATTTCAGTTGCCTATTACAGGTCGATACCATTTGGTACTTGTACTATCTATTACATACTGTCTATTACATACAGATACCATCTGGTACTTGAATTGCCTATTACTTGCATAGACAACTTGGTACTTGAATTGCCTATTACTTACATAGACAACTTGGTACTTGAATTGCCTATTACTTACATAGACAACTTGGTACTTGAATTGCCTGTTACTTACATAGACAACTTGGTACTTGAATTGCCTATTACTTACATAGACAACTTGGTACTTGAATTGCCTATTACTTACATAGACAACTTGGTACTTGAATTGCCTATTACTTACATAGACAACTTGGTACTTGAATCGCCTATTACTTACATAGACAACTTGGTACTTGAATTGCCTATTACTTACATAGACATCTTGGTACTTGAATTGCCTATTACTGACATAGACATCTTGGTACTTGAATTGCCTATTACTTACATAGACAACTTGGTACTTGAATTGCCTATTACTTACATAGACAACTTGGTACTTGAATTGCTTATTACTTACATAGACATCTTGGTACTTGAATTGCCTATTACTTACATAGACAACTTGGTACTTGAATTGCCTATTACTTACATAGACAACTTGGTACTTGAATTGCCTATTACTTACATAGACAACTTGGTACTTGAATTGCCTATTACTTACATAGACAACTTGATACTTGAATTGCCTATTACTTACATAGACAACTTGGTACTTGAATTGCCTATTACTTACATAGACAACTTGGTACTTGAATTGCCTATTACTTACATAGACATCTTGGTACTTGAATTGCCTATTACTGACATAGACATCTTGGTACTTGAATTGCCTATTACTTACATAGACAACTTGGTACTTGAATTGCCTATTACTTACATAGACAACTTGGTACTTGAATTGCCTATTACTTACATAGACATCTTGGTACTTGAATTGCCTATTACTTACATAGACAACTTGGTACTTGAATTGCCTATTACTTACATAGACAACTTGGTACTTGAATTGCCTATTACTTACATAGACAACTTGGTACTTGAATTGCCTATTACTTACATAGACAACTTGATACTTGAATTGCCTATTACTTACATAGACAACTTGGTACTTGAATTGATTATTACGTACAGATACCAATTGATATTTGAACTGCTTATTACAGGTAGATACCATTTGGTACTCAAATTGCCTTTTAAATAGAGACCACTTTTTACTTGAATTGCCCATTACATGTAGATTTGATTTGATGCTTGAACTGCCTATGACATACAGATACCATTTATTACTTGAATTGCCAATTAGAGGTAGATACCATTTGGTATTTGAATTGCCTATTACATACAGATACCATTTGGTACTTGAATTGCCTATTACATACAGATACCATTTGGTATTTGAATTGCCTATTACATACAGCTACCATTTGGTATTTGAATTGCCTATTACAAGTAGATACCATTTGCTGCTGGAATTGCCTATTACCTACAGATAACATTTGGTATTTGAATTGCCTATTACATACAGATACCACTTGGAACTTGAACACCCTATTACCGGCAGATGCACTTTACAAGTTTCATCTTTTCAGGTCCAGTTTAGATGGAGTTGTTGCCCTTTCTCCTTTAAATTTAAATCTTCACTAAAGCAAATCCAACCAACATGTTTTGAGGCCTTTTGGTATTATATTGTCTTTTAGATATTGATGTGCCATAGAGTTTACACATGTAACATATAACTTCATGACTGCATGTGACTTGCTTATATTTTTAAACAGGGAAAATATTCTCAATACAAAAAAATTATTGGACAGATGAAAAAAATTTAATATTAATAAAGAAGTCATAACGTGTGAAAAATTACTGACAATGTTACAAAAATATTACAAAGCAGTCTTCCTTGTTTTGGTCATCAGGGAGAAGAATTAGTAGTAATAATCGTTTCATTATTGTTATCAATATTAGCCTGTTTGTTTGATTAGGATTTTTCATGTAGCTTTAACAATTTTTCAATCATATCGCTACGATGTCTGCTGTGAGGCAGTTTATAGTGATGTCTAACACTGAGGCATCATGCCGCAAACATGTAGCATGACCCAGTCACATTATCCTGACACCAGGCCGACCAGTCCTAACACTAACCTCTTAATGCTGAGCGTCAAGTGAGGCAGCTGTTAGTACCATTTTTGTAAGTCTTTGGTATGACTCGGCCGGGGATCGAACCCAGGACCTCCTGCTTCCGCGGCGAATGCTCTAACCACTAGGCCATTGGAGCAGTCATTATTAGCCTGAGTATTACAATAATGTTTAAAGTGGTATTGCAGAGTTGTGATAATTTTATGTTGTTAAGACAGTTTTAATTTTGGATCAGTCAATCCTAACATTTCCAGTTTTGTTAAGAATTTTGAATCTTGTTCATTGAATAATGCTAGCACAATGCTTTTCAGTATTTCCCTGGCAGAGAGCATGTGAGAAATTTTATATGGAGGGTGTCCACTTGGCTGAACAGTCTACTTGAGATTTCGGGAGAAGGCTGGCTTGAAAAGATAGATAGTTTTCAGGTAAGTCTTCCAAAGTGAGGATTGACCAGATGTGTGAAGATTGACCAAGTGTGTGTGAGGATTAATCAGCTGTGTGTAAGGATTGATGAGTTGTGTGTGAAGATTGACCAAATGGATGTGAGGTTTGTCCAAATTGGTGAGGTTTGGCCAAATGCATGTGAGGATGGACTAAGTGTGTGTTAGGAGTGACCAAATTTGTGTGAGGTTTGACCAAATGGGTGTGAAGATTGACCGGTTGGGTGTAAAGATTGACCAGATGCGTAAACGTTGCTGCTTGGTATTGCCTCATCTCAGATTTCATTTCTGGAACATGGTTATAGTCACAATTTTTAAGCTTTCCTCTTGGCTTATTCGATGCTTGTAAAATATTTTGCATAATCAGCATACAACGAATGAAGTTTTATTTGCATCAACAAGTTTTGATTGACAAGTTTATCAGGTATGTTTCAATATTATCTTGCATATAATAGGAAATTTTTATATTTGTATGCATGTTTGCTTTTGTCTGTGTTATATTTGTATGCATGTTTGCTTTTGTCTATGTTATATTTGTATGCATGTTTGCTTTTGTCTGTTATATTTGTATGCATGTTTGCTTTTGTCTATGTTATATTTGTATGCATGTTTGCTTTTGTCTATGTTATATTTGTATGCATGTTTGCTTTTGTCTTGTATGCATGTTTGCTTTTGTCTGTTATATTTGTATGCATGTTTGCTTTTGTCTATGTTATATTTGTATGCATGTTTGCTTTTGTCTATGTTATATTTGTATGCATGTTTGCTTTTGTCTATGTTAATTTGTATGCATGTTTGCTTTTGTCTGTTATATTTGTTTGCATGTTTGCTTTTGTCTATGTTATATTTGTATGCATGTTTGCTTTTGTCTATGTTATATTTGTTTGCATGTTTGCTTTTGTTTATGTTATATTTGTATGTATGTTTGCTTTTGTCTATGTTATATTTGTATGCATGTTTGCTTTTGTCATATTTGTATGCATATTTGCTTTTGTCTATGTTATATTTGTATGCATGTTTGCTTTTCTCTGTTATATTTGTATGCATATTTGCTTTTGTCTATGTTATATTTGTATGCATGTTTGCTTTTGTCATATTTGTATGCATATTTGTTTTTGTCTATGTTATATTTGTATGCATGTTTGTTTTTGTCTATGTTATATTTGTATGCATGTTTGCTGTTTATGTTATATTTGTATGTATGTTTGCTTTTGTCTGTTATATTTGTATGCATGTTTGCTTTTGTCTATGTTATATTTGTATGCATGTTTGCTTTTGTCTATGTTATATTTGTATGCATGTTTGTTTTTGTCTGTTATATTTGTTTGCATGTTTGCTGTTTATGTTATATTTGTATGTATGTTTGCTTTTGTCTATGTTATATTTGTATGCATGTTTGCTTTTGTCTATGTTATATTTGTATGCATGTTTGCTTTTGTCTATGTTATATTTGTATGCATGTTTGCTTTTGTCTATGTTATATTTGTATGCATGTTTGCTTTTGTCTGTTATATTTGTATGCATGTTTGCTTTTGTCTGTTATATTTGTGTGCATGTTTGCTGTTTATGTTATATTTGTATGCATGCTTGCTTTTGTCTGTTATATTTGTATGCATGTTTGCTTTTGTCTATGTTATATTTGTATGCATGTTTGCTTTTGTCTATTATATTTGTATGCATATTTGCTTTTGTCTATGTTATATTTGTATGCATGTTTGTTTTTGTCTATGTTATATTTGTATGCATGTTTTCTGTTATCTGTTATATATTTGTATGCATGTTTGCTTTTGTCTATGTTATATTTGTATGCATGTTTGCTTTTGTCTGTTATATTTGTTTGCATGTTTGCTTTTGTCTATGTTATATTTGTATGCATGTTTGCTTTTGTCTGTTATATTTGTATGCATGTTTGCTTTTGTCTATGTTATATTTGTATGCATGTTTGCTTTTGTCTATGTTATATTTGTATGCATGTTTGCTTTTGTCTATGTTATATTTGTATGCATGTTTGTTTTTGTCTATGTTATATTTGTATGCATGTTTGCTTTTGTCTATGTTATATTTGTATGCATGTTTGCTTTTGTCTATGTTATATTTGTATGCATGTTTGCTGTTGTCTGTTATATTTGTATGCATGTTTGCTTTTGTCTATGTTATATTTGTGTGCATGTTTGCTGTTTATGTTATATTTGTATGCATGTTTGCTTTTGTCTGTTATATTTGTATGCATATTTTCTTTTGTCTATGTTATATTTGTATGCATGTTTGTTTTTGTCTATGTTATATTTGTATGCATGTTTTCTGTTATCTGTTATATATTTGTATGCATGTTTGCTTTTGTCTATGTTATATTTGTATGCATGTTTGCTTTTGTCTATGTTATATTTGTATGCATGTTTGCTTTTGTCTATGTTATATTTGTATGCATGCTTGCTTTTGTCTGTTATATTTGTATGCATGTTTGCTTTTGTCTGTTATATTTGTATGCATGTTTGCTTTTGTCTATGTTATATTTGTGTGCATGTTTGTTTTTGTCTATGTTATATTTGTATGCATGTTTGCTTTTGTCTATGTTATATTTGTATGCATGTTTGCTTTTGTCTATGTTATATTTGTATGCATGTTTGCTTTTGTCTACATGTAAAAAGTGGGAGAGTGTTCTTTACTTTGTGTAATGTGAATATGTCTACATGTAAGATATAAAGGGAGGTAATAAGTATTTCTAAATGTTAGAGATTGCTCATTGACGATGGCATGTCTTTTATAATGCTATATATGAGTGTGAAAAAAAGGAAGAAGGGAAATGGAATTGGTGAAGAGTTGTTGGTAAAAAAAATTCACCGGGCTGCATAGCACACTTACTGTCTATACTCTATAGTGTACTGTACTAAATCAAAGCATATTGTTTGTTCCTAAAAATAAAGATATGAAATAAGTTTGTTTTATTCATCCTTTTTAACTGTTACATATATTTAATATGTCATTTATATTTATTTTTATTTTTTGTTTATTTGTTAGATTTAAATTTGGCATTTAAAGTTTTAAGATTCGTTCATTGAAGGGGGGGGGGGTGACCTTTACTTTACCGAGTAAACACCAGCTGTTGACCTCATTTCTGACCTGGCTTCAGAGTTGTAAACAAGCTTTTAAAATGATTGGCTGGCTCCAAGGACAAAATGGAGCTTTTTTATAAACATCTTTCTATTTTAGTTGGGTCATAAGATGTGTACGTGTAAATTTGATCAGATAGTGTCTAGAAGATCACGTGACCCCTTGTTTACGTAAAATACAGAGGTATAAACCATGTTTTGGGAGCGAGTTATTCAGTAGAAGTTTGGGCTTTTAGAATATTAAGTTGTGTCTTTTTGAGTTATTATAAATGACCTTGTACTGGAAATTGTGTCAATTCGTTTGGATCAAGAGGAATTATTTTATTATTTATCTGGGAAAGAGTTGTGCTCATAGAGATTTTATTAACAAGAACTGACTAAATCAAGTGACATCGTCTTCCATCTTTGATACTTCGCTGGAATTTGAACTTAGAACTATTTGGACATTTTATTACCAGGACTTTTACCATTTCTCTAATGGATAATATTTTGAATTATTTTTTATTAATTTTGGAATTGATTCTTAAAACTGGAAGTTATTTTTTTCTTTTCTGAAAAAAAATATTTGTACTCAATAAATTGTTTATTAAATTTTACAAGCTTGTTATTTTCACTCTTTCTATGTTACAGTTTATTCGAGAAATCATTGCATTGGTAATTTCAATTTCATGATTTCTGAATTATGCCTAAGCACGTAACATTAACCATTCCTCACTTTTCCTGATAACATTTTTGCAACTGGTCCATTGATATTTGATTTTTGCAACTGGTCCATTGATATTTGATTTTTGCAACTGGTCCATTGATATTTGATTTTTGCAACTGGTCCATTGATATTTGATTTTTTCAACTGGTCCATTGATATTTGATTTTTGCAACTGGTCCATTGATATTTGATTTTTGCAACTGGTCCATTGATATTTGATTTTTCAGTATAATGTTGGACACGCAAGCGACTACCGGCATAGCTTTTTGATTGATCTAATTGATACTACAAAGGGATGTAATCCATATTATCTCGAGCGTTCTATGATTATTTATAAAATAATGTAGATAATGCTTTCTACTGAATCACCCAAATCATGTTTCTAATTGTATTTGACAAAGTTTCTCAAATAAATATGGTTTAAACTAAACTAAAATCAGATATATATGGTTGATGGACTACTGGTACTCATAGATCATCAGTGATCCATTTTTAGTTTCGCAAATCAGTTTAAAGCAAATTGTAATGTCAACGCTTCACCTATATTCATTCTTAACCAGCTGACGTTTCGGTCTCTCTTTGATTATACCAGTAGTTGATAAATTGGTCTTTGGTTTCGAACAACAATCAAAGCCAGTTGCAGCAATTGTTTAAACCTTGATATTAGCCTCGGCTACTGATAATAGTTACCATATTGCTGGTACCCCATTGTTCTTTATCATTAATCCACATCAATTACGCTACCCAATTTTAATATCAATGGAATTAAGAACCACATGAAATGATGCCCACTCCCTTCTCTGGATGTAAATAATGAATTTAGCCAGGGGCATTGTTTTCATTGCTATAGTACGGGCACATTTTAATGAGTTCGGTAGATTTTGATCAATGTTTTCAGTTCTAATCATTCATTTAAATATCCCCGTACAAATCATACAACTTATTTCACAATGCATCCCGTCAAATCATGCAAGTCTTACACAGCGGCTTTTAAACTGGAAGTTGTAAAGTTCTCTAAAGAAAGGTGGGGATATTACTGTTCACAGGAAATATGTTGTAAGTGAAAAATGTGTCCGGCTTTGGCATAAAGCTAAGGTTGCATTATGCACTACACAACAACCCCCCCCCCCCCCAAAAAAAAACGAAGAAAGCAAATCATAGCTTCAAAGCAAGATGTATTAATATTGAGGATAAATTAGAAGAATATGTCTTGACACAGTGTGCCGTGTGTCATGGAATGAACTCTGTTGATCTCAGACTCAAGTCAAAGGAAATCACAATGGAATTGAAAGTTTTAGTGGAAGTATGTCATGGTGTTATAGGTTCATGCAAAGAAGGGGACTTAGTATAAGACAACGCACTACTTGTTGCAATGGATATCATAATTAAAACAAATATGGTTTAAACTAAATTAAAATCATATTTAGTGTGTGCACGCAAGAGAGAGAGTGAGAGATGAAAAAATTGTCAGTGTACAAGACCGTTCTTTTGTTCAAGGCGGCTTTTATTTGTAGCTTTTGCAAAAAGAAAAAAAATTATTTTGAGTTATGATTGGGATAATCCTCATGTATTATGAGCCTACTATATTCTATTATTAATAAATACCTCTAAATCAACAGTTCATTTTTGTTTTAATTACGATGTACATTGTCACAACAACCACATGGCTATGCAGTGTTATTTAAACGGTAATTAAACATACTTACCGCTTTGGCTATAATTGAAACCAGATTGAGGGCAAGAATCTACAGAATATTTCAAATCAGTGAGGCTACCAGTAGGGAAATGAGACTCTTTTTTAGGGAAATGAAAATCTGTCAATATTCTATTGAAGCTGTTGTCCATACAAAATTTGTTATCAGGACAAGAGATCATACCTATTACTTTGTATTTGAACCTGCCAATAAAGATAATAGTGGGGTATATCGTTAATAGATTAGAAATAAAATGTTAATTATATCCATGTCCAAACAGAACAAGCACTTAAAAAAAGTATATGTATATATTCAATTCGATTTAATGGAGTCCGATTTTTCAAACTTGATATAAAATGACAAGTTTTTTTAATAGGTTACGTTCGTAACTACAGGTAATAAAATGAGCTACAACATGGATGTGCTTTCAATTATAATAAAGCAAGCATGGGCTGTTTATTCAGCTGTGTCAATTGATAACAGAATATAGCAGTGATTTGTTCAGAAGTATAATCACAAGCATTTTAGCATTGGTAATGCAATTTCATGATTTCTGGTAATATGGAATATCATACAATGATACCATTACTTGTGTAAAATATGAAGCCAAGATATTGACCTGGCCTCGTCTTATACTCTGAATCAACTTATATATGGATGAAGTATGGAAAATGTACAAAATTGGTGAATTCGACTTATACTCCACATCGACTTATAGGCCGGAAAATACGGTATATGGAATAACAGTAATTTCATTAACATAGAAATAGACATTGTTTTATATTAATTGTTTCAAAGATTTTATATCATTAACCCTAATCCAGTTTTGTTTTTAAGGTCATATCTGTGACTAATTTTGTTATTATCAGTGGATCATCCCTTTGGCTTTTAAACATTATTGAAATTCTCTATCATTACTGTTTCAATTTGTTTTGTCTTGTAGACTGAAGATACATTTCTACCAGATAAAATCCAGTGGACGGCATGTCGTGGCAGTGAGATACGTTACCGTGGTTACCCCTGTGGTTTATGGACACTGTTTCACACACTTACTGTCAGCTTCTTTGATACAACTAGAGGTAGTAAGTAGTGGTTTTAAACATCATCACAACTCAGATGGGAATAAAATCTATTGTTAGGCATCTTCAGATTGCAGTCCTGCCATCCCTTATGATTTGGCTGTAAATGTTACGGAGATTACCCTGAAAATACGGACTCAATGAATGAAAGCTCAAGTTATGGAAATTGTTGCAGTAAAATCTGCTGTCCTTTCAGTGTTTGATTAAGATCCTGGTTTTATATTAGATTCAGGGAACCAGGCTAACTTTACACCTCAGCCATTTTGAACTGCAAATATTCTTTTATGTACGATCGTCCTGTTGCTTAGTGAATTTTCTAGAAATGGCTTTCAACTAGTGATACATGTTCAGACTGAAAGGAACACTAGGCCTCTTAAAAAGATTTAAACCAGAAATAAAATTTTTCCATTTATTTATGTAATTCTCTACAAATTATAATTAGACTTATATATTAAATATTGTAGGCCGGTAGTGATTATATTTTGCAGAAGATAACACTATTCCATAAATTACTGAGATTTGATGAGTCGGCAGATCATGTGTTCCCATGATGCAATCATAAATGCCAACCATTACGCTTTTGGCATAATCTTTACACTTTTTCACTAAATTATGAATTACGCGTAAACATAAATGTATTACACTTTTTTGGTATATCCACCTTTAAAAAAATAAAGTATTTGTTTTCTCGTTTTTATTAACATTCCATTAATTCCACAGACCGTATTTTAGAAAAGATGGCTTCTACATAACTACAATATGAGTCCACTTGTTCATGGACTTCCGTGCCCTCTCCTAACAGTATCATGTTCTATTTATAGCAGACCTGGTTCTACTTTCAAACTTTCTACCTCGAATTCAATTTATAACATCTGTATGGCTTAATGAGGAGAGAACAGACTGGTTTTCTAATTTTAATTTTTACGAGCAGAGTTTTTGTTCTAATTCATATTTACTGCTGAACCAGTTTAGAGTTATTTGGCATTTAAAAGTTTTAATTTAGTTGATGCATATATGAGGAAAAATATAACCTTTCAAAAATTTCATAGATGGATTAGAAAATTGAGGAAAAAAAGAATACAAAAATAATAGGATCCTCTGAAGACACGAGTGGAGCATCACCTGACATCTATTTCAGGTCGTGTGGACAAAATGTAATATTTGGTGCTAAAAGTCTTAAGATGATTTCAAGTTGATGTGTGTGTAAAGCTAAAAGTGCTACATATGAAAACTTGAAACAATAAAGAATATTAAAAGACGAGGGGGGCAAATAAATAATTGTTTATTGAAATTTTAGCATGCTATATGTGGTTTACTTTTTTTCTGCCTGGATTCTGCTTTTTGGGTTGAACATTTGCAAGTTGAATCTGCTTTCGAGATATATTCAGAACTGTATCCTGTTGCTTTGTGTATTAACAATGTGTTTAAGACCTGACAACAGAAACGTGCAACAGTTAAAAGGTGTTCATATTTCATATTTTGAAATTTAAAAAAGGCAATGTAATTTTAAAATAATTACTTATGCATTGTGTGCAGTTAAAAAAATGTGATAAGGATTAAGCCCAATGTAAGAATGTGATAAGGATTAAGCCCAATGTAAGAATGTGATAAGGATTAATCCCAATGTAAGAATGTGATAAGGATTAAGCCCAATGTAAAAATGTGATAAGGATTAAGCCCAATGTAAGAATGTGATAAGGATTAAGCCCAGTGTAAAAATGTGATAAGGATTAAGCCCAATGTAAAAATGTGATAAGGATTAAGCCCAATGTAAAAAATGTGGTAAGGATTAAGCCCAATGTAAAAATGTGATAAGGATTAAACCCAATGTAAGAATGTGATAAGGATTAAGCCCAGTGTAAAAATGTGATAAGGATTAAGCCCAATGTAATAATGTGATAAGGATTAAGCCCAATGTAAGAATGTGATAAGGATTAAGCCCAATGTAAAAATGTGATAAGGATTAAGCCCAATGTAAAAATGTGATAAGGATTAAGCCCAATGTAAAAATGTGATAAGGATTAAGCCCAATATAAAAATGTGATAAGGATTAAGCCCAATGTAAGAATGTGATAAGGATTAAGCCCAATATAAAAATGTAGTAAGGATTAAGCCCAATGTAAAAATGTGATAAGGATTAAGCCCAATGTAAAAATGTGATAAGGATTAAGCCCAATGTAAAAATGTGATAAGGATGAAGCCCAATGTAAGAATGTGATAAGGATTAAGCCCAATGTAAGAATGTGATAAGGATTAAGCCCAAAAAGTTTACCACAATGCAATAAATTCATTTAAGAAGGATGAGGTTCAATCATATTATATGTAAAGACATTTCATTAACTACCCCAACACATACACACAGACACATACACACACACACACATACACACAGACACATAAACCACCTAAGGACTGACATCTTAAAAACCCAACACTGAAACACTGAGAGATAATACTGAATTCTGGGCAAAGAGACTCAAACAAGGACCGACTTGTGTGTGAAACAATATCCATTATTGGGGAGGTGTAAAAGGTAAAACGGTTTTCATCGATCATATCTTACGCATTAGTTTTTGACACAAAATGCCCACAAATAAATCTGCAAAGCAGAAATCATAAGTAATTAAACATTATGAAGATTATGTCTTATTATTCAATTACAGCGTCATATTTTACATGCAGGCTACTGTTAGCGTATTGACATATCTGGTAGTATATACATGTCTGGTATAAATAGTTTATGTACTGTACTAATCTGTGCTGAAAGAAATGGGTTTTCTTTAGGCACAGGAACCTGTTGGTAACTTAAATAAACTCAATAGCCCTGTCTGAAATTCCACAAACCCAGACAGTTCATACCTATCAGATCTCAAGCTGGGAAAAGAAAACCTCCCAATTTTGTTTGGTATTTCCACATCTATCTCCCGATCTCATAATATCTCCATATTTTTCACAGAGAACTCCGATTATTAGATTATATCTGTAAAGTTTTATTTCTCAGAAGACCCCCACCCCAACTATACATAAACAGATATAACGTATGAAATCCACAGATGCTATATTCTATTTCATCACTTTGAAATATTGTAATGACGAAATAGATAATAACACATGACCTCCTTTTCTTCAGCAAATAAAATGTTAAGATAAAACATTTTCTGATTTTTTAAAACCACTCCAACAGTGCTGTAATAAATAAAAATAAAAGAGAATAACATTTTCACCAAATAACTTAAATCCCATGAATGATCACTGTGAATACAGTGTAAATTTCTCTAGAACAAAATCACATCTCCAAATCCGCCAAAGAAACTCTGCTAGTTGACACCTGACATTCCTCTAACATATATGTATATTTAATTACCATGATTAAAAGAGAGCATAAAACAGGATATACCACACAGTATATGTGCCCCCAAAGAACTAATTCAGAATAAATATTTATTCAATAAACATTGTTCATGCCATAAGGCTTAAACCAAAGGAAATAAGGTGTTATATCATATGTGTGAAAAACAGTTGGTACATGTACTGTAACTTGTGACTGCAGATGAACTGTTCAAATTAAGTCCGTGGCATCATAAGTTGCAAAAGAACATTTTTTACCAATCAATTGCTAGTACTTACATACACACTCTGTAATTATACCCTTTCAGTCTGATTTATTTTGCACCAGTTCATCTCACAAAACCCATGGTGGGTGCCAGATGTAAGTTCTGTCTCATTTAGGGTTGAAATTATAACACTTGCTTGTAGATTGTGGGACTTTTGTTAGATGAAATGGTATGAAATAAACCAGACACGAAGGGTATAATTTTTTCAAATTATATTGAATCCCTTGTCTCTAATTTGCAAGAAAGGAAAATGTTCTTCATCTTCACAACTTTTACTGCTCGAGGTGTTATCCATCTCAAGAGCTAGAGTAGGAATGCCTGAAGCTTTCTGTTTGGTGGGGAATCGATTTTAATACTCATGAAGCACTGGAATAATGCACCAGATCTATCATTTACTCACTCACTTATGACGAACATGCACATTAGTACATGACTACAGTCCTGGGTCACATAACACTCACTGTTCTACATTTCTTTTTTTGGAGTCATATTACACTCAGTTTTCTACATTTCTTTTTTTGGAGTCATATTACACTCAGTTTTCTACATTTCTTTTTTTGGAGTCATATTACACTTACAGTGTTCTACATTTCTTTTTTGGAGTTGTATTACACTTTAAGTGTTCTACATTTCTTTTTTTGGAATTGTATTACACTTGCAGTGTTCTACATTTCTTTTTTTGGAGTTGTATTACACTTGCAGTGTTCTACATTTCTTTTTTTGGAGTCATATTACACTCACAGTGTTCTACATTTCTTTTTTTGGAGTCATATTACACTCATAGTGTTCTACATTTCTTTTTTTGGAGTCCTATTACACTCATAGTGTTCTACATTTCTTGTTTTGGAGTCATATTACACTCTGTTTTCTATATTTCTTTTTTTGGAGTCATATTACACTCAGTTTTCTACATTTCTTGTTTTGGAGTCATATTACACTCAGTTTTCTATATTTCTTGTTTGGAGTCATATTACATATATTAAATATAGTGCTTTCACCATTTGATTATTTACATCATTTTAAGTGTAAAATGAATACTGAAAAAGTGCTGGACGGTTTGAATATAGTGCTTTCACTGGGTTGACATTGTGCAGCACTACTTCTAAAAGCTAAGTTACTTTATTCAAAAACCGCTCCGGTGGCCCAGTGGTAGAGCGTCCGCCTCGGAAGCGGGAGGTCGTCGGTTCGATCCCCGGCCGAGTCATACCAAAGACTTACAAAAATGGTACTAACAGCTGCCTCGCTTGATGCTCAGCATAAAGAGGTTAGTGTTAGGACTGGTCGGCCTGGTGTCAGGATAATGTGACTGGGTGGGACATCATGCTACATATCTGCGGCATGATGTCTCAGTGCTAGACATCACTATAAACTGCCTCACTGCAGACATCGTAGCGATATGACTGAAAAATTGTTAAAGCTACGTTAAAAATCCTAATCAAACAAACAAACTTTATTCAAAATGAAGATGGTGATAAACGGGCATCCAGTACATGTACCACAGCAGCTAATTGAAAATTAAAGGTAAATAGAAGAAATGGTCATATGCTGAATTCCTGGAAAATTCTTTTTCCCCTGTAGTGCATAAGTCCTGTTGAGAAACTCTTTTTATATTTTGATTTATCCAAATGTTAATTTTTAATTTTAATTAAACTGAAACATTTAACCTTTGTTTTGTTCCAGGACCAAGCACAGATCCTCTGGAAGTATTGGATGCAATACAGGGATATATGAAGTTCTTCTTCGGCTGTCAAGAATGTTCCAAGAACTTTTTAAAGATGGCTGCCAATATTAGGTCAGTGGTCAAATCATCTGAAGATTCCATCTTGTGGCTTTGGAGAGCTCACAATCAGGCAAATCAGCGTCTCCATGGTGACGTTTCAGAAGATCCAAGTCACCCAAAAATTCAGTTCCCATCACATTCAATGTGTCATACATGTCAGAGTTCCAATGTTACAGGGCCTAAAGGGGAGATAATTTGGAATGCGGTAGAGGTTAAACAATTTTTGCTCCGTTTTTATGATTCAGATAAAATTCTTGAAACGGCAGAAAATGTCCCATGGAAAAAAGATGTTCATTCCTCTGAAAAAAATGAGAAAAATCTACAGTTGGATTGGTGGGAACGCCAACAACGTAAAGCTGATCTGGAAAAAATTAGAGAACTAAGACAGTTTAAGTCGGATAAGAAAGAATCCAAAAAAGTTGACCAAAATGAAAGCGAAGACAGTCGTGTAAATAAAACTCTGGATTATGCAGTTGCAAATTTTGAAATTGTAAACAAAAGAGAAAATAATTTTAAAGCGGCTACAAAGAAAGAAAGAGCCCCATCAGGATGGGGTTTTAATAACATAGATTTTAGTATCTGTCTTATGTTTTATGTCATGTGTACTTTCATTCTAATGGTACTATATTACCATTTTATTGTGCAGCGCCGTTACAGACCTTGTAATCTCTTGCCCTTTTAATAACATATTTATTGTTCTTTTGATTCTTTTAGTATCAGTTTTTTAAGTTTAAAAACTTAACATCATAGAAATTTTAGACTGGGTTAAATATAAATCTTCAATTCTTAATTTTGTTAGTTTGATATTTAAATTATTTTTTGGAAGCTTAGAAATTGACATGTAACAGGATGAAGATGGTATATCACTGTGAAATAGTTGGACAATTGTAATACTTTTTATTACATGCTATGCAGTGAATTACTTGATTTTTTAATTAAAATAATACTGATATTTCACTGTAGTGAAAAAAATAACTATTGTTTCATTAAAGGAACTACTTTTTGGGGTCAGAACATACTTACTTCCCTTCAATTTTCAGTCAATGAACTACTTTTTCCTTATGTATATGTAATTAACATCTTTTAGGTGTCTGCAACCAATTGAATTTTTATCAATCTGATGTGGAACTAATTTTGTGCGCAGGTACACATAGCACAGCAGACCATGTACGATAAACAACTGACATTACCATTAAACATTTGCTAATTCACTGTGTCACAAACTTTATGTAGCCAGCATATGTGAAAATAAAATTAGAAGAATATTTGCTTGAAATGAGTGAATAATGGATACATTTCATCTTGTGGGTAAAAAAACTCTTTAGCATTTTCATCCCTCAATGAAATATATCTATTATTCACTAGTTTCAAGCAAATATCCTCGTATAATTGTTTCTAGGGTATTTTTATTCTTCCATAAAAATTACAAATAAGACATTACATTTACACAATTCTACACCTAATCATGTAATAAAACAATATTTCTTTTTTTTATATAAACAGTTTTATGGCCCAGTAAAACTGTCATATTGATGCCTGCATCACATTGCCCAGTATGAGGGTTATATAAAACTTTATAATTACTGCAACAAAGGGATTGGTAGAAATGAATTTGTTTTCCACTGTTACATATCACATCATATGAGTTCCATATAAAAAGGGAAAATTTACTGGACTGAAATAATATCGTATGCACACACTTAGAAGTCCAGTCAAACTTCAAACAAAAGTAACCCAGATTGACCATTGCTTAATGCACCATCAGAACATGTTGTTTGTTTTACTGATTACTTCAGAAAAATTGTATAGACCATGTTCTGCTGTGCAATGGCAGACCTGGGTCTGTGCGGATTTAACTTATAAGTGATCATATACAGTATATGAAAACCTGTTTATTTTCTTACATTTTGTCTGTCCAATATGGTCCATATTAAAAATACTTCTTAGACTTTTGTCGCAGTTGACAATCATTGTGATTTAATTGATTCTTATAATGAAGTCTTATGACTTTTACTAAAAGAATTTTCATTTTTAAAATTGTTAAATGCAGTTATTGTCTTCCATGCTTTGCTTGCTGATATTTCTACTTAAGCAATTTGTTAATTGATGCCAGCTTTATGTTTGTAAGGTGTTAGATGAGAGAAATGACTTACTATTGATTGAAAACATCATGAGATAATTGCTATTCAAAAAGGAGACCTTTACTGGACACATTTTCCATTATTGCTATGTTAATATAATATATATATATATATATATATATATATATATATATATATATATATATATATATATATATATATATATATATATATATATATATATACAGTATGGTATAATATATTTAATATTCATATATCAGTTGATCAGTAGCATAAATGAATCATGGAGTTTTATATTCAGTTCTAGGGGAAGGGAAATGCATATTTGCTTTTTGTACAAGAGATGTACATATACATAGACATGCTGGTCTCTTGGTCATTGCTGTATGTCCCAATTGATTAAGGTCAATGAATCAGAAAATGTGATTTTTCTTTCTGCATGATGAGTCATCTTTCCAATTTTCATCAAACTTCGTAAAAAGTAGACTACATGTGGGCAGAGGCAGACCCTTCAAGTGTTATGACAAGATAGATGTATATCTTTTGAGCTGACATTGTAATTTTTTGTCAAGCCATCGTTAGTAAGAAACGTAATAGGTGTCATGTTTTCACATATGTTGCTGTCTTCAACAGATTGTTAAGGATGTGGTTAAATTGTTTCATTCCCAGTATATTTTGTAAACCCCTCGATTCTCATAACTTGGCATAAATCTTTGTGAATCCATGGCAAGGCATTCTTTACATGTTGGCATATCCATTTTACATCAGAGTCAATTTTACAATCATGCAAAACAAAATTCAAGTTGTAATGTTTTTTAAAACTTGTTTGCATTTCTGGATTACCACATTAGATTCCCATTATACATGGGATAAATCATAAAGGAGGTAAAATAATTTATTCTTTGACATGCTAGGTTGCCTATTTCAAATCAAAATCAGTTTACAAAGTAAATTGTTGTATTTTCATAAAACTCTTAATGGATTTTCTGCACACTTTGCAGGCAATCATTATTTTGTGAAAACAATTAAATGCTGTTATAAGCACATTGAACATGGGATCATGGCCACATATCTTATAGCACTGTTGTGATTGTCCCTGACCTTTCTTTTGTTCTGCTGGAATAGACAAGTTTCCAAGATCATGAAAAGTCATAGCTACATTTCACTTAGGCAGAAGACACTGCTCTGCTTTCATTCTCAATCCCAGAGGTCAAAGGTCAGTCTCAGGAGCTAATGTAGTAATTTTGGATCCAACATGATTAGCCTGACTTTCTCAACTTTTCGGAATCCATGTTTTATCCATTTCATAGTTGCATTACATTTGATCAAGGGCAACTCCCTACAAAGTCTTAGACCAGTAGATCAAAGGTTAAGATCACTTAACATGAAATATTTTAAGTTTGCATTTGCTCTAACTAGCATCATTTTTTTTATGGTCATTTTATCTGTATATGATTTAATGTGAACAGCATTTGTTGACACATTATACAAGTACAGTTCTGTGTTTTATTAACTGTTTGGTGTAAATTGTTAAAGTTCTTGAAAAGCTTTTTAATTATGGCATTTTACATGATAAGCAGCAATCTTGAAAAGAATTTAATAAGTTGAGTACTGAACATGGTCAGCAGAGATCTAAACAAGCATTTAATAAATTGAGTACTGAACATGGTAAGCAGATCTAAATAAGCATTTTATAAATTGAGTATTGAACATGGTAAGCAGAGATCTTGACAAGCATTTTATAAATTAAGTAGTGAACATGGTAAGCAGTGATCTTCAGAAGCATTTAATAAATTGAGTATTTGAATGGTAAACAGATCTAAATAAGCATTTAATAAATTGAGTACTGAACATGGTAAGCAGAGATCTAAATAAGCATTTAATAAATTGAGTATTTGACATGGTAAACAGATCTAAATAAGCATTTTATAAATTGAGTATTTGACATGGTAAACAGATCTAAATAAGCATTTAATAAATTGAGTATTTGACATGGTAAACCGATATAAATAAGCATTTAATAAATTGAGTATTTGACATGGTAAACAGATATAAATAAGCATTTAATAAATTGAGTATTTGACACGGTTTGACAGTACTCTAGATGAATATTGAATGAGTATTTTACTCCGTGACCCTTGTTCTGGAAGCAGTTGTGTGTATTTATTCCAGTATTTTGTGAATACTGTTAAACAAAACATTTTAACAGCATTTTTAGCATCCCAACATTTATAATGCCTTTTGAATGTATTGACTGGCTTGGTGACTAATTCAGTGTGCATTTAATTCTTTCTTTATCAGAGTAGATTTAGTCATGTTTGATATGCACTGTCTTTCATTTCATATGTACATGGAGTATCCTGAACTTGTCCCAATAACGTATCTTATATTGATCAAATACACCTTCATATAACATGACTGTTAAAGTAATATTCTGATAGTGTTCGGACTAAATGCATAAATTCGAGTGCATCATGCAGATACAGATTTCTTTTGAGTTTAAAGTGAATTTGTTTGTATAAAATATTTATGTAGTCGTTGTGTAAATATTATGTCTAGTAATTTATTGCATTTACATGACTTGTGAAATTTATTTTCAAGAAATGTAGAAATTACTTATTTTGCTCCTGTACAATATTACTGACCAATGAATTCCTTTGTCACAAGCTGAATTCTGATTGGGTGTTATTGATCTTAACAGTTTAAATATTTGAATTGAATTGAATTCCTTTGTCACAAGCTGAATTCTGATTGGTTGTTATTGATCTTAACAGTTTAAATATTTGAATTGAATTGAATTCCTTTGTCACAAGCTGAATTCTGATTGGGTGTTATTGATCTTAACAGTTTAAATATTTGAATTGAATTGAATTCCTTTGTCACAAGCTGAATTCTGATTGGGTGTTATTGATCTTAACAGTTTAAATATTTGAATTGAATTGAATTCCTTTGTCACAAGCTGAATTCTGATTGGGTGTTACTGATCTTATCAGTTTAAATATTTGAATTGAATTGAATTCCTTTGTCACAAGCTGAATTCTGATTGGGTGTTACTGATCTTATCAGTTTAAATATTTGAATTGAATTGAATTCCTTTGTCACAAGCTGAATTCTGATTGGGTGTTATTGATCTTAACAGTTTAAATATTTGAATTGAATTGAATTCCTTTGTCACAAGCTGAATTCTGATTGGGTGTTATTGATCTTAACAGTTTAAATATTTGAATTGAATTGAATTCCTTTGTCACAAGCTGAATTCTGATTGGGTGTTATTGATCTTATCAGTTTAAATATTTGAATTGAATTGAATTCCTTTATGTCACAAGCTGAATTCTGATTCGTTGTTATTGATCTTACCAGTTTAAATATTTGAATTGAATTGAATTCCTTTGTCACAAGCTGAATTCTGATTCGTTGTTATTGATCTTAACAGTTTAAATATTTGAATTGAATTGAATTCCTTTATGTCACAAGCTGAATTCTGATTGGGTGTTATTGATCTTATCAGTTTAAATATTTGAATTGAATTGAATTCCTTTATGTCACAAGCTGAATTCTGATTGGGTGTTATTGATCTTATCAGTTTAAATATTTGAATTGAATTGAATTCCTTTATGTCACAAGCTGAATTCTGATTGGGTGTTATTGATCTTATCAGTTTAAATATTTGAATTGAATTGAATTCCTTTATGTCACAAGCTGAATTCTGATTGGGTGTTATTGATCTTAACAGTTTAAATATTTGAATTGAATTGAATTCCTTTATGTCACAAGCTGAATTCTGATTGGGTGTTACTGATCTTAACAGTTTAAATATTTGAATTGAATTGAATTCCTTTATGTCACAAGCTGAATTCTGATTCGTTGTTATTGATCTTAACAGTTTAAATATTTGAATTGAATTGAATTCCTTTATGTCACAAGCTGAATTCTGATTGGGTGTTATTGATCTTACCAGTTTAAATATTTGAATTGAATTGAATTCCTTTATGTCACAAGCTGAATTCTGATTGGGTGTTATTGATCTTACCAGTTTAAATATTTGAATTGAATTGAATTCCTTTATGTCACAAGCTGAATTCTGATTGGGTGTTACTGATCTTATCAGTTTAAATATTTGAATTGAATTGAATTCCTTTATGTCACAAGCTGAATTCTGATTCGTTGTTATTGATCTTACCAGTTTAAATATTTGAATTGAATTGAATTCCTTTGTCACAAGCTGAATTCTGATTGGGTGTTACTGATCTTATCAGTTTAAATATTTGAATTGAATTGAATTCCTATGTCACAAGCTGAATCTGATTGGGTGTTACTGATCTTACCAGTTTAAATATTTGAATTGAATTGAATTCCTTTATGTCACAAGCTGAATTCTGATTGGGTGTTACTGATCTTATCAGTTTAAATATTTGAATTGAATTGAATTCCTTTATGTCACAAGCTGAATTCTGATTGGGTGTTACTGATCTTATCAGTTTAAATACCTTATTTATACAATACTATGATGCAATTATTTTATCATCAGTTTTTGTGAGGGACCAATTTTTGTGGTTTTCGTTGTTGCCCCCAACCATGAATTGAAATCCCCAACAAAAAATGAGCCTATAGGATGATGTGCCTCTCTTTCACCTCCCCCCCCATTTTCTTAGTGTTTGATTCCTAGAGATTATCACAGCTACTAGTATATGATAGATCAAGGTGAGTACAGTAATCTGGTAATTAAATATTAGCTTTAACATGTGATTGTTTTGTTGTTTATTTTAACCTTTTAATACAAGAATTATAAATCATTTTAATTTGTTTCAATGCACATGTTTGATAAGGTATCCGATAGGTGTAATTTTACACCCACTGCCTTAAATCGATATATGTGAGGTAAGTACTATTTTTACTCTAATGACTTTTTTCTTACTATATTGTTCTATATTTACTCTAATGACTTTTTTCATACTGTATTGTTCTATATTTACTCTAATGACTTTTTCATACTGTATTGTTCTATATTTACTCTAATGACTTTTTTCATACTGTATTGTTCTATATTTACTCCAGATCAACTTATTTTGGTATTTTGAGTTACCTCAATAAGTGAAATGGCATCATATTAAGCAGTGTATGAATTTTGATTTATGTAAAGAAGTAAATTGACATCAGATTAAGTAGTGTATGAATTTTGATTTATGTAAAGAAGTAAAAAGGCATCAGATTAAGTAGTGTATGAATTTTGATTTATGTAAAGAAGTAAAATGACATCGGATTAAGTAGTGTATGAATTTTAATTTATGTAAAGAAGTAAAATGACATCAGATTAAGTAGTGTATGAATTTTAATTTATGTAAAGAAGTAAAATGACATCGGATTAAGTAGTGTATGAATTTTAATTTATGTAAAGAAGTAAAATGACATCAGATTAAGTAGTGTATGAATTTTAATTTATGTAAAGAAGTAAAATGACATCAGATTAAGTAGTGTATGAATTTTAATTTATGTAAAGAAGTAAAATGACATCAGATTAAGTAGTGTATGAATTTAAATTTATGTAAAGAAGTAAAATGACATCAGATTAAGTAGTGTATGAATTTTAATTTATGTAAAGAAGTAAAATGACATCAGATTAAGTAGTGTATGAATTTTAATTTATGTAAAGAAGTAAAATGACGTCAGATTAAGTAGTGTATGAATTTTAATTTATGTAAAGAAGTAAAATGACATCAGATTAAGTAGTGTATGAATTTTAATTTATGTAAAGAAGTAAAATGACATCAGATTAAGTAGTGTATGAATTTTAATTTATGTAAAGAAGTAAAATGACATCAGATTAAGTAGTGTATGAATTTTAATTTATGTAAAGAAGTAAAATGACATCAGATTAAGTAGTGTATGAATTTTAATTTATGTAAAGAAGTAAAATGACATCAGATTAAGTAGTGTATGAATTTTAATTTATGTAAAGAAGTAAAATGACGTCAGATTAAGTAGTGTATGAATTTTAATTTATGTAAAGAAGTAAAATGACATCAGATTAAGTAGTGTATGAATTTTAATTTATGTAAAGAAGTAAAATGACATCAGATTAAGTAGTGTATGAATTTTAATTTATGTAAAGAAGTAAAATGACATCAGATTAAGTAGTGTATGAATTTTAATTTATGTAAAGAAGTAAAATGACATCAGATTAAGTAGTGTATGAATTTTAATTTATGTAAAGAAGTATAAAGGCATCATATTAAGTAGTGTATGAATTTTAATTTACCTAAAAAAATTGAAAAGGCATCAGATTAAGTATGGTATGAATAAAGCGATAAGACTAAACTGCAAATAGTGTCAATATGGGCTACCAGCTAGGAGATATTCATGAAAATATGGCATTCAGTTCCCATTGATGCAGTTGGAACAGAGGTACACATCACTGATTGTTATGACAGTAATAAATGGACATTTTCCAATCTGTCTAAAACATAATCAGTGTAGACATTAGCGATAGTAATGCTGCAGCAGATTTTGGTCTACATTTTCAAAGTAAATAAGGTCATTGTATTATTATTGGTTTCCATGACCAAATCCTGCTTGTAATTATTTCAAATTCTAAATATACATGTACGTGAGTGTCACTGTATGTGGATGGGTGTAGACTGTGTCTGTTAGAGAGGTGTGTAGATATAGATGACAGTTGTACATGATTTTATAGTAACTTGTGCAATGTAACCAAAGATTCTTTTATTCCTATTTTTTTCTTCTGTTTTAACCTCTTGACTTTTTTCATAGTTATTGCTTAAATAGTTATTATTACTTTGCTCAACCTTTTTATGTGCACACGTCGTAACCTCATGTGTCTAAGTCCAAGTCGTTGTTTGCATGGCTATTTTAGGTATTCTCATCTACCGTATTTTCGCGCATATATCCCGCACACGCAGATAATCCGCACCCTCATATAGCCTGCGGGTTTTGGGGTTTTGTGTAAAAAATCGTTGGCATAACCCGCACCTTTGTATAACCCGCAACCATAGATATATTTATACAGCTACAATCGGAAATGAAATCAATTACAGGATCACGGGGCTTCGCTGATGTAGCAAACTGCGATTCTGTTTTCCGTTTTGGTGGCAAAATATACCATCTGGTGATATTTGTGGCGACACCAATTTTGGCTGATAAAAACCGTATATACAGTCTTGCGTTTGGAGTAGAGAAAATCAAAGGCACCATGACAGGAAACAATGTACTGGAATATATTGTTAAAATAACAAGTCCTTGTCTCATACTGACAAACCACACTAACAGTGCACTGTTATATCATAATCCGCTAATGATGAAATCTGACCTTATTACTTTATGCAACTGACTAGTTAAAATCCAAATCCGCAGATTGCGGAAACGTAAAATGAGTACAGTCAAGCAGATGAAACTAATTTAAAAACAAATACCAGATGGAAGAAGAAAAAATATGTTTGCTGACACTTCAAATAGAACTGATTACCTTTGAAGCACTGATATATACTAAACAAATAAAACAAATCTGTTTCAATGTTCTACAATTATCTGAAGTTGCCGCAGCAATAACAAACCGGTATTTGTTTGACCCTTCAACTGGAGCCTTTAGCGGCACCATCATCAAAGTAAGCCGACGACCTTTGCTAAAAAAAACACGGTACACAGTGCTTGTGTGCGTAGGCTGTCTATAGGAGCTGTGCCTCAACTACAGGCTACATAAACACGGACATTTCTAAATAATCTTGTATTCTTGTGAAGTGTATTCTTGTGAAGTGTAGATTCGAGTTTAAATAATTTCTTTCTGTTTAATTTCAAAAATGCCGAAACGAAAGTCTTACACAGTCGACTTCAAGCTAACTGCCATTGCGTATGCTGAAGTGCATGGCAATAGAGCCACAGGCAGAAAATTTGATATTGAGAGAGTAGCAAAACAAAGCTAGAACAATATATGTTATGTAGTTACGTTTTTCAAACAATATATTGAAATATTATTATGTGTAAAAAAATTGTGATATAGCCCGCACCCTTATATAACCCGTACCCCCCTGCGGGGTTTGTAAAATCTGGTATAACACGCGGGATATATGCGGGAAAATACGGTAAGTCGAGATCAGTATTTATAAATATGTGGCTTCCATAAATTGCTCAGACTTTATATGCAGACATTGGACAAGTCATTGAGACAATACTTTCATGTCAAACATTAATTGCATTTTCTTAATATTGCATTTGTAATTGATTCAGAGGTTTTGGAGAAATCTCTAGATATTATGGTATTCATAGCATACTCTTGAGATTTCTTGGAAAGTGGGTCATGCAATTAGTTATTATTACAGCTATTAATACAACTTGTCTTAGGTTCTTGAAAGTGCCTGGTTGTAATGAGAAATTTTATATCTGAGTCAGTACCAGCATGCAATACATGGTGATATCTATCAGTACCAATATACAACTCTGGTGATATCTATGTCAGTACCAGTATACAACTCTGGTGATATATTCATCAGGATCAGCATCCAACTCTGGTTATCCAGGTGAAATATTGCAAGTAATTTACTTTTGCTTCAAATCCATTTAATTAGTCCAGAACAGAAGCTTGCATACAAATGTAAATAAGTGTATCATAACATACGTTCAGATTTAAGGGTTGGGCAACATCATACCGGTACTGCTTTTTAATTTAGACTTTAGATATGGGTTAGTATATTAATATTATTTTTCATCTAAATGCAATACTAATTCTTTGGACAGGGGGATATATAGTAATATCTCAAAAATGTAAAACAATTAACCATGTACATGTAAATTAACAAAAACAATTAACCATTTACATGTAAATTAACAAAAACAATTAACCATGTACATGAAAATTTAAAAAACAATTAACCATGTACATGTAAATTAACAAAAACAATTAACCATGTACATGAAAATTAACATTCATCTCTGTACGAGCCGACACTTAATGAAGTTTTCAGTGCCCTATGAAAATAAAGCTACTCTGTCCATGAATAATTTGGTTTGTAGTATTATATTCAGGAACTTTTGAATGAATTTGATTTTTAGCTACCTAAGAGAATTTGTGGCCCTTGGTTGTTCCCCACCCATAACTGTGGCCCAACTTTCCAGTAAATAATAATTTAATTTCCACAAAATAGAAACAGTGAATTGATGGATTTCAACTTTATTTGTTATACAGTTCAATGTTTGTGAGACCTTAAGCTGAGCTAAATTTATATTATTGCTCAACAGTTTTTACACAGTTTAATGCCCCTCAAAGCCTGTTTTTCTATTTTTGGTTTCCATTGCAAACATTTCAGAGGATTTCTAGATATCAGCCAAATTTGACATGCAATTTGACATTGATTAGATCTAAAAAATATTTTGATTTTAAGCTTTTAACGACATTTGTTAAACAGGGTTGTGCCATGGTCTGCTGTCTACCTTTATTTGGTTTTGTAACTTGACAATGGATTTAATTGGACTCAGATGGGTTTTCTCATATTGAAGAACTGAAGATGATTTTTATTTTGAGATGTCCGATTTCAAGATATTCGTTCTAAAGATATATAATCATTAATTATTGGACTAATTGCTCCTTTTTAAATTTTTTAAATTCCATTTTTGCACATGAAAATCAATTCTATTTTATTTAATATGCAATTAAAATCAGTTTAAACTCTTTCATGAATTCGTTTTCCAAACTTTCACATCATCATTTGTTGAATCACTGCCCATTCTTGGACACACCCTGTTGTTTCCACAAAGTTCTTCTGTTTAAGGTCCTGTTGAACAAACTGTACCTGTTGAGAAGCTTTATAAAGGATCAATCACTCCAGAGCACTTGTTACCTATAGAGTTGAATTGAGGTGACAAGTCTGCCAAAAATGTCTTAATTTGTAATGGATCAATCACTCCAGAGCGCTTGTTACCTTTAGAGTTGAGTTGAGGTGACAAGTCTGCCGAAAAATGTCTTAATTTGTAATGGATCAATCACTCCAGAGCACTTGTTACCTTTAGAGTTAAGTTGAAGTGACAAGTCTGGTGAAAAATTTCTTAATTTGTAATGGATCAATTACTCAGAGCACATGTTACCTATAGAGTTGAGTTGAGGTGACAAGTCTGCCAAAAAATGTCTTAATTTGTAATGGATCAATCACTCCAGAGCACTTGTTACCTTTAGAGTTGAGTTGAGGTGACAAGTCTGGCAAAAAAATTATTAATTGTAATGGATCAATTACTCAGAGCACATGTTACCTATAGAGTTGAATTGAAGTGACAAGTCTGCCAAAAAAATTCTTAATTTGTAATGGATTAGATCTTTTTTTCTGAAGTAAATGTATTATAAATTTCAGAAAGTTTAATCACGTTTTTGAAATCACAACCAAAGTAATGAAGTACTACTGAATACATGATTGGTCCAGTTGCAAATTGCATAAACCCAAAAATACTATTGCATAATGCAGATCTGTTTGTTTATTGACTCTGTTAGGAGGAATTATTAGAACAAAGCAAGTGCATACAGAAATTGCCTTTTCTAATTAAAATGCTTGTTTTTTATTTTTTTTAAATTTTTGATTGTACATCACCCTGCTGGTGGTAGATCATTCTTGCAAACCTGTTTGTATATCTGTGTAATTTTTTATTTATATTTATCTTTTGTAATATTTTCAATGTACCCAGTAGCATATTAAGCATAAGTTGTCTTGAGGCCTTGAATACTGTTGTCCTGATTTCGAGTTAATAGGCTTGGTCAACAGGAATGTGCCCGGCAAACGTATATCTTAAAGTATTGCAAGTGTCAAGCCAGAGAAAACCCCAATGTTGTGTAGTAATCTTTAACATTTTTCATGCTTATAGAAATGCTTTCATAGAGTCCCATGCTAATTTAATCACAGGCTTTTTGCCATACTTTTAACTGGATATCAGGAATACATGATGACAACTGCCAAAAACTTTCTTTTCCAGTTGCCTAATGTAAATGTGTAACATTGTTTTGTTTTTTCAATAAATAAAGTGAAGGAAATTATCTGGATTTGAATGATTTAATTTATTATAATTATAATTGCAGTTTTATCAGTTGATAAATGTAAGGAAGATTTTCATTGGTCAAAACATAATCATGTGATCAGACCTTGTTGTGTTTGTCTGTAATAAC
Source organism: Unio delphinus (assembly GCA_029339505.1). Lineage (NCBI taxonomy): Eukaryota > Metazoa > Mollusca > Bivalvia > Unionida > Unionidae > Unio > Unio delphinus. The sequence continues at coordinate 1,808,506 of JAQISU010000238.1, read as the reverse complement.
TGTACAGAGAACTACTTGATAGCAACTTCTTTAGAGTCACATGCAAAGTAAACACTGAACACTGAATCGGAAGTCATACACGCTACATGCCATTACAGCTAAATAAAAAGGATGGGTTAATATTTTATTTAGAAAATTTAATAAATATATTTGACAGAATCAGATAACAAATCTTTTTAATTTTTCTGGAGATAAATATTTCTTTCTTTGATTAGATTTGAAAACAAATATTCAGGGAAACTTGCACATAAAAAACCTCAGACACTAGTTGAATTAATACTGTACAGTTGTAGCACATAAAAAATAGTCCCAGACACTAGTTGAATTAATAATATACAGTTGTTGGACATAACAAATAGTCCCAGACACTAGTTGAATTAATAATGTACATTTTGTAGCACATACAAGATAGTCCCAGACACTAGTTGAATTAATAATGTACATTTGTAGCACATAAAAAATAGTCCCATACACTAGTTGAATTAATAATGTACAGTTGTAATACATAAGAAATAGTCCCAGACACTAGTTGAATTAATAATGTACATTTGTAGCACATACAAAATATATTAAAAATAGTCCCAGACACTAGTTGAATTAATAAAATGCAGTTGTTGGACATAAAAAGATAGTCCCAGACACTAGTTGAATTAATAATGTGCAGTTGTTGGACATAAAAAAATAGTCCCAGACACTAGTTGAATTAATAATGTGCAGTTCAATAACCAGTAACATTTAAAATTATATTCTTTTTTTATGTATTATAATTAAAAAAAACAACTGTCCCTCTAAATCAGTAGAACACTTGACACAGCATCATTTTTCAACAATAGATCACCAATGGATATTCCTTTGTAAAGTCACTAAGTTCAGTGCCACATACACCATTTCAAGGTGAATGCTTACAGTGTTTCCCCCAAAAGTGTGTCAGTAATGTGCATGAAGTATTGTAAAACATTCAAGTTGATGGTTCTGCATGTGTTGTTGCTGTTGTTGTAGGGTTTAACGCCATTTTTCAGCACACGATAGGCTATACATGGCGGCCAGTATTATTGATGGAGGAAGAACCTGTGAAACCCTCGGAAAGAACCACCGACCCACAAGAAGCTATTGGCAAGCTTTCTCACATAACTACATTAATCGAATCTTAGACTCGACCTCACGCATACAGATTTTGAGATGGCAGTGATCCGTAACGGCGGTGTTACGAAACACCCAAATCCACCCAAATCCACACCCGAATCCACTAAAACCCAAATCCACTCCAGTCCACTAAAATGAACCCAAATCCACCCAAAATCACCCCAAAACCACTAAAATCCAATAAAATCAACCCCAAATCCACCCAAATTCACTAAAATCAACCCCAAATCCATACAAATCCACTAAAATCAACCCCAAATCCACCCAAAATCACCCCAAATCCACCCCAAAACACTAAAATCAACCCCAAATCCACCCAAAATCACCCCAAATCCACTAAAATCCACTAAAATCAACCCCAAATCCACCCAAATTCATTAAAATCAACTCCAAATCCACACAAATCCACTAAAATCAACCCCAAAATCACCCCAAATCCACTAAAATCAACCCCAAATTCACCCAAATCCACTAAAATCAACCCCAAAGCCACCCAAATCCACTAAAATCAACCCCAAATCCACCCAAATAACACTAAAATCCACTTAAATCCCAACAATAATCTTTGCTAATATGATTGGAAAACTGACAATTGTTCTAAATAAGGTTCCAAAGTCTGACATCTTGAATCAAATTCCGTATCATCTGAGGCAAATATTATTCCATCATTTTTTTCAAAAATTATTTGGAGTATTCGTTTACGGATAGTAAACATGCAACACAAACACACAAATCGTGGCGCCAGATCAGGCCAAGGGTCGAAGGGGTGGGAAGGGCACAAAAGCAAAAGTATATGTGATTATTTACTCAAAGTGTGCATAATACAAAATGAGAATAAGATGGTGGTCGAATTTAAGTGACATGAATATATATATATATATATATATATATATATATATATATATATATACTAGTTTTACGTAGGTTGTGGGATTTGATTTGATCCCCAAAGTTTGGTTACGGGAAGGCAGTGTTCTCATGTAAATTTCAAATCGAAAGTTATATATATTAGCGCCTTATCTCATACAATAACTATGTATATGTTCAAATTCAATATGTATACTTATTTGTTAACCCTATTCGTGTTTTACTCAGCGGGCAGGTATATAAATCGTGTGGGCAGTATTGACCTTTGATTACTCAATACCAAGTACTAAACATAGCATTCTTCTAACTATAATGAAATGTATAAAAGTTCTGCCCACATATACAGTGCATTTATTCAAAGTTCAGACTACTGACGACGTGATATGTTGTTACCTTAGATGCTCTATTATACATGCAGTCTGAAATATTTATTCCTCACATGAACATAATTAGGTTAGGAATGCAATAATTTTTTCAACTTCTACTAACTTATTAGAACGTGATACATAACACAAACAATGTTAAATGTTATCTATCCATCTGACCTTCATGAACTTATGGGGATGACATAATCTTAATTCCGATAGCAACCAAATCAAAATATATTTTAAAATCTATATTAAAAAAATCAGCCATATTTGGAATATTTTTGGCAAATTTTGTTTTGATGGCTATTTGCAACGATTCAGCAATCAGGTAGAAAAACTTTTTTACATCTCGAGATAATGCAATGGTAAAAGTAAAACAAAGAATTGAAGGAAATATTTATCATTTCATAATCTACAAATTATTTTTGGTTTCAATGAAATGTAAGTGATATACATAATTTTGACATCTTCAAACAACCACACTATTTAATGTTTTCAATTTTTTAGGAAAAGTTTAATCTGATGTATGTAAATACTTCTTATTGCCCCCATATGAACTATTTACCTTTTCATTTAAGGGGGGAGGGGGAGTGCCCGCCATGTATAGCCTATGGTGTGCATAAAAATGGCGTTAAACCTGCGGATCCGGAAGATAAGAACCGTCCACTCCATCGGTCAACTTCTTTGATCTGCACGTGCGCTTCCATACCAAGGTGATAATTGCGCTTCTGACGGCCATGGTCGGGCTTCTCACCCTAGCCACGGCAAACTTACGTAAGGGATAGTGTTAGCCTGCGGTCATGTTTAACATTAAACAATGGCTTGTCCGAATTACTTTGATTATACATGTTTCTATACTATTTTGGGTCGGGCAAAACGCCACAAGAAGAATAACGTTTTTGTGGTAGTATACTATTTCCACTTTTCTAAACCTACAGAAATGTGAGTTATAAATGTTCTTTTACATATTAGGAATTAATCACAGCTTTTTTTCCCCAAACAAATAAAGGCGTGTGCAATCCAGAGACTGCCCATACCAATTTCAGACTTGAATTCTTTCAAGGAGTTTGTGTGTCTTAAATTGAAGATACTCTGAATTTCTGAGTTAACCACCAGGAGGACTTGAACCATGAAAACTAAAATGGGACTAATATTAGTTAGGGATGGAAGGCTTGAAAGAAACTAATGAAGGTTAGGGAACCAAGACTAAAATTTATTTAACTTGGGAAAAAGAAAATAAATAAATAAATAAATAAAAGTTTAACTTTAAAATTTTAAAATTTTAAAATTTTTGAAATTAAAAAATGTTATAATACATGTATATATATGAATAATAAAAGATTGTGAGGGGGAAGTATAAATGAGGACGCCATAGGGCTAGATCACAGGGCGCTACGCGAAGTGAGCAGGCCTGTGGAGAAGTTTAGAAAACACCACCCAAAAGTTAACAAATACATTCAGCAGCAGAGAGGGTGAACCCTACAACGTTTTTAGACAAAATTTTGATTGAATCCTTAAAACGAACCTTCCTACGATCTCATTTTAACCAAAAAAAAATGTCTCAGGGGAAAACCCTACAACGTTTTCAGACAAAAAATTGATTAAAATCTTAACGAGCCTTCCCTACGAAATCTCATTTTAACTAAAAAAAATGAAAACGGAGACTTTTACGATTTTTTAATCAATTTTGGTCGCAACTTGTTGTCATCCACCCTCTCTGCTGCTATGGGTTAACAAAAAATAATAAATGATTTTAACCGAATATTTGATCCAGTCCGATACGATATCGTGTCCGAGGATCATGCAAATTTATTGTTGCGAATCCGTACGGGGTTGACTGAGCATGACTAAAGAAGTTTTTAAATTGATTGAAGTCCATATCAGAACACCATGTCTGCCATATATTTCTAAGAGTATGAGTATCAACTCCGTTGAATACAGCAAGAATATTGCAGTTATCTCTGATGACTTTTGGAACCTGAGTGTAGCGTTGAGTGACATATCACGTCAGTGTTTTTATGCCTGCCTCTGGAAAAGATCCTAGCAGGATTTTTTTGCTTATCTAACATTATATCGTCGTATACGACTAAATTGTTAATATCTTCATCAATATCATCAATGCTCGGTGCTTCATCGATATCGGTTATAAACTCAATAATACCCTCTCCGGATTTTTCTACCGCGCTGTCGTTAAAATCTTTTAGCACTTCATAACATCGTTGATCATCTACGCTAGGGGCAATTAAATACAACTTATCCCACTTCATCCATCTCATTATTAAATTGAGTAACAATTGCGTTTTACCGGATCCAGATGGCCCGATTATAATCATCCGGATAGAGTTTGGTAGCGCTGCATGATGCTTAACTGGTTCTCTTGTTTTAGTCGCTGAAAAATCAATTATATCCATATTTCTATACATAAATTATGGATCTATATTGTATGAAGTGTAAAACGCGTACTAGCACAAATGATGTGACGACGGTTACAACTAAAAATAACAGATCAGCACTTACTGGTAGATGTGCAACATGTGGTATTAAAAAGTTCAGATTTGTTTCTACAAAATCAAAGATTTTACAATTCGGAGATGTTTTAAAAAAAAAACGAGGAGGTGATATCGCAGCCAAATTGGCAAAGCTCCCTGGAACCCCATGGGCAAAGTACCCCGGAGAAAAGCACCTTCCAGGATATAGCTACTGTGGACCGGGAACCAGACTTGATATCAGACTCAATGATCAAAATCAGTCCCGACCCGGTGAAAAACCAATAAACGCCATTGATAAGGCCTGTCACCTTCATGATGTTGCTTATAAAAGCAGCAATCTGCAACACAGGCATCTCGCAGATGTGAAATTAATTCATGCGTTAAATGCTATTCCTGATAAATCCTTCAAAGAAAAATTGGCTTCCTTTTTAATAAAATCGGCTATGAAAAGTAAATTGATGTTAGGTGCCGGTAATTAATAATATGGAATCAATTTATTATTCCCCAAGAGGATACTGGAGGGGTAAATCAGCAGTCCATAAACTCGCTAGCGCTGCAAAAGTGAAAAAAAACCACTGCGGCTAATTGGTTATCCAAACAGGCACAATGGCAAATTTATCTACCACCGCCTAAACAGATTGATTTCTCGCATTTTGATGTGACCGCTCCTAATGAAGTTCATCAGGCTGATATATTATTTCTGCCACATGATCTTGGTTACAAATACGCTTTAACCGTAGTTGATATTGCAAGTCGATACAAAGAAACAGAACCGTTAAAAACAAAATCAGCCACTGAAGTCGCTTCTGCATTTGAAAGGATTTATCGACGAGGTCCTCTGCACTGGCCAAATCTATTGCAGGTTGATCCTGGCAAGGAATTTCAGGGTGCAGTGTTATCTACTATGAAACATCATAATGTCACCATACGACGAGGGCATACTGCGCTACATCGCGATCAGGCCATTGTCGAACGATTTAATCGGACGATTGCTGAGCGGTTATTTGGATATCAATACGCAAAAGAATTCATCCAAGAAAAAAGATCCCGTGAATGGGTTAAAAGATTACCAGCTGTGATTACTGCACTGAATAACGAGATTACTAGAACAATCAACATGAAACCTATCAACGCGATTAAAAAGAAGTCAATACCTGAAAAACCACAAAAAGATTTCAAAGAACCAATTCTTGGTAGTAATGTCATTGTGAGGTACTTATACGAACCAGGAGAGCTTGAAGGGGGTAGAAAAAGGGCTACTGATCCTATTTGGAGTGTTACTGCACACAAGATATCTAGTATAACACGATCTACGGGTAGACCTCCAGTCTATAAACTGGATTCAACTGCCCCTCAGCGGGGTTTTACTAGACAACAACTACAGGTAATTCCCAAAGATACTCAATTGCCACCGCATGGTCTTAACTAGCACCGTTGCGTCTATTGCACTCAAGACAAGTCAACCTCACATTGTTTCTGACATGACCGAGACTGTTATTTTTTCTGTCTACGGTAAATTGGCGAGGATCTTTATCCGAATACTGCCAACGCATTATACAATTGCAACTCGCGCAGTGATTATTCTGTTGTTTCTTCAAAGTGATTATTAATTCAGCATCAATATCAAATTCTCGTTGTTTTTTTGTCCTGTTGTTTGTAACCGGAGATTTTTTTATTAATGATGTTAACATCAATATCATTTATTGTGGTGTCATCATCGTCACCAATGATTTCATCATCGAAAACAACTCTTCGAAGTTGATTTATTTTTCGTACTCTGGATACTGCGAGATAGATTAAATTCGACCATTCGATGTGATTATCCACCATCCAAACAACTGTATCCGATATAGTCAATCCCTGTGAAGAGTGTATTGTTGCTGTGTCTCCTAGCGTCCACGGGGATTTATTAGCACGCAATGCATTTTCGACGACGCTGATATCAACCAGCACAATATCATTTAATACGAGAATTTGTTTTTCACTCTGTCCTGGAATATCAACTTCAATGTTCTGTTTTCGTGTATCCGATGGTCTATAACAAAGGGGTACTGGAAGCGTTGCAAATTTTTCTTTATGCAATTCAAATAACTTCATCTGAAGTGTGTCCCTGACTATTTTTTTACTTTCAATTATCAAATCATTTGGTCTCCATGTTTCCCAGAAATCATTCATTGGAGTTTCTGAAATCACTTCACGCGCTATTTCGCACTGGATTCTATCCGGTTGTAATCTAATTAGCGCTTTGAATTCTCGTAATCGTTCATCAAGTGATCTATAATCAGTGGTAATTTCTTCATAATAGTCTACAAAACCCCTTAGCCATTCATGTGGAGATGCACCGACAAATGGTGGTGGTTGGCCGTGATCACCGCACATGACGACTTTTGTGTTTTTGTTTAACAACCACTCGAGAAATGTTTGTAATACATCTAATGACACTGTGCATATTTCATCCCAAATTATGATTTCAGGAATGAATTTATCACCCATACGCTCAGGAGTCCATTTGTCACCCTTCCATCGAAAGAAACTATGGTAAGTACAGGCATTTACCCCTAGCTGTATCATCTCTCTGGCGAGTCTGTGAGTCGGTGTTAGTACAATCATGGTTGACCGACGAAATAATTCAATTGCACGAGTTGTCTTTCCTGACCCACCACAACCGTTTAAATAAACTGTCTTGTATCTACATACTGGATCAGATACCGGTGGTGCATTAGAAAATTCTGATTGAATTTCAATACGGTTACAACAAAGATATTTATCATCCATGGCAACGTCTGCGGATTCACAATACTCATGTAGCATCTCCTTTTTAAATCGCCAACGCCCCCAATTTTCTTCGGGATCTGTGAATTTAGCTACAGCTGATTTGTACTTATTGTGTATATACATCGAATCAGTGGCCACTCTAACCGCGGTATTAGGAAATCTATTTATCATCGAAAATAGATTAATAGAAGCATAGGCTAGCATTGAACTTCTCAAATGTGTATACTGGGAATTATATCCATCACAGTAGGTAACAACCGTACCCATTTTCTCACCATTGGATAGAAAAGCATCCTTACGGGATACAAGTTTTCCCTGTTTCATTAAATCCGTTACAATAAAATCGTATTCAGCGATATCTATGATCAACCGCGAAGAATATTTTGCATTGTCGTATCGTCCACCCTGGGTAAATTTACCGATTATTCTTCGTCCAAAATCTTTAGCTTGTTCTTTTTTAATTTAAAATAACTTCTTAGACCGATTCATGATTTGTTCTTCATTGAAATCAGGGAATTGTTTTCGCTGTTCGCTGATTATTCTATCTAGATCGGGTTGTGGTAGCCAAACTTCTTTCTGAGCTCGATAGCATATAATAGCCTCGGAAACAATCAACGATATTAGCATACCACAATCAATCATATATCTCAATAGCACTATTGGCATCCAGTGTTTTTCAGATAGGTGTCTACCGAGCCAAACATAACTGCACGGATGTAACCCTGTAGCTAATTCGAATGATATCACACGAGCGAATCCGGTTAAATCAAAATCAGGCAATGGTCCATTAATCGCAACACGAGTCATTTCATGCGTGGGGTGTCCAAATCGTTTGAAGTACTCAGCACATTCCCCATATCCGAGAAAACTTCCGGGATAACACGCGGATATATCAATTGAAATCATACCATCACGTGAGTATTTCGTATTCCACAGTCCTCCATGACCAAATTCGACGCAACTCAATTTAACATCCTCGAGAAAATCACTTCGTGTTGGACGCCATGAGTTTTTTTCTCTTGCGAAGTGAGCTACCACTGATGGAATAGTAAAACTATCCGTGAGTAGTTTTTCATGGGAATTCTCCGGTGAAAAATCACTAGCGATTTTTCTCATTCTGTTATCTAATTCTTCAACGCGATATAATTCGCCATTTGGTCTTACAAATTCATCAAATCCTATTTCGGGATCTTCATCACTTCTAAGTAACCACACTGACACAGGATCATCTTTACACAACGCATGAATAGCATCGAATAATTTCTCTTCATAGAAAACATCCCCGACGAACTCCTTAGGGATATATTTCACGGTACGTTCTCGTGGAAATACTGTTACCGCAGGTGTCCACGCGTGTTTGTTATGATCAATAATCTGTATTGGCGCTCCATTTTTGTTATATTTCGGTTCGTATAAAACCTCTCCGGTTATCGTCATAACGGTTATTGGGAATCGTAATGATGTTTCTAATTTAGCTATATCAGAAATCTTTGCACCATGCTGTTTTACTATCAGTTCCCATTCGGTTATTTTCCTACGTCGCAGATCAGTTAGTTTATTTCCTCGGGATGCATTTGTGAAGTGTTCCATTACCCATGTTGCCACACAATTCAGTGAACTAGAATATTTCATAGGAGCTAGTTTTGCGATATCGGGTTTATCATTTAACGGATATATCCCATAAACCATTGCTGTTACGGGGTAAGATATTTCGTAGTATGGTTTGTCAATGCCGGTTAGAATTCCTGGTTTGGAATCTCTACTCACAATGACAGCTTTTTTATTCTTGAGAATTGGTTCAAATTTATCCTTAATAATCCATTTGCCATCGACTTCGATAATGAATTTTATTCGGAAAAAAATACCTTTTTTCCCCAACACGTGAAATTATCACTGCTGCTTTTTCATCATTCATGGTAGCGTCAACAACACCATCAATTCGAAATGTTGACCAACAATAAGATGCTCCATCACGCTTGAATTCATTAAAACAGTCTCTGATTTTACTAATCATGGCTTTATCAAGAATTGTATTCTTTGGTGTATTAGAAACTATATCGAGATTGAATTGAGCATCTTTCCAGGGTAATCTCTTGGAATTTTTTTTTGGTTTATCGAGATTAAATTTAGGATTAATTTTTAATAATCTCTTAAACTCTTTCATGTTTCCGTCTCTTGGACGTTTTTGGGTTTATCGAGATTAAATTTAGGATTAATTTTGTTACGTTTTTTTGGTTTATCGAGATTAAATTTAGGATTAATTTTTAATAATCTCTTAAACTCTTTCATGTTTCCGTCTCTTGGACGTTTTTTGGGTTTATCGAGATTAAATTTAGGATTAATTTTTAATAATCTCTTAAACTCTTTCATGTTTCCGTCTCTTGGACGTTTGAGATTAATTTTAGGATTAATTTTGTTACGTTTTTTGGGTTTATCGAGATTAAATTTAGGATTATTTTTTAATAATCTCTTAAACTCTTTCATGTTTCCGTCTATTGGACGTTTTTTTGGTTTATCGAGATTAAATTTAGGATTAATTTTCAATAATCTTTTAAACTCCTTATCAGCATTGAATTCAGCATTTTTCGAAGGCGTTCTCCTTAATTCCCTCATGCTATAATTAAAACAAGCATTTAAATGAAGAATTTATATATAATGAATCACTGCAAGTGGCTTATGATTGGATCAGTAACCCCGTGTAACAAATCATGCAGAAATGAGTTTTGTGGGTATCATATGCAAAGCTTTCGACGTGGAAGCCTTGGCCCGTTACCCCGCATACGATGTGGGGTTGGGGTTAGGGGAAAATCTCAGTTGTGTTTGAATTGCGGTGGAAAGCGATACAGGGAGTTGAAGCGTTATTATGATAAAAGAATAAAAAATGGACAATCAATCAGAAATTATGACCCTGAAAAAGTCCCTGACACTGACAACGTCCCTGACAAAATCATAAGAACTCCTCAAGACTACATCGAAAGATTTATCATTAAACCAAACAATGAATTAGACAAACAATAGTATTATGTATACGAATGAACCAAGAATTCAGACACCATCCCTTGATTACAAATTATGAAGCATCCAGTGATGGTGTTGTAAGACACTGTAGACTGAAGAAATCAGTTGGTGCTGTGAATAATCAAGGGTACTTGATGTTTACTGTTGGGAAGAAAACTTATCTCAATCATCGTTTCGCATTTGAATGTTTTTATGGATTGATCGAGGATGATTCTGTCATTGATCACAAGGATTATAATCCGAAAAACAATTCTTTATCAAATCTGCAGGCTGTTACTCAAAGTGAGAATACCAAACGAGGAAAGACTGGAAAATGCAAAACGGTTGGGAAGAGACCTGTGAAATCTTTGAATACGATAACTAACGAAGAAAAAATATTTCAATCAATAACCAGCGCCGGTAGGCATTTCGATATTTGTTCACCCTCAGTACGATTTGTTGCAGAGAGGATTTATCGATCGGCTATTTCAAAAAGGACGGGACAAAAATTTCAATTTAGTTATGTCTAATGCGTCATATTTTTCATTTAGAAATATATCATTATTATAGAATAATGAATTCTGAAAACATGAATAGCATTTTATCCGAGATTTCAAAATTGAAAAGTTGGGATATTGAACTATCAGATGGGTTAAATCCTGATCGAATCATGTCTGATTTTCAGGATATAGAATACGGAGTTAGCACTAACAAGTATATGCTACCAAAGAAGTATGCGCTCATCAAGAGAATTCAGAATTCTATTCGGGACTCTCTCGCATTTTCCAGTGACGTAAGTGTGTTCGCTCCGTTGTATACCATCGTAGAACGAATACGAAAAGAATTGGGGTACGAATACGAATTGAAAAAGGAGGTTAATTCTAAAATTAGAAACCTACGGGCGTTAATTCAAGAAAATGAACAATTTTGATTGACCATTTATCATTATTTGATTGTGACCGTCCCTCATAGAGATTTTAATTTTTTTTAGCATTTTTTGATTGACAATGTCAAAATCAGTGAATAAAAAATATTTCACACTGAATAAAAATTGATGGACGGTTCAGATTGATCAATGGAAAAGTGGGGGGAAAGTGACTATTATTATTTTATATACAATTTGGACACTTTCCCCATCGATGAACGAAGGTGTATCACGATGAAATAACACTTCCACGATGGTGTTAGGTCGGATTGAAAAATTGTTTTGCAATTGAAACATTGTTTCTGATTTCAAATAATGGTCAATGAAGCATTAACAACCCGATTGGCTCGTGAACGACTGGATGCAATTAAGAGATTTGTACCAATTCGTGACTCTGAAAGGAAAAAACTACAACAACGACAGAGTCTTCAGACTGATTTTGCTGCGGGATCTGAAGAATTGTTTAAACCTGTAACAACCGCAACGAAGGGAGTAGAGCGCGCTATACTGGGAGACGGTCCCGAGACGGGAAAATCTGTTATTGGTGAACTCGAAAAAATAGCAGCGAAAACTGAACAAACAGAACAGGCCGTACAAAAAATAGAATCAAAAAGAACAGTAGATGATTTACTCGTGAGATTTAACGAAGAAGGGTTATCAGAAATTGATAAGACTGATCCAGCAGAAATTCCTGCGCTTGTTGTTACGTCCTATGAAAACAGAAAAAAATGGTTGAAACCAGAACATCATAAATATGTTAGAAATATAACTCACTGGGCTGATATATTCTATAAAATCAAAACTGAAAAAGGTCTGATTAAGAAAAATAGTGCATCATACATTGAATATATCAATGCGGTGGGTACAGTGTATAATCAATACGAAGAGTTTAAACAACAACAAAAACCGCAAAAAACGCAAAGGCGGCGAAAGCAACCTGCAAAGAAAATATCCTTTTCACCTAAAAAACAACAAATACCACGTGATGATGATGATTATAATCTTCTTGGTTATTTACAAGAAACGGATTTAGAAAAAGAGAATGAAGCAACTGGTTATAGCGGAAGCGGATTGCAAGATTCAAGTGGACCCCAAAGTGGGGTATGTCCTGGTAGTGTTCTCAGTGATATATCACGATTAGAAGTTCTCATCGGAGGAAAACGAGCCGGAAATAACTCACCGGAAATAATTAATGAAGCAGCTGATATCTGTAGACGATTATTTCAGGGTGGTATCATGGATATCAGCGCATATCGAGATTTCATTGGCGAGTTAGTGGAAAGTGGGTATCATAGTGACTGAACTGAAAAATCTGATGACGAAGTCATTCGATTAGATAAATAACAATTGAAAAATTGTTTCTGATTTAAAAAAATGATCATACACTACAATCATGATAAACCAACCCTCGTCTATGTAGTTAATTCACGGTTTCCAGTTTATAGAGCATACTACGGAGATGGTTTAGGTAATACCATTGCAGGGTTATTTGCGAGAATGGCTCCAAAAGTGATGCCGTTGGCTAAACAATTATCAATGAAAGCCATTGATGTTATTCGTGATAAGGGTATTGGTGCTGTTGGAGATCTTGCAGGAAAAGCGTTTTCAACTGCGAAGAATAAATTAACATCATTAGTGAAATCACGAATGAAATCCAAAGGATTTTCAAAACCGTTACCGTCTACAGCGGAAATGCCTGCAAGTGTTAGTAGAATTATAAATAACGCAGTAGATGAAAAATTAGCGTCGATGGTGACTCCCTTGATAAATCAAGGGGACCAAAATAACATGATAGCAAACATGATAGCAGGAAGTGGCTTTAAAAAACACGACGATGAAATGGAAAATCGCGATTTAGACTCTGATAAATAGAATAAAATGTTCAAAAGGTCACCTGATCCAGCGTTCGATATGGATGCCCCAGTTGGCAAGAATGATTCTGTACGCGATTTTCAATTTTATTCTTATCATGCAGTACAACCAGATCTCCGATCGCGAATTGAACTTCAGGTTCATGATACCAGTAAATATTTTCTACCGTGTGAGGCATTTATTGAAGTAGAAGGAGAACTTGTAACAAATGATGCTGCTCATGATGATCCACCATATGGCAATAACCCAACTATCAAAGTTGGTTTTGTTAATAACGGCATAATGGCGTTATTTGAAAGCGCTAGATATCTCATTGATGGAAAAGAAATTGAATCCATTGACCGTGAAGTTGATGTTGCAACAACAATAATCGGGTTAGCGAGATATTCTGATGATTATACAAGATCAGCGGGTCCATCTATGATGTTTTCTAAGGATATCACTGATCACCCTGAACACGTCCAGTATTCTACAGTTAAGGCAACACGAGCTACCGCAGTTGATCCAGCACCAGCCGGATATACAAGACCAGCTGGTACTTTTGATGTCATAAATAATATTACTAACTATAACCTAGGGTTTGCAACACGCGTATTAACGTTGCATGGACAGCGTCGACAATTTTCATGTGCGATCCCACTGCATCATATATTTGGATTCTGTAGAAATGTCCGAAAAGTTATTTATGGAGCGAAGCATACAGTAGCACTCGTGAGAAAGGGTACTGATAATGATGCAATCTGGCGTGATGCTGGTGTTGCCGATGGTAAAGTCCATTTAACAAAACTATCATTGTGGATGCCAGTGTTAACTCCATCGATCACCGAAGAACAGCGACTACTATCATTTATGGATCAAGGAGGAAAGTCGTTGTTGAGTTGGTTATCAGTGACTACGGATATTAAACAGGATAATGTTGATGATATATTTACTTGGCATCTGGCATCAAAACAAGGTGTTTCAGCTCCACGTCATATATTTATTGCGTTACAGAATACTGCGCGAGTTGGTAATCAAGAACGAAGCCATATGATATTTGATCAGTTAGGTGTTAGAGAAGTCTCGCTGAGAATAAACGGCCAACAGGAACCATCTGAGGATATACAACTCGATTACACTCACAACCATATTGCACGTGTCTATCATAACCTATTGTCGTTTATGGCACGTGATCAAAATGTGGATACTGGTTTGCAAATATCACAATTGGATTTTAAAAGCCTCTATCCGATTTATTACTTTTCACTGGAACATCTCGATTTGATGAGACAATCTGTCGTTGATATACACTTTAGAGCCCGTGTAACCCGTCCTGGTGGTATTGCTAATTACAGAGCGGTTGCTGTCATTCTCAGTGATAAATCAATGCTACTTGAAGGTGTTGGTGGAAGAATGAGAGTGGTAGATGCACCAGTGGAAAACATGTAAACGATTTAGAATCAATCAATTATGTATAATGTCATATAGTAATATTAGTGTTGCGTTAACTCCTGGTCAAATCAAAAAATTGCAATCGGAATCAGCTAAAAAATGCAGAACCACAATCACGTTGAAACCCAACCAAATGACTGGTGGTGCAAATAAATTATCGCTGACAACTCGTCAGGTGAAACATTTCAATGATGCACTAGTAGCAAAAAAGGGTGTCCAGATTACTCTCTCTGCGGCTGCTATCAAAAATATGATTAAAACAGGCGGTATATTTCCGTTGTTAGCTGCGATTCCAGCATTGATTGCAGCAGCAGCCCCAGCGGTGGCTAAAGCGGCAGCGTTGGGAGCCGTTGGTACTGCAGCAGGAATGGCACTAAAGAAGGCAACTGGGAAAGGATATAAAAAAAGGGAAAGGGTCTAAGACTACCAGGAACCCCGTATTCGTGGTACAGCGGAAAGGGTCTAAGACAAGGACAGGTTTATTAATTGGAGAGTCTATGACTCAGGAACCTATGGTTCCCATGTCCAATTTTGATTTACTCGATGCTGCTAAAAAACTCGCGATTAAAAACTTCAGAGGTGTCTTTATGAAAGATCAATTACCACATCAACCAAACAGCGTTGAAACCGGAATCATTAATTTAGATAACAGCACCGGACCCGGAACTCACTGGGTTGCATACGCTATTGATCCACGTGGGATTGTCTATTTTGATTCATATGGATTAGCCCCACCAAAAGAGTTTATGCGTTATATAAAAACCCTTCCAATGAAGACTTGGTATTCTACGCTACCAACACAACAAATGAATGACCCACCAATATGTGGCAGCGAAGTATTAAATGTCCTTAACGCTATTTCTAACTCCTTGAGTAACCCAAGCGGAAAACCACCACATGTTGTCGTGAATGAATACACTAGTAATCGCTGGAGAAAATCGAAGATTTTTCAACGAAATCGTCAAAAACGATTTTAGAGAGAGAAAGAGTTTTACAATAACATGATTGATATTTGGGGGAGATCTTTGAAACCCAAACCCGATGGCACTGCCCCCCCCCCCCTGATTCTGTCAAGGATATAAAAAAATTAATTGAAGATGAAATCGCTGAGACATTAAATTTAGTAAATGTTGACCCGAACGAAATAGTTGTATTTCAAGACAAACAGGGTAAATTGAAAAGCAGTGATGTGTCATTGGATGATATTTTGATACGGCAGCGCGACGCCGCTGAAAACTCTATTGCGCTGTATTCCAGCGGTGGACGACTTAAACCAGGCGCACTTGTGTCTACAATCACCGACGCGATTGACGCCCACAAACGTGATCTGGAGGATTATATACGAGGTTATAGTACTTTTCGCAAAAATGTCGTACATAAATTCTTTGGAACCCCGCTTGTGGTTGGCATGACTCTTGCTGAAATTAAAAACTATCTATCGCTATTCTTTTTTAACAAGGACGCGGGAAGGATGATGAATGAAAATGAAATCAAGGCAAATTATCTCGAGATTTCTAAACTAGTAGAAGATCAAAAACCCACTAACGACGTCATTGTTAAGTTTTTTGGAACCCCCGCTTGTGGCAGGCATGACTCTCGCTGAAATCAGTGAGTTTATCGGCAAGCACACTCACAATGCCTACATCGCTAATAATTTCTTTGGTATCCCGGCTACATCTACAATAACTCTCAAAGATATTAATATGTTTATGGTGAGACAAACAACACTTAATACCATCGTGGATAGATTTTTGGTGAGAACACCTGTTTCTGAAACCACATCGTTGACAGGTCCAACCCTCGCTGAAGTTAAAAAAGCTATTGACGAACAAAAACTCACCGACGACGTAATTGTTAGGTTTTTTGGAACCCCGCTTGTGGCGGGTATGTCTCTCGTTGAAATTATCGCGGCTATCAATAAGGTAAAAATTCCACATAGTGTAAGCGCCGTTAATAACATCGTGTACACGGTTGATAGTGGAACTTTTGATTGGATCCGAGGAAACAGAAATTATCTTTATGTTGGCCACAGACATACTGGTGTACCAGGTTGCTACCGACTTACAATAATACATCACCGTAAATTTGATTTGGAATTCAGCAACACAGGTATCAGAGGTGTTAACACATTGATGTATATACTAGACAAAATACCAAAACCTCCACCCTATATACCAGTCCCATTTCCGATTGTTATAAGCAATTCCGACGAGTCTGTGATTAGGGAGCCACTACCCTGGATAATAGAATTTGTATCCGGTATCCCCTCATCCGATCCTAAAACCACTTCGTTAATAGGATAATTGAAAACACTAGTTGGTTTAAAATAACAACAATGATTTCATCATCGTCGTAATATCGATTCGACACCGTGAAAGAGTTTTCCGCGAATTTGAAATTACTCTCCGCGAACTTGAAAACACAATTGAAAACAACTAGTATTTTTAAAATAAAAATGATTTCATCAACGCAATGTCGCTATGATCAGGTCAGAGAATTTCAGACTAGACTCAAAACCCTCACTGAGGAGTATCAAATAAAAAAAAAAAATACCGACGAAGAATCACCGCAATTGATATTACTATGTACTCGGTGTCAAGCGTTCTCGCTGGCGCCGGAATAATACTTGCATCGGTTACAATGATTGCCCCGGTCGTAGTTCCAATTTGCATTTCTGCGGTGGCTACAATCGGGGGTATATCAACCGGGATAGCAAAAAAGATATCATCATGCAGCCAGAGTAAACTGCAGAATTACTTAATTCAATTTCATATTGCATCAACCGCATATTCGCAGTTATCCCTGATGATATCGTCGTCACTCGATAATACAATTATATCAGATAGTGAATTCTCAGCGATGGTCAGTATTTTTGATTCCGCGATATCGAAATTAGAGCGACAACATGAATATAATAACAATGACAACACCGATGGAATTGGAAAACACGAACCCAAAAACCAAAATGATGTCAATAATCTCAACCATACCAGATTGTGAGTTCTCAGTGATGGTCAGTATTTATGATTCCGCGGTGTCAAAATTAGAAATACAACATGAGTATAATAGCAATGACGACACCGATGGAATTACTTCAACAAATAGTGGAGAACACGAACCCAGTACAAACAAGCATGATATCAATAACATCAACGGAACCCGAGTTTAGTGTGAATTTCCCTAGCCCAGTCCCCTTGAAGGAGATAGCGCTAGCAAAACTACGAGTGTATCACAGTTGGCCTAATATCAGATCAAAATCATTTGGTGGTCAACAACCCAATAATTCTTTAGTGTTTGCAAATAAGAATAAACCCGACGGAACCCCAGACTGGAACGTTGTTTCCATACCAACCGGATCATACCAAATCGAACAAATCAATAATGAATTCGCGCGTAGAATAAAATCGATTACTGGAACAGAATCGAAAATCGCTATAACAGTTCATGAGCCGACGCTATCATCCGCAATTGAGATAAGCACAGAAGGATACGTCGTAGATATCTATCAGAGTTCTATTAGAACCGTACTAGGATGGCCTGAAAAACCACCGGAAAAATCCACCACCGACTTACCACGGACGTAGAATCATATCATGAAATCAATCCCAGTTATCGAGATAATTTATCTGATATAAGAAAAGGAAGAATCAGCGATAGATTTATTTTTACCAACAAAGACACATTGCAATGGGATTTTATCATTAAAAGAACAGCCGAGTCAACTGTTACAATTTCATTTACGCTAACTGACGTCCGTGGTTATTTTAATGAGATTAAACAATTATATGACACACAACTAGAACAACTACGGAAAACAAGATCGCAAAAACACGTTGAAATAATAAATCAGCTTATATCGGACATGGAATATATCTATGAACTAATTATTCAAACAATAATTAATGACAACAGCGACAATAAACAACGATTCCTAACCGATTACAATATCACAGAAGACAATCTGCGTAATTTCAAGTTTCCGAAATACAACGCTGATGAATTAGCAAGAATTGTTAAAACCGATATCAAAGCGCTACAAAAATCAGATTCAACTGTCCTCCTCAAATATAAAAATGATCCAGATGGTGGCGGTAGGCATATCGCTCCGTTCAACGCGAATATTTCATCGGTGATTGTGCTCAATTTAGTATGTGATGTTATCGAAGGAAGCTATCAGATTAATCTAGAGCAATCAAATCAAGCTCAGCAGGGATATATTCTTTATTCATTTGCACCAACAGCTCCTCCAGGATTCCTAATTATTGAAAACCCAATTAATCCTGTCTACATGCGATGCCATAATAATTCGTTAACGAGAATTAATTTCCGACTTACCAACCAGTCAAATAATCTGATTGATTTACAAGAAGAGGTGTTAGCGATTAGTTTGTTTGTAAAGTCCTAAAGACTGGATCAAATATTCGGTTAAAATCATTTATTATTTTTTGTTAACCCATAGCAGCAGAGAGGGTGGATGACAACAAGTTGCGACCAAAATTGATTAAAAAATCGTAAAAGTCTCCGTTTTCATTTTTTTAGTTAAAATGAGATTTCGTAGGGAAGGCTCGTTAAGATTTCAATCAATTTTTTGTCTGAAAACGTTGTAGGGTTTGCCCCTGAGACATTTTTTTTGGTTAAAATGAGATCGTAGGAAGGTTCGTTTTAAAGATTCAATCAAAATTTTGTCTAAAAACGTTGTAGGGTTCACCCTCTCTGCTGCTCATTCTACTCTGTCTTCTCTTTATAACCGTTCTTGATATTTTCTCAGGATTCTAAATTCATGCTTTCTATGTCATGGCTATATCCCGTAATAGCCAAGACTCCCAAATTAAGGGACTTAAAAATTTTTGGGACTTTTTATTAATACAATTTAAATAACTAGAGGCCGGACAAATTGAGACAGGAACTGTACAGCCAAATAAATTTGTATAGTTTCTGTCTCAAGTAAAACGGACCTATTTTACTACTAAACTAGTTAAATTGAGACACACTTAACCTTTTAAAATAATACACCTCAATTTATACCAAATTCTAAAAGCAAAAATTTAACTAACTGAATTAAAAACTTTCAAAATTTTATTTTCCATATTGGCGAAGATAAATAACAAAATAAGACAACTGGTATGATTTGGAAAAAGAAACGGCTATTCTAAACAAATACACGAGTATATAATACTAGTATACTCCTATAGCAAACATACAAATAGCACCAAACACATAACATACACCAGGATAAGAAGGGACCACTAGCCATGGTCAGCAAAATTAAAAGTAGCCTACTAGAGTGGGTAGGTCAAATCCCAACTAGAAAGGAGTACTTAAAACATACACTAGGAATCAAAATACCCCTTGTCAAATATTTATAATCCCAATGGGGAAAACTAATTGGTCTTTAGAGTTAAAGTAATAAATAAAAAACAACATAAAAATATTGGGGGAACACACAAACACATAAACTTTTTAAAAATTTTTTTTAGGGGGGGGGGGGGGCATCTGTCTGGTGCCCCCAAAGGAAAAGAAAGAAACTGTGCAGTTTGCTCAAATTTTATTTAAGTATACCGTTAAACACGTTTGTGTGAAACATATTTTATTGTCATTTAATTTAAGATTATCGCATTCGACACTAGTTGTCTAACTCATCTCGATTTCTCTCAAAAGACACAAAAAATAGTCTAAAAATCTCATTCATTTAACAAAGATTGGAATGTATGTGAAATAACAAGGTCAAATGTTTAAATGTGTTAAAATAGATATAACATTTCAAAGGACAAACATGAGAGAGAGAGAGAGAGAGAGAGAGAGAGAGAGAGAGAGAGAGAGAGAGAGAGAGAGTATTTGTGTAAGTATTTCAAACTTTCCAGTCACCAGATATTTTTATTTTAATGGAACAAATTACCAACTTAAGAGGTATCACTTCTGTGCTTCTCCTTTTGCAATTGCTATAGCCAACCTTGTCTGGTAAATCTCCCCCCCCCCCCCGAAAAAGAAATTAAAACATAAATAGATAAATAAATGTGCTGATACTGATGCACTATTTGTAAGGTCTGATGCTACCAGTTCATAAAAGTGATCAAATGTTGCAGAAGAATCTGTTTGCAACACATTGCTGTACATTTTAGACACCTAACGGTATTACTTTTGTTGAATGAATACTTCTATCAATATGTGTTTTCGAGGTATTCTAGTTTAAGGCACAGTAATGGGGAAAATAAAAACTGGAAGTAGGAAATAGTAACAATCAAATTTGGACAAGTTGCCAAATATGGAGACATGAAAGGGGGAGGGCATGCAAAATGTGTGGGCAGCATACTGCATCTCTGTGTATGTATAGCTGGTATGCTGCATATTTAGTTTAATTTTATGTAATAAAATGGAAAGTACGTTACACATAGTTGCGACATACTTGTCAGATCCCGGGTGCTTCTGTGTATGCGGATAAATCTGAAGTACTTTATGTCACATGTTTTTTAATCCATTAGTTTAATTAGAGAATATTAGTCGAGGGGGAGGGGTCATAATGATATATACTCTCACAACCAGTGGCGTAGCTTGGATCTTTGGCTCCCAGGGCAAAACACCCAAATTTGCGGCGCCCAGGGCAAAACACCCACATGTGCGCCCCCGGCTGCCCTTGTTGCGTAGTTATGTTGATACTTTGGACCAATTTGGGCCCCATTTGGCGCCCCCTAGCCACCGGCGCCCAACGCGATGCCCCACCTGCACATTCCACCCCCCACCCCCACCCCCACTTCGCTACGCCACTGCTAAGAACCTTTGCATAGTTTCCATGACTGCAGTATTCAAAATATATTTGTTAAATATTTTGGAATATAAAGTATTTTTTTTAATACTAAATACAATACTAGTTGACTTTTGTTGATGGAATGAAGAACGATTTCCCCGGAAGTTTTGTTTCGGTTTTGGTAGATAAGCAGAAAGACATCTTATTATAGGTGGATACTCACGTCACTTTTCAATGATAAATCCAGATTTAGCCAATGAGTGTGCTGACAGACAGAGAAAGAGCTGGGATCTATGGGTATTAGGTATGGGGCCATAAACAAGCAAAGTGTTCAACTTCTTCATTATCATAATCACGCGCACACGTGAATGAGTTCACTAAATTCACCAGGTAGAGGCCTGATTTAAGGGAACTGACTACCTGTGTGTCTAAGTTTAGTATGTAGGATATAGCAGCAGAGAGGGTGAGCCGGACAACTTTTCAAACAAAAATTGATTTTAACCGTCAAAACGGCAAATAGAGCCTTCTTACGAAATTTCATGTTTTAACCACGAAAAAAAAAAGTCTCTGTTTGGCAAATGGAGCCTTAGTGATTTTGTCTGAAACACGATCTTGCAGGGGGGTGAATCCAGGCCTCGAAATGCCTCCATTGGGTAAAAAACACGATGGACACTCACCCCCTATGATTTCAACCGAATATTTTATCAAGTCCGTTACGATATCGTGTCCTCGGGGCTGATAAATTTATCGTCACAAATCCGTGTGGTATTGACTGAACGTGACTAAAGAAATTTCTAAATCGATTATGATCCATATCACCGCAGCACCAAGTTTGCCAAATATTTCTAAGAGTATGTGTGTCAACTCCATTAAATACACACAATACATTGCAGTTATCTCTGATCACTTTTGGTATTTGTGTGTATCTTTGAGTGACATATATCACATCAGTGCTTTTATGCCTGCCTCTGGAAAATATCCTAGCAGGATTTTTTTGATTGTCTAACATGATATCGTCATATACGACTAAATTGTTAATACTTCCATCGATATCATCAACACTCGGTGCATCGTTGATATCAGTAATAAATTCAATGATACCATCAACGATTTGAAATTCTTCGAATTTTGATTTTGCTTTCTCGTTAAAATCCTTTAGCACTTCATAGCATCGCTGATCGTCTACACTCGGGGCTATTAAATACAATTTGTCCCATTTCATCCATCTCGTTATCAAATTAAGTAGCAGTTGTGTCTTGCCGCTTCCAGATGGTTCGATTATAATCATTCTAATTGAATTCGGCAACATTTCATGGTGTTTAATAGGTTCCCGTCGTCGGGTAGCTGAATAATCAATTACATTCATGCTGTTATATATAAATTATGGATTTATATTGTGTGAAATGTAGGGCGCGTACTGGCACAGATGACTTGACGACGATTACAACTAAAAATAACCGATCAGCGCTTTCTGGTAAATGCGTACAATGTAGTACAAAGAAATTTAGATTTGTTTCCCTTGGTAAACCCAAGGAACCTTTAAAAAAAAACGAGGGGGTGATATCGCAGCCAAGCTAACTGAACTCCCTGGAACCCCATGGGCAAAGTATCCAGGAGAAAAACACCTTCCAAGGTATAGTCATTGTGGACCGGGAACAAGACTTGATATCAGACTCAATAATCATAACCAACCCAAACCCGGTGAAGAACCAATAAACGCCATTGATAAGGCGTGTCACGCTCATGATGTTGCATATAAGAGCAGCAATTTGCAGCATAGACATCTTGCAGATGTGAAATTAATTCATGCATTAAATGATATTCCTGATAAATCCTTCAAAGAAAATTTGGCTTCATTTTTGATAAAATCGGATATGAAAGGTAAATTGATGTTAGGTGCTGGTAATTAATAACAACATGGAATATATTTATTATTCTCCGAGTGGATACTGGATAGGCAAGGCAGCAATCAATAAACTCGCTAGCGCTGCAAAAGTGAAAAAAACCCACTGCGGCTCATTGGTTATCCAAACAGGCTATATGGCAAATTTATCTACCACCGCCTAAACAAATCAATTTCTCGCATTTTGATGTTACCGGACCCAATGAAGTTCATCAAGTTGATTTATTGTTTTTACCACATGACAACGGTTACAAATACGCGCTAACCGTAGATGATGTTGCGAGTCGATACAAACAAGCAGAGCCGCTAAAAACAAAATCATCACCTGAAGTTGCTTCTGCATTTGAATGGATTTATCGACGAGGCCCACTACGCTGGCCAAATCTATTACAAGTTGATCCTGGCAAGGAATTTCAGGGTGCAGTGTTATAAACAATGAAGAAGCATAATGTCACCATCAGACGAGGACATACTGCGCTGCATCGTGATAAGGCAATTGTTGAACGGTTTAATCGGACGATTGCTGAGCTGTTATTCGGATGTCAATACGCAAAAGAATTCATCCAAGAAAAGCGATCCCGTGAAAGGGTCAAAAGGTTACCAGGAGTAGTTGCAGCGCTAAATAACGAGATTACTAGAACAATCAGCATGAAACCTATCAATGCGATTAAAAAGAAGTCTATACTAAAACTCCCACAAGAGGATTTTTCTAGAAACGCTAGCGTTTCCCAACCAATTCTTGGTAGTAATATCACTGTTAGGTATTTATACGAACCAGGAGAGCTTGAAGGTGGCAGAAAAAGGGCTACTGATCCTTTTTGGAGTGTTACTGCACACAAGATATCTAGTATAACACGATCTACGGGTGGAAACGCTAGCGTTTCTAGACCAGCAATCTATAGACTGGATTCAACTGCCCCTCAACGAGGATTTACTCGACAACAACTGCAAGTGATACCCGAGGATACTCAATTACCACCGCGGGGTCTTAACTAGCATCTCTGCGTCGTCTAAAACAACTCTTCGAAGCTGATTTATTCTTCGTACTCTGGATACTGCAAGATAGACTAAATTTGAACAATTGTATCCGATATAGTCGATCCCTGTGAAGAATGTATCGTCGCTGCGTATCCTAGCGTCCATGGGGATTTATTAGCACGCAATGCATCTTCGACGACGCTGATATCAACCAGCACAATATCATTTAGCACTAAATTCTGTCTTTGAAATCCTTCGGATTTTGGTCCTGGAATATCAACTTCAATATTCCGTTTTCGTGTATCCGAAGGCCTATAACATAATGGTACTGGAAGTGTTGTAAAGTTTTCTTTATGCGTTTCAAATAACGTCATCTGACTATTTTTCTACTTGCAATTATCAAATCATTTGGTCTCCATGTTTCCCAAAATTCCTCCATGGGAGTTTCTGAAATTATTTCACGCGCTATTTCACACTGGATTTTATCCGGTTGTAATCTAATAAGCGCTTTGAATTCTCGTAATTGTTCATCAAATGATCTATAATCAGTGTCAATTTCTTCATAATAGTCTACAAAACCCTTTAGCCATTCATGTGGGGAAGCACCGACAAATGGTGGTGGTTGGCCGTGATCACCGCACATGACGACTTTTGTATTTTTCAATAACAACCATTCGAGAAATGTTTGTAATACATCTAATGACACTGTGCATATTTCATCCCAAATTATGATTTCAGGAATAAATTTCTCGCCCATACGCTCAGAAGTCCACTTATCTCCTTTCCATCGAAAGAAACTGTGATAAGTACAGGCATTTACCCCTAGCTGTGTCATCTCTCTTGCAAGTCTGTGAGTTGATGTTAGCACAATCATGTTTGTGAAATCCGTAGGATTTTCCCCACGGAATAATTGAATTGCACGAGTCGTCTTTCCTGATCCACCACAGCCGTTTAAATAAACTGTTTTATATCTACAGATTGGATCAGATATCGATGGTGCATTAGAAAATTCTGATTGAATCTCAAAGAGATTCCGATAATTGTTTTCAATTGTAACATCTGCTGATTGAATATAATCATGAAGCATTTCCCGCTTAATTCTCCATGATCTCCAGCTCTCGTCAGAATTTATGAATTCAGCCACATCGCTGTTTATGTAAAATGAGTCAGTGGCGACTCTAACTGCGATGTTAGGAAATTTATTTATTTTCGAAAAAAAATTGATAAAAGCATATGCGAGCAGAGAAGCTCTCAGATGTGTGTATTGCGGATTGTATCCATCGTTGTAGGTAACAATTGTACCCAATTTGGTTCCATCGCACAGAAATGCGTCTTTACGATTGACATATATGCCTTAGCAGCAGAGGGGGCGAATCGGACAACATTTTTGAACAAGCTTTCAATGGATTACGGCTTAAAACAATGAAATCAGGCCATAAATCAATGAAATCAGGCCCAAAAAGATCAATGAAATCAGGCAAAAAATCAATGAAAAAATTATGAAAAAATCAATGAAATCAAAAACATGATCCTGAATGGTTTTCAAAATGAGTAAAAACTTTTCAACCGAATATTTTATCAAGTCCTTAGGATGAAAATCACTACGATTTTACAAACAGACTAATTTGTAAAACCTCGCCTTGTAAATCAATCAGATTATTAGACTGGTCAGTGAGTTTGAAATTAATTCTGGTTAATGAATTATTATGACATCGCATATAGACTGGATTCACCGGGGATTCAATAATTATAAACCCTGGAGGAGCTGTTGGTGCAAATGAATACAAAATATATCCCTGCTGAGCTTGGTTTGATCGTTCTAGATTTATTTGATAGCTTCCTTCGATAACATCACAAACTAAATTGATTGCTATCACCGATGAAATATTCACATTGAACGGAGCAATATGCCTGCCACCACCATCTGGGTCATTATTATGTTTGAGGATTTTTATTTCCTGTGATGTTGTTTTTTTCCACGTATCATGAATTATTTTAAAACCAATATCGATGGCATCACTGAGAGATTTTTGTAGTTCTAAGATATTATACCCTGGTAGTTTGAACGCATGAATATCTTCTATGCGGATATTATACTTCGTTGCAAATTCTGTTCTCGTTATAGGATTACTGTCACCTAATACCACTTGAATGATTTGCAAATAAAATGTTTCCATGTCATTGATGATTTTGTTGCATGTTTCTACGACGCTGATAAATTTATCTCGGGTGAGAGAACCGGATTTAAGAGATATTAACAACAATGAAAAATCATTATTCATCGCTGTGAAGTTTTCAGTGATTTTCTCTTCTTGAGTTGTGTGATATATTGGGTTGTTGAATTTTTTCACTGCAGTGAAAACTATCAATTCGTTGTATCTTTTATAGCTTTTTACTGGATTATCAGATTTTATCCTGTCTGTGATATAATCGGTTTTTTGTGGTTCTGGTAAATCAACGGGTTTTCCCCCTGGTGGTAATTCAGGCCATCCTAGTACGGTCCTTATTGAGCTTTGAAAGATATCTACGACGTATTTTTCTGAGTTTATTTCAATGGCAGATGATAGTGTTGGCTCATGAACCGTTATAGCTATTTTTGATTCTGCTCCAGTAATGAATTTTATTCTACGCGCGAATTCATTATTGATTTGTTCAATTTGGTATGATCCGGTTGGTATCGAAACAACGTTTCAGTCTGGGGTACCGTCGTCTTTATTCTTATTTGCAAACACCAGTGAATTATTCGGTTGTTGACCACCAAATGATTTTGATCTGATATTAGGCCATCTGTGGTATACTCGTAATTTTGCTAGCGCGATTTCCTTCACTGGGACTGGAGAGGGGAAATTCACACTGAATTCTGGATTCGTTGATGTTATTGAGATCATGCTGGTTTGTACTGGGTTCGTGTTCTCCACTATTTGTTGAAGTAATTCCATCTGGGTTGTCATTGTTATTATACTGTTGTTGTCGCTCTAATTTTGACATCGCAGAATCGTAAATACCTACCATCGCTGAAAACTCACTATCTGATATAATTGTATCATCGAGAGATGACGATATCAATGAGGATAATTGCGAGTATGCAGTGGACACAACATGAAATTGAATTATGTAGTCTTGTAGTTTCCGTTGGCTGCATGAGGATATTTTTTTTGTGATTATTGAAATAATTCCAGCGATTGTTGTTTCCGCAGAAATGCAAATTGGAACAGCTATCGGGGCAATCATTGTTACTGAAGACAGTATAATACCAGCTCCGGTGATTACACTACTCACTGAATACACGGTAACATCAATTGCGGTAATTCTCCTGCGATATTTTTTAATTTTCATTGCATACTCCTCAGACAGGGTTTTGAGTCTATTTTGATATTCTCTGACCTGATCATAGCGATATTGCGATGATGAAATCATTTTTATTTTAAAAACGCTAGCGTTTTCAATTACGATTTCAATTGAAACCGTTAGTGAAATTGCTTTGCAATTTTCAACTTAAATCCGCTACGAATTCCACATACCATGTTGTTGAAACCCTAACCAAATTTTTATCAGTAGATGTTATCGTGAACTTTTCAGTTGTATCCTTGTCGATGGATACAAAATCGTATTATTGACCCCGGATGAACTCGACGATGAAATATTAAATTGAGTCAATGGTGTTACTAGTGTTAATCGATAAATACCCCTAACGGTTGCAGTGATATCTAATTTGTTGTTTGTAGGAGTCCACGCAAATGATCCGTGTTGGATCGTGTATACTACGTTATTGGTTTTCTCATGAGGAATTTTTGTTTTTTCAATAATTGTTATCATCCTCGTTGCATCTCCTTTGATGGCTTCGATGATTTTTTGATATCCGGGAGTTTTAGTTCAATTTTATCCAACGCAGTTCCAATAAATTTATCCACGATGTTTCTACGAAAATTTGAAAACTGTTTTCCCTGTTCTTCACTTTTAGATTGAAGTGCTGTTAGTTCCAACACAGAAATTTTCAACTCATCGTTGAGAGTTTTAAATCGATCTGTAATCGTCGAAAAAAGTACGCCCGGTTTGAGTTTACCCTGATCGGAAAATAACGCAACGGTGTTCTCGATTGCGTTTCGTTGTTTAACCAATATATCATCCAACGAAACATCACTGGTTTTCAATTTACCCTGTTTGTCTTGAAATACAACTATTTCCCCGGGGTCAACACTTGTTAAGTTCAACGTCTCAGCTATTTCATCTTCGATTATTTTTTTTATATCACCGGTTGCAGTGTCATCGGGTTTAGGTTTCAGAGGTCTTCCCCAAATATCAATCATGATATTTTATACATCGCTCTCTAAAAAGCGATTACTAATGTATTCATTTACGACAATGTGTGGTGGTTTTCTAGATGCTGAAAAAGCGTTAAGGACATTTAATACTTCACTGCCGCATATTGGTGGGTCATTCATTTGTTGTGTTGGTAGCGTAGAATACCAAGTCTTCATTGGAAATTTTTTTATGTAACGCATAAATTCTTTTGGCGGGGCTAATCCATATGAATCAAAATAGACGATTGCCCGTGGATCAATAGCGTATGCAACCCAGTGAGTTCCGGGTCCTGTGCTGTTATCGAGATTAATAATACCTGTTTCAGTGTTGTTTGGTTGATGTGGTAACTGATCTTTCATAAAGACACCTCTGAAATTTTTAATCGCTAGTTTTTTAGCAGCATCCATTAAATCAAAATTGGACATAGGAACCATCGGTTCCTCTTCAACTAGTAAACCGGTCCTAGTCTCAGGCCTGATCCGTGAACGGATCTCCCGCTGTACCATGAATACGGGGTTCCTGGTAGTCTTAGACCCCTTCCCTTTTTTATATCGTTGTCCAGATGCCTTCTTTAGTGCCATTCCTGCCGCGGTACCAACGGCTCCTAACGCCGCTGCTTTAGCCACTGCTGGGGCTGCTGCTGCAATCAAGGCTAACAAAGGAAATATACCACCTGATTTTATCATATTTTTGATAGCAGCCGCAGAAAGAGTAATCTGAACACCTTTTTTTGTTACAAGTGCATCATTGAAGTGTTTTATTTGACGAGTTGTCAGCGATAATTTATTTGCACCACCAGTCATTTGATTGGGTTTCAACGTGATTGTGATTCCACATTTTTTAGCCGATTCTGATTGCAATTTTTTGATTTGACCGGGAGTTAACGCAACACTAATAACACTATATGACATTATACATAATAGATTGATTCTAAATCGTTTACAATTTCAATGAAAAATCGTTCAAAGATTTTTCACTGGTGCATCAATGATTCTCATTCTTCCTCCAACACCTTCAAGTATCATTGATTTATCACTGAGAATGACAGCAACCGCTCTATAAATCGGGATAAGGATAGGAGGTACCCCACCAACTGGTGGACCAGTCGGACGGGTTACACGGGCTCTAAAGTGTATATCAACGACAGAGTGTCTTGTTAAATCAAGATGTTCCAGTGAAAAGTAATAAATCGGATAGAGGCTTTTAAAATCCAATTGTGATATTTGCAAACCAGTATCCACATTTTGATCACGTGACATATATGACAACAGGTTATGATACACGCGTGCAATATGATTCTGACCGTAATCAAGTTGTATATCCTCGGATGGTTCCTGCTGTCCGTTTATTCTCAGCGATACTTCATTAACACCTAACTGATCAAATATCATATGACTTCGTTCTTGATTACCAACTCGCGCATTATTCTGTAACGCAATAAATATATAACGTGGTGCTGAAACCCCTTGTTTTGATGCCAGGTGCCATGTGAATGTACCATCAACACTGTCTTGTTTAATATCCATAGTCACTGATAACGAACTTAACAACGACTTTCCTCCTTGGTCCATAAATGATAGTAGTCGTTGTTCTTCGGTGATTGATGGTGTTAACACTGGCATCCATAATGATAGTTTTGTTAAAATAACTTTACCGGCAGCAACCCCAGTATTACGCCAGATTGCATCATCATCAGTACCCTTTCGTACAAGTGCTACTGTATGCTTCGCTCCATAAATAACTTTTCGGACGTTTCTACAGAATCCAAATATATGATGCAGTGGAATCGCACATGAAAATCGTCGACGCTGCCCATGCAACGTTGCTACGCGTGTTGCAAATCCTAAATTGAAATTACCATTAACGCCTCCGAGAATATCAAACGCAGCTCCGGGTCTAGTTCGACGTTCTGGATTAGCTGCTTCTTGTTGATCGGCTTCTGCATTATCTCTTCCTGTTAACACTTTAATGTATTGAAGGTGGTCAGCGTTATCAGAGGTATCCTTTGCAAACATCATAGATGGACCCGCTGATCTTGTATAGTCATCAGAATATCCCGCTAACCCGATTATTGTTGTTGCAACATCAACTTCACGGTCAATGGATTCAATTTCTTTTCCATCAATGAGATATCTAGCGCTTTCAAATAACGCAATTATGCCGTTATTAACAAAACCAACTCGGACATTTGCGTTATCTGCATATGGGGTATCAGCTGAAACATTTGTTACAAATTCTCCTTCGATTTCGATAAAAGCTTCACAGGGCAAAAAGTATTTACTGGTGTCATGAACTTGAAGTTCAATTCGCGATCGGAGATCTGGCTGTACTGCGCGATAAGAATAAAATTGAAAATCGCGTACAGAATCATCTTTACGCACTGGGGCATCTATATCAAATGCTGGATCAGGTGACCTTTTGAACATTTTATTCTATTTATCAGAGTCTAAATCGTAAAATCGTAAAAGATTTTTCATCGTCGTGTTTTTTTAAAGCCACTTCCCGCTCTCATGTTTGCTATCATGTTATCTTGGTCACTCGGAGTTACCAATGACGCTAATTTTTCATCTACTGCGTTATTTATAATTTTACTAACACTTGCAGACATTTCCGCTGTAGACGGTAACGGTTTCTTTTTTCGTCTCACTAATGATGTTAATTTATTCTTCGCAGTTGAAAACGCTTTTCCCGCAAGATCTCCAACAGCACCAATACCCTTATCACGAATAACATCAATGGCTTTCATTGATAATTGTTTAGCTAACGGCATCACTTTTGGGGCCATTCTCGCAAAAAACCCTGCAATGGTATTACCTAAACCATCTCCGTAGTATGCTCTATAAACTGGAAACCGTGAATTAACTACATAGACGGGGGTTGGTTTGTCATGGTTGTAGTGTATGATCATCTTATTATAAAAACACTAGTGTTTTCAATTGTTATTTATTTAATCAATTCAGTCTCGGTGATGAAAAATCCAAGGATTTTCAGTCGCTGTGATACCCACTTTCCGCTAACTCGCCAATGAAATCTCGATATGTTTTGATATCCATGATACCACCTTGAAAAAACCGTCCACAGATATCAGCTGCTTCATTAATTATTTCCGGTGAATTATTTCCAGCTCGGAAACCTCCTACAAGAACATCTAATCGTGATATATCATTGATAACACTATCAGGACATACCCCTAATCCACTTCCGCTATAACCAGCTGCTTCATCCAGTTCTTCTAAATCCGTTTCTTGTAAATAATCATCATCATCATCAGGTGGTAGTTTTTTTAGGAGAGAAAGATAGTTTCTTTGCAGGTTGCTGTCGCTTTCTTTGCAATTTTG
Organism: Unio delphinus; assembly: GCA_029339505.1. Lineage (NCBI taxonomy): Eukaryota > Metazoa > Mollusca > Bivalvia > Unionida > Unionidae > Unio > Unio delphinus. The sequence continues at coordinate 1,776,376 of JAQISU010000238.1, read as the reverse complement.
GCGTTTTTTGTTGTTGTTTTAGTTCTTCATATTGATTATACACGTGATCCACCATCTTGATATATTCAATGTATGATGCACTATCTGTCTTAATTTGACTTTTTTCAGTTTTGATTTTGTAGAATATATCAGCCCAGTGGGTTATATTTCTAACATATTTATGATGTTCTGGTTTCAACATTTTTTTTCTGTTTTCATAAGTCGCGACAACAAGCGCAGGAATTTCTGCTGGATCAGTCTTATCAATTGCTGCTAACCCTTCCTCGTTAAATCTCACGCGTAAATCATCTACTGTTCTTTTTGATTCCATTTGTTTTGTTTGTGCTATTTTTTCTAACACAGGGAGAAAGGTCTTTCCTTGTTCAGAGATTGTTGACACTACCTCCTTCGTTGCTGTGGTTACTGGTTTAAACAATTCTTCAGATCCCGCAGCAAAATCAGTCTGAAGACTCTGTCGTTGTTGCAGTTTATTCCTTACAGAGTCACGAATTGGTATAAATCTCTTAATTGCATCTAATCGTTCACGAGCCAATCGGGTCGTTAATGCTTCATTGACCATTATTTGAAATCAGAAACAATTTTTCAAATGTAAAACAATTTTTCAATCCCGACCTAACAGACGAAAACATTTGACATGTCGGATGATTTTTAACACCACCGTGGAAGTGTTATTTCATCCTATAACAGCTTCTATCATCGATGAAGGAAGTGTCCAAATTGTATATAAAATAAATAATACTGACACTTCCTTCATTCTATTTTTGACACATCTGATGATTTTTAACACCATCATGGAAGTGTTTTAACGGCTCTATCAATGATGGAGCAAGTGTGGAAATTCTTATAAAAATAAATAATACTAGCACTTTCGCCATTCTATTTTGATCACCCATCACTGATTTTGACATTTTCAATCAAAAAGTGCTAAAAAAAAATGAAGGTCAATGATAAGGGGTCAGGCAATCCAAAAATGATAAGGGGGTCAGGCAATCAATGGTCGGGTAATCAAAATTGAATTAACGCCCGTAGGTTTCTAATTTTAGAGTTAACTTCTTTTTTCAATTCGTATTCGTTACCTAATTCTTTTCGTATTCGTTCTACGATAGTATACAACGGAACGAACACACTGATGTTACTGTAAAATGCAAGAGAGTCTCTAATAGAATTCTGAATTCTTTTGATGAGTGCATACTTCTTTGGTAGCATATATTTATTGTTGTTAACTCCGTATTCTATATCCTGAAAATCCGACTTGATTTGATCAGGATTTAACCCATCTGATAGTTCAATATCATGATTTTTCAATTTTGCTATTTCAACTATGATGCTATTCATGTTTTCAGAATTCATTATTCTATAACATGACATATCTCTAATTGAAAAATATGACGTATCAGACATAACTAAATTGAACTTTCTGTCCAGTCCTTTTTGAAATGGCAGATCGATAAATCCCTCCTGCAACTTTTTGTACAGAAGTTGAACAAATATTGAAATATTTTCCGTCTTTATTCATTTATTGAAATATTTTCTCTTCATTAGTTGTTGTATTCAAAGATTTCTCAGGTCTCTTCCCAACCGTTTTGCAAGTACCAGTCCTTCCTCGTTTGGAATTCTCACTCTGTGTGATAGCTTCTAAATTATCCAATTTGCTATTCTTTGAATTAGAATCTTTGTGATCAATAACAAAACCATCTTTGATCAATCCATTGAAACATTCAAAGATGAAACGATGATTGAGATAATTCTTCCTTCCAACAGTAGACATCAAATATCCTTGATTATTCACAAAACCAACTGGTTTCTTCAGTCTACGGTTTCTTACAACACCATCACTGGATGCTTCATAATTTGTAATCAAGGGATGCTGTCTGAATTCTTGGTTTATTATATACTAATACTATTTGTCTAATTCAGTGTTTGGTCTAATGATTACATCACTGGAGAATCTTTCGATGTAGTTTTGGGGAGTTCTTATGATTTTATCCTTGATACTGACGTTGTCAGGGTCATAATTTCTGATTGATTGTCCATTTTTTATTCTGTTATCATAATAACGCTTCAATTCCCTGTATCGCTTTCCACCACAAGCAATACATAACTGCGATTCCCCTCTGACCCCAACCCCACATCGAATACAGGGTAACGGACCAAGGCTCCCACGACGAAAGCTTTGCATATGATACCTACAGAACTCCTTTCTGCATGATTTGTTACACGGGGCTACTGATCCAATCATAAGCCATTTGCAGTGATTCATTATACATAAATCTTTCATTTAAATACTTGTTTTTAATATAGCATGAGGGAGTTAAGGAGAACACCCTTGAAAAATGCTCAATTCAATCCTGATAAGGAGTTTAAGAGATTATTGAAATTAATCCTAAATTTAATCTCGATAAACCAAAAAAACGTCCAATAGACGGAAATATGAGGGAGTTTAAGAGATTATTGAAAATTCATCCTAAATTTAATCTCGATAGACCCAAAAAACGTCCAAGAGACGGAAACAAAATTAATCTCAAACGTCCAAGAGACGGAAACATGAAAGAGTTTAAGAGATTATTGAAAATTAATCCTAAATTTAATCTCGATAAACCCAAAAAACGTAACAAACGTCCAAGAGACGGAAACATGAAAGAGTTTAAGAGATTATTGAAAATTAATCCTAAATTTAATCTCGATAAACCCAAAAAACGTAACAAACGTCCAAGAGACGGAAACATGAAAGAGTTTAAGAGATTATTGAAAATTAATCCTAAATTTAATCTCGATAAACCCAAAAAACGTAACAAACGTCCAAGAGACGGAAACATGAAAGAGTTTAAGAGATTATTGAAAATTAATCCTAAATTTAATCTCGATAAACCCAAAAAACGTAACAAACGTCCAAGAGACGAAAACATGAGAGAGTTTAAGAGATTATTGAAAATTAATCCTAAATTTAATCTCGATAAACCCAAAAATTGTTTAATAGACAGAAACATGAGGGAGTTTAAGAGATTATTGAAAATTAATCCTAAATTTAATCTCGATAAACCCAAAAAACGTAACAAGAAATTACCCTGGAAAGATGCTCAATTCAATCTTGATATAGTTTCTAATACACCCAAGTATACAATTCTTGATAAACCCATCAGAGACTGTTTTAATGAATTCAAGCGTGATGGAGCCTCTTATTGTTGGTCAACATTTCGATTACGAGGCGGTGTTGACGCTACCATGAATGATGAAAAAGCAGCAGTGATAATTTCACGTCTAGGGAAAGAAAGAAATATTTTTCGAATAAAATTCATTAACCGCGAGGATGAAAAATGGATTATTAGGGATAAATTTGAACCCATTCTCAGGGACAACAAAACTGTCACTGTGAATCAGGATTCCAAACCAGGAATTTTGACTGGAATTGATATCCCATACTACGTTAGATCTTATCCTGTCACAGCAGTTGTTTACGGGATATATCAGCTCAATGAAAAACCTGATATTGCAAAACTAGCACCCATGAAATATTCGACAGGGCTCAATTGTGTAGCAGAACGAATAATGGAACACTTCACAAATGCGTCCCGGGGGAATAAACTAACTGATCTAAGACGAAAAAAAATAACCAAATGGGAATTAACGGTAGGAGAGAATGGGGCAACAATTCAAGATCTAACCAAATTAGAAAAATCATTAAGATTTCCAATATCAGTAAGGACAATCACCGGAGAAGTATTATACGAATCGAAATATCAATCAAAGGGAGCTCCAATACAGATTATTGATCATAACGAACACGCGTGGTCATCTGCAGTAACAATATTCCCACGGGATAGAACCGTAAAATATATCCCCAAAACTCTGTTTGGAACCGAAGAGTTTTTTTCAGAGCAGAAATTATTTGATGCTATTTACCATTTGAGTAAAAACGATCCTGTGTCAATGTGGCTATTTCATAGCACTTCAGACGAGGAATGTAGATTTGATCAGTTTGTAAGGCCCAACGGAGAATTGTACCGTACCGAAGAACTGCATAATCAAATGAAAAAACTAGCTAGTGAGTTTTCTCCAGAGAGTTCTCTGGGGGAAGACAACGATCAATTATTAGCAAACTGTTTTACACTACCATCAATTGCAGCACATTTTGCTAGAAAGAAAAACGCGTGGAAACCAACACGAAGTGAGTTTTTATCAGATGTCAGATTGTCCTGTCATGAATACAGCCATGGAGGGTTATGGAATACAAAATACACCGCTGAAACCGTTGTTTCCGTTGATATGATTGCGTGTTATCCAGGAAGTTTTCTTGGGTATGGAGAATGCGAGAAATATTTTAAACGATTTGGACACCCCACACACGAAATGACCCGTGTTGCTATTAATGGACCACTGCCTGATTTTGATTTAACCGGATTCGTTCGTGTAGTATCATTTGAAATGGCTGAAGGACTTCATCTGTGTAGTTATCTTTGGATTGGTAAACACATGTCTGAAAAACACTGGATGCCAATAGTGTTATTACGGTATATGCTTGATTGTAAGATGTTAAAATCATTAATTGTCAGTGAAGCAATTATATCCTATCGAGCACAGAAATCAGTCTAGTTACCACAACCTGATCTAGAAAAAATAATTAGTGAACAGCGAAAACTGTTTCCTGATTTTAATGAACAACAAATCATGGATTGGTCTAAACATTTATTTGAAATCAGAAACAATGAAGCAAAAGATCTTGGACGAAGAATAATCGGTAAATTCACTCAGGATGGCAAATATGACAATACAAGATATTCTTCACGATTGATTATAGACAATGCTGAATACGATTTTGCAATCGCGGATTTAACAAATAAGGGCTTATATGTCAATCGTAAGGACGCATTTCTGTCCGATGGAACCAAATTGGGTACAATTGTTACCTACAATGATGGATACAATCCGCAGTACACACATTTGAGAGCTTCTATGCTTGGTTATGCTTCTATTAATCTGTATTCAATGATCAATAAATTTCCTAACACCGCAGTTAGAATTGCCACTGACTCATTTTACATAAACAGCAAAATGGCTGATTTTAAGGCTACTGGCAACGCAAATTGGGGGTCATGGAGAATTAAGAAGGAAATGTTTCATGATTATATTCAATCAGCAGATGTTACAATTGAAAATAATTATTTAAAAAGCAATCAGTGTTCAGAATTTTTAAATGCACCACCGATTTCTGATCCAATATGCCGGTATAAAACAGTTTATTTAAACGGCTGTGGTTGGTCAGGAAAAACAACCCGGGCAATTGAGTTATTTCGTGTTTCCAATCCAAATATGATTGTACTAACACCAACACACAGACTTGCAAGATAAATGATACAGAGAGGGGTAAATGCCTGTACTTATCACAGTTTTTTCCGATGGAAGGGAGATAAATGGACTCCTGAGCGCATGGGAGAGAAATTTATTCCTGAAATTATCATTTGGGATGAAATAGACACAGTGTCATTAGATGTATTAAAAATATTTCTTGAGTGGTTGTTATTAAAAACTACAAAAATCGTCATGTGCGGTGATCACGGCCAACCACCACCACTTGTCGGTGCATCCCCCCATGAATGGCTAAAGGGTTTTGTAGACTATTATGAAGAAATTGATACCAATCATAGATCACTTGATGAAAAATTAAAAGAATTTAAGAAACTAATTAGATTACAACCGGATAGAATCCAGTGTGAAAAAGCCCGTGAAATAATTACAATAACTCCCATGAATGAGTTTTGGGAAGCGTGGAGACCAAATGATTTGATAATTGAAAGTAGAAAAATAGTCAGGGACACACTTCAGATGAAGTTATTTGAATTGCATAAACAAAAATTTGCAACACTTCCAGTACCGTTATGTTATAGGCCATCGGATACACGAAAACAGAACATTGAAGTTGATATTCCAGGACAGAGTGAAAAACAAATTCTGGTATTAAATGATATTGTGCTGGTTGATATCAATGTCGTTGAAGATGCATTGCGTGCTAATAAATCCCCATGGACGCTAGGATACGCAGCAACAATACACTCCTCACAAGGATTGAATATCACAGACACAATTGTTTGGATGGTGGATAATCGCATCGAATGGTCAAATTTATTCTATCTTTCAGTATCCAGAGTACGAAAAATAAATCAACTTCGAAGAATTGTCCTGACAGAGTCAGGCGATGATAATGACACCACAATGGCTGATATTGATGTTAAAATTATTGATAAAAAACTCTTCGGTTACAAACAACAAGACAAAAAAAAAACAACGAGAATTTGATATTGATGCTAGATTAATAATCACTTTGAAGAAACAACAGAATAATCACTGCGCAAGTTGCAATTGTATAATGCGTTGGCAGTATTCGGATAAGGATCCTCGCCAATTCACCGTAGACAGAAAAAATAACAATCTCGGTCATGTCAGAAATAATGTGATGTTGACTTGTCTTGAGTGCAATAGACGCAACGGTGCTAGTTGAGACCATGCGGTGGCAATTGAGTATCGTCAGGAATCACTTGTAATTGTTGTCTAGTAAAACCCCGCTGAGGGGCAGTTGAATCCAGTTTATAGATTGGAGGTCTACCCGTAGATCGTGTTATACTAGATATCTTGTGTACAGTAACATTCCAAATAGGATCAGTAGACCTTTTTCTGCCCCCTTCAAGCTCTCCTGGTTCGTATAAATACCTAACAGTGACATTCCTACCAAGAATTGATTCTTTGAAATCTTTTTGTGGTTGTGCGGGTATTGACTTCTTTTTAATCGCGTTGCTAGGTTTCATGTTGATTGTTCTAGTAATCTCGTTATTCAGTGCAGTAATCACAGCTGGTAATCTTTTGACCCATTCACGGGATCTTTTTTCTTGGATGAATTCTTTTGCGTATTGATATCCAAATAACCGTTCAGCAAGTGTCCGATTAAACCGTTCTACAATTGCCTGATCGCGATGTAGCGCAGTATGCCCCCGTCTGATAGTGACATTGTGATATTTCATTGTAGATAACACTGCACCCTGAAATTCCTTGCCAGGATCAACTTGTAATAGATTTGGCCAGTGCAGAGGGCTCCTTCGATAAATCCTTTCAAATGCAGAAGCCACTTCAGTGGCTGATTTTTTTTTAACGGTTCTGCTTGTTTGTATCGACTCGCAACATCAACTACAGTTAACGCGTATTTGTAACCACCATCATTCGGCAGAAATAGTATATCAGCCTGATGAACTTCATTAGGTAAGGTCACATCAAAATGCGAGAAATTAATTTGTTTAGGCGGTGGTAGATAAATCTGCCATAGTGCCTGTTTAGATAACCAATCCGTCGCAGTGGTTTTTTTTTCACATTTGCAGCGCTAGCGAGTTTATGGATTGCTGATGTACCCCTCCAGTATCCTCTTGGGGAATAATAAATAGATTCCATGTTGTTATTAATTACCAGCACCTAACATCAATTTGCTTTTCATAGCCGATTTTATCAAAAAGGAAGCCAATTTTTCTTTGAAGGATTTATCAGGAATAGCATTTAATGCATGAATTAATTTCACATCTGCTAGATGCCTGTGTTGCAGATTATTGCTTTTATAAGCAATGTGAAGTGTCGTTTATTAGGGGTGGGATTCTTCCTATAGACTTGAAAGAATTATGAGGAAGTTCCCCTGGTCCGCATTCAGAATGTTTACTTCTGGACAATATATTATATATGGCTACGAGCCCCCAGTCAGCAATGCCGACAGTTAAATTAAAAGAAATACAAAGATGAAATTAAAACAACAATTTAATAAATGAAAATTTTAAAGATATTAAGCAATCAATGTCACTCTTGACCCAATGATCCCTACTCTAGATCATCATTTGATTTCAGTGTGAGGAATATTTTCCCTTCTTGAGTGTTACTCATCTAAATAAGTCTCCTTTCGTCTTTCTCTCCTTCCGATTCCTCTACTTCCGTTTCCTCTTCGACGGTATCTCTTGAGGTCACCCGAAATTCATTCGGTATCTCTCAAATTCACTCGGAATTCTTTCCACGTCATCCGAAATTCCCCCGGAATTCTCTCAACGTCACCCGGAATTCTCTCAACGTCACCCGAAATTCTCTCAACGTCACCCGAAAGCTTCCTGTTGAAAGGTATAATGCATTAGCATATGGTGATGAATATTACCTCACACTAAGTCACTGAATTGAACCATCAGTTTAAGGCGGGACATTTTTGGTCACGCATGCGCACACATCGAAATTCCCATACGCTTCCGCCGCTTACAAAATGGCGCCACAACCCAATCTCACAAAGAATTCAAACATCTACATACTGAGCCCTATCAGTATATACATACAAATATTTCCAATATCATTGTATTATAATATTACTACTATTAGTAATATGACTATCTATATATTTATATATATTTATATATATTTCCTACACAAGCGTACCGAATCCACAATATTCACATTCAAATTGCAATAACGGAAATCCGTTAACTCAATGGCAAAATATATCATTACGTAAACAAAGTGCTAGTCTACCATAATATACCTACACAAAGAATTATAATATTAATTCTTATAGCGGCTAGCAAACAATACGATTCTTCACGAATACAAATCGTCCTTTCGAAAGGGTGTAAACGTAATAATTCACGAAATAATATGCACACCTATTACTAACAAAAGAAGAGCAACATTTTACCTAGAGCAACATTTTACCTCACAAAATAAGGGGTAATATAATATCATGAAGAAGATGCAACGAATTTACATCATAATCAATTGCAAGCAAAGGTACTAACGAACATCACGAAAGATGCAAAATATTAATATCATAATTAACTATTCATACTACAATACAAGTAAAATGAACATACATACGAGAATCCTTCCATTCCGCAGACGTATCAAGCAGAAATCAAACAAAAATCACACTGACCTTTGAAGCTATCTTAAGATTTCCTTGATTTCCAAAATCTGAGTCTGCCACCAATTTTCGTCTGGCCGTACGGAGTTCTATCTCTTCTCAATTCTTATTAGAGCGAACTGACGAATTCTTACTAAACATGAGTTATTATCGCAGATTCCAATCAAGTGCCCACCCTCAGCGCATTTCGATTGGAGGGCGATCGACTCTGGTCAGTCGTTCGACTGTCAATCATCCGAATGTCTGTCTGTGTGTCTATCAATTGTTACAGTCTCCTTATTTGACGCTGTCCTGTCCTTTGATGTGGTTACGTCACCCGTCCGCGATGGACACAGTCTCTTCTCCCCTCGAGAGCTAACAAAGACCATCTTACGTAAGGGGATTAGCTAACTTAGAACAATTTGAACATCACAGCTGGGTCAGGCAGACATACAATTTATACATGTACAAGGCCAGTCAGAATCACAAGTTATAGTTACTTATACCTACATACAAGGGGTTGGGGTAAAATCGTCACATCCCTCCACGCTTGAGAATAAAATCAGGATTTTATTCCCTCAAAATACTACAAATGCAAAAGTGTTACAACAATATAAAGAACACATCAGCAAAATCAGCTAGATGCTAAACTAAGTATGAACATGAAAATTTAACCAGAATGATCTATATCATTCCAGCGCTTCTACTCATGAAATCTGCGCCTTCGTTTTCAGATCCTTTCACGTATCTGATCTGCATCTGGTACTGCTGTAAGAACAGCGACCATCGCATCAATCGACCATTGGACAACTTTGCCTGCGCCAAATAGGCGAGTGGTTGGTGGTCGGTCTCCAATATGAGCTTGCGTCCATATAGGTATCGCTCGAACCGTGATATGCCGAACACGATTCCGAGACATTCCCTCTCCGATACGGAGTAGTTCTTCTCGGCAGCCGACAACTTCCGACTGCCGTATGCGACAGGGAAAAGCGTTTTGTCATGCTCCTGTAGCATCCACGATAACTACGTCGTTCTGCAGCATATTTGCTACCATGGTCATTAGCAGCTTCCTTGCCCTTTCCCCCCTCCACTACGTCAAATTCTACAGTCTCACCATCCCCAACACTTCGAAGATATTTACTGGGGCTGTTCTTGATAATGGCCGTTTGGTGGACAAACACATCTTCCTTGGTGTCATCCCTATTGATAAAGCCATATCCGCTTTTTACGTTGAACCAGTTTACTGTACCGGTGACCTTCGTCGCTATTACTTTCTTTTCAGCCTTTACCGACCTCTCCGGTTGGTTTTCGGAGTCGGACATGTCCCTTGATGGCAAAATAGGCAAATTAGGTGTTCCTCGTGTCACAATCGTGGTGACAACAAAGTCGCTGACGGTCTCTCTTTCTGTTCCCGCTTCAGCGTGTTTGTGCAACTGCGCCAGAGTTGCGTCTTCCTGTTGCAGCTTCCTCAACTCAGCTGGAAGAACATTACTAACCAGTGTCGATGTGACTTGGATCGGCTTCGGTTTCGTCTGTCGACTCATCGCCCTGGTCTCAACAGCACTCACTGGCATAGGTGTGCAGGTTTCGGGGTTCGGCTGGGGTAACACATAACGGCATCCCAATATGACGTCATGTGATAGTCCCTCCAAGCAAGCAGCTGCAATTTTCCCCTTCTCGTATGGTGAATCGAGGTCAATGACAGCTACTGGTAATGAGTCACGCGCGCAGTTCGCGTACTGAATTTCTATTACCTCCCCTATATAGTCCTCTGGCTTGACATACTTCTTGTCGACAAGCGCGGGGACGCTGCACCCAGTGTCATACAAGATGGTGGCACCTTCACCATTGACAGTTGCGGCCGCAAGGTTGGCTGGGTTACGACTCGCTTCCGGCAAGCACTCCTTCCTAGCAACGACATTCACCTGGGTCTGCCTGCCCTTCAGACAGTCCCTGGCAAAATGCACCAGGCGTTTGCAGTTAAAACACGTCGGCGGCCCTCGCCGACTTGCAAGTCCTGGTTTCGTGGGTGAGGCCTGTCTAGGTCGATAGGTGGCATCCCTACCTGTAGGTGCCCCTCCAACCTTCCCGTCACCCTGACGATTGCGGACAGCAGGCTCAACCTCCCCCATACGACGCGACTCAGAGGGCCGGGGTCGATCCGCGCCCCCGGAACCTCCACTCTTCGAGTGCGCCTGCTCGTATCGCTCCGCCATGTTAGCGATCTCTTCGAGCGTCCGGTGTTCTCTTTCGGCTAAGAAGACTGTCAATTCGCGACGGTAAGTACCCAGGACATGCTCCTTTAGTATTACTTCGCGTAGCCCGTCGTACGTGCGTTCGACTTCAGAAATTTCCATCCACTTCTCAAATAAACATCGAACACGGTTGTGGAATTGAGAGTGGGTCTCGGTTACCTTTTTCGCAGAGTCCCGAAAATGTTTCCGGTAAGTCTCGGCGGTCAGCAGATAATGGCAGAGAAGGGCCTTCTTGAGGGCATTGTAGTCATCAGCCTCTTCTGCAGCTAAGCCGTGGTAGACTTCCCGAGCTGCACCTTGCAAAAAGGCTGAGACATTAATGGCCCAGTGCTGTTCAGGGACCTGATGAGCGTGTGCGAGTTTCTCGAACTGCACGAGAAAATCGCCAATAGCCTCCTCCCTGTCATTGAAGCGTGGCATGTTGATCTGGACCATCCGGTGGTCGATGAATGGTCGACCGGTCGTTCCAGAGTTTGTACTGGCGTCGTCCCGTCCGTTGGTCCTAGCTTCAACTCTCACCTTTTCCATCTCCAGCGTGTGGGCGAGTCTGGCTAGCTCTTGGTCTGCAGCTATCTTGGCTAGCTCCTGTTCCGCTGTTATCTTGGCTAGCTCCAGCTGTCTTTGTGTTTCTTTCTCTGCTGCTATCTTGGCTAGCTCCAGCTCTCTTTGGGTTTCTCTGCCCGCTGCTATCTTGGCTAGCTCCAGCTCTCTTTGGGTTTCTCTGTCTGCTGCTTTTTCGGCCTTCCATTCCTTGATCCTTTCTTCTATAAAGGCCGCCAGGCGATCTCCCTCGTATCCGAGCTCTTCAGACCCCATAGCTCGATATTCCTTTATCATTTGCCTTTCGGTGGCCATTATAACTAATGTAAAGTGATACCTTGTCTCAATATTCTAAAAGACACAGCTACTTGTAATACAAGTTTAAATACTTACCTGTCGATAGCAACTAATTTCGTTCAGGTAAGATATTTGTTCGACATCTGCTTCACCAGTACTGCTAGTAATGGAAGGTTTACAAAGCATGCACATATGACAATAAAATGCAAGATGAGAAAATCATAAAACAAATACAAAGAATGGAAAATATCTCACACTGTTTCCTAATACTCCTACAAATAACTTTAGGTCCTAAAATAATATATGTCTAATTCATATCCCGGACGAAGCGCCCACTGTGAAGTGTCGTTTAGTAGGGGTGGGGTTCTTCCTATAGACTTGAAAGAATTATGAGGAAGTTCCCCTGGTCCGCATTTAGAATGTTTACTTCTGGACAATATATTATATATGGCTACGAGCCCCCAGTCAGCAATGCCGACAGTTAAATTAAAAGAAATACAAAGATGAAATTTAAACAACAATTTAATAAATGAAAATTTTAAAGATATTAAGCAATCAATGTCACTCTTGACCCAATGATCCCTACTCTAGATCATCATTTGATTTCAGTGTGAGGAATATTTTCCCTTCTTGAGTGTTACTCATCTAAATAAGTCTCCTTTCGTCTTTCTCTCCTTCCGATTCCTCTACTTCCGTTTCCTCTTCGACGGTATCTCTTGAGGTCACCCGAAATTCACTCGGTATCTCTCAAATTCACTCGGAATTCTTTCCACGTCATCCGAAATTCCCCCGGAATTCTCTCAACGTCACCCGGAATTCTCTCAACGTCACCCGAAATTCTCTCAACGTCACCCGAAAGCTTCCTGTTGAAAGGTATAATGCATTAGCATTTGGTGATGAATATTACCTCACACTAAGTCACTGAATTGAACCATCAGTTTAAGGCGGGACATTTTTGGTCACGCATGCGCACACATCGAAATTCCCATACGCTTCCGCCGCTTACAAAATGGCGCCACAACCCAATCTCACAAAGAATTCAAACATCTACATACTGAGCCCTATCAGTATATACATACAAATATTTCCAATATCATTGTGTTATAATATTACTACTATTAGTAATATGACTATCTATATATTTATATATATTTATGTATATTTCCTACTCAAGCGTACCGAATCCACAATATTCACATTCAAATTGCAATAACGGAAATCCGTTAACTCAATGGCAAAATATATCATTACGTAAACAAAGTGCTAGTCTACCATAATATACCTACACAAAGAATTATAATATTAATTCTTATAGCGGCTAGCAAACAATACAATTCTTCACGAATACAAATCGTCCTTTCGAAAGGGTGTAAACGTAATAATTCACGAAATAATATGCACACCTATTACTAACAAAAGAAGAGCAACATTTTACCTAGAGCAACATTTTACCTCACAAAATAAGGGGTAATATAATATCATGAAGAAGATGCAACGAATTTACATCATAATCAATTGCAAGCAAAGGTACTAACGAACATCACGTAAGATGCAAAATATTAATATCATAATTAACTATTCATACTACAATACAAGTAAAATGAATATACATACGAGAATCCTTCCATTCCGCAGACGTATCAAGCAGAAATCAAACAAAAATCACACTGACCTTTGAAGCTATCTTAAGATTTCCTTGATTTCCAAAATCTGAGTCTGCCACCAATTTTCGTCTGGCCGTACGGAGTTCTATCTCTTCTCAATTCTTATTAGAGCGAACTGACGAATTCTTACTAAACATGAGTTATTATCGCAGATTCCAATCAAGTGCCCACCCTCAGCGCATTTCGATTGGAGGGCGATCGACTCTGGTCAGTCGTTCGACTGTCAATCATCCGAATGTCTGTCTGTGTGTCTATCAATTGTTACAGTCTCCTTATTTGACGCTGTCCTGTCCTTTGATGTGGTTACGTCACCCGTCCGCGATGGACACAGTCTCCTCTCCCCTCGAGAGCTAACAAAGACCATCTTACGTAAGGGGATTAACTTAGAACAATTTGAACATCACAGCTGGGTCAGGCAGACATACAATTTATACATGTACAAGGCCAGTCAGAATCACAAGTTATAGTTACTTATACCTACATACAAGGGGTTGGGGTAAAATCGTCACAAGCAACATCATGAAGGTGACAGGCCTTATCAATGGCGTTTATTGGTTCTTCACCGGGTCGGGGCTGATTTTGATCATTGAGTCTGATACCTAATCGTGTTCCGGGGCCACAGTAGCTATATCCTGGAAGGTGCTTTTCTCCGGGGTATTTTGCCCATGGGGTTCCAGGGAGTTTTGCTAATTTGGCAGCGATATCACCTCCTCGTTTTTTTTTAAAAGGTTCCTTGGGTTTAGAAACAAATCTAAATTTCTTTGTACTACATTGTACGCATTTACCAGAAAGCGCTGATCGGTTATTTTTTGTTGTAATCGTCGTCAAGTCATCTGTGCCAGTACGTTTTTTACACTTCACACAATATAGATCCATATTTTATATATAACATCATGAATGTAATTGATTATTCAGCTACCCGACGACGGGAACCTATTAAACACCATGAAATGTTGCCGAATTCAATTAGAATGATTATAATCGGACCATCTGGAAGTGGAAAGACACAATTGTTACTTAATTTGATAACAAGATGGATGAAACGGGACAAATTGTATTTAATAGCCCCGAGTGTAGACGATCAGCGATGCTATGAAGTGCTCAAGGATTTTAACGAGAAAGCAAAAGAATTTGAAATCGATGATGATATTATTGAATTTATTACTGATATTGATGAAGCCCCTTCCGTGGAAGACATCGATGGAAGTATTAACAATTTAGTCGTGTATGACGATATCATGTTAGATAATCAAAAGAATCCTGCTAGGATTTTTTCCCGAGGCAGGCATAAAAACACTGATGTGATATATGTTACTCAACGGTACACACAAATACCAAAAGTGATTCGCGATAATTGCAATCTGCTGTGTGTATTTAAAGGCGTTGATACTCATACGCTACGAAATATTCATCAGACTTGGTGCAGCGGTGATATGAATCATAATCAATTTAGAAATTTTTTAGTCACGCTCAGTCAAAACCACACGGATTTGTGACAATAAATTTATCAGACCCGAGGACACGATATCGTATCGGACTTGATAAAATATTCGGTTGAAAAGTTTTTACTCATTTTGAAAACCATTCAGGATCATGTTTTTGATTTCATTGATTTTTTCATAATTTTTTCATTATTTTTTGCCTGATTTCATTGATTTTTTTGGGCCTGATTTCATTGATTTTTGGCCTGATTTCATTGTTTTAAGCCGTAATCCATTGAAAGCTTGTTCAAAAATGTTGTCCGATTCGTCCCCTCTGCTGCTGCTTTTATTCGTTAGATCCGCGATTACAAAATCGTATTCAGCGTTGTCTATAATCAACCGTGAAGAATATTTTGTATTGTCGTATTTGCCACTCTGAGTAAATTTACTAATTATTCTTCGTCCAAGATCTTTTGCTTCTCTGTTTCTAATTTCAAATAACTGTTTGGACCAATTTACAATTTCTTCTTCGTTGAAAGTTGGAAACAGTTTTCGCTGTTCGCTAATTATTTTTTCTATATCAGGTTGTGGTAACCAGACTGATTTCTGTGCTCTATAGGATATAATCGCTTCACTGACTATTAACGATTGTAACATCCCACAATCAATCATATATCTCAATAGCACTATTGGCATCCAGTGTTTTTCAGACATGTGTCTACCAATCCAAACATAACTACACGGATGAAGTCCTGTAGCCAATTCAGATGATACTACACGAGCGAATCAGGTTAAATCAAAATGTGGCAGCGGACCATTAATCGCAACACGAGCCATTTCGTGTGTGGGGTGTCCAAATCGTTTGAAGTATTCGCTACATTCTCCATACCCGAGAAAACTCCCTGGATAACACGCAATCATATCAACGGAAATAACGGTTTCAGTGTCATATTTTGTATTCCATAATCCACCATAGCTGTATTCAAGACAGCTCAATCTGACATCTGATAGAAACTCACT
The DNA here is from genome assembly GCA_029339505.1 of Unio delphinus. NCBI lineage: Eukaryota > Metazoa > Mollusca > Bivalvia > Unionida > Unionidae > Unio > Unio delphinus. The sequence goes on along the minus strand of JAQISU010000238.1, from coordinate 1,760,277 downwards.
TCGCGTTGGTTTCCACGCGTTTTTCGTCCTAGCAAAATGTGCTGCAACCGAGGGAAGTGTAAAACAGGTTGTTAGTAATTGTTCGTTGTTGAAATCTTCAATTCCCCCTAGAGAAAACTCACTAGCTAGTTTTTTCATTTGATTATGCAGCTCTTCAGTACGGTACAATTCTCCGTTGGGTCTTACAAACTGATCTAATCCACATTCATCGTCTGCAGCACTGTGAAATAGCCACATCGACACAGGATCTTTTTTACTCAAATTGTAAATAGCATCAAATAATTTATGCTCAGAAAACACTCTCCAAGTCCAAACAGCGTTTGGGGTATATATTTTACAGTTCTATCCCGTGGAAATATTGTTACTGCAGATGACCACGCGTATTCGTTATGATCAATAATTTGTATTGGCGTTCCTTTTTTTGATTGATATTTCGGTTCGTGTAATACTTCTCCGGTTATTGTCGTTACTGATATTGGAAATCTCAATGATGTTTCAAATTTAACTATATCCTGAATTGTTGCCCCATGCTGTTTCACCGTTAATTTCCTTTCATTTATGTTTTTTTTCGTCTTAGATCAGTCAATTTATTTCCCTGGGATGCATTTGTGAAGTGTTCTATAATTCGTTCTGCTACACAATTGAGGCTTGACGAAGTCGATGACGAAGTCAATGACGACAGTTTCATTGGTGCTAGTTTTGCAATATCAGGTTTGTCATTTAACGGATATATCCCATAAACAACTTCTGTTACAGGATAAGATCTCTCGTAGTATGGTTTGACAATTCCAGTCAAAATTTCCTGGTTTGGAATCTTGATTCACAGTGATAGTTTTTTTTTTATCCTTGAGAATTGGTTCAAATTTATCCCTGATGATCCTATCTCCAGTGTCGTCACGTATAATGCATTTTATTCTAAAAAAATACCTTTTTCGAAGATGTGAGATTATCACTGCTGCTTTTTCACATTCATGGTAGCATCGATATTAGGTACAATTCGAAATGTTGACCAACAATGAGATGCTCCATCACGCTTGAATTCATTAAAACAATCTCTGATTTTACTAATCATGGTTCTATCAAGAATTTTATTCTTTGGTGTATCAGAAACTCTATCGAGATTGAATTTAGCATTTTTCCAAGGCGCAATTTTCGATAATCTCTCGAACTCCTCCATACTATAATTAAAACAAGCATTTAAATGAAAGATTTATGTATAATGAATCATTGCAAATGGCTCATGATTGGATCAGTGACACCTTGTAACAAATCATGCAGAAATGAGTTCTGTGGGTATCATATGCAAAGTTTTCGACGTGGAAGCCTTGGTCCGTTACCTTGTATTCGATGTGGGGTTGGGGTTAGGGGAAAATCGCAGTTGTGTCAAAGTTGTGGGGGTAAGCGATACAGAGAGTTGAAGCGTTATTATGACAAAAGAATACAAAATTCTGACCCTGACTGTGTCCCTGACAAAATCATAAGAACTCCTCAAGACTACATCGAAAGATTTTCAAATGTAATCATTCGACCAAACAATGAATTAGACAAATAGTATTTGTATACAAATGAAGCAAGAATTCAGACAGCATCCTGTGATTACAAATAATGAAGCATCCAGTGTAGGTACTGTCAGACACCGCAGATTGAAGAAACCAGTTGGTTTTGTGAATAATCAAGGGTATTTGAGGTTTTGCGCTGGAGAGAAGAATTATCTCAATCACAGAATAGTGTATGAGTGTTTCCAGGGATTGATCGAAGATGGTTTTGTTATTGATCATATTGATTCTAATCCAAAGAACAATTCTTTAGATAATTTACGAGCTGTTACACAAAGTGAGGATTTGAAACGGGGAAGATTGGACAATACTCGAAAAAAGCGAAACCCATAAAATCTTTTAATACAACAAATAACGAAGAAAAAATATTTTCATCTATGAATGAAGCCGGAAAATATTTCGATATTTGTGAACCGTCAGTACGAAAAGTTGCAGAGGGAATTTGTCGATCTGCAATTTCAAAAAAGACTGGACAAAAAAATTAAATTCGTTTATATAACAATTAGAAGTATATAATCATTAGTAATATGAATTCTCAAAATATCAATGATGTGATAACCGAAATTTTAAATTTGAAATCTCAACGGATTTACATATCGAATAATTTAGACTGCGATCAAATTATGTCTGACTTCCAGGACATTGAATACGGCGCTAACAATAACAAATACGTGTTACCCAAACAATATGCACTAATCAATCGAATTCAGAATTCTATCCGTGACTCTTTGTTATGCTGTGACGACGTCAGTAAGTTTGTCCCGTTATTTACTACCGTGGAGAGAATAAGAAAAGAATTAGGGAAACAGTATGAAGTAAAAAGAATAATTAATTCAAAAATCAGAAATATTAGATTGTAAATTGAACAAAATGAAAAGCCCCTTTCGGATAATTGTTAGACGTTATGCTAGGAAGTTGTAAAATTTCATAGTAAAAATATTTTTTTATTACTGAAATAAATTTTCACAGTAAAATATTTTTTTATTACTGGAATAAATTTTCACAGTAAAATATTTTTTTATTACTGGAATAAATTATCACAGTAAAATATTTTTTTATTACTGAAATAAATTTTCACAGTAAATCGTTTTTGGACTAATTTTTGGCTAGTTTTTGACTGATTCAGTTTAAAATCTCTTTGAGATTTTAGGGTCAAACGGTCGATTTTGCACAGGATTTCTCGTAGACTTTTCCACCTAAAATTATTTTTGGGTGACAAAATCACTGCATTTAGATTGAAATCTCTTCGTACACGAATTGGATAATTGTTTACAATTTCAATAATGGTTAATGAAGCATTAACGATCCGATTGACTCGTAAGAGACTAGATGCAATTAAGAGATTTATACCCATTCGCGACTCTGTAAGGAATAAACTGCAAGCTAGACAGAGTTTACAAACGGATTTTGCTGCATGATCTGAAGAGTTGTTTAAACCAGTAACCACAGGAACGAAGGGGGTAGAGCGTGCTATATGGGAGATGTTCCCGAGACTACGGGAAAACCTCTTATTGTTGAACTTGAAAAAATAGCAGCGGAAACTGAACAAACAAAACAAGCTGTACAAAAACTCCACGGTGATATAGAAATTGAACGATTAGGTGTTATTGTATCTAAAACACCTGAATCAAAAAGAACAGTAGATGACCTACGCGCTAGATTTAGCGAGGAAGTGTTAGCAGTAACTGATAAGGCCGATCCAGTAAAAATTCCTGCGCTTGTTATTGAGACTTATGAAAACAGAAAAAAATGTTGAAACCAGAACATCATAAATATGTTAGAAATATAACTCACTGGGCTGATATATTCTACAAAATCAAAACTAAAACAAGTCAAATTGACACAAGAAGTGCATCATACATTGAATATATCAAGATGGTGGATAACGTGTATAATCAATATGAAGAGTTTAAAAAACAACAAAAACCGCAAAAATTGCTAGGAAAGCGACAGCAACCTGCAAAGAAAATATCTTTTTCACCTGAAAAACTAAAAGAACCTTCTGATAATACTCTTGATTATTTACAAACCACGGATACAGAAAAAATGGATGCCGGTATCGGGAAGGGATTGCCAGATTCCAGTGGGACCGCAAGTGGGGTATCAATTCAATGTACTGGTAATGTTCTCAGTGATATATCACGATTAGAAGTTCTCATCGGAGGAAAACGGACTGGAAATAACTCACCGGAAAAAATTAATGAAGCAGCTGATATCTGTGGACGGTTATTTCAAGGTGGTATCATGGATATCAGCACATATCGAGATTTCCTTGAGGAGTTAGTGGAAAGTGGGTATCATAGTGACTGAAATGATCAATTCAACGCTAGTGATTTATAATTAATAAGAATAATCATACACTACAATCATGATAAACCAGCCAGCGTCTATGTAGTTAATTCACGGTTTCAAGTTTATAGCGCGTACTATGGTGATGGTTTCGGTGATACCATTGCGGGGTTATTTGCAAGAATGGCCCCAAAAGTGATGCCGTTGGCTAAACAATTAGGAATGAAAGCAATTGATGTTATTCGTGATAAGGGTATTAGTGCTGTTAGAGATCTTGCCGGGAAAGCGTTTTCAGCCGCGAAGAATAAATTAACAGCGCTAGTTCGACGGGGAAAATCCAAAGGATTTTCAAAACCGGGACCACTGCCATCTACAGCGGAAATGCCTGCACGGGTTAGTAAAATTATAAATAACGCAGTAGATGAAAAACTAGCGTCGCTGCTGACCTCCGACCAAAGCAACATCGCAAATATGATAGCGGGAAGTGGCTTACAACCACGACGATGAAATGGAAAATCGCGATTTAGATCAATGGATATATAATAAAATGTTCAAAAGGTCACCTGATCCAGCGTTTGATATAGACGCCCCAGTGCGCAAGGATGATTCTGTACGCGATTATCAATATTACGCCTATCATGCAATAGACTCAAATAGTCGATCAAGAATTGTACTTCAAGTTCATGATACCAGTAAATACTTTCTACCCGCTGAAGCGTTTATTGAAGTAGAAGGAGAACTTGTAACAGCTGCTGATACTCCTGCTGTACCAGCACCGTATCCAGTTGGTACTCAAGTCGGGTTTGTCAATAATGGTATCATGGTGCTATTTGAGAGTGCTAGATATCTCATTGATGGAAAAGAAATTGAGTCGATAGATCGCGATGTTGATGCGGCTACAATATTCTGATGATTATACAAGATCAGCAGGACCTTCTATGATGTTTGTAAAGGATGTTAAAAATACCGCTGGAGGAAATCAATTTGTTGTAAGACGACAAAAATTAGTTACTGTTGCTGCTAATGATGCTGATGTCGAGGCTGTAGTTATAAACAACGATCCTAACTTCAATCTAGGAGCTGCAACACGTATATCAATGTTGGAGGGGCGGCGTAAATCATTTTCATGCGCGATTCCACTACATCATATATTTGGATTCTGTAGAAATGTACGAAAGGATATCTACGGGGCGAAGCATACAATAGCACTCGTGCGAAAGAGTGATGATAATGACGCAATTTGGAGGACTTCAGCAGATCCAGCACATGCGGAAAATGATGACGGTAAAGTCATTTTAACAAAACTATCATTGTGGATGCCAGTGTTGACTCCATCAATCACCGTGAAAGAACGATTACTATCATTTATGGACCAAGGAGGAAAATCATTACTAAGTTGGCTAACGGTAAGTACAGATGTTAAACAATCAAATATTAACGGGTTATTCACGTGGAACCTAGCATCAAAACAAGGCATTGCTGCGCCACGTCATATATTTATTGCGTTACAGGATAACACACGAGTTGGCGATCAACGTTTCAACCATATGATATTTGATCAATTAGGTGTTAAAGACGTCTCACTGAGAATAAATGGGCAGCAGGAACCATCTGAAGATGTACAACTTGATTACGGTCAAAATCATATTGCTCGCGTGTATCATAGGTTGTTGTCGTTTATGGCACGCGATCAAAATGTCGATACTGGTCTGCAAATATCACAATATGATTTTAAGAATCTGTATCCGATCTATTACATTTCACTGGAACATCTTGATTTAACAAGACAATCAGTCGTTGATATACAATTTAGAGCTAATGTGCTTTATAGTGATATTGCTAATTATAGAGCAATTGCTGTCATTCTCAGCGATAAATCAATGCTACTCGAAGGTGTTGGTGGAAGAATGAGAGTGGTAGATGCGCCAGTAGAAAATCTATGATTGAAATTGTAAATGATTGTCTCGATCAGCGATTTAGAATCAATCTGTTATTGTATAATGTCATACAGTGTTATTAGTGTTGCGTTAACGCTTGGTCAAGTCAAGAAATTGCAATCGGAATCAGCTAAAAAATGTGGAACCACTATCACGCTGAAACACAATCAGATGACTGGCGGGGCGAATAAATTGTCGCTGAAAACTCGTCAAGTAAAACACTTCAATGATGCTTTCAAGGATAAGAAAGGCGTTCAGATCACTCTCTCTGCGTCTGCTATCAAAAATATGATTAAAACCGGCGGTATATTCCCGTTATTTGCTGTGATTCCAGGATTAATTGCAGCGGCCGCACCAGCAGTTACAAAAGCGGTCGCATTGGGGGCAGCTGGAGCCTTGGGAACAAAAGCGTACAAAGCATTGCTGAATCATATGAACCGAAGAAAGGACGAAGGTATAAAAAAAAGGGAAAGGGTCTAAGACTACCAGGAACCCCGTATTAATGGTACAGCGGGAGATCCGTTCACGGATCAGGTCGGAGAATCCCAGGAACGGTTTATTAATTCAGAAATCTTCGATTGAGGAACCGCTGGTTGTGGAATCTTTGACTGAGAAACCTATGGTTCCTATGTCCAATTTTGATTTACTCGATGCCGCTAAAAAAACTCGCGATTAAAAATTTCAGAGGTGTCTTTATGAAAGATCAGTTGCCGACACAACCCAACAGCGTTGAAACCGGTATTATTAATCTCGATAACAGCACCGGACCTGGAACTCACTGGGTTGCATACGCTATTGATCCACGTGGGATTGTTTATTTCAATTCGTATGGATTAGCGCCGCCGAAGGAATTTATGCGTTATATAAATCGCTTAAAAACTCCTCACTGGTATTCTACGCTACCAACACAACAAATGATTGATCCACCAATATGCGGCAGCGAAGTATTAAATGTCCTTGACGTTATTTCAATATCTGGAAAACCACCACACGTTGTCGTAAATGAATACACTAGCAGTCGCTGGCGGCATTAATGATGTTTCAACGAAAAGATTTAGGAGAGAGATGTATAAAATAACAAGATTGATATTTGGGGGAGATCTTTATCAGCGCTGAAGAAACCCTCCTCCGATGGCACTGCAACCGGTGATATAAAGAGAATAATCGAAGATGAAATCGCTGAGACGTTGAACTTAACAAGTGTTGACCCCGGGGAAATAGTTGTATTTCAAGATCGTCAGGGTAAATTGAAAACTAGTAATGTGTCGTTGGATGATATTTTGGTTAAACAACGAAACGCAATCCAGGATACTATCGCGTTATTTTCCGATCAGGGTATACTCAAACCGGGTGTACTTATTTCGACGATTACAGATAGATTAAAAACTCTCAACGATGAGTTAAAAAATTCTGTGTTGGAACTAGCAACACTTCAATCTAAAACTGAAGAACACGGAAAACAGTTTTCAAATTTTCGTAGAAACATCGTGGATAAATTTATTGGAACCACGTTGGATAAAATTGAAATAAAACTCCCTGATATTAAAAAATCCATCGATGAGACAAAAAATTTCATCGAAGCAATCAAAATTGATTTTCCGAGGATGATAATAATCATTGAAAAAACAAAAATTCCTAATGAGAAAACCAACAACGTAGTATACACGATCCAACACGGATCATTTGCGTGGACACCTACAAACAACAAATTAGATATCACTGCAACCGTTAAAGGTATTTATCGATTAACACTATTGACAACGACTCAATTTAATATTTCATCGTCGAGTTCATCCGGGGTCAACAATACGATTTCAACGATCATCGACGAGGATACAACTGAAAAGTTCACGATAACATCTACTGATAAAAATTTGGTTAGGGTTTCAACAACGTGGTATTTGGAATTCGTAGCGGATTTAAGTAAATAACGGTTTCAATTGAAATCGTAAACTGATTTGGGAATAAAATGACTTCGTCATCAACGTTACCTTCGGTATCTCAATATCGCTATGATCAGGCTAGAGAGTTTTCAATGAAACTCAAAACTCTCACTGAAGAGTATGCAATGAAAATTAAAAAATACCAACGAAGAATCACAGCAGTTGACGTTACCGTATACTCGGTGAGTTGTGTAATCACCGGAGCTGGTATTATACTATCCTAGGTGACAGTGATTGCCCCGATAGCTGTTCCAATTTGTATATTCGCGGCGACAACAATTGCGGGAATAATTTCGATAGTAACAAAAAAAATATCATCATGCAGCCAGAGTAAACTGCAAGACTACGTGATTAAATTTCATGTTGTATCAACCGCGTACTCGCAATTATCCTCGTTGATATCGTCGTCGCTCGATGATACAATTATATCAGATAGTGAGTTCTCAGCGATGGTCAGTATTAATGATTCCGCGATGTCAAAATTAGAGCGACAACAATAATATAATAACAATGACAACACCGCAGTAATTACTTCAACGAATAGTGGAGAACACAAACCCAGTACAAACAAGCATCATAACATCAACGAATCCAGAATTTCCCTATCCCAGTCCCCGTGAAGGAAATCGCGTTAGCAAAACTACGAGTGTATCACAGTTGGCCAGATATCAGATCAAAATCATTTAATGGTCAACAACCGAATAATTCCTTGGTATTTGCGAGCAAGAATAAACCCGACGGAACTCCAGATTGGAACGTTGTTTCAATACCAACCGGATCATACCAAATCGAACAAATCAATGCTGAATTCCAGCGTAGAATAAAATCCTCAAACATAATAATGACTGGAAAAGAATCAAAAATCGCTATAACGCTTCATGAGCCGACGCTATCATCCGCGATTGAAATAAACTCACCAAATTATGTCGTAGATATCTATCAGAGTTCTATTAGAATCGTACTAGGATGACCTGAATTACCACCCCGGGGAGAAATCGTTAATTTACCACCTGAACCACAAAAATCTGAATATGTCACAGACAGGATAAAATCTGATAATCCAATAAAAAGTTATAGAGATCACAGAATTACTATAGATTTTTTTGGTCTCGGATACCAACCAAATGGAAGAGAGAAGGAAGGGAATGAAATAGAGGGATATCATTTTATTGACGAACCCAAAATCGTTGAAAATTTCACAGCGATGAATAATGATTTTTCACTGTTGTTAATATCTCTTAAATATGGTACTCTTACTCGAGATGAATTTATCAGCGTCGCGGAAACATGCAACAAAATTATCGACGATATGGAAACATTTAATTTGAAAATTATTCAAGATATATTAGATGATAATAATCCCCTATCGAGAACAACATTTGCATCAGACTATAAAATCCCCGTCAAAGATATTCCAATATTCTAACTGCCAGGATATAACGTACCAGAACTAAAAAAAACTTCTCAACTTCTCAGTGACACCATCGATGTTGGTTTTAAAATAATTCATGATGCATGGGAAAAAACATCACCGGAAATAAAAATCCTCAAACATAATAATGACCCAGAAGGCGGTGGTAGACATATCGCTCCGTTCAACGTGAATATATCCTCGGTGATTGCGCTCAATTTAGTATGTGATGTTATCGAAGGAAGCTATCAAATAAATCTAGAACGATCAAATCAGGCCCAGCAGGGATATATTTTATACTCTTTTGCACCAACAGCTCCACCCGGATTTCTAATAATTGAGGAGCCAACTAATCCAGTCTATATGCGATTTCATAATAATTCATTAACGAGAATCAACTTCAAACTAACTGACCAGTCTAATAATCTGACTGATTTACAAGGTGAGGTTTTACAAAATAGTCTGTTTGTGAAGTCGTGAAAATTCTTCGAATTTCAACAATGATTTTCATCCTAAAAAGATTGTTAACTACATTGGTGAGTGTCCGGCGTGTTTTTTACCCAATGGAGGCATTTCGAGGCATGGATTCACCCCCCTGCAAGATCGTGTTTCAGACAAAATCACTAAGGCTCCATTTGGCAAACAGAGACTTTTTTTTGGTTAAAACATGAAATTTCGTAGGAAGGCTCTAATTGCCGTTTTGACGATTAAAATCGATTTTGTTTGAAAAGTTGTCCGGCTCACCCTCTCTGCTGCTGATATTAAGGTGACGTTTGCCAATATATGTAGCATAACAGTGTGATGACCCACGAGTTGAATTAGAGAAACGTTCCTTAAAAATAAATATTTGGAGTATTTCGGATATCGTTAGGGATAAAGTTCTTTCTGTCGCAGGTATTATTCTTGAAATCATTATACCATACGATAATTTCCAATATTGTACGCATGACGACATATAAATTGAAAGTGTAATGACGAATGCATCCGAATATAATGTACAGTCAGTTATGTAACCTAATTTTTCGTTTCTTTAAAACTGAATTTCATTTTTGACATGTGATACACGTACCATACTCGTATATTTGAGATTATTTAAAATGACATTATGAAATACGTCGAATAGTTTCAATATTTTTCGATTCTCGTGAAAGATCGTGTTACGTGCTTAGGCTCGAATAAGCAGCAACACAGAAAGAGTGAAAACTAACAAGCTTGTATAACTTGAACAATGAATTTATTAAGTACAATTATTTTCATAAAATAAATAAACTTACAGCTTTAGAGAATCAAATCCAACATTAATCCAATATAGAATTCACAAAAATAATCCACTAATGGAATTGTAAGAGTCCTGATAAATAAATGTTCTAATAGTTCCAGGTTCGAATCTTGACGATGTAATCCAAAATGGCTGACAATGTCACGTGATGCAGTTCTTGTTTAATTTATCATTCACATGAATTATGAGCACGTTTTCTCCTCCAATTAGATAATAAATCCTCTTTCTTCAATGAATTGACACAAAGTCCAGAACAAGATAATAAAAATTAAACTCAAACAGAAAATACACAACTGTTCATTTTAAAGCCCAAAATTCTACTGAGTTGTTCTATCCCAAACAACAGTTCTTATACTTGTTTTTCTTAAGTAAACAAGTGATCACGTGATTTTCTAGAAATTGATAGAGGTTCATGGAAGGTCACAGAAAGAAACTGCCTTCAAAAAGTCACGTATTAAAAGAATGATCCAGAAGAAAAACCATCCCCAATAACTAAAAATATAAAGATGCCCTTGAAATTAACCAATAGTTTTAAAGACCTGTTTATAAATCTGAAGCAAGGTCAGATAATGAAGTAAACTAGCCAAGGTCAGCCTGTTTACAACTAGAATCTAGGTCAAGCTGAATTTTCTAGAAAGAATCTCCCAATTAATGAATATTAAACCCTAAATGACAAATTTGGATTTAACAGTAAAAAATAAATTAATTAAATCCAATAGCCGTAACACATGAAACGAACAATTATTTATCTATGTATAAAACAGCACCCTATCATAATCAGAGGCATATTCGAAATCATACCCTGAAGCAAAATGATTTCTTTTTCTTTTTAATATTTGTAATGGCACGGAATTTCATAACCAGGAACAAATTTTGACGTCACCTTCTTACAGCCATTTATGGACCAATTTGACATGGACATGTGTATTAATAATTTATACCTCAATTTACAACGTCCTACCTCCAACCCCTAGAACAATGCACATTATTACAAATATCGAGACGCTGGCTGTTGACCGAGAGCTGTTGATCAGTGCATGCTGCATATGAAGACCGAATCAAACAATAATTCTACACTGTAACTGACATATAGCAACAATTTGTTTCTCTGTATAACAATAATGAAGAAAAGTCACCACTTTATTAACAGCATGAATAGATTTTACTTTAAATATAAGTATATTAAAGACACAAAAAAGTAAACAACATAAATTCACTGAAAAGCACATTTATTTAAAGGTACTAGTTTTGATGATCGTTGTTGTTGTAGGGTTTAACACCATTTTTCAGCACATGAAAGGCTATACATGGCAGCCAGTATTAATATTAAAAGTAGTAATTACACATGAATAAAACAATTACTTGTGTAGTAAATAAGTGTGTATAGTTGATATATGATCCAGAAATGAGTATATATGTTTATTTTATTAAAATTTATATTAACAGTGAAGATAAATATGACGTGGGTTGCGGGCAGTTTCATAAGTGCCCGCAACCCTTTCAACTGCCCACTATCTGAGTATGAGGACGACGAAACTGCCTACAACCAACCTAAAATAGTATATATATATATATATATATATATATATATATATATATATATATATATATATATATATACACATACACACACACACACACACAGTGTGACCCCGCTATAAGGCGGTAGTTGAGAGCCAAAGAACCCGACCGCGTCATAGACCGTTAGTACATGACTTTCTCCAATTGGTCATTTATAATATTTTTTAGTCCGTTCTGATGCTGGCCGCTTCCGCTGGCCTGGCTTTTTCCCAACATTTTCGGAAGCCTTGAGACACTTTAAGACTATGTTGCTGGCACTGATATATCTGGATTTTGTTGCTGTTGGTAGTTTTGCCAGCATAATTTTTTGTATATGCCTGTCTTTCTCCATTTGTGACATACCGTGCCATACTAGTTGTGGAATAACATGGTATTCCATTGAAGGTGCTAGACGCCAGTCTCCTTTGCTATAAATAGCACATCTGAGAAACAGAATTTGTTTTTTATAAATTGTTCCAGTCACTTCAAGAAGTTCGGGGAATTTGTTTCTGTCCCAATTAACTGCCGCTTTTAACTTATGGTTCATGGACTCGCTGTTGTTATTTGTCCATGGTACACTGATTACTCCGTCGCGTAATGGACGGAAAACATAAGTATTGATTTTGCCCAACACGAATCTTTGCCAATATGATTTGAAAGCTGGCAATTGTTCTAAATAGGGTTTAAAATTCTGACATCTTGAATCAAATTCCGTATCATCTGAGGCAAATATTATTCCATCATTTTTTCCAAAAATGATTTGCAATATTCGTTTACGGGCCAGTAAACATGCCCCATTTTCTTGAAGATGTCGTCGGATATTATCTTTAATGTGTTTGGTACATAACACAAATTTTGCCTGCGGAAATTTGGCTTTGCGGGCGTTCGTCATGCTCTTTTCTTCCTCACGTCCAATGGTTACTCGCGCTTTGTGTCCAAATCGATCGCTGACGTGTGAGAAAAATTTCCCGTAAGTTTCCTCTTCGGCATCAAAATGTATCATGCACGGCCCAAACATTATTGGAAAATCCTTGGTTCTATCGCTTATGACACATCGGTTTTTGTAGGAAAAGACTGTGACATAAAAATTACCCAAGTTGAAAGTTCTATCAACCCCTAGAATACTCCGGTCATCACCTTCACAGTTTCTGATTATGTCATCCATCTGTTGGTTACTATAAACAATGACAACAGGTTTCTTCTGTTTTGTCAAAATTATTTCTTGGATGACAGGATTACTGTGAAGCTCGCTTAAAACACTGACCACATCATCAGCTATATTTATTCTGGAGTTCATATTGTCTTCACGTTTTCGTTTGCGGTATCTGAATTTTTTGTCGTTTATTTGTCGCGTAGATTTTGGAGCAGTGAAACTGTTTTCTTCCATAAGTTTTGTCATAACGTTGCCGACTTTCTCGTGCTCTGCCATTTCAGCTGCTCTCTGAATAATTTTTGGGTCTGTCCTTATATATGGCTCAGATTTCTTCGAATTTCCGTGCTTTTTCAAGTTGGTTGGCATTGTGCCGCAGTATTCCACAATGGCCAGCATTTTTTCTCTACGGGAAAAAATCGGGCAGTCCAGCAATTGTTGTTATTCTTTTTCTGAATGATTTGTATTCCATCAATTTAGTATAATATCTATGCAATGTTAAAACACTCGATGGCTGAGGAAATAATGGTTCATATATGATCGCGCCATTGACCATTTTCTTGACACAGTACTGTTTCTTTTTCATATACGCGGTACGTAATTTGTCAACCGAATCGGTGACAACAAAAGTCTGATTAACTGTTGTAGCACTTTTCCAATCCCAAACACCTCAGTCATCAGGGAAATATTTGGCACCATTATCGTCATCAGATGCTTCAATGACAATGTATACGTCGCATTTTATTCTGTGTGGGATGCTTTTTCTTCTATTTCAGTGGACTTGATAACTTTCAGTAATTCCTCGTTGGTCATGAAATTTCCAGGGCTGCTAGCTGGTTTCATCGTTTGCAATGGAGCTGATTTATGGTCAATATTGACATCTGATACGTCAGATACGATAGGATCTAGCGAGTCACTACATTCGCCCGTGGTTTCCGCTTCCATAATGTAAATATCTTCTCCATACTCATCGGTTTGTAAACTGTCAGTCTCATCATCTAAACCAGCACTGAAGCTCAGCGAATCAGGAGTAAATATATTATCGACGTCGCTGTTCTCATAATCTTCATATCCATGGTTAATATCATCCTTATAATATGTCAAAGGGTTCTTTGACTTACAGTTCATATCCACTACAGAAACAAAATGGTTTACTGCATACCAAGATCCTTGCTTTGGGAGTTGCCCTTGAGCATACCAGAGAATATTGATTGTTGAATGTCCTACTGGTACGTCTGAAGACGGTTCGAAAGTCATGTTCAACGATGTGTGTGCAAAGTCGTTCACGCCATTGACTGAAGGGTACAAAATCCGGACCGGACGCCGGATAATATCACAGAGAGCCAAAATTGTCCATGTAGACGAGAAACCACCAGTTGTAGCACAGTCACTACAGGTAGCTTCAAAAGATGGTGATAAACATTGTATGCGCTTCCTATGGGGATGATTCATGTACGATGTTGAATCGCTTACCATATGAAGATAGGTATGATAACGTAACTGTACTGATTTGCTTTCGTCTCCATACAAGAAAAGGGGGACTGCATTGAATAGGCAGTTGCCGTTCCCAGTTGTGATTATCGGGTCACCACTGACTTCAGTAAAATATTTAATCATCACTTCCTTCGCAATGACATCAACTCTGACGGGAGGGAAAACAACGTCTTTGTCACATACTGGTTTAAACTCGATTTTAAAAAGGGTCTCACGCTTGACTGCTGTTTTTAATTTCGCCAGGACCTTCGTATCGGCTGCCTGTAATCAAGAGATAAATTTGTCATTATGCGTGCACAAGTGATGTACAAGGGACAAAGACACTGATAAGTAGATCGAATCATAGAATCAATAACACACATATGGTCTTATTGAAAAAACAACTTATACAGGCCTCGGTATTGTCTTACTACAAGGGTCATGCATCCACAGGCATATATATATATATATATATATATATATATATAATGAAAAGGCCACGACGTTGCAAAGAATATTTTTTTAAAAGTAGCATTAAGAATATATTGTGGTTTGCCTTTCTAATATCTTGCCCTCTGTCTGCGTGGATTCAAGTCTAAGATTAGGCTAATGTAGTTAGGTGAGAAAGCTTGCCAGTAGCTTCGCATGGATCGGTGTTTCTCTCCGGGGTTTTCCCGGGTTATTCCTCTGCCAATATTACTGCCCACCATGTATGCTGAAATATCGTGTGCTGAAAAATGACGTTAAACCTTACAACTAATATCTTGCCTATTAAATTTCCTTTAGTTCTTTCATGACATATTTACTATCAATATTGATTTTATTGAAAACACCACAACCCCCGAAGTAATCTTCTATTGGGTTATCTGGTATGTTTTGCACTGTATATAATCATTTTGCATAATTATAATGTAATTCCTCAATTTTTGTCTCATGTCCCCTGTTGTATTTCTGTTATTTAATTCCTATTCTCGTTGTACTCTTTAAAAAGTTTTCGAAATTTGTATATAAATGTTTTTCAAAAAATCCATATTACACTACCTATAGCCGTTGAAGATACATAACTTCTACAAATCCGCGTGGTTGAACACTCGAGCGTGAGCTTAATCCGATTACAATTACGTAACACCTTTTGAAAATGATGACGTTTGATTTAATTAGGTGCTGCTTCAAATCTTGTTTATTTATCAAAGGAATTGATTATATGCATATCATCGCACGTGTCTGGAACATCGGCTATTTTTCTACAGTTTGATATTTGGAAATTGTTAGGCCTTGGTATGACTGACATAACTTTTTTCGACGTTTCTTGTTAATATTTAAGTAAATTATACTTGCGTACGCACCCTTAGTTGTGTCAAGTAATTTCACATAAGCCGAAAATTATTAATAAACTTTCATTGTGACAAAGTAAGATGTACAAATGCTTTACTAAAGCAAAGTAAGTGATATGAAAACCAGCTGACTATAGCAAATATTATATTTAGTTTAATGTAAATTTTAAATGTGTATTCTTATGTGTTTATGAAATATTTATGAACAATCAGAAATATATATTTGTGATGTACTTTAACTGACGAAGATAAACCATTGCAAGATGTATATCCACTATAAATATTAAATCTGGCATGAAATTTGCATGTAATCTAAAGATTCTAAAGTTATGAAATTGAATTAGTAGTACTTTTTCGAATTCCTTCTGCCGATTAAGACAGATGAATGAGCAAGGGGTTTATTTTCACTAAATATAGTTGCAAATGTTGCGAATCAAGTGATCATTATCGAAAATTGAACTTTTTTTTTAACTCATCATGTAGGATCCATGTGTTTGATGGCTGGCATAACATTACGAGATTTTAGTAGCCAATAACCTTATTGAAATTACTGCATTATTATTAAATGAAATAAAATCAGGGCCGGCGCTTCCGCTAGGCGAACTAGGCAATCCCCTAGGGTGCTGGGCTAAGGATTTATTTCATAACGGGCGGGTGGAGGAGGGCGTGAGTGGAATGGGGGGGATGGGGGGGTGACGCAGATATCTGATCTCGCCTAGGGCACCAAAATGCCTTGAACCGGCGCTGAATATAATATGTTACAAATAATAATAAGAATGTACCAAAGTTTGTGGAGTAGATATAATATTCTAATAACTGAATTATTTAAAAGCAGTATTCACACAGAAAGTGCAGAAAAATATATACCGGTGAGTACATTCTTGTCCCATTTGCTGTAAAGACTAACTTGTTATGAAATTCACCTGGTGCGTTTGATTTGCAATGTCATGTGATCGTTTTGTATCATAATTGTAGCACACAATTATGTTCTTTGGAAAAATTATAAATATTACACAAATTAAAATATGTGAATTCGTGCATTGGCTGCATTTGTTAGTAGATACAATGGTAGTCGAATCTGTTCAAAATACATGGTACTGCATGATGACGACATGCATAATTAGGGGTCTATAGCAGAAGAATTTAATTTTTGCGTGTGCTAATCTGTGCGATTTAAAATTAGTTACAAATTATAAATGCCGATACTTACATTCTTCAGACAACGCATGCCCATGAGGTAGTAAAACTCTACCCCATCCACTGTACGACACGAAACGCACACATAGCCCAGTTCAATCTTTCTCCATATTTTCATTTCATCGTCCGAGATTTGTTGACATTTTCTATGATACTAGTTGTTACACAATGAACATTTAACACAGTCATTGGAACAATTTGATCTGCTTCTACCACATGGTAAGCTGGCTGATTTCGGGTGGATTTGGGGTTGATTTTAGTGGATTAGTATGGATTTGGGGTTGATTTTAGTGGATTTGGGTGGATTTGGGGTTGATTTTATTGGATTTTAGTGGATTTGGGGTGATTTTGGGTGGATTTGAGTTCATTGTAGTGGATTGGGGTGGATTTGGGGCTGATTTTAGTGGATTTGGGTGGATTTGGGTGTGGATTTGGGTGGATTTGGGTGTGGATTTGGGTGGATTTGGGTGTTTCGTAACACCCCGTAACGGATAGCGCTTTAGACCACTCGGCCACTCTGGGTCCCTGGCTGGTTCTGCATGTGAAGGGACAATTAATGAATGCAGACATTTTTATTAAATCTAAACCAAAGAGGTTACAAAGTACAGTAATTCCAGTTTTTAATACATTTGATATTTACATTATTTTATGCGGGATAATGCTGTGGTTGGATAAATGTCTGTTCTGTTTAGAGACCTTGGTTCTTCTCTAAACAGGTGATGCTATTTACTTGAATAGGTTCATATTTAATCCAAGTTTGTCAGATTTGCCACATCCCCTAGTATCCATTGTCTAATACCTTTAATATTATTAGTAATGAGTCCCATTGTCGAAAAATGACCACCTTCTGATAACTTTTTCCCAATGGTCATCATAGTGTTGACATTTCAGAGGTAAGGAAAGTTCCCATTGTGCAGCCAATCAGTCAAGAGAATAATGCAGTAGAATTTCATGAGCTTATTTGGACCAGTCAACTACATTTAAAATGATATGTTAACAGGTTGACCGATCAAAGATATTAAACACTTTATACTATCTGTAAATACTTTAAATGACTACTTTTCATACTTTACATAACCACAATGATGTATTTTAAATTAGCAGTTTGATGTAACATGACCACTTGGACATACTTTACATTACAACTTTGACGTAATATGACATTTCAACAAACTTGACATGACAACTAAGACATACTTTACATGGCAACTTTGACGTACCATGACCATTTTGACATACTTGAAATGAACATTTTGACATACTTGATATGACAACTTTGACATACCTGACATGACCATTTTGACATACTTGACATGACCACTTTGACATACTTTACATGACAACTTTGATGTACCATGACCATTTTTACTTGACATGAGCACTTTGATGTACTTTATATAAGCACTTTTGACATACTTTGCAAATGTACATTGAAATGCTTAGCAGTGTTGATGTACTTTCATGAGCACGTTTGACATACATTACATGAGCACTTTGACATGTGTTACATGACTACCTTGACATACGTTACATGAGCACGTTTGACATACGTTATATTACCACTTGGACATACTTGACATGACTACCATGACAAACGTTATATGACCACTTGGACATACTTGACATGACCAGTTTGACATATACGTTGTATGACTACATTGACATATGTTATATGACCACTTGGACATACTTGACATGAGCACTTTGACATACTTTACATGATCACTTTGATGTACGTTACAAGAGCACGTTGACGTAATTTACATTATCACTTTGACTTACGTTACATGAGCACTTTTGCCGTACGTTACATATGCACTTTTGCGTACTTTACATGAATACTTCACATACTTTGCATGAGCACTTTGACATAAGTTACATGAGCACTTTGATGTACTTTACATAAACACTTTGACATACGTTACATGAGCACTTTGAGCACTTAACATGAGCACTTTGACGTACTTTACATGAGCATGTCAAGGTACGTTATATGATCACTTTGACGTACTTTATATGAGCACTTTGATGTACATTATATGCGCACTTTGACATACATTACATTAGCACTTTGATGTACATTACATGAGCACTTTTGACGTACGTTACATATGCACTTTAACGTACTTTACATGAATACTTAACATACTTTGCATAACCACTTTGACGTACTTTACACAAACACTTTGACATACGTTGCATGAGCACTTTGAGTATTTTGCTTGAGCACTTTGACGTATGTTACATGAGCTTTTTGACGTACTTTACATGAGCACTGACGTACTTTACATGAGCATATTGACGTACGTTACATGAGTACTTTGACGTACGTTACACGAGTGCTATGACGTACGTTACATGAGCACTGACATACTTTACATGAGCACTTTGACGTATGACGTACGTTACATGACCACTTTGACATACACTACATGACCACTTTATATACACCTTTGCTCGTGATATACGACTTCCTTAAAAAAAGAACCTATCCTCCGTTTAATAATTTATCTTGAATCGGTTTTGGCTATATACACGCTTAGGTAAAGAAATAATTGTAATGTAAGAAAAAATGTTGCCCTGCCACAATGTTTTATTTACAAATTAATATACTTACCAATAACAAGACAAGCTTGTGCCAAACTATCTCGATGCGCCATCTTTAGAACAAGTCTTTTCTGCATGGCTGTTCTGACAGTAACGCAAAAATCCTTGCTTTGGCATGCACAAAATTGCAACTAGCTCGGGCGCCAAAAACACATTTATGATGTTTGTACTATTTTTTTTAATGTTGCGTAACGACCTGTCTGGCAAACTCCAGAAAATGGATTTTTTCACAATGTTTACTAATTCCTAATTCATGTAACATTTTCTTTAAGTGGCAATATGCATCATATGAGTATCCCCAATTCTGGGACTCGTCTAGCAAGCACATGGGTACACAGTCATCCATGTGTGTTTGGGTGTATGTGTATGTGTATGTGTATGTGTATGTGTGTATATTAAGACTTTACCCATAACAGTTTATATGCATAAAGGCTAAATTTGCTTGTACTGTATGTACCCGCTTATTGGTTTTATGGTAGGGTCCAACTCCAAACTGCATATACACAAATTTGCAGTTGCATAATGTGTGGCAGATCATGGTCTATGCATGTTTTTTTTCAAGGAGTAGGAAGTACAATGGACACATAATTCCTGAACTTTATGCGCATTACGCGAAGACATATCAGGTATGATGTTCGTAGAATGAACAGACTTATAAGCAACTACATAAGGCATATTGTGTAACTGATTTGTCAAAGTAATTATTCTCATGTGTATATATATATACCTTTATTATATAGACGGTACGCATATTATTACATGATTTAGTGAAATCAAAGGGAGATGGATCAATAAAAAATAAATTATTATTACATGATTTAGTGGAATCAAAGGGTGATAGATCGATAAAATATAAAACATAGTGCTTACTCAAAGAATACAATAATACCTAAAATGTTTTTGAAGAAACAAAAATAAGCCTAAAAACACAGTAGTAGCAGTAGTAGTTATAATCCTAGCAGTAGGGATTTGAGTCAGTTGTGGTCTTAGTCGAATTAATAATTGTTCTGCAAGCGCTGGTCTTTATATCCAAGTGAGTTTACAGACCTGTTATTGAGATGAATATACGATATATTTCAATTGTTGGTTTGGTTTCTTTTTAAATTAGATGTTTGTATTTCGCATTCAACTTTGCATTGTTTTACATATAAACTAAGGTTTCTTCCTTTTCTTTCGTACATGATGAGAACTCTCCATTTATAATCACCAAACTGATCGGCATTGTAGTTGAGATCTTGAACGAAATTGTTATGAGTGGACAATCCATTGAATGTTAACATCCAATTTATAGTCTGATTTTTTAACGAACACGTATATACCCCTATCCACCCATCCTACAGGTCCTGGATCTTTAAACGAGCGTTGCATGCTTACGAGTTTCATTTGTGAGACGTATGAGGCTTTAAAAATAGGTCATATATTATGCATGTATTTATAGGTTGTGTTTTCTACACGGGTAAGTAATTCTTATTTATAGCTTGACTGATCCATGGGTCTAGTGTCATATTTCAGGTCAGGTCATGATTACGTCAGTAATCAAGTACCAGCAGTAGCGCTGACTTGAAAATTACTGTGTAGACAGACACATGGATTTCATAGGACTATTCTCATCGCCATAAGTAAAGTGTGTCCATTTCAAGAAAATGAAAGGAACACTTCCGTCACCTTCTCAACGTTACATAATTTACTCATTTATATTAGACACGCGAAGCCAAACATTCTTGTTTTACTTTCCTATTTACTTGGTCTTCTGCCTTCCCTGTTATATGGGTGAACACGTCCAGGCATGTAGTGCTGAAGACAAATTCGTTGATGACTACTTGTTGGAAGTAGAGGGTATATATGTACAAGATGTCACAGACATATTAGCAGGGTATGGACTTCAGTACGTGGAACATATAAGTTAACAATGGTTTACATTTTTTATTTTTTGATCTTTTCGATTATGACAAAACATGATTAATAGAATAATAGTGCATAACTCGGAATAAAGCGTAATATGTAAAAACAGATTTACGTATATTTATATGACGAATACTTGAAGCTGCTTTTAAATGTATTTAATCCAAACATTTCTCTCTCTCTCTCTCTCTCTCTCTCTCTCTCTCTCTCTCTCTCTCTCTCTTGATAATCATGGCTGTACACACACACACTACAATCGCATGACATGGTTCTAACGTCACCTTTCTTTTGTAGTTATGATGAAATTTTAAACTATCTATTTACTGGAATGTTTTCTTTCTCTCAATGACTATGACACCAGATTCATTTGTAATGACTTCCTCCTCGTTATTCATTCTTTGTCATCGCGGTTCATATTTTCCACTTTCTAAAGAAATCGTCGTGTCCTTTCCTCTAGGACTATCGTATTATATGAGTGTACAACATCGTCAGATACTAACGAGACAGAATGAGATGTGGATGCAAGAACCCTGCCAATGTGTGTGTGTGTGTGTGTGTGTGTGTGTGTGTGTGTGTGTGTGTGTGTGTGATTTTGGATTTTTAACGTAGCATTAACAATCTATCAGTCATATCGATATAAAAAATGTATGCACTGTGGCAGTTTATAGTCACGTATAGCAGAGATGAGTCATTCCGTATACACGTAGCATGATGTCCCATCCAGTCACATTATATTATCCTGACACAAGGGCAACGAGTCCTAACACTAACATCTTGATGCTGAGCGCCAAGCGAGACAGCTGCTAATTCCATTTTAATAAGTCTTTGGTATGACTTAACTATAGATCGAACCCGCGACCTCCCGCATTCGAGGCGGACGCTCTAACCACTTAGACACCAGAAGCGGTCCCTTACCAAAGTGTTCCGCAAATATTTATTCAATACATACTAAACTAATACACACATTTTATGCTTAATACATAAAAGGTTTGAACAAATAATTTTTCTAAAAACAAATCACCGTACAATTAACGTTTCCTTTTTTTATTTGAATATAAAGCTGTGGACATTTCCCCAAAAGTCCAGACAATTTTTAAAAATTAAATATACTTAAGCCATATAATACTTCTCATTAGTTAAAAATAAAATACGGACTGACATTACTATAATTTAACCTTCACAATCACTCTAATAATACCCGTTGAAACAAACTCGCAAAGAATTCATACTAAAAGATCTTGAAATATGTTCCTCTACACAGTTACTTTAGTTTCCAATAGTAAAACATCTTGAAATTAGTCTTTCTGTTTCTTCTTATTTTCCAATTTCATTTTGGTTTCAACGAAATTCCACATGGCATAAAACTTGATTATGAAATCGAAGTTGTTCATCTCATCCTATCAATGTCTTTTAAAGTTCTAATTTTCTGAACATAAAATATGTGGTAGCGAAGAATGGAAAACGTGGGCGCCTACCGGATAATTTCACCGGGTTCGCCGGGATATCCATGTAAAGAAACATTACAAATGTAAAACAACTCCTCCGTTTTGGGCCACCGAACCTACAGTTAGACCTCCCGCATTCGAGGCGGACGCTTTAACCACTTAAGACACCAGAAGCGGTCCCCTACCAAAGTGTTCCGCAAATATTTATTCAATACGTACTAAAAACTAATACACACATTTTATGCTTAATACACAAAAGGTTTGAACAAATAATTTTTAGCATAAAAAACTTCTTCCCTACACCAATATATATTACGAGTCTTGGATTAATTTGTCGATCAGCAATGTATAATCGAATTGAGAGGTTGCGACAAATGCATGAATATATTATATATATATATATATATATATATATATATATATATATATATATATATATATATATATATATATATATATATATGATTACGTCCGTTGCCGTGTAGTTAGAGTGTTAGCGACTTCTAATAATGGTACTAACAGCCACCTCGCTTGGGGTTAGTGTTAGGACTGGTTGACCTGGTGTCAGGAGGTTGTAACTGTGTTGGACATCATGCTACATGTTTGCGGCATGATGTCCCAGTGCTAGACATCACTGAAAAGCGTTAAAACTATGTTACAAATCCAAATCACACACACACAAATCCAAATACACACATGTATTTCTTCAGTCATTGTTTTGAAATCCTTGGCATCCGTCCGTCTACGTGAGACGATGGCATAGCTCCAGAGTCAGCTGTTCCTTTTTTTCCGGCTCTCCTTTTAGCATGCTTTCTATTCCTGTCATCCTCAGCTTTGCTAACTCCCTGCCTGACAGCTAGTTGCCAGATGGGACGGTCATTAGCAAAGCTCTCCCAGTTGTTGACATCGATGTTGGCCATCGTCATATCCCTTTTGCAAAAATCTTTGTAGCGCAGGCGTGGACGTTCAGTCGGTTGTGTACCTTCTGCTAGTTCCCAATATAACAGGTCCTTAGGAATGCGGCCTGGGTCCATTCTCTTGACATAGCCGAGCCAGCGATGGCGCCTCTCGCTGAGAATGGCGAACATGCTGCTGATGTCAGCGCGTTCTAGAACTTCTGTGTTGGGTACTTTGTTCTGCCACTTGATGTGCATAATGCGCCGCAGACATCTCAGGTGGAAACTGTTGAGTTTTCTCTCGTGACATGCATAAGTGGTCCATGTTTCGCTGCTGTAGAGGAGTGAGATGAGCACGCAGGCTTGGTAGACACGCAGTTTGGTCTTCTCGTTGAGGCTGGGGTTGTTCCAGACCCTCTGGTTAAGTCTGGCCATCACTGCAGCTGCCTTGGCAATCCTGTCATTTACCTCATGATCAATTGAGAGTGAGCTGGAGATGTCGTACCCGATGCATGTGAAGTTCTCGACAACTTCCAAGTTGTATCCATCGGTGGTGACAGAGGGAGGGGAGTCTGCATCTTGCGCCATGACGTTTGTTTTCTTCAAGCTGATGGTCAGTCCAAATTTCTTGCATGTGTTGGAGAGGCGGCATACCAGCTACTGTAGGCCATCTTCCGTGTGGGATGTCAAGGCTACATCATCGGCGAAAAGCAATTCACAGATGAGTAACTTTGTGATTTTAGTCTTAGCACGGAGACGGCCGATGTTGAACAGCTTTCCGTCAGCCCTGGTATGGATGTACACTCCATCGCTGCAGCCCTTGAATGCGTACTGGAGAAGCATGGAGAAGAATATGGCGAAGAGCATCGGAGCAAGCACACAGCCTTGTTTGACTCCGCTGATTACTGGGAAGGCCTCTAATGTTGCGCCATTGAAGCACACTGTGCTGTGCATGTTCTCGTGGAACGACATGAGGACAGCAAGTAGACGTGGGTGCAGCCAATTTTCTGCAGGAATCTGAAGAGTACACTCCGACTGACCAGGTCAAATGTCTTCGTCAGGTCTATGAAAGCAATGCAGAGGGGCATCTGCTGCTTATGACACTTGTCCTGTAGCTGACGTATTCAGAAGATCATGTCTACAGTTGACCTGCCGGCTCGAAATCCACACTGGGACTCGGGGTAGACGGGGAAGGCTAGGATCTGCAAGCGCGCCAAGGCAACACGGGCGAAAGCCTTTCCGACAATACTAAGGAGGGAGATGCCACGGTAGTTGTTGCAGTCGCCACGGTCTCCCTTGTTCTTGTACAAAGTGACGATGTTGGCGTCACGCATGTCCTGTGGGATGTATCCCTGTTCCCAGCAGAGGCAGAGGAGTATGTGTAGCGGCTGGATCAGCGCTCATTTCCCACTCTTTAGGATTCAGGCGGAATGTCGTCGCTTCCAGGAACCTTCCCACAGGCAAGGCAGTCTATGGCTTTTCCGAGCTCTTCAAGGGTGGGCTGTGTGTCTAGCTCCTCCATGACAGGCAGGTCTGGAATGGCATCCAGGGCAGCGTCAGTGACGTTGTTTTGGGTTGCATATAGCTCGAGATAGTGGTCAACCCACTGCTGCAGTTGTTTGCCCTGGTTAGTGTTTTCTTCACCTGTATTGGACTTGAGGGGGGGGGGGGCAGTCTTTGAGATGGAGGGGCCTGTTGCCTTCTTGATGCCCTCATACATTCCTCTTGCATCCCCCCTGTTGGCAGTTGTCTGTATACTGTTGAAAATGTTAAGCCAGTAGATGTTGGAACAGAGGCGGGCAGTCTTATGGGCGTTGTTCCTTGCATTCCTAAGTGCTTGCAATGTTCTTGGGTTAGGTGCAGCCTTGTATGCCAGGAGGGCTTTTCTCTTTTCCTCAGTCACGGACTCAATCTCGTCCCAGTTTGACTCATACCATTTGGCATTTTTCAGTTCTCTCTTCCCTTAAGCTATGATGGCTGAATTGTACACAGAGTCACGGAGATGGGCCCACTTTGGAGTCAATGGTGTCATCAGGTGTCACTTTGGTGAGTGCTTCCTGCACTTTGCTGATGAACTGCTGTGTTTTTTCTAGGTTACTTGCACATCAAGTGATGATATTATGGTGACCCTTCTTCTTGGCACGGTGCAACTTCTTGGGTAATATTCGCACCTTACTAACCACAAAGGAATGGTCCGTGTCGCAGGCGGCACTGTGGTAGCTGCGGGTGAGGAGGACTCTGGCCAGTTCCGCGCGCATGGTGATGATAAGGTCTAGCTGGTGCCAGTAAAGTGAACGTGGGTGTCTCCAACACACCTGGTGGATCTCCTTGCATTGGAAGAAAGTGTTGGGCACACATAGACCGTGGGAGCAGCACATCTCCAGAAGTTGCTGACCGTTTTCGTTGATCTTGACCTTTCTGTAAAAGTCGAGACAGGCGGACCAGGCCTCATGGTCAGTTCCCAATCTAGCATTGAAGTCTCCAAGTAAGTAAAGGCCTTCGTTCTTTGGAATACTGGATATTGCCTGATCCAGAGCCTCATAAAACTTGTCCTTCTCCTCGTGGATAGAGCGGAGGGTTGGAGCATACACGCTAAAGATGTTGACCGGGCCTAAAGATGTTGACATCCGGCGGGCAGGGATTATCTCAGTACCTGATGACGGAGGTTCAATGAAGGCGACTAGCGTGTTCTTTATGGCAAAGCCTACACCGTGCTGCCTAGGTTCATTCGAGGGCTTCCCCTGCCACAATAACGTGTAATTGGCTTCCCTGATGGTGCCGCTGTCAGCCAGTCGGGTCTCTTGGAGACAGGCAATGTCAATGTTCAGTCGGGAGAATTCTTTGTCAATGACGGTAGTCTTCTGTGCATCGTCGATTTGCTGTACGTCATTGGTCAATCTAGGATACATGGTCCTAACATTCCAAGTCGCAAAACGAAGAGCTGGAGTTTTCTTTTTTATTCTTTGAGTCTTTCCTGGTGCGGAGTTTTGTGACCCACTTATTGAGATGGTTCTCTAAGCTCCACGCACCCACTGAAGCAGACGGACAGCACCTTACTGACTGGGGGCTGCCCAGCTTAAGGCGGGCGGTAGCTGTTCAGTGAGACCTGATGATCTCTTCCACCGTCAGAAGTAACCCCTGGCCCGAAGCTCTACTCCAATCGAGCTTTGGCTCAGAACCGGTAAACTGATACTTATCGTGTTGTGCCGACGCCATACAACGACGCTGGAGTGTCTTCTCCAGTGGAGCTACAAAGCCTGGGCATGGTGGTATGGAGAATCAGCTGTTACCCATGCAACAGATCCCCCCCCCTCTTCACGCAGCTGCTGGGCCCAAGGGAACGACAAATGTCAATACAGCTTGGCACCAACGGCATCGCAGGAGTTGCCGGAATGACATTGGGGTGAATGTCAGACAGCCTTAGGGACTCCGTCTCGGGAGTTTTGTTGGGGTTTACTCCCTTAGCCTTTCACATAAGTGTGTATATCCGCAAGGCAGCAGAGGTTTGGAATCGGTTTTTTCCTTCTTCTAGATGTGCTACCATCCAAGGTTTACGAGTCACATCTACCCGAAGCAACTACTTTTAAGGCGCCAGTGGCCCGCCTTCACCCCTTCTAAGCCACTCGTGAAGGCCAGGAGCTGGAGTTTAGTTGACAGAGGTGATCAGAGACGCAAGCCGTATGGGGGATTTCTGGAGTGGGACGCATGTCTCCCACTCCTTCCCCGGCAATGTCAACCTTAGACCACAAGATTCTGAAATATGTGTACAATATTATGAATAAACGTACCATAATTACAATGTTATCTCCATGAATAAAAAAATGTGCAAAGTGATTTCAGTATCTGGTCATTCCTGGAAATGGAAAATCACTTCCGCGTAGGCATGACGTACGAAAATTTGACGTCATACTTTTACTAGAGTTTGACAGTTTCCAGCTCATTGTAATAAGACCGGTTTTAGCATGAACTGCGTTAAAAAGCCGTTAGTGATGAAGTCATTTAAAATCCCAAAGCAGGCGTCTTATTTAGTGCAGCAAACCTATCTGCGGTTAAAGAATGTAAGACATGAGAATGGCGGATGGTTATTTAACAGCTTGTGAGTATGACAGTGCAAGGGCAAACAACAATCAACTCTTGTTTTAAATTGGTCCAGGGTTTCTACTACTACTACTACTACTACTACTACTACTACTACTACTACTACTACTACTACTACTACTACTATAGGATCTGTTCTTGGACCTGTTCTCTTCATTCTGTACACTCAGCCGCTCTCAAGTGTCATAGATCATCGCCCAGTATCGCACCAATTGTACGCTGATGACATCCAAATATATAAGTCTAGCCACCCAACTGAAGTTGATGCTACCATCCATGGAGTAGAGAAGTGCATTTCGGATGTGAAATCATGGATGATATGTAACAAGCTGCAGATGAATGATGATAAAACTGAGGCTATTCTGATCACAACACAAAGATATTCTCATTCACATCCTTTACCTCAGACAATAAATATCACACCAACATTAAATTCTTACAGTCAGTACGGAATCTAGGCGTTACTCTAGACAGTACTCTCACATTGCACCAACATGTCATGAACATCTGCAGGGCTGCATATCTTGAATTGAGACGCATCAGTTCCATTCATAAATATCTTTCAGTTGATGCCACAAAACACTTGTGTGTTCATTAGTACTTTCAAGACTGGACTATTGTAACTCAATTCTGTCTGGTTCATCACAATATTTACTCCAGAAACTAAAGTTCAAAACACAGCTGCACGGATCATCTTTAGAGTACCTCGATCAGAGACATCAACTGAAAGATATTTGCAAATGGAACTGATGTGTCTCAGCTCAAGATATGCAACCTTGCATATATGTTCATGACATTTTGGTGCAATGTGAGAATACTGTATAGAGTAATACCTAGGTTTCGTACTGGCTACGTGAAATTAATGTTGGTGTTGCTGATATTTATTGTTTGACGGAAAGGATGTGAATGAGAAAGTATATATGTTTTGATCAGAATTGCCTCGGTATTATTATCATTCATCTGCAACTTGTTACATGTTATCCATGATTTAACATCAGAAATGCACCACTCTACTTCTTAGATGGTAGCATCAACTTCAGTTGGGTGGCTGGACTTGTATATTTGGGTGTCATCAGTGTACAGTTGGTGATAAATAATATTCAGACTTCTGGAATTTTTAGTGAAGTAGTGTTTCTTATAAAAAAATTATTATTATTATTATTATTATTATTATTATTATTATTCAGATTATCGCCGATTTGCGTCTATTTAGAAAGAAAGAAATTAAAAAGGAGAGGAATGATGAAGATATTGTACAGATGATAAAATCCCGAACATGGGGACGGGTAAGTAGGAGATTTAAAAGAGAAAGGTGAAATTATTTGAAACCAAAATGTAGTCTTTCTATTCGATAATTTTGTTTCGCAAATGTTAAGATATTAAACAAAGGAACACAGCAAATAAAAAATGGATTAAAAATAGTTATTCAATTTAAATGCCGGAAATTCATTCACCAACATTTCCTAATTCATCTCATTATTTTTGACTAATAGAGTGGTAACTTCCCAATGTTTTCAGCCCATAAAGTCAATTCTGATATCAATGGTGCCAACAATTTTTAATACAGATGATTTTGTTTTTCTTTTTAGGTAAAATACGTTGAACAACAGTGTCTTAAACATCTCATATATCCAAATACAGAGCACCAGAGGCTTGACCACAGCAGTAGGATAGGACGATATTCGGTTTGTATTCACGAACAATGTACTAAGTCTGTTATAAATTGCAGTAGGACACGACGATTTTCGGGATGTATTCATGAAAAATTTACCAAGTCTGTTATATATTGCAGTAGGATGCCACGATTTTTAATTTACTTAGTGTGTTATAGAGTGTAGTGTATGATACGACGGTCTTCGGTATGTACCGGTTACTAACTCTATTATACAGTCTGGAGCTGTACTGCCAATTTAAGTATGACGAGTTTACAATCGTATATTTCATTCTCAGTGTCACACCTATTAAGAATGAGCACGTAGTTGCAAATCTCATCAACCAATAAGGATTTCCGTTTCTGTAAGATCAATGTGTGTTTGCCGCGTATCTCGAAATGGAGTGATGATTGGCTTTTACTACTATTATTGTCTCTCACTCTGTATAAAGGTCGCCATGTTTGCACTCTGTTATGGAAATCTGAATAATATATGGAAGTAAAATATATCGAAGTAAATTCTAGCTATATATGCCGCTATAAGAGAAGAAACAAAACAAGCAAACAAAACTCCAACAAGTTATTATTGTTACGTCTTGTAAGTATTGCATTTTGCGTATCAGGAGCCAAGATATATATATATATATATATATATATATATATATATATATATATATATATATATATATATATATATATATATATATATATATATATATATATCAGCAGCAGAGGGTGTGAACAGACCAACTTTTTAGGCGTCAGCGATGCTTCCTTCTAGTTAATATTTACTATGAAGTCTCAATTTGTCAAATAGACCTTTCTAATAAAGACTTTTTGGTTTATCAGAGAATTTATCGAGATTAAACCTAGTATTTTTCCAAGTCGTAATTTTCGATAATCTCTTGAATTCTTTCATATTATAATTAAAACAAGTATTTAAATAAAAAGTATTTTATATAATGAATCATTGCAAATGGCTCATGATTGGATCAAAGACTCCATGTAACAAATCATGCAGAAATGAATTCTGTGGGTATCATATGCAAAGTTTTCGTCGGGGGGAGCAATGGTCCTCTTCCGTGCCTATATTGTGGGGTGGGTGTTAGAGGCAAATCACAGTTATGCATTAGTTGCGGTGGTAAGCGTTATAGAGAGTTGAAGCGTTATTATGACAAGCGAAGAATAAAAAATCCTGACGTTGTCAATGACGTCAATGACGTTGCCAACGGCAAAATCATAAAAACTGCTCAGGACTACATAGACAGATTTTCAAATAATATATCTAAACCAAATAATGATTTAGACAAATAAAAGTATATTAGTATACAAATGAACCAAGAATTTCAAAGACACCCAGTGATCACCAACTACGAAGCCTCTCGTGATGGTGTTGTTAGACACTGTAAAAATAAGAAATCTGTTGGGGGTGATAATGGTATGGGGTATTTGAGGTTTAATGCTGGAGGGAAGAATTATTATAATCATCGTTTTGTATTCGAGGTGTTTAATGGATTGATCAAGGATGGTTTTGTTATTGATCATATTGATCGCATTAAGACTAATAATTCTTTGAATAATTTACGAGCTGTTACACAAAGTGAGAATACTGCATCTGGAAAAACTGGTACTTGTAAATCAATTGGGAAGAGACCTGTAAAGTCATTTAATACTGAAAATAACGAAAAAAAAATATTTCAGTCAATAACCGCAGCTGGTAAGTATTTCGATATATATCCGTATTCATTTCATCATCGTGTATTCGTGGATGGCCTGGTGAGGTAATTTAGGATTTGCCGAGATAACCATTAACGCGTTAAGGGTTTCTCGCCCACATATTGGAGGATCTGTTAATGTCTGCGTGGGCAACGTTGAATACCAAATGGGAATTCTGTGAATTCTCGGAATTGATTGCGAAATTGAATTATTTTGTAATTGCGATTTTAAAGAAATCGTAGACACGTATTTGACCAATTCAATCGGAGGTGGCAATCCATATGAGTCAAAATAAATAATACAACGTGGAAATATCGCGTAACAAACCCAATGAGTTCCAGGTCCAGTGTTATCATCAAGATTAATTATTCCAGTTTCTGGTATTTGTGGTTTTGCTAGTAATTGATTTTTCATGAATACACCTCTGAAATGCTTTATTTGGAGTTTTTTTTACTGCGTCGAGTAAATCAAAATTTGACATTGGCGAAACCCCGTTGAAATTCTTCGAAATTTCCATTCACTAACTGGGTTTGTAGTATCGCGTGAATCGACTTCCTGGAAGTCTGAATCCCTTTCCCTTTTTTTTCTCGTGGAATTTCCCCTTGAAAATCCTTTGGATTTCAGACCTTTACCCATTATCTTATTGACAACACCAGAAGCAAGTGCACCGGCTGTCCCAGTTCCTAACGCTCCAAGAAGTGCCGGAGCCGCTGACGCAGTCAACCCTGAAATTGCAGCCAAGAATGGGAAAAATCCTCCAATTTTTATCATATTTCCTATTGCAGCTGCAGATAGCGTAATCTGAACTCCCTTTTTTTCTTTAAAAGCGCTATTGAAATGATTAACCTGAGTTTTCGTCAACGATAGTTTATTTGATCCGCCGGCCATTTGATTATGTTTTAACGTAATCGTAGTTCCGCATTTTTTAGCTGAACTCGATTGAAGTTTTTTTTATCTGACCAGGTGTCAATGTGACATTAATAGTGTTATACGACATTTTTATATAACACCGATTGATTCAATTACAAGTTTTCCACTGGTGCATCAACGATTCTCATTCTTCCACCACCACCTTCAAGTATCATATTTTTATCGCTGAGAAGAACAGCAACTGCTCTAAATCCTCCAAGAGCATCACCGATACGAGCTTGGAATTTCACATCAACGGTAGAGTGTTTAGATAAATCAAGATGTTGCAACGAAAAGTAATAAATCGGATACAATTCTTTAAAATCCAATTGTGATATCTGAAGTCCAGTATCGATGTTTTGATCACGACCCATAAACGACCACAATCGATGATAAACCCGTCCTATTTCATTTCATATAACAAATAGGCGATTATGATTATATACAGATGCAATGGATGACGACAGCACAACAATTGATTATAGGCGATTATGGTTATATACAGATGCAATGGATGACGACAGCACAACAAACGATTATAGGCGATTATGGTATAATACAATGAATTGATTCAATGACAATGAATGACGACAGGCACAACAAACGGCAACATATATATATATATATATATATATATATATATATATATATATATATATATATATATATATACATATATATATACATATATATATACATATATATATATATATATATATATATATATATATATATATATATATATATATATATATATATATATATATATATATATATATATATATATATATATGTAAACGCGCATTAATGCAGATATTTTAATGAGGGCAATTGGGTACCCAGTCGACACTAAGTACACCGAGGCGATTTCTAATTCGTGATATTCTTGGACAATTATATTTCTGTCCTGGAAATATAGCAAGTGTTGCTATTACTGGTACAATGATACGCTTCATGGAAATATTACGGAAGAGCGTGTCGAGTGATTACTGAAAACCTCCGTTTGGTAAGTGCAGGAATTTCTGTTTGTTTACGTTTAATTCAACTGGGATTGGTTGGAAATGTTTTATAAAGTTTGTAACGTGTTTCTGGTTGTTGCCAGCTCTTTAGATGCTATTGAGAGAGATCGAAATTATTTTTGGCAATGATATGTATTGTCAGTGTCTGGAACATTTTATGTTACAGTTCATTCCACACAACATCGATAAATTTATCGTATCTGTAGCTCGGTGCATTTTCATGTCAGCGTCATTAAATCAAGATAAAAGTACATAATACGTGTCATACAAAGTACTTCAAACTAAGTATATACTTTTAAGCTACAATTAATGACGCTAACCTGAAAATTTACTTTGTTACATTATATAATAAAATTCGCCACACTGCGTGTATTTGTAGCACACTACCAAATAATTCATCTTCGTGTGTGTGTGTGTGTGTGTTGGAGAGACCTTAACTTATTTTATAAGTAAATTTATTGTTGTTATATATCTGTTGTAGTTGCTTGATTTATAACAACTCCATCGGGCACAGTAGAAGACAACTGGAGTTTCTTCTTTTTCTAAAGTAGTTAATACCGCGTTGACATCATGACTGCGACGACCTAAGACAACCAAACTGTTTTAAGAAAAGTAAAGTTAACAAAACAATTACATTTCTCTGTCGCATGGGTGAGAAATATGGGTTTACAACTCCTCGTCACAAAAAGACGGCTAAAAGATAATGACTGTGTCGTGTAGTAAATCGGACGCGTTTAAGTAGGAATGCAATGATATACTTTACGCACACAACTGCATTCGTTACGCATTGAATCGTTTCATCAGAACTACTGTAAAGATTATTATTATAATAACCAACTTCGTACGTTAGTCCGTGCGTCAGAAGAATAAGTTAACTGAATCATAAGAGCTTGAACATTACTCATCAGCCAATGTATGCACTGTTTAATTAAACTCTATTCGTCTGTCTAGTTATAAAAATGGCTAATGTAAAACAGACTCCAGTGTTTATCATTTGCACTACGTTATATGACATGGCTGCGACTATCTGTACAAATTTACAATAAATTCTGAAACATCCAATAATTCTATTATATAATACAAATAGAAATACTTCACATAAGACAGCTCTCGTAAAGATTTTTGTTGTATGTCAGAAACACACAATATCTGGTTTGAACGCTGCAGTATATCTTGCCGTACTTTTTGTTGTATTCATGAAGTAATCCTATAGGTTATGCTGGATATACATACATAATTCATTGGTGACTTAGTCTCGAGAGACCATGCGGATAGCGCCCTTTGGGTGTCGTCTGTCTCTGGGGTGTTGTCATCGTCTATTGTAGCTGTGCAGGCCTATGCGCGAATGACAGTCCCTCTTGCAGTTGGTGCAGACCTACTGGGAAGCATGAGTTACTGTGGTTGCTGCCACGTGGTTCTTTCTTACATGTTTCTCTGCCACCAACTGGCATCTCCTCGTATCAGAGACTGATATGCCCATACTTGCTGTCAGTCTCCAGGTGCCTCGGTCGTCGGCCAGCACTTCCCAGCAATCAGGTGACATGCCACATGCCTTCAGGTCCGTCTTGCACACATCCTTGACACGGAGTGATGGGCGGCCGACTCTTCTCGTGCCAGTGGCCAGCTGTCCGTATAGGATGTCCTTCGGCAGCCTCACCATCCTCCATGCGTCGGACGTGTCCCAGCCATCGAAGGCAACATTTGATCAACAGGGATAACATGCTGGGGGTATTTATACGCTGCAGGATCTCTCTGTGTGTGACACGGTCTTGCCAACTGATTTTCAGGATGCGTTTAAAGCACCGTATATGGAATGAGTTGAGTCGGCGCTCGTGCCTTGTGTATGTACTCTAGGTCTCACTTCCATGTAGAAGGGTGCTGAGAAGCAGGCCAGGTAAACTTGAACCTTGGTGTGTTCTGTCAGCACGTTGTTTTCCCACACTCTCTTTGATAGTCGTGACATGATGGTGTTTGCATTTCCAAGCCTTCCGTTTAGCTCTTTATCAAGCGAGAGTGTTGCTAATGATTGACCCCAGGTAGGTAAAGTTGTTGACTGCCTCCAGGGTGACACCGTAAATTTTGATGGAAGGGGAGGTGGTGGTATCTTGCAAGTTGACCTTTGTTTTTTCCAGGCTGATGGTAACCCCAAACTGCATGCAGGAATCAGCAAAACTGTCTTAGTCTCTGGAGGGCTTCCTTGGCGTGGGTCACAAGAGCCGAGTCATCTGCAAAAATCATCTCCCTGATGAGCACAGTCCTCACTTTGGTCTTCGAGCGCAGTCGTGCCAGGTTGAACAGCCTCCCATTGGACCTGGTGTTTAGATATATGCCATCAGTGGACGAGTCAAAGGCGTAGGACAGAAGCAAGGAGAAGAAGATCCCGAATATGGTTGGTGCCAGCACACAGCCCTGATTCACACCGCTGTTAACTGGGAAGGAGGTTGAGGAAGATCCATCATACAGGACTGTTCCCTTGATATCTGCATGGATAGAGATTATCATGCTGCGGAGTTTGTTCTTTTTTTGTGGGGGGAGGGGGCAACCGATCTTACTGAGAAGTTCAAAAAGGCCCTTCCTGCTGACTAAATCAAAGGCATTGGTGAGGTCGATGAACATCATGTAGAGTGGTTGACCTTGCTTTCTGCTCTTCTCTTGGAGTTATCGTAAGGAGAAGATCATGTCTGTTGTCGATCTGCCTGCTCTGAAGCCGCACTGGGAATTCTACACACGGTCCGCCGGCAACTGCAGCATGATGAGTATAATTGGGGCATACAATTTACCAACGATTCTCAGAACCTGATCCCTCTGTAATTATTACAGTCACTACGGTCGCCTTTGCTTTTGCAAAGGGTCACAATTGTGGCGTAGCGCATGTTTTGGAGGATTGCTCCTTCCTCCCAGCAAAGGCAAAGTAGCTCGTGTTGTGCAGAGGTTGAAGCAGTGATGGTTTCGCACGTTTGATAGCTTGGGAACGGATGCTGTCACTACCTTGTGCTTTGTCATTTGGGAGGGAGTCAATTGCTTTGCTGAGCTCTTCTAAGGTTGGCACTTTGTCGAGCTCATCCATGGTTGACAGATTCTTTATGCAGCTGAGGGCTGCATCGGTGACTGAGGTTATTCGGTAGTATAGCTCCGAGTAGTGCTCCACCCATCTGGCCATCTGTTGCCTACGGTCTTTGATCATGTCTCTCATCAGAAATTTCAGGATAGCTACCCCTTTCACTGTAAGGCCTAGAGCCTTGTTGATGCCACTGTACATACCTTGGATGTTTCCGGACTCGGCACTGTGCTGGATTCCTTCACACAGTTGTTACCAGTACTCGTTCGCGCACTATCTAGCGATGTATAGTATAGCTTCGGGCGCTTTCAAGAGCAGTAAGCGTCCGTTCATTAGGGCATTTTTTGTTGGCTATTAGGGATTTTCGCTTCTCCTCCATTAGGGATTCTGTCCTTGATAGGTTTGTATTGAACCACTCCTGACTGGGTCGTTTTTTTTTTCCAAACGTGGACATGGCTGTTCTGTAGATAGCGCCCTTCATGGCGTTCCACTTGGCTCTGGCATCGTGCTCTGGCAGGTCCTGGAGAGCCTTGTCCCGGGCGGACGCATACTTCTGCAGACTCTGCAGTGTTTATGCGGGGGCGTCCTTTTGGTTTTGAGCGGTGTAGTGTCTGTGGTTTTAGTCGCACCCTGCTGCTCACGAGGACATGGTCGGAGTCGCAGTCTGCACTGTGGTAGGTTCTGGTGGAGAGGACGCTATTAAGGACAAAGAGCCTGGTGATGACTAAGTCGAGTTAGTTCCAGTGATGGGACCTGGGGTGATTCCATGACACTTTGTGTTGTGGCTTACACTTGAAAAAGGTGTTTATGATGCACAGGCTATGGTAGGTGCACAGCTCCAGCATTGTCCGAATGTTTTCGTTGGTCTTTCCAGTATCATGGTATTCGAGGCAGGTAGGCCATGACGCGTGATCCTCACCTACTCTGGCATTAAAGTCGCCAAGGAGGAATAGTGGTTCATGCTTGTGGCATCCTTTGATATGTTCGTCCAGCTGCCGATAGAACTGATCCTTTGTGTGTTCTGAAGACGTGAGGGTGGGGGCGTAGACACTGATGATGTTGACATGACCTGCAGCAGTTGCAAGGCGAATGGACAAGAGACGCTCAGTATCCCCTTTGGAAGGTTCACCTTGACCCTTCCAGAAGAATGTGTAGTTTTCCTCTCTGAGGGAGCCACTAGAGGCGAGCCTGGTTTCCTGGAGGGAGCTATGCTGATATTTAGCCTGGTGAGTTCTCTACGATTATGGCCGTTTTCCTGGTGTCGTCCACTTCTCTAGGGTCATTGGAAATGTCAATGCACACGGTGCGCACATTCCAGCTTGCAAATCGAAGAGCTGAAGTCTTCTTTATTGGTTTCTTCTTTCTTTTGTCTGGTGCGGAATTTCTGTCTGCTTGTCATGTTGAGAAACACACTGAGCTCCAGACATCCGCTGGATCTGGCGGGTGAACACCTTATTGACCTGGAGCTGCCAGGCTTGAGGCGGGCGGTAGTTGGCCAATGGGAAACGATGATTCCTCTCACCGTAAATCGGAACCGTGGCGCCCCTTCCCTACGCGAATCAGGTGGGAATTTGAACCCGTAAACTGTCAGCCTCCGTGTTGTTTCCCCACTTATTTGTAGAGACTAGAGTGACCTCTCCAGGGCGCAAGCCTGGAAAATGGAGATCCTGGGCTGCCCAGTATCCCCTCTCTCGTCCTTGTTGGTGGGGTCCAAAAGAATGATGAGCATGACATTTGGTACCAGTTTGGATGCAGGAGCTGCCGGAATGAAGTTGTAGTCGACACCCAGTGGTTTGGGGGGCTCCACTCCAAATTTTCTGTCTGTGTTTACTCCCGTAACCTTTCCTTCTCCAGAATATATCTACAAGGCAGTGGAACCATCATCCAATAGAATGGACTTGATTGATTTTGAATCAGAGTTTCTTTCTAGACAAATTGCCTTGACAAGGTTAATCTGCCCGGGTTTGGAGTCAGAGTTTCCATTCTCTTAGACTGACTGCCTGCCAAGGCTAATGAGCCCAGTCTGCCCACCCAGTTATACAGCCGAGCACTCGGTCGCGCCACACAGCCGGCTCTGTTTAAACAAGGGGCCTCGCGTGCAGGTGCTGCTGCGGACACAATAGTGTAGGAGAGGCCATATGCAAGTAACCACGTGTTCAGCAGAGCTAGGCAGTGGTCCTGCAGCGATCACTACATCTGGAAAGGAGAGGGTATGAGAGACGCTTTCCTTCCCTTTGGCAAGCGGGATATCTGTCCCAGACCTTGCACACACCCCTCATACATACATACATACATACATACATACATACATACATACATACATACATACATACATACATACATCATCATCAGTCTATTGACACAGTGTGGTCGTTTAGGCACTGTGCTGATGAACATCTGACCAGTTCTCTCCACTTGTCTCGGTCATGTGCCAATGTCTGTGTCTCCGCAAAACATTTCCAGGTCCATTATGTGATGTTTTCACTCCACTTTTTCTGTCTACCTTACCTTCTACCACTTTCGACACTACCCTGTAGTACTGTTATGGATAGACTGTTCGCTCTAGTGACATGGCCATACCATTTCAAATTTCTCTTTTTAACAGTGGTGAGGAGGTCTTCATAATGGCCTACTTTGTGCCTGATGGTGTTACACAATTCTTCATTTGTGATGTGGTCCATGGAAGAGATGACAAGGATGGCTCTGTATCATCTCATTTCAAGTGCCTGGATTCTTCGTTGTAATTCTGCTGTCAGGGTCCAGGCCTCACATGAATACAGAAAGATTGAGCTGACTAGTACTCTCAATAGTCTGATTTTAGTTTACAGACATATATTCTTGTCTCTTTAGATGGGTTTTAGCTTTGACATAGCTGCCGTTGTTTGTGCTGCTCGTGACAAAATTTCTGCTCTTGATCCCTCTTCCGTGATTATGGAACCAAGATATTTGAATTGGTCCACTGTTTTCAGTTCCTGTCCTCTGATTTTATTCTTGGTTGAGATTTGTTTGCCACTGTTTGTCATCAGCTTTGTCATCTCGGCACTAATCTCCATGCCAAATCTTGAAGATATTTCATCCAGGTTCTTTACTAAGGTGGCAAGCTCACCTTCACTGCCTGCCAGCCCATCAATGTCGTCTGCAATGCGGAGGTTGGTGATGTTACGCTCTCCAATGCTGACTGTTCCACAGTGGTTTTCCAGAGCTGTGTAATATGCTCAAAGAAACAAACAAACACCACGAAATTGGAAAACATTAAAAATTCTGAAAATATTTAAGGTAGGAAACATTATTAGGTCTTCAAGTTTGTTCAATATTCCCATGTTCAATTCCCATTGAGGCTAAACGTTCCCAAGGGTCTGAAAAACCCTGAAGCTAAATGTTCCCACGACCTTTTTGATTGTTTTTTTTTCCCATTGAGGCTAGGGTATCTCACTATACAAATGACACATGACCGAAGGGATGCCAGTTCGAATCGTACCACTGGACCAGCCTGGATCATCTAATGTGATGTATCCATGGGCAAGACACAACTCCAAATGCCTTGGGACTAAAGAATCTACATGTGATGCTGTACAGTACAGTAACAAATCAAACCGTCTGAAATAATGTAGACCCTTCATGAATTAATGTACGTCTTGCTCTTGTTTTCAAGAACTGTTGTGATTATCTGAATATATCACTATACTGCCTTTAAAACTGTACTGTTTCCCTGGACAACTAAACGGAATTCATATGCCTCGAAAAGATTTGCTTTCGTGCCTTAAAATTGTTTTCTTTAGTCGGTTGTATGTATGTATGTATGTATGTATGTATGTATGTATGTATGTATGTATGTATGTATGTATGTACGTATGCATGTATGTATGTATGTATGTCTACGTTTCTATACATGCATCTATGTGTCCATAAAGTCACGCCATATAAAAGCCAGTCCTTGATTCAGGTAAGTCCCTTCCAACAGTTTTGCTAATCTCAGTACCGTGACGTCACCTCACCTGTTCCATTCATATTCAACTCCACTTTTCCTTGACGCTTTACATGCCTAATATTTCCCATGTTTAATTCCCATTGTCACTAGCCTTGCTGAATGTGATTTTTAAAAACCTTTATTCTCTAGCCATGCCCTGAGCGGTCTATAATGTATTTTACCATTGTCCCAAGGGTACCCCACTATACTTTTCCCCTGAAAGTTCTTTTACCTTTCTGACAAAGCTCGTTGTATTGTGATAAAATAAGGGCAGTTCACTATTTAAGGACCCTGGTTATGGGGAAATCCTGGTCCAGAGAGTTTAATGTGTACGGGATTCTCATTGTAGACTCTTGCAACGGGTAAACCAAACTATAAGTCTTTTTAAATAGACAAAAACAAACCACCATCGAGTAAAACTACGCGGCATTGAAATCTATGCACATCGAGTAAAACTACGCGGCATTGAAATATATGCACATTTTTGTTCATATATAAATAAGTTGACATTAATCACAAACACTTTTGTGGCCCCCACCCCGCGGTAGTCTTTGTAATTACCGCCCCGCGGTAGTCTTTGTAATTACCCCCCCCCCCCGCGGTAGTCTTTGTAATTACCCTTACATAATGTGGGGACAAAACTAAGAGTGGCGCAATAAAAAGCACGCCAATCAATCTTTAATTGATTCTGATATATTTTAATCGTAAAATATTTACGATATAATCTTTTGAGAAATGTCCTTCCTCCAAAATTTCCAAACAAAAACCTATCCTGCTTAATGTTTTTCTGTGACTAATATGTGCCACAGTTCAATCTCTGTCACATGTAACCACATACACATATATTGATCGAATCTAAATCACCAAATAAGGCGTAACAGGTATATTAATATAATCTTTTCATCACATTGTAAGTATATACAAAGTTGTGTATTTAATATTTAAGGAGAGGTTTTTGAAAACCTGCATGATAATTTGATACTCTTCTGATCCAGTTGCTTTTGAATATGTAGGATTTGTGACACGTGCATAGTTTATAAGTTTTCTTTTCGGTTGTTAAAAATACTACATAATTAAATATCCTATTGTCTTGATTAAACTTTGAAACAAAATTTTTATCGCAGGAAGAGCTATGCAACCCATTAAGTTCTCTTGGAGTCTACAAGGCTTGGGAACAAGGTTCTTCAGGAAAACATGTTCGGATTATTGTTGTAGACACCGGTGTTGATTACACCAATTTGGATTTACGGAAAAATTTTGTAAGTATTATTTAGCTTCGCTTTGTTTTACTTTTGTTTCTTGTATTATTATTAATTTTTTAACGCGGTCTGCATGAACACTATTAACTTTTATTTGGTGTTGATAATTTAGAAATAAATAAAGTAAGATAATATCCACCTTGATATACGCCATTATATATGGATATTGCCATGATAGGTAGAATACTTCTAACGTAGAGGTATTTTTATAATGAATATAGATAGAATACTTCTAACGTAGAGGTATACATTGTATTTATAATGAATATAAATAGCTAGAATAATTCTAATGTAGATGTATATTTATACTGAATATAGATAGAGATAATGCCTCTAACGTAGAGATATATTAATAATGAATACAAATAGAATGCTTCTAACATATAGGCACATTTAT
Organism: Unio delphinus; assembly: GCA_029339505.1. Lineage (NCBI taxonomy): Eukaryota > Metazoa > Mollusca > Bivalvia > Unionida > Unionidae > Unio > Unio delphinus. The sequence goes on along the minus strand of JAQISU010000238.1, from coordinate 1,718,224 downwards.
AATAAGTAAAGATAGAAACATTGCTTTTAACGTACAGGTATTTTTCTAATAATAAAGAAAGAGACATTGCTTTTAACGTACAGGTATTTTTATAATAATAAAGAAAGAGAAATTACTTTTAACGTACAGGTATTTTTATAATAATAAAGATAGAGAGATTACTTTTAACGTACAGGTATTTTTATAATAATAAAGATAGAGAAATTACTTTTAACGTACAGGTATTTTTATTATAATAAAGATAGAGAGATTACTTTTAACGTACAGGTATTTTTATAATAATAAAGATAGAGAGATTACTTTTAACGCACAGGTATTTTTATAATGATACATATAACATACATATATATTTATAATGAACAAAGATAGAGAGAAAGCTTCTAATATACAGGTATATTTATAATGAGGAAAGAAAGAGAGAATAATTCTAGCATACAGGTATATTTATAATGAGGAAAGATAGAATAATTCCAACATACAGGTATATTTATAATGAGGAAAAATAGAGAGAATAATTCTAACATACAGGTATATTTATAATGAATAAAGATAGAGAGAATACTTCTAACGTACAGGTCTATTTATAATGAATAAAGATAGAGAGAATACTTCTAACGTACAGGTCTATTTATAATGAATAAAGATAGAGAGAATACTTCTAACATACAAGTATATTTATAATGAATGAAGATATAAAAAAACTTCTAACGTACTTCTGAGGTATAAATAAAAGTAGAGAGAATTCTTCTAACATACAGTTATATATATATATATATATATATATATATATATATATATATATATATATATATATATATAACGATTGCCCACTTGCCACAAAAAAAGGAAATAAAGTTAACCCTGCTAGCAATCAATTGGTAAGCGACTTGAAATATGTTTGGTCGTTTCTATAGCAAAATAAACATATTTCCATTATGCTAATTAATAGGAATTAATAGTCATGAATTAAGGATGAGAGGTCAAGATAGTAGATCACATGACATCATGTACCTCTTTGTGTGTTAAATGAAAAATGTGTCAGCTAATGCAATACAGAATGCAAATGTTACGTATATTTGATTTTAGTCATTTATTTTTATTTTTGTTGTTTGTTTGTCAGATTCAAATTTGACATTTTATGTTTGAGATTCATTCCTTGGGAGATGACCTGTACTTTACAAATAAACACAGATATTGACCTCATTTCTGACCTAACTTCAGAGTTGTAAACAAGCTTTTAAAATGATTGGTTGATTCCAAGGACATTATGGAACTTTGTTGTCAAGATCGTTCTATTTTTAGTTGGGTCATACGGTGTGCACGAGATTTTGTAAATTTGTTCTAAAGATTCTAGAAGATCATATGACCCTTTCCTTGTTTACGTAAAAGCAGGTATATAAATTATGTTTTGGAGCGAACTATTTAGTAGAAGTTGGGCTGTTAGAATATTACGTTGTATTGTTTTGAGTTATTTTAAATTACCTTGTACTGGAAATTATTTCAATTTGTTTGGATCAAGAGGATTTATTTTGTTTTTTTATCTGGAAAATAATTGTGCACATTGAATTTCATAAGACCAGAACTGACTTCATCACGTGATATCGTCTTCCATCTTGGATGCTTCAGTAAGATTCGAACTGGGAATTATTAGGACATTTTATTACCAGGACTTTTGCAATTTCGGATTATATTTTGAATTTTTTTTGGATTAATTTTGGAATTGATTCTTAAAACCGTAAGTTTTTTTTTTCTTTTCTGGAAAATATTTATGCTCAGTAAATTGTTTATTAAGTTTTTACAAGCTTGTTATTTTCACTCTTTCTGTGTTACTGTTTATTCGATCCTAAGCACGTATCACAAACGAAAGAAAAAGTTCTTAGATATTCATTGTGCATGATTTTGAAAAGTGATCAAATGAGTAAATTCTTCTGGTTTTAATATACATATGAATATAACATTTGTTTAATCCTTTGCTAGGATAAAAATACCTCTAGAAGTTAAAACTGCAACTCTAAAGTGAAACGTGTAAGAAATTCTTACTATCACTATCTATTCTCTGTATATATTTTGAGATTTTTTTGGGAAGGTTCCATTCTTGATTGCACAGACGTTTTATCTTAAATATTCGAATATGGGATTTTAGCACACTCTTACGTGTGTTTATGCGAAATGTTTCCATAGCATACTTTTGTTTCGACTGGCGATGTTTTATACTAATGTTTCCATAGCATAATTCTGTTTCGACTGGCGATGTTTTATACTAAATGTTTCCATAGCATAATTCTGTTTCGACTGGCGATGTTAGTAGTAATAGGGGACACTATAGCCTCAATGGAAAATCCAGTCAAAAAGTGCTTGGGACACTATAGCCTCAAGATTTATAGCCTCAAGGGAAAATCCAGTCAAAAACAGCTTGGGACACTATAGCCTCAAAACAGCTTGGGACACTATAGCCTCAATGGAAATGGAACATGGGGGATCTGTATAGCGTCAAGGGAAATTGAACATAGTGGGTCTATATAGCCTCAAGGGAAATGGAACATAGTGGGACTATATAGCCTCAAAGGAAATATAACATGGGAAATAAAACAAGGGAAAAAAAGGGTGGCAATGAAAGCTACTATCTTTTCGAGACTTATGAGTGGCCCTGAAAAGGGCCGTTAGGTGTAATGTTAACGTTGTCTTGTTAACACAGAGGACATCTCACAGATCTTCTTCTCTTCCTTAAACTTCTCCTTACTGTGGGTCCATAGAAGAGAACTCTCTTCAAGCAACCTTGTCTTTCCACATAGACTCTTCTCTTCCAATAGGCTGTCTCCGTCCTATGAATGACACTCCATGATGATCTGACATACATGGGTATGTCAGTCCTAAACAGCATACTTGACACAAGGGTTGACGATTCAACATTAGTCCACATCTTCTGATGAGAACAGGTGAATCGAATGCCGTGTACTGCGGTTATTTATAGGGGAAGAGCGGATTGAAACGGATTGAGTGTATCCACCAATCCAAACGTGCGTTACAAAAGTCAGACACAGCCATCCAATCGGAAGAGAGCAGTCTGTGACGTCACCTTTTCTATATAGAGGTACTAGCGCCTGTGCGCAGTCAATCGATTCAAGAGAGTTGTCAATCATGGCGGACAGTAAGAAGACAGTGAATTGGAGTGAGACAGGAGTAGAGACAGCAAGTCATGGACCAACAGTGACTACTAAAGTCATGACAAATCTACATCCAGAAGAAGTTGATTTTAACTGGGATATTGTGGATTTTTTAACATCGCAAGAATTTATTCCGGAACCTTCGTTGCCTTCTGTATCTTCTTATGGACACGTCGATGATTTTAAACAAAGACAAAAAGAAGAATTGGAGCGATTTTTACAACAACAGAAAGTAGAAGAACAAGCTTTTCTTATGCAACAGCAGAAAGAAGAAGCAAGAAGAAAACACCAGGAAGAAACAGTAGCAGCAACGGAGAAGAATGAAGACCAAGGACAGAAAGAAAATAGTGAAAATCAAACGGTTACGACGGTACTTTTAGATATTTTAGCTGAGTTAAGGAGTCTGAAACAAATGTATCAGACTTCTTTATCACGACCGAAGAGAAAAAGACCTTCTCGAGCGAAACAACCTGATCTCTCTGTGACTACGTCTACCTTACCACCGTTAGTGATTTCTACCAAATCATTGACAAGAACCACCAGTCCCGAAGTAGGCCTTGGCCGTGGCAAAGGCTTAAGACAGCTCAAGAGGATTTCATCCCGTTTCTGAGTTTGTTTTGTTTTAAACACAAAACACCAACGGTCCTTTTCAGGACCACTCCAATTATTTCGAAAAGAAATACTATGTCAATTGCCTATTTCAATGAAAACTCAAAAGTCCTTTATGTTTTTAAAAACCCATGATGTACGTGTGAGTGAATGAATGTGTGAGTGTAGGTAATTATACTATCAAATCAAAACCAAGAGACACTTATGTTTTTTCTCTTTAGTTTATTCTAGTACAAACGTCACAATTCAAAATCACAACATAACATAACACAAGACCACTTTAAAAAAGTTCATAGGTTTTCTTCTGTTTCACTCTTTCTGTTTTTTCATTTTCTTTACTGTCACAGCTTTTTTTTCTTCCTCTTCACTTTCGTTTCGTCTTCTTTTCTTGTGAACGTGACGGGGTTCTTCCTTGGGGGAGGGTACCTCTTCCTCCTCCTGTTCAGAATTCCTTTCCTCCTCCTCTTTCTCCTCCTCCTCCTGTTCCTGTTGTTTCTTAGGGCAGTTTGGAGACCAATGTCCTTTCTCTTTACAATAATAACAGGTATCTTGACTTTTGTCTCTATTGTAGCCTTTTTTATTTTTGTTACGATCTGAACATTCTGTAGCCCAATGTCCTTTCTTCTTACAGATATAGCAAGTATCTTGACTTTTATCTCGATAGGAAGGAGAGTAGGCCGTCGGCTGGTCTGACGAAAACTTTCGTATGACCCCACGTAAAGCTCTAATGAGAAGTTCCACTTGTGTAGGTTCTTCCATCGTTCTGGTCAATGTGAGAGTGAAAGGAATACTGAAAGGTTAGACACTAACCCTTTATATATATATGCACGGATCGAACATGAATATATAGGGTTATGGTCTTTAAAAGGTAGTCATTTGACTTTTTGCAGACAAGATGAAAAGACCACATCATGCTGTGGAGAAAGGAAAAGACAGTAAGAGACAGAAACGTAATGTATCGCCTAACACAGTAGCTGAAGTCTTGGCTCAAATTCATGCCAGTGATTTTGAAGATGACATGAGTGAGCCCGAATCCACACCCAGACAATCCACGTCCAAGCAAAGTGCACCACCCTTAGTAAACCCTGAAAATTACTATCACATTCGAGAGACAGAAAAGCGTTCCTCTCGAAAATTTAGAACAGCGGCTTACACGTATGCCGTAAAGTTTAAAGATTTCAAGTCCAATGTACCTTTGGAGAATACAGAAGGGTTCATTACTGAGGTGTGGGATTCTGTGTTAACTGCACTGAAACAGCAATGTCAAGCCAAAGAAGACGATCGCTTGAGACTTTCTATTCATCACGATAATTTGAAGTCTCCCGTTTGGATCGAGTTTACTAGCCCATCAGAATTAACACCTTCCAAAGTCATCGACAAAATTCAACATGTGCAACAATCCAACGACAAGTTTCACATTGACGATGGAAAAGCCACACTGTTTATAACCCACGTGTCTCTTCCCCAGGGGACAGGACGCAAAAAAGTATTATTGGTCGACAGCCTTCGCAGCATGAAGCGAAGCCTCGTCCAAATTAACAATCCTCAAGACCAAATGTGTTTAGCCCGTGCTGTCGTCGTGGGACGAACGTATGCCGACAAGAACGACACGACAGAATGGAAAAGAGCCTGGAAAACTATTCGACAATCGGACCGAGCCAAACAACGAAGTGAAGCAGAACTTCTGTTACAGCAAGCGGGGATATCCAAAGACACTCCTTGTGGCATTCCAGAAATGCAAAAGTTGCAAGACGTCTTGTCTCCACATTACACTTTGAAAGTACACCCTCAAGAAGTGCGTGGACCTCTTTTGTTTCGAGGCCACGATTTCAAAGACCGAAAATACATTCACGTCTATCATCACGATAGTCATTTTGATACCATTACCAGTATCACTGGATTTCTGAAATACGGTTACTACTGTGAAAAATGTGACTATGGTTATAACAATCGAGAACAACACAAGTATTGTGGATCAAAATGTGAGGGATGTTTGGCCTCACAACCTTGTCTGGACCAAGGACAAGTACGAGTGCATTGCCCTGTGTGTCAGCGCACTTTTGTCAGTCTTACCTGTTACCAACAACATTTGAAGATGCAAGGTTCACAGCAGAGAAATGCTTGTCAGCTTCTGAGATTGTGCCCTACTTGTGGACAAGGCATACGTACCAATAGTGTTAAGTTACACGTTTGTCGAGGGAAGAAACGATGTCACATTTGTCGCCAAATTGTGGACTTGGAGCACGAATGCTTCATTCAAAAATATCAACCCCAACCAAAAGATACCCAGAAGAAAGGGAATTTTATCTTTTTTGATTTCGAATGCATGCAAGAGACCGGTATTCACATTCCCAATTTCTGCGTGGCTCATCGAGCGTGCGAGCAGTGCATCCAAGAACCTATCTTTAGTCATTGCCCTCACTGTAGCAAGATTCCTGGAGGACGTGAAAAAATCTTTCGAGGGTCAAACACGCTAGCCGATTTTGCCCAATGGATCTTAAATCCCATCGACGAAACGTGGAGTCCAGAAGACATCGAACGTTACGGAGAGTGTCATTGCCATGCCACGGTCATGGCTCACAATTTCTCGGGATACGATGGGCAATTTCTGCTTAGATACTATGCGGAACAAAGTACCGAACGGCCTCAAGTGACTTTGAACGGAGCCAAAATCATTTCTATGCAAGTAGGACAAGTACAGTTTAAAGATTCGATGTGTTACTTGGCCATGCCTTTGAGTCGCATGCCTAAAACGTTTGGAATGACAGAAATGGCCAAAGGTTATTTTCCACACTTTTTTAATACCGAAGCCAATCAACATGCCATTCTACCCCATTTGCCTGAGGTTGACGACTACGACCCCGACAACATGCGCACCGAACAACGAGAAGCTTTCCATGCTTGGTACCAGACTCACGCCTCGGACCCCTTTGACTTTCAAGAAGAAATGTTAAAGTATTGTCGATCTGACGTGGACATTTTACGACGCTGTTGTGGAAAATTTCGAGAACTGTTCATGGAATACGGAGGGATCGATCCTTTGAAAGAAGCTTGTACCATTGCCAAAGCATGTTCCTTAGTGTACCGAAAACGCTTTATGCCCGAAAATACTCTAGCGGTCATCAGTCCTCAAACGACAAATTTTGTCAAACGTCAATACTCGGTTAAAGCTCTACGCTGGCTCCATTACTTGTGCGACAAGGAAGACAAATGGATCCAACACGCTCGCAACGGAGGAGGCGAAAAGACCATCGGAACGTATTCGGTAGATGGTTGGGACTTAGAAAACCCTCAGATCGTGTACGAGTTTAACGGATGTTTATTTCACGGATGTCCCTTATGTTACCCTCAGCGTAACACCAAAAATCAGTTTTTACAACGAACCATGGAAGACTTGTACCAGACCACGTGTCAGCGACGTTTGAAGTTAGAACAGCAAGGATACCAGGTGGTGGAAATGTGGGAACACGAGTACGATCAGCGTTTGAAAACCGATCCCAAGTTTAAACGCATCGTAGAAAGTTACAAGTGGGTGGACCCCCTGAACCCTCGGGATAGTTTGTACGGAGGACGAACGAATGCTACCTGTTTACTGTACCAAGCGGACGAGGAGAAGGGAGAAGAAATCAAATACTTGGACGTGTGTTCGTTGTATCCTTACGTGTGCAAATATTGTCACTTTCCCGTAGGGCATCCAGAATTGATGACAGAACACATTGATTTGGACCACATTCGACAGTACGAAGGATTGATCAAGTGTAAAGTCTTACCACCCACAGACTTGTACCATCCCGTTTTACCTCACCATTGCCAAGGAAAACTGATGTTTCCTTTGTGTCGCACATGTGCCGAAACGTGCAACCAAGACCAACCTTGTCATCACACTCAGGAAGAACGTGCCTTGACAGGAACGTGGGTGAGCGTGGAATTGTTTAAAGCTCTGGACCTGGAATATCAACTGTTAGAAGTGTACGAAATTTACCACTTTCCCAAAACACAACAATACTGCAAGGGCGACGAGAGACAGAAAGGTATTTTTGCAGACTACGTGGATGCCTTTTTAAAACTAAAACAAGAAGCTAGTGGCTATCCTTCCTGGTGTCACACTCCCGAAGACCAAAAGATATTCAAAGAAAAATATCGGGAGCAGGAAGGTATCACTTTAGACCACATCGAGAAAAACGAAGGAAGGCGGTCGTTTGCCAAAGTGATGCTCAATTGTTTGTGGGGTAAAATGGCACAACGTCCGTCTTTACCCAAGACGGAGTATTTGTCCGAACCGTCTCGCTACTTCCAGATGATTCACGACCCAACCAAAGTCATCAAACACGTGGACGTCATTCGTGAGGACTTGATCTTAGTCAATTACGAAGAAGAACTAGACTTTGTAGAAGCCGACAAATTTGGAAATGTCATCATTGCGGCTTACGTGACAGCCCACGCTCGCTTAAAATTGTACGAAGTGTTAGAACTGTTAGGAGATCGCGTGTTGTATTTTGACACAGACAGTTGCATCTACATTCACCGACCGAACCAGTGTAACCCTGTCATCGAAGGAGACCGTTTAGGAGCCTGGACCGATGAACATCCCGACGACAAGATTCTAAGTTTTGCAAGTGGCGGTCCTAAAAATTACGGCTACGAATACCGAGACCCCCAAGGAAAAATGCACACCGAATGTAAAGTGAAAGGATTGACTCTTAATTATCGCACCAGTCAAGTGGTGAACTTTGACGTACTACAAGAAGCCTTGCAGTCGGGACAGGATGAAACGTTTCAAGTGACTACCCACGAACCGCACAAGATTGTCCGTTTACCCACACACCAAATTGTTAGCCGACCTTTGGAAAAAGTCTATCAAATCGTGTACCAAAAGAGAGTACGACTTCCCAATCACTTCACTCTACCGTACGGTCACGTCAAAATTGGGCAGCATATAAAAAGGGACATCGTCCACGATCAATAGTTCATTTATCACTACAACGACCAAGCGAAAAGAAGATGAATCCATTTAAACAGACATCATTCAAATTTGGGAATTCTCAAGTGGAGTGCGATGCTAAACCTTGCGATTGTAGTGATGCCAGGCTCTGTGACGTTAGCGATTCAGCAGGATATCGTAGGAACTTTGCTATGACTACTACCCCTATATCTACCCTGGAAAGTGATGCTGTGCGTGTCAAACCTGAGGGATGCGAAAGCGGTGCGACACGTTATCGTGGACTCCTAGGAATTTCACCGTACCTGCATCGAACTGAAGTGAGGAGAGTCGAATATTCGTTCCCGACGAGTTTGCCTGAATACTGCCACTTTAAAAGTCGATTCCAAACCTTCAAAGATAAATGGCCAAAATATCTGCCTGGACCAACTCCTGAAGAATTAGCCAGAGCTGGATTTTTCTACTTGGGCGAAGGAGATAAAGTCAAGTGTTTCAGTTGTGGTGTATCCATTTACGAGTGGGAACATAAAGATTCCGCTTACCTGGAACATGCTCGATGGTCTCCGAATTGTCAATACCTACCTTTAGTGGGACCTAGTGATTGGAAGTGACACTACTACTCCATGTCGTGTAACACGCCTAGACCATTATATAATATAAAACATTATATTCAAGGATTACCCTACGAATTGCAAGAGAAGATCTACAAGGACGTTTGGCAGGGTCTTGCTAAAGAAAAATCGCAATGGGTGACTGTAGAACTTTTGTGTCGTGAAATTCACAAGAGGCAAGTGACAAAAATTAACCAACGTGTTAGATTTCTCTGGATCAAGGGTATTTTTTTGCTCTGTTACCAATTTACTACGTTTACCTCTGAAGATGCTTTGATCCTTCTTAACCGTTACCCTGAATGGCAGTGGGACGAAATTACACGTTATATTAATCACTTTCGCTTTTTGAGGAGATTTAATTCTGGGTTGAATCTACACTGATGATCTTCGACCTAAAGAAGTATAAAAGAGAACGACCATGCCACAACCTTTATCATTGGTGATCCAACAGATTCCGTGGAAGGATATCAATGAGAAGATTCACACGGTGAAAGATTACGAACACTTATTACAAGAACTATACCCTATGAATTGGGGTCGACGTGTCGTGTGTGTTTTAGTGACTTGCTTTCTGGGATTTCGTTTACCTGCCGATTCCTTGTGGACACTTTACGAACACTACCTATCAAAAAAATAAGACAGTATGGTGGTTCCTTTAAATGTCCACGAGAGACTTATTCTGTTCAAAGCCTTACGCTTTCATCTGGATACGTCTCGACCTTTCCAAGAAAAAAAGATTCGTCAACTTTTACGTACGGAAGCAGTGTACGAAGATGTGTGTGTAGCTTGTGATTTACACCCTCATTGGACAGATGTACGTGACTGGAAAAGTTGGGATTTTGAGGCTTGGACAAACGAAGTATCCCATTATGCCCAAGCGTTGTGTTTCTAAAATGTATCGTCGTGTGAAAAAAGTCACTTTTAATCCTGTGTTAGTAACAGTACCAGAAAAAGAAAAAGAATCTATCACCCAAGACAATCCTTCTGTTCAAGACAGAACTGTCATGGACATTCCCCCACAAAGACCCTTTCGAGAAGACACCTATGTGACTGTACCCACTGTAGAGGAGACTATAAGAACATTACATACTACCTCTAGGACACCTTCGTTACCCAAACCACGTTGTACAGTGACTTGTTTATATTCCACTTTGATCGTTTGCCTAGGTATTTTATTCCTGTATTTATCCATTTGGCTTTTATGTTTTCGTGTTGTTCAAATTTAAACATGCATTCAAATAAACGTGTCTTGAAAAAAGTATAAAAACCTCTTGTCTTGTCTGTTTTTGTGTCAATACTGACATACCACTACACGACTATGGCTCACTCTACTCTTTCTACTACTCCTTCCTCCTCCACATTCAAAGTCATTGACGAACACTTAGATCAGGCTAGTTGGAAAGCCTTGTATCTTCGTCATCCTTTTAACATGTTAATTGCTGGACCGAGCGGTTCAGGCAAAACCGAATTTGTCAAACGTTTGATCGAACATAAACATCATTTGATCGATCGTCCACCTCAACGCATCGTGTGGTGTTACAAAGAGTGGCAATCGGCATACAGCCTCTTGCAAGAAAGTCAAGGTGATTCCATTGTGTTTGTAGCAGGCATTCCTAAAGAAGACGAGGGGATCGTGTCTGACCCTAGTCAAACTCATTGGGTTATTTTTGACGACATGTTAGGAGAAGACGAAGAAGAAATTAAACTGTGGTTTACACGTAAAGGGCATCATCGTAATGCCAGTGTCATTTACATTACACAAAATTTATTTCAACAAAGTAAAGCCCATCGTACCATTAGTCTCAATGCTCATTACGTAGTCTTGTTTAAAAGTCCTCGAGATAAATCACAAGTGCAAGTTTTAGCCAAACAGTTAGGAACACCTTGGCTAACTCATGCGTACGATGATGCCACTCAAACGCCACACGCCTATTTACTCGTGGATTTAAAACCCACTACCCCTGATTATTTGCGATTTCGTACCGATTTGTTTCACGACTGGTGTCAAGACGGAGGACTTGTCGTGTGCACGTCCTCCTCGTCGACATAACACTATGAAGCACTAAAAAAATCTATAAAAACCTTGGGTTACTTTGACCTGGTCTCATACATCGTCAACATGACGTCCCTTCAGTCTCATCTTCCGATCAAATTGATTCGTGCCTTGTACGGCATCAGTCGCGAAAAAAATCCACAAAGACGTGCTCACGTCTTAGAAGCCAGTCTCAAAGAAGTCTTACGATGGTTTACGGTGACAGCACGTCAAATACTGCAAGGCATCATTCACCTTCCACATCAAACCAAACGCTTTTTTGACAGAAACAAAGTAGCCTTGACGCAACTGGCCAATCCTCGCATTGACACTCACACCAAAAAGCAAATCATATTGAAACCTGGAGGCAGTGGTTCTCTAGGAGGTGTCATCATTCGTTCCCTTTTAAAATGGGATCCCAATACTCCCAAAGTTCACCCCAAGAAGAAAACAAAAAAAGCCAAACAAGCCCCTAAGAAAAAGAACAAGGGTACCAAGACCAAAGCACAGAAAAAGAAAAGTCCACAGAAAAAAGCGGTCACCCGCAAAAGAGGCACTTCGGCCAGGACACAACCTTACCTTCGTCAACCACGACCTGTAAGAAAAGATCTACAAGGACGTTTGGCAGGGACTACGTTGCCAGTAGCCTCAGGGGCTGCCACTTCTCCGTTGCGGGTGATGCCAGCCAAACCCAATTTGACACCCGTTTTTCCTAATTTGATGAAACATTGGAAATCTGTGTCTCCCAAAACGTCTCCTCCACCGGAGACACCCTCGTCCACCTTAGCGTCAGTAGCAGCTGCTCATAAAGTACCTGCCCCCAAAGTCAAAGTCCAAGAAAGATCTGGCATGTTAAAGAGTTTACTAGATTTGTCCAAACAAGAACTGTCCCGATTGAGTCCATTGCGAACTCCTTCACGACGTGTGTTACCTGCCATGAAGTTGATACGACGCAAAGATAATCAGTGGCGACGCATTCCAGTATAAAAATATGACTTGAAAACCACGACGTCAATCAGTATTTTTTCTGTACCACTGATGAACACTCAAGGATGCCTCCTCAAAAACGTGCACACCATCACCCTCGACGTTCTACCGTCCAAAATGGAAAAGGAAAAAAACAATCTCGTCATCCTACCGAACGCTCAAAAACCAAACAACGACGTCCTCCCGTAAAAAGACACAGTCATCCAAAGAAAAAGAGAAGTCATCAAAGGGGAGGCATATTTATTGGTCTTATTAAAGGTATGCAGAAACTAGACAAAGCAGCTAATAACCGAACTGGTATCTTTAGCCCTGCTTTTGAGGATTTAGCGAAGCATGCCGCTACTTTTTGGAGAAGCCAATAGAAAAAAGAAGATAAAAGAGGGTGTGTACCAAGTCTTTGACATCAGTGTATTTCTGGAACGAACAAGCAAAGATGTCACCTCGCAAAAAACATTCTTATTCACCCCACAAAGGAAAGAAAAGGAAAGGACTACCTCCTCGTTTAGCCAAACACGGAGACGTGTTGTCCGTCCTGTCCAAAGCCTCTCCGCCCATGCGAAAACAAATCATTAAAACAGCCTCCAAAGATTTCATCGATACCGTGTGTGAATGTTGTTTGAATGTTTTGAAAGGCACGATACCTTTGTCTCCACACAAGAAAAAATGCTTCGCCAAACATCGACACGTTCTTCGTCAAATGGTTCAAAAGAAAATATCCGTCCGTCAAAAGAAAAAGATGTTGGTGCAACGCGGAGGATTTTTACCCTTTCTTGCTCCTTTGTTGACAGGCATAATACCAGGTTTGCTACAAGGGGTGACCCAAGGGATATCCCAAGGGTTTAACCAAGGGATGGGTAGAAGATAAAAGGACACTATGGAGCACCACAATCTCAGACATAACCTTTGAAAGCCCATGGAAGGACGAAAACTAACTTTGGTTCCTTACAAACGATGGATGGAATACCATCATTGGCAAGAACAACGATCCCCCCATTTACCACCCAATCCCAATTTGGCTGAGATGTCGCAATTACAACACGAATTGCAATCCTTGATCCATCGCCACGATTTATCCGAAACCGAAAAATCACAAAAGTACGGTCAACTCTTGAAACGGCTACAACTCTTTCATCAGAAAGCTGTGGAACAAACATCTCAACCCACTTTGTCCGATTTTAAGGCTCTAATGAATAACCCGTCACCCTCACCCTCACCCTCTACAGCAGTTAAAACAGACGTTACCCCACCATTACCCAAGGAAGAAGAACCCCATGATCTCTTTCAAACACCTACTGCTACTCCCATTCCGAGTAAGATTGCCACTTCCTTGTTAACCCCTTCCCCCACTCCCCCACGAGAAGAACTCAAAACTTGGGTTAAAAAGATGATGGCTACTCCTTCTTCGACAGATGTGAAAAAGAAAGAAAGGAAACCAGAAGTGAGAAAAGAAAAGAAGGCCAAAGAAGCTATCCCATTACCTCCGCCACCACCATTACCCTCGACGTCAACTCCTGTGGCACATCGGACACGTAAAACCGTTTCCAAACAACCCGCATTTCGTCCCACCCAAAGCAATATCCTCGAAGAGTGGGTCCCTTATTAACAAAAACCATGGAGAAGGTATTAGCCAGCATTTACTACGATCCAGCTCACTCTGCAGGTTACGGAGGCATTCAGAAATTGTATCGTGCTGCCAAAACTCGCCTGAAAAAGCTCCGTTTACCAGCAGTACAACGATGGTTACAAGAACAAGCGACGTACACTTTACACAAACCCATTCGACGAAAATTTCACAGAAGTCGCACTCAAGTGGAAGGCATCGATCATCAATGGCAAGCCGATTTAGCTGATGTCTCTCATTTAGCCACCTACAATCGTGGCTACAAATATTTGTTTTGTGTCATCGACGTCTTTTCTAAATTTGCCTGGGTCGTACCATTGACATCCAAATCGAGCGGAGAGTTAGTACGAGCTTTGCAACTGGTGTTGAAACAAAGCGGTCGTCACCCTCTTCGATGGCAAACCGACAAAGGCACCGAATTTCTGAACCAAGCTTTCCAACGAGAATTAAAAAAACGTGACATTCATTTTTTCACCACCGAAAATCCTGAAACCAAAGCCAGTATCGTGGAACGTTTTCAACGTACCTTGAAAGAACGCATGTGGAAATATTTTACACATCAACACACTCTCAAGTACATCGACGTCTTACCACACTTAGTCCAAGCCTACAATCAATCTTACCATAGAAGCATTGGACGTGCCCCACAAGAGGTGACACCTGACAACGAAGTCACTGTTTTTGAGCGTCTGTTTGGTACGTCCCGGACGAGGGCTGTCCCCAAGAAAGGTAGAGAAGTGTTAACCCCGGGAGATTGGGTACGCATTGGCAAAACCAAACGCACTTTCGACAAAGGTTACTTACCCAACTGGACCACCGAATTGTTTCGTGTTACTGGACGAGTGCGCAATCGTCATCCTACCGTCTATAAATTGGAAGACATGAACGGAGAAGTATTAAAAGGAACATTTTACTTGCCTGAGTTACAACGTGTTACCAAAAAAGAAGACGACGTGTACGACATTGAAAGCATTCTCGAACGAAGAACCCGTAAAGTAGGAAAACGTCGTGTCAAAGAAGTCAAAGTACGTTGGAAAGGATATCCTCCTAGTTTTGATTCTTGGATTGACGCTTCGCAAGTCATCGACTATAAAAAGAAGTGACCATCATGCCCTTCAATACAGCTTCAGCAACCACAGTGACTACTCCTTCACCCACGTCATCTCTGCAAGATTTACAAAAGCAACCCTTGTGGGTGTGGTGTGGAGAACGTGTCCCTAAAACGCAAATGGTTTTTTTCTGTCAAATCTTTGTGGTATATTGTGTCATTGGTGCAGCCATTGCTAATTTGAGTTTGCAACAAGGAGACAAACAATTGTGGACCATTTTACTCAGCAGTTGCATCGGGTATCTTCTTCCCAATCCTTCCCTGAAATACTCTTACAACGGGAACAACAGTAACAATATTGGGAGTCTGGCGGCCAACGTTAGTCCTTCTCCTGACAGTCACCCTTCCAATCACAATCCTCTTTTAGATACTCCTTTAACCTCGAGTGACTCCTCGGACAGAAGAACATTGGAAATATGAACAACACTATTAACCAATTTTACTTAACGTTACCCAGTGACAGTTCCATGGAGGTGTTTCCTAACAACACATTGTGTTGTTACACGTCTAAATTACCTCAAGCCATGCATTTGGATCAAGATGATCACTGGGAAGCAGCTTTAGTGGAAATAATACACCCGACACAAATCAAAAACATCGTCGAAAATCAAAACTTTTTCACAGTTGAAGTGTACGACAAGCCATTGCAACAAGCCTTAGATGAACGAGGCATCACTGGCATTGACAACAAGAAATCAGATGGACCCACAACTAAACAACTGTCCACTCATGTGTTGACCATTCCTGCAGGCTACTATTTTAGCGGTCAACATTTAGTGACTACGATTGCAAGCAGGTTCAATGTTGTGTTTGGTAAACCCCTGGACAAAATCAGAGAAAGTGTTACCTTTGAGTACATTAAAGTGGCTCGCCGCTTCATGATCAAATTTTCAGAGAAGAAAATAATAGCCATTACCTTTTGTCCTGAATTGTTTGATATCTTAAGTGGAGACCTCAAGATGCTCCCGAACAAAAAAGAAATACCAGGCATAGCCAGTAACTTGGATTTTACCAAATATTTTCGATCCCCTGTAGAAATGAACCAAGGACTCAATTTGATGTTTGTGTACTCCGATGTGGTGGAGTACAACGTGGTAGGACACACCTCTGTACCGTTACTGCGTGTCATTCCTTTCAAAGTGGATACCACTACCGCTGAAGAAGAAGGTGGAAATACCTATCACGTTCACCGTGAATTTGTGCATCCTCATTATTTGCCAGTCAGTAAGTCGTATTTCGACAGTGTCAACATTACTATAAAAGGAGAACTAGGTCAAAATATTCCATTTACCAAAGGGAAAGTCACAGTGAAACTCCATTTTCAAAAACGATTCTCCAACAACTGAAAAAGTGATGTATCCTGTGTACCAAGGAGTCACTCGACAACGAGGACATGGTTTAGGAGATATGTTTAAATCAGCCTTTCGTTCCGTAGTCCCTGTTTTAAAACCAATGGTGACACGAGGATTGCACACCTTAAAAGATGCCGCATTGACTCACGGCAAAGATTTTCTTTACAATGTTCTCATTGACAAACAAAACCCAAAAGAAGCTTTTTTGAGAGCAGGCAAAAATACCTTGCTTCAAACGGGTAAAGAGCTTTTGGGTCGACGAGAAAGTCCTATAAATGCTCTGAACGGTACCACGTCTGACATTCCTACTTCCCTGACGACACAGCAAGGACAAGGTAGAAAGCGTCGACGAAGACACCCTTTCAAAAGTCTCCGTACCTCAAAAGTTCGAAAGACAAAGAAAAAAAGAACCGCTCGAGACTTAGACATTTTTGATTATTAAAAGTGAAGAAAAAAAACCTAAAGAAAAAATGATGCACCAAGAATCTTGTGCCTGTTCCAAGTCGGAACTGGATCTCTTTGCCATGCCACCCACGATGATGACTATGCAAGAAGCTCAATGGGTCGAATTTCATCCCGTCTCCTCTTTGACGGATTCAGCTCCCATCGAGTTTGAAATCAAAGGACAACCCGAAGATTACATCGATCTCAACAACAGTTACTTGTATTTGAAACTGAAAGTAAGCAAAACAGACAACACCAATCCAGGAGCCAATGATAGAGTAGCTCCTGTCAACAATTTTATGCATTCCTTGTTCAGCGATGTGGATTTGTACATGAATAACAAACTGATCAGCAGTAGCATGGATACTTACCCTTACCGAGCGTACCTCGAAAATCTCTTGACGTACGGAAAAGAAGCCAAGAACACTCATCTAGATGCTTGCGTGGTATGGAAACCTGACACTGCAGATAAGTTTAACGACACAGCCTTGCCCGTACCAGCAGCTGCTGCTGGCAGCGCTCCTGCCGATCCTCACAATGAAGGTTTTAACGAGCGTCGAAAGAAAATTTTGCAAGGACGTAGTTTAGAACTGTTCGATCGTTTGCATTTGGACATGTGGTTTCAAGAGAAGTATTTGCTGAACGGAGTAGATATTCGCTTGAGACTGAATCGAAGTAGTACTGCTTTCCATTTGATGGCTCATGCCAACGAATACAAAACCATTATCCAAGAAGCCAGGTTATACGTACGTCGCGTGGAAGTGTTACCTAAAGTGGGAAATGATATCAGTCACACTTTGAGCAGAACGACAGCCAAGTATCCGATACGACGTGTGGAAGTCAAAACGTTCACCATTGCCGCTGGACTCCGATCTAAGATCGAAGATCATCTGTTCCAAGGACAGTTACCCAAACGTTTATTCATTGGTATCGTCAGCAATGCAGCCCTCAACGGAGCCCACGATGAAAATCCTTTCCAGTTTAAGCACTGCAGAGTATCCAAAATTGAAGTCAGTCGCGATGGCAAAACTTTGTGTACCAGACCCTTCGAACCCGACTTTGGCGAACAGAAAAATTACTTGAGGTCGTACTTGTCACTGTACGAAGCCACAGGACAGTTAGGAACCAACACCAGTCACGGTATTTCCTACGACGACTATGCAAGAGGTTACACGTTGTGGGCTTTTGATTTCACTCCAGACCAAGGCAGCGACGAGGGACATTTCCACCCTATAAAATCTGGGCAACTGCGTGTGGAACTTCAGTTTGCAGCACCTCTTCCCGAAACGGTGAATATCATTCTGTATGCTGAATTCGATAATACCATAGAAATTAACAGTTTGAGAGAAGTCATTCTAGACTATTAGACATTATGGAAGACCCTTGTCCTTCTTTGAATAGTGGAGAATCCATGGAATGGGAGGTTACAGAAAAAGCAGAACCCCAAGACCAAAAAGAAGAAGTAGTGATCATGCAATCCAGATGGTCAGAACAGGAACAACAGTTAGTGGCTTGTTTTGCACAACACTTGGAAGATAAAATGAGGGATCTGATTAAAAAAGATTGTTATGAATGTCAAATCGATCATCCCAGTCAAATTCAACACGATAAATGTATGATGATGAGTCAAGAAGAAAAATTGGACAATTATCTGAACGAAGCTTGGAGTCTCATCTCCGAAGAAGACGTGTTACTTCAGTGGTATAAAGGCTTACGTGATCATTCCTCTCCTCCATTGTTTGCTCGAGAAATCGATCGCATCGAAGCTCTCTTGGCCAAAAGTAAAGAGACGAAGCAAACCATCAGTTACTTGTCAGACCGTTTCAAAAAAAAAGTCTGGATTGAATTGATGACTTATCATCACCTGTGAAGAAAGGAGAGAAAAACACAAGGCTACACAACAAAAAATGGATACCTGGGAACTTTATTATCTTTTGAACCGTAGTTCGTATACTGCTTCTTGGAATCCTGTCGTGTGTGCTAAAGATGAACTACCTCATCGCAAACCTCAAGAGAATCAAGCTTATGTCATCAACACAGATGACAGTCATCTTCCAGGAACTCACTGGGTAGCTGTCTACTTTCCTCAAGAGGGTTGTGCGGAGTATTTTGATTCGTATGGATTGCCTCCTTTCGAAGATGATATCATTGACTTTATGAGAAGAAATGCTCAGACGACACGATTCAATAATGTGAAATTACAAAGCACAGATTCTATGGTGTGTGGACAATATTGTATCTATTATCTGCATCATCGCAGTCTTGGATATTCTTTAGAACATTTAGTGACTTATTTTGATCGTCATTCTTCTCGAAACGATGACAAAGTAGATCGATGGTTTTGTGACCATTATGGTTATCTGTTGTCTTTAGCTAGGAAACGTAGTGTACATCAATCGCCCAATGATTTCCAACAGTGGAAATCTCAATTTAATTCACAACGTTGTCAACCATGTCAAAGATAATGTATTAGTGTTATGAAAGAAAAAAAATGTTTGTTCTTTGAAAAAATGTTTGTTCTTTGAAATAATGTTTGTTCTTTGAAATAATGTTTGTTATTTGAATAAAAATGTTGTGTTTTGAAAACCAATGCGTCTGTCGTTTGTTTTACATTTGTATTCATATAAATGCTCTTTGACTTTTCTTTCTATCCCTCACATCAAACTATCTAAACGTTTCAAAACCCTAAACCGCAGAGGGGTGTTTTCCATCACGTCCGCGCTTGAACCATATAAAGCAGGGGTAGTCTCCAGTCTGGCCATCCATTGTTTGACTCATCCTCCTACGAAGATGTGCTCAAGACTAGCTAAGCTGAACGAAGCTTATGTCACTCTGCATCGTATCAGACACAATCTGATGCCAAAGCCTGAAGAGATTGAGAATGTGAGAATGCTACAAGTAACGGAAGACCTCATAGAAGAACTCTTCAGAGAGGAAATTCAAAAAGAGAAAGATGAATGGACTGAGAAGTATCGACTTCAAAAGCAGCAGAGAGAACAGAGAGAACAGCATCAGCAGCATCAGCAACAGCAACAACAGCAGCAGGAACCAGACAGAAGTTTTGTCGACTGTCGTGTGGACACAAAAGAGTTCTCTTTCTCTTTCCGAAGAAGCAGACCCTATCGTGTAGCCAAACGAGGAGGCAATCTTAGACGATAAAAGATTGTCATCCTTCCTCGTACACACAAACACAAAAAAACAGCCCTTTTCAGGGCTACCCAAATATTCTCGAAAAGAATTAATTATTCAATTTGCTTATGGTATGTGAGGAAGTTAGAAAAAAATTAGAAGTGAGTCTATAATCACTGTCTCTTTTAACTTTTGTTTTGAAGTGCGTCAAAATAACTTGTTCAATGTATAATTAATAGGAGTCAAGTATAAAAGTGAGTGAGTGTTTTATTTTAAGTCCGCTTGTTTTGTTTTTTTGGTAATGATAGGGATAATGCAAATTTTTTGGATCTAGGGGGTGTTTTCCATCACGTCCGCGTGTTTTGGTAATGATAGGGATACTGTAAGATTTTTGGGTAATCGTAGGGGGTGTTTTCCATCACGTCCGCGCTTGAATTATATATAAAGAAGCACTCGTCAGTCTGGCTACCCATCGTTGACGCATCAACACCAAAGATGAGTAGACTTCAAAAATTGAGAGAGCTTCAAATGCACCTGGAGAATGCTAGGCGTCTTTTGGACGAACTGGCTATGGAGGCCATAGCAGAGCAGGCCAAAATTGAAAAAGAAGAGGAGGAAAGAAAAAAGAAAGAAGAGGAGGAGAAGAAAAGCCCCATCTTGCCTCACCGCATGATGAGACAGACTAGTGAAGTCAAGCCCATGGTGAGGACACCTTCACCACCAGAACCAGTTCGTCTACTACAGGCGCAACCCCCACCGCAACAATCACAGCCTCGACCGCAACAACTTCAGCCGCATCCACGGTTGCGGAATAGAGGCAGAAATGAAGAGACTTTCACTATCCCTCAAACAGAAGATTGGGATAGTGAAGCCACTCATTCTCCCTCTGCACTCCCAATCACAAGAGTGAATTGGGAGAATGATTGGAGTAGGAGATGTGTGTGTGGGGCTAGACCTGGGAGATGCCAGCATTAACCAGGTGCAATTTGAAGTTTTAAAAACAGCCCTTCTCAGGGCTACCCAAATAACAAGAAAAGAAATACTATGTCAATTGCCAATGGGTGTGAGAGAGGAGTAGTGTGATTATAAACACTGACTCTATTTAGATGGTATATGGTGTGATTTTGGATAGTATATAGTAGGGTTTGTTTTGGCTGCTTCCCCGTGTGTGGTTAGTATAGGGTGTGATTTTGGATAGTATATAGTAGGGTTTGTTTTTGGCTGCTTCCCCGTGTGTGTGGTTAGTATAGGGTGTGATTTTGGATAGTAAATGATAGGGTGTGTTTTGGCTGCTTCCCCGTGTGTGTGGTTAGTATAGGGTGTGATTTTGGATAGTATATGATAGGGTGTGTTTTGGCTGCTTCCCCGTGTGTGTGGTTAGTATAGGGTGTGATTTTGGATAGTATATGATAGGGTGTGTTTTGGCTGCTTCCCCGTGTGTGTGGTTAGTATAGGGTGTGATTTTGGATAGTATATGATAGGGTTTGTTTTGGCTGCTTCCCCGTGTGTGTGGTTAGTATAGGGTGTGATTTTGGATAGTATATGATAGGGTTTGTTTTGGCTGCTTCCCCGTGTGTGTGGTTAGTATAGGGTGTGATTTTGGATAGTAAATGATAGGGTGTGTTTTGGCTGCTTCCCCGTGTGTGTGGTTAGTATAGGGTGTGATTTTGGATAGTAAATGATAGGGTTTGTTTTGGCTGCTTCCCCGTGTGTGTGGTTAGTATAGGGTGTGATTTTGGATAGTATATGATAGGGTTTGTTTTGGCTGCTTCCCCGTGTGTGTGGTTAGTATAGGGTGTGATTTTGGATAGTATATGATAGGGTTTGTTTTGGCTGCTTCCCCGTGTGTGTGGTTAGTATAGGGTGTGATTTTGGATAGTAAATGATAGGGTGTGTTTTGGCTGCTTCCCCGTGTGTGTGGTTAGTATAGGGTGTGATTTTGGATAGTAAATGATAAGGTTTGTGGATAGTATCTAATATGACAAGTGAATGTAGGGGGTGTTTACTTTCACGTCCGTGCTTAAGATATATATACTCAAAGTGACTGACATTAGAACCATTCCACGGAATAACTATAGAAGATGGCAAAAGCATCAAGTTTATTCAACAATTTAAGACACAGCTATTTCTGGATATTAGACGGGGAATATGAAGTGGAAAAACTACATCATAAATGGAAGATTGCGAAGAGTTTGGACTTTGCAAAAAGACTGAAAATAGCCAGGGAGCTCTTAGGAGGAATGCTAGAAGAAGAAGCCAAAAAGTTACGAGGCTGCATTAATCCACCCTATGTTAGAGTGGGGACATTGAAGCAAGTAATAGATATTGTCGGAAACGTCAAGTGTTTTTTGGATAATATCTTGACAGAGTACCCCCATGTCCAAAAGGGTTTGGACCCGCTCAAGAAAGCTGAAGAACTGATGAGAAAGGAACTATTAGAAGAAGTGAAGAAGATCAAAGATAACTGGAGTAAGGAGAGAAAGGAAAGAAAGGACAATGAAAACCAAAAAAAAAGAAAGAGGACTTTGAAAGATTAAATAACAATTGGATAAAGATACAAGAGAAGTTTAGAGCTATGGGGCATCCTGACTGGATTCCCGAAGAAGAAAAGAAGAAGAAAACGGGAATTATTGGTAAAATCAAAAGGTGGTGGAACAAAGGCAGAAAATAAAAGAAGAAGTATCCAAAGGCCCTTTTCAGGGCCACTCATAAGTCTCGAAAAGATAGTAGCTTTCATTGCCACCCTTTTTTCCCTTGTCCCTCTACAGTCCCCTATACCCATCATATTCCCATGTTATATTTCCCTTGAGGCTATATAGTCCCACTATGTTCCATTTCCCTTGAGGCTACATAGACCCACTATGTTCAATTTCCCTTGACGCTATACAGATCCCCCATGTTCCATTTCCCTTGAGGCTATAGTGTCCCAAGCTGTTTTGAGGCTATAGTGTCCCAAGCTGTTTTTGACTGGATTTTCCCTTGAGGCTATAAATCTTGAGGCTATAGTGTCCCAAGCACTTTTTGACTGGATTTTCCATTGAGGCTATAGTGTCCCCTATTACTACTGATGTTTTATACTAAATGTTTCCATAGCATACTTCTGTTTCGACTGGCGATGTTTTATACTAAATGTTTCCATAGCATACTTCTGTTTCGACTGGCGATGTTTTATACTAAATGTTTCCATAGCATAATTCTGTTTCGACTGGCGATGTTTTATACTAAATGTTTCCATAGCATACTTCTGTTTCGACTGGCGATGTTTTATACTAAATGTTTCCATAGCATACTTCTGTTTCGACTGGCGATGTTTTATACTAAATGTTTCCATAGCATACTTCTGTTTCGACTGGCGATGTTTTATACTAAATGTTTCCATAGCATACTTCTGTTTCGACTGGCGATGTTTTATACCAAATGTTTCCATAATGGACTTCATAGAGTTTCGACTGAAGATGTATTTTATATTAAGGGTGCAAGCGACATTTGTATGCAAATTTTATTTTACAAGATAATCAAACATAAAATACTCAGGTGAACTCTTTGTCATAAAATACTCAGGTGAACTCTTTGACATAAAATACTCAGGTGAACTCTTTGACATAAAATACTCAGGTGAGCTCTTTGACATAAAATACTCAGGTGAACTCTTTGACATAAAATACTCAGGTGAACTCTTTGACATAAAATACTCAGTTGAACTCTTTGACATAAAATACTCATGTGAACTCTTAGACATAATATACTCAGGTGAACTCTTTGACATAAAATACTCATGTGAACTCTTAGACATAATATACTCAGGTGAACTCTTTGACATAAAATACTCATGTGAACTCTTAGACATAATATACTCAGGTGTCCTCTTTGACATAAAATACTCAGGTGAACTCTTTGACATAAAACACTCAGGTGAACTCTTAGACATAATATACTCAGGTGAACTCTTTGACATAAAATACTCAGGTGAAGTTAAGAGGTCCATATGTTTATCAAAATAATATTTGGGGCAAGAACATACATAATAAAATATCTAGATTGCAGATTGTCTTAAGCTTGACATCAACAATGGTGTCACATGGTCATCGCTGAATAATTTGGCTCATTGAGGTTTGCGCATTCTTACACGGGGGGGGGGGGGGGGAATGTCATAAAGGCATGTAACCGTTCTACTCGGTATGAAAGAACATGTCGATGGCTGTGTAGAATAATTTTATTTTCATGAGGACAACAGTCGATAGAGATAATCTGATGACTACATGGTACAAAAAAAGCCATTGCTTACCAATGTGTCTAATACACGAAAAACTCAGGAGCCTTGTCCTTTGAGTGGTAATTGTTGTAGAACATGATCATTTTGTTTTCACCGATTTCAGCACAGGTCACAGATCCTCCCGAGTAAAATAATATAAATGAAAAATATAATTTTTTAAAAAGCAGAGTGGTAAATGTTAATACCACTTTTAGTTGAATATTGTATTGATCCATTCATTTGGAATGTTCGTCTACAGCAGATGATCAATGGAAATGCAATCGATTTATTCCCAGATACACGTATGATGTTGAATAGAAGGCACAATTGTTTTGACAAAATTGATAAATTTTCTATGTTTCAACCAGTTCGGACCGGTCATTATGGACGAAAGAATGGATTCCCTGATTGAAAGTATTAAAAGGAAATAGCTTTTATAGGGGAATGATTTGACCTTGGATTTATGTTTTAAGGTCATATCCTCTTGTTATTAAGAAAGAAGTAAATTAGTAATGTAAGAAAGCAAGCAAACAAGGGTATATAGCTAGTCCAACTACACACAAGTAAATAGATTAGAAGGTGGTCAGCGATAAATAAATGTGCCGAAGCGTGAGTGTGCGAGTGTGTGTGTGTGTGTCTGTGTTTGTGTTATTTGGGTGTGGCAGTTTAAAGTGATGTCTAGCACTGGGGCATCATGCCACAGACATGTAGCGTGGTGTCCTACCCAGTAACATTATCATGACACTAGGCCGACCAGTCCCAACACTAACCTCTTTATGTTGAAAGTCAAGCGAGGTAGCTTTCAGGAGATATTGATAGATATAAGATGATGGATGCATCTACATCCAAAGCTTGACCAATATGTAGACTTTTATCTAAGACTCCATGAGAAAAACAAACGTTCGTTTAAGTGGACGTTTTATGTAATTAATTTCTTGGTTTCTTTATTTCAGAACAAATCGTTATGCTATGACGTTTTATCTTCTAAAACTGAATGCAAGCCTGATGGAAACTACATAGACCAAGAAAATACCCAGTAAGAATAATCATGAAAATACCCAGTAAGAATAATCATGAAAATACCCAGTAAGAATAATCATGAACGTGTTTCAAAGAAATATATCAGTCTATTCTGGCATGTTGCTTGATCTGGTAATTCATGTAATGTTTAGAGTTTTTATAAACTTTACTTCTATTGTTGTGTTCATAAAGAGAAAGGTATGTGACATGTGAAGAAACTGCCTCTCAATGTGTTTTTCCAAGATCTTGCTGAGAGAGAGAGAGAGAGAGAGAGAGAGAGAGAGAGAGAGAGAGAGAGAGAGAGAGAGAGAGTGTTTTTACTTCGTCTAAATTTGAACGAAGCAATATGTAAAACTTTTATTTGATTTCAATAAATGCTTGCATCTCAACAATGTAACGTTCCATGCAATGAATGTTGCTCTGGATTATGTAGCGAAAATAACGCATTCTACATGCTTATCAGTGGATTTCCTTTAGAAAATTTAAATTTACTCCATCTTGAAAATATCCTTGTTACAGTAAATCCAAGCATTACAATAAACTCAAGAGGAATATACCATGTGATTTTTAAATAACGTGTCTCTCCCGCGTGGGCACATCGTGCAATCTACGACACAAAATCTGTATATATGCATTGTTAGTGTACTATTTCTTGCATGTAATTTTACATAACTTGAAGACTTTCGTATCAATTGAATAATTATATTGAACTAAAAACGACAAGTGAATCATTATATAAATTTATTTATTAGCTTATGGTTCCTAATATTTACCTTTTACAAGAACATGGCGAAAAGTTTTCTCTTAATGAACATCAGCAGTGGTATCGTAAAAAAGGGCTTCGATTTGAAGTGTCCACTTTCGTCTATTTCGTAAAGACGATATAATATCAGGTGCATTTGATGTGAATAGCTTCGTATACATGATAAAAATCTAATTTTAAAAATGAATTCAGGATTTGGTATGTACTCCAATATTAATTTTTTTTCTGGGTTCTTAACATGCTTTTCAGCAGTTTGAAACTAAGAAAAAGATTTAAGATTCCAGGAAAAACATCCTTTGATTTAAGAGATTAAAGATTCAAGGAAAAGCGTCCTTTTATTTACGAGATTTTAGATTCCAGGAAAAACATCCTTTGATTTAAGATATTAAAGATTCAAGGAAAAGCGTCCTTTTATTTACGAGATTTTAGATTCCAGGAAAAACATCCTTTGATTTACGAGATTTTAGATTCCAGGAAAAACATCCATTCATGATACACATTTCAGACGCCTTTTAATTTAAGTCTTATACATATGTGAAGCTCAGATATGACGTGTCCATTGAAAATGACGTATGCAAGTATCATATCGAAGAAACAAAACAGTACTGGTACCTGATGTTTTCTTTTGATATTTTTCTAGTCACGGGACTCGGTGTTCGGGTCTAATAGCTGGAGAGAAGGGAAACAGTTTTTGTGGCGACGGTGTTGCTTATAATGCAAGAATTGGAGGTGAAAACAATTTAATTTTTATGCTACTGATTCTTATTATTGTTAAAAACGTAATGTAAATACCAATATATATATATATATATATATATATATATATATATATATATATATATATATATATATATATATATATATATATATATATATATATATATATATAGAGAGAGAGAGAGAGAGAGAGAGAGAGAGAGAGAGAGAGAGAGAGAGAGAAATGTATATGGACGTAAATTACATTTAGTGATATGATGCTGAGATTCGAAGTAACGGTACACGTTTGAAGCTTGGGCAGAAAGAATGATTTTGTATTCAGTAATTTACTTCCGTTTATCGTTTTCGATTTCATGTCATAAGATAAAGAAAATATCATTGTTTATATGCAATGTTTTCAAAGCGGTCCAAATCTTTACTATCCACGGAGGCACGCAAGACAGCTTCGTGGCCATGGGCCTGCAATTTAAGCGAGACGAGGTGGACATTTATTCATGCAGTTGGGGTTTTCAGAGGCAGGTGTACGATAGCCTTGGAATAGCGACATTGACTGCCCTGAAAGAAGGTGCTAAGCAGGTATTTCTTTAATATGAATTGCCTAAATGTACAAACCATATGAAGATGCTTCAAACCATGTAAATCATAGCGGGATGTACAAGACAGAGAAGCATGGCAAACTGAACACAAAAAAATAATAAAAACATACTAGGATGTACAACACCATACAAATTATATCAAGATGTGAAAAACAATACAAATCATAGCACGATGTACAGCACCTTATAAATTATATCAAGATATGAAAAATAATACAAGTCATAGCACGATGTACAACACCATATAAATTATATCAAGATATGAAAAACAATACAAATCATAACATGATGTACAACACCATATAAATTATATCAAGATATGAAAAAGAATACAAATCATAGCACGATGTACAGCACCTTATAAATTATATCAAGATATGAAAAATAATACAAATCATAGCATGATGTACAACACCATATAAATTATATCAAGATATGAAAAAGAATACAAATCATAGCACGATGTACAACACCATATAAATTATATCAAGATATGAAAAACAATACAAATCATAGCACGATGTACAACACAATATAAATTATATCAGGATATGAAAAACAATTCAGATCATAGCACGATGTACAACACCATATAAATTATATCAAGATGTGAAAAACAATACAAATCATAGCACGATGTACAACACCATATAAATTATATCAAGATGTGAAAAACAATACAAATCATCGCACGATGTACAACACCATATAAATTATATCAAGATATGAAAAAACTATACAAATCATAGCAGAATGTAAACGACCCCCTTGAAATCATAGCCAGATATACAAAACCATATTTTCGTAGCCAGATATACGAAACCATTTAATTGTAACAAGGTTTACAAAACCGTACACATAGCAAAATTTTAAAAAAAACTTTACAACTCGTACAAAAGAAAACAAAATTAATTAAATATGTACAAAAGCGTAAAACATATCAATATGTACAAATCACACACACACACACACACACACACACACACACACACATATATATATATATATATATATATATATATATATATATATATATATATATATATATATATATATATATATAAATGTGCGTGTGTGTGTGTGTGTTATGTTTATTATGTTATATTGACTTACAACACCACCATAGACTTTTCCTTATGAACTACTTTATCTTATGTACAAAAATATCTTATTTCTTTCATCTATTTGGTTGAAAAAATTTGTTTTATAAATATTCAATAACATGATGAATTTATCAGAGGTTACATGGGTTTAATAAACTGTTAATCGTTTAAAGCTTTCAGTCATGAGAGGGACGTTTTTCAAATTTCAATACTTCATTAATGCCAGGTATATCATAGATGTTTGATACTGTAACATAATCATGAATTTGACATTGCTACGAAATATTTGTTCAGGGTCGGAATAAAAAAGGCTCTATTTACGTGTTTCCATCCGGCAACGGTGGATCTGAGGCGCACTGCAACCGGAACGGATTCGCACGAAATGTACATACAATAACAATAGGATCTGTTGGATTTGCTGGAATCCAGACCGAATACACTGAAATTTGTCCATGTGTGTTAGCCACAGTGTTTGGAGAAGGAGGAGAAGATGTAAATTCAAACTTGGTAATAATTTAATTATTTTAATTTAAAACCGTAACTACATATAAGAACGATACTATTCTTATTCATATGGTAAGATATACGTTAAATTTAAAACTGTTACTACATGTAAGAACGATACAGTGCTTATTTCTATGCTTGTCTGCCACACAAGCTCTCAAAATATTCACAAATGCGTATTAACAATTGCTTTTGCTCATGTTTATAAAAATTTTGCTTTTTAATTGGATTGAGATTGCTATATAGGCCATTTCGCCTGTTTTCGTATAAGGTTTGTAATTCACTTATTTTTCTTATATTCTGTAGATGATGAAGTTTTAAACAGATTTAATGAACATTGCAAGGAAAAATCATTTATGCAGTTACATATTCCGAAAAAAAAGAAAAGATTAAATTGTGAGTTCACGCAGAGCAGACTTAAAAAAGTTAATTTTCAAGGTAATCCTGTCAGTAAAATAGTTTGATTTTGAGAATGGATACTGCCATGCGGTAACAAAAGACCAGAGTTCCTCCATGAATAAATAAGAGCATTATTCCCAGATAAATGAATGTTACCATCATGATTGCAGAAAACAACGGAGTATGGACACAAATCTTGTACATGGGCATTCAAGGGGTCATCCGTGTCTGCAGCACTGGCATCTGGCATTATTGCATTGGCATTAGAAGTCAAGTAAGGTTTAAATGCACAAAGGAATGACTCAGATTACATAATTGTGACTGTCTTTAATCACAGTTTCAAATACACATCACATATTATTGTGTTTGAACGAAACAGTTTTTAATACACAACCTACATTATCATGGCTATCTTGAGTCAGTTTTTAATACAGTGTACGTTGTTCTGGCAAGATAGAGAGATATTTTTAAATTCACAGTTTACATTCTTGTGGATACTGCCATTTTGAGACACGTACAAATAATGCATTTGAATTATATATATATATATATATATATATATATATATATATATATATATATATATATATATATATATATATATATATATATATATAGACAGACCTGCTAATATTAACGTAAACATAACTTTCGAAGGTAAAATTTTTAAAAAATATATATATTTCATGCGCAGTGGTATATATAATTATTCTAATTACATGTAAAACTCTAATCAAAACTGATTGCTTTTTATAAGTCAAGTTTATTATATAGCAAGGAGCAGCCATACTTATTATTATTTAGTTTCTGATTGGTGTTAGACTAAAAGGAAGATTATCCAACTCTGAAGGTTGATTATTAATTTTTTGGAATCGATTAATCCACTATCAGTCGGTATTATTGTACTATATTCTTTTCTTTGCATTTACTTTGATATTACCAGGCAAAAAATTATCATAAATGTCAACTGTTAAACGAAATAAATAATAAACGTTTAATTCCAGTCCAACAGCAAACTGTACAGACCCAGATCGGCCGTCTCATAATTGCTCCGATATATTTGGGTGTTTCCAGAACAATTCGTTGAACAAATATCATAAAACCTTATTTGTCGTTGTACAAATATCATAAAACCTTATTTGTCGTTGTACAAATATCATAAAACCTTATTTGTCGTTGTACAAATATCATAAAACCTTTTTTGTCATAAAACCTTATTTGTCGTTGTACAAATATCATAAAACCTTATTTGTCGTTGTACAAATATCATAAAACCTTATTTGTCTTTGTATATTATAACTGCAGATCAGGGTCTATATTCGATGCAGATTGAATAGAAATATTAGCGATTGAAACTGTAATTATCAGTGATGGGCGTTGCATACTGGGGTTTAAGCGCGTAATAATGTAATGGGCTTTAATATTGGTCAGCTCTTGGAATCTGACCTGAGCCTCGCATAAACACGCGTGGATGTCAAAAGATTTTAGTAAAAACAAGTTCCCGACGCTTGACCAATCACAACGCAGCAAGCTGTTAGGTGATATAATATTATATATTGGTGATCCAATGTGAAACACAAACGTTCCAGCAAATATATAATAAAAACGAGTTAACTTTCATGAGAGATCGAGTCACAGAATTTGCACAAAATAAAAATGAGCATTCGACTTTTTCTATTCACAAACATACATACGTATGACTGACTGACTGACTGACTGACTGACTTTATTTCCTCTTCAACAGAGATTACATCAGATTAATCAAATTCAAGATAATACAAAATCATGAAATACAACAGAAAAGTATATATATATATATATATATATATATATATATATATATATATATATATATATATATATATATATATATATATATATATATATATATATATATATATATATAATGGTGAAACGTATACCAGTGTAATTATCAATGTAGTTCTTTCTACATGACATATGTGATTATGCATACATACATACATACACACACACAAATGTACACACACACATACATATACACACGCAAACACATACACACATACACATATACACACACATACACACATATATACATATATATGTGGAACAACATGAAACCATTCTCAAATGAAAAAGATAGCAAAATGTGACATTCTTATATTATATAAGACAGAAAGAATTATATCTCCGTGATCTGTCATACAACAAAATTACGGAATTTGACAAGAACAAGATGGCCTTTTGTTTTTGCTTGTTTTTTTTATATAAAAATTAATTAATTTATTTATTTATCTAGATTAACTACTTATTATTGCTGTTATGTTATGACATGTTGGTTGAGAGTAGGGCATGCATTTTATTGTAAAATGAGGTTATGCTTTTTGCTGTTACCAACATGATTTTATCCCATACGTCATCGTCGATAGACGACAAGCAATCTACTCTGCTTCCAAGAAGTGCTTCCAATAGTATATCGTCTTCTTGATTGAATAAAATAACCCCGTCTCTCACCTCTAAAGTGTCAATCACACTCTCAAAGAAGACGTTTCGTTCTTCAAGTAGCATTTCACAACCTAAGATAAGATGTTTCGCTCTGTCGTCAGTCTCTTTTCCACAGAGTTTGCATATCATAACTTTTCCAACAGGTATGATATATAGTTTTACTATTTCAGAGAGAGGCCATAACATAGATGGAAATTTACGCACAAGAAACCATATACTGCTTGGTTTTAAGTCCAAATGAATGTTTCTGAAGTGAATTAAATCGCCCCTTAGCTCAATATCTGTATTCCAGGTTGATTCTTCAAGTTTTTGAATATTATCAATAATATACCAATTCCAAACAAGTTTACCTTGGGTTTTTATTCTTACTACATAGTCTAAGAGAACACTTCCCATACCATATTTCTTGAATATTTTGTCAATATCTGCTATAAACCCCGTCTGTGTTAGTGGGTTGGTCAAGTACTGACATAAGCGCAAAATGAAAATCTTTTTCCAGATAAGAGTCCAATCTCCAATCGTTAACTTTCATGAGAGATCGGGTCACAGAATTTGCACAAAATAAAAATGAGCACTCGACTTTTTCTATTCACAAACATACATACGTATGTATGTATGTATGTATGTATGTATGTATGTATGTATGTATGTATGTATGTATGTATGTATGTATGTATGTATGTATGCATGCATGCATGCATGCATGCATGCATGTATGTATGCATGCATGGGTGCGTGCGTGGGTGTAAAACGAATTCAAAAACAGCAATAAAGATAAGCTCCACACTTGAAATATAATTGACTTTACACTCAAAATGCTTACAAAGTAGGTGTGTCGTTAGTAATCGTACTTGACAGCTTCATGTTTTATTTCAGCAATAATTTGACATCAAGGGATGTTCAGCAGTTGTTAGTCAGAACAAGTGATTGGAACACAACCCTCTGGAAAGCGCAGTGGAGAACAAATGGAGCTGGACACAGAAGTATAGTAACTTGTATAGTATAGTAATATGGTGGTCAATGTTTTATTTTATTTTTCGTTGATTAATATTATTGTTGATACTGTTTAATTTTATATTTCCTCTTTTTTCGCAAAGCAAAATGCTGACGTATTTCAGTCACATGGTAGATTTAAATCTCAGTGCTAGTTTTTAAAAATATCTGATTACATCTGACAACAAGAAGTATTCATTTACAACTTTTAGAATCACATGTAATACAGTATTGAAATACTAGCTAAAAAACTATTAAAACATGAAAAGATTGATTTTTCTCTAAACTCTAATGAGAAATTTAGAATCCAGTAGAATACATGTTTGAATTCGGTGACAAATGTTTTGTTTGCATTAGTGTTTTACCTGTATATCATTTTCTTTTTCAGTTAACGAGTATTTTGGATTTGGATTAATCAACGCCTCAGAAATGGTTCGGACAGCGAAGACTTGGAAACCAGTAAACAAATTACATATATGCAGCATAAATTATGTACCTACGTAAGTATATCTTAATTGTGAACTGCCCTTAAATATATAAGAAATCGATTCCTTATTCCTACGAAGTTTGATGTTCATGCAAACAAAGGCAACCCTAAAAACATGTTCTATTTTTTTCTAATTTGTCCTTGAAATGAATGTCGACACCATCTGGTTGATGTATATGTCAGTTTGAGAATTTCAGAAATCCCACATGTCAATGTTATTACGTTTCTGCCTTGTTATTATGTCATCGCATTCAGAGACTTT
This sequence comes from Unio delphinus, assembly GCA_029339505.1. NCBI lineage: Eukaryota > Metazoa > Mollusca > Bivalvia > Unionida > Unionidae > Unio > Unio delphinus. Next base: position 1,684,648 of record JAQISU010000238.1, on the reverse strand, counting down.
AAAATTTATACTCTGTACAATAGACGTGGAGATTATTGTTTAAACATATTTCATATCCTCATTCATTTTGAAAATCAATATAGGGTGGCCACGCTATCCATAATACAGTCGTCTGTATTCATTTGTTTATTTCATATATTTGTAGATTACAGTCTTGTTTGGCATCCTATTCACAATTATGTAATATCTTATTTGCAAATAGCCTAAAACCTTGGTCACTGAAGCGCACTTCCTTGACTGCACAAATACATTCCCAGTGTTCATTACCTTTGTAATTTGAAGTCCACACATAATTTTAAGGTTGCGCACAAGAAGCGCACTTGATAACGACATCAGGAACTTCTTTACAAAAATTTCACATATCGTCTTAAATTTTTGCGGTCATTGTCAAAATTTACCTAAACGTTTCTATTTTATCATATGTAACAAATGTAATAGATTCAATGTCTGTATGTGTAAAAATGTTTTGTTTGTACGTACATCAGCTGGTCTATAAAATAGACCTTACTAGAACCGAAATATAACAGACCAGAACAAATGATTCTACATCTTTAAAGTCGCAATAACCAATGAAATGTACGATTATTTTTCGTGTATGATAACAATGAGGATTTCGTTTTGTATGTATTATTTCAATTGGCTTGAGTTTGAAACAAAATTTCTATATTTAGAATATTCGTTTCCATTTCTAGACAAGTTGTAAGAAAGTTTTATGAATGAGATAACAATTCCAAAATATTAGTAAAATATGTATATGTTATCTTTCCTTTAGCGATATGCAAAATTACGACATCATTTTTCAAATTAAATCCGACGGTTGCAAAAAGTCTTCGGATGAAGTTCTTCAGCTGGAGCATGTGGAAGTCAAAATTCGCTTCAAAATAAAATACCGGGATAAACTTGATTTTGTTTTGACATCTCCGATGGGAACATCTTCTACCCTAATGAATCAAAACCAAAATCAATCAGTGCAGGATATGACGGATGAAGAAATAATATGGGAGTTAATGTCAGTCCAGTTTTGGGATGAGAATCCCACTGGTACATGGAACTTGACAATCTCTGATGCTTTGTCAGGATCTACACGTACGTAAAATAACCAGTCTAAAAACAGATTATATCGTAATTCATATTTAGCAAAAGAGACGTATGTCTGGTTATTCTAGTTTAAACATATTGCAAAGCGATGAGATAGATTTAATTTCAGATGGGATATATTGAGATCTTTAGATAGTAAATAGCTAATATGAATTTAATACCAAGCGAGCAGTGAAGAGGATTTTGGAGGTAAAACAGTCAGCCAATGTTTACTGGCTTAAACATACTCGTACATAGAAATTGCAGAAACACTTAAGGTTTCATACGGGGTGCCCCGAGTGGCCGAGTGGACTAAAGCGCTTTTCATTACGGATCACTGCAATCTCAACACTGTCTGCATGGGTTCGAGTCCCATATTGGGCCAATGTGGGTATATGAGAAAGTTTGCCAGTAGCTTCTCGTGGGTTGGTGGTTCTTTCCGGTGGCTTTCCGGGTTCTTCCTCCACCATTAATACAGGCCGCAATGTAAAATGGCGTTAAACACAACAACAACAACAACAATTTAAGGTTTTAAAGTAATAAACTTCTTTTACCAGGCTTTCATCCATGCCAAAATTTAAATTCAAAGAAAACAGGAATTAAAGTATAACCAATTGGAGTTCATTAACTGCTCAAACATAACCTCGATCCCTGGAACATTAATAATTTATAAAAAAAACAAAACTTGAAATAGACTTGACTAAAATTCCAATTTATTGTTTAATCACTGAGCGGAGAACACTAAGATCAATATATGATGGCCAATAAAAACCAATAGTCATATCGGAAGGTAAATAAAAACCAATAGTCATATCGGCAAGCCAAAAAATAAACAATAGTCATATCGGAAGGCCAATGAAAACCAATAGTCATATCGGAAGGCCAATAAAAACCAATAGTCATATCGGCAGGCCAATAAAAACCGATAGTTATATCGGAAGGCGAATAAAAACCAGTAGTCATATCGGAAGGTAAATAAAAACAAATAGTCATATCGGCAGGCCAAAATATAAACAATAGACATATTGGAAGGCCAATAAAAACCAACAGTCATATCGGCAGTCCAACAAAACCAATAGTCATATCAGAAGGCCAATAAAAACAAATAGTCATATCGGAAGGACAATAAAAACCAATAGGCATATCGGCAGGCCAAAAATAAACAATAGTCATGTCGGAAGGCCAATAAAAACCAATAGTCATATCGGAAGGCCAACAAAACCAATAGTCATATCGGAAGGCCAATAAAACCCAATAGTCATATCGGAAGGTAAATACAAACCAATAGTCATATCGGCAGACCAAAAAAACAAACAATTGTCATATCGGAAGGCCAACTAATACCAATAGTCATATCAGAAGGCCTATAAAAACCAATAGTCATATCGGAGGGCCAATTGAAACCAATAGTCATATTAGAAGGCCACTAAAAACCAGTAGTCTTATCGGAAGGCCAATACAAAACAATAGTCATATCGTAATGCCAATAATAACAATAGTCATATCGGCAGGCCAAAGAAACCAAAAGTCATATCGGAAGGCTAATAAAAACCAAAAGTGATATCTGCAGGCCAACAAAAACCAATAATTATATCGGCAGGCCAATAAAAAGGAAAAGTCACATCGGAAGGCCAATAAAAACCGATAGTCATACCGTCAGGCCAATAAAAACCAATAGTCATATCGGAAGGCCAATAAACACCAATAGTCATATCGGAAGGCCAATAAAACCTACTAGTCATATCAGAAGGCCACTAAGAACCAGTAGTCATATCAAAAGGCCAATGCAAAACAATAGTCAAATCGTAATGCCAATAATAACAATAGTCATATCGACAGGCCAAAGAAACCAAAAGTCATATTGGGTGGCCAACAAAAAACCAAAAGTGATATCGGCAGGCCAGCAAAACCAATAATCATATCTGAAGGCCAAGAAAACCAATAGTCATATCGGCAGGTCATTAAAAAAAACAATAGTCTTATCGGCAGGCCAATAAAACCAACAGTCATATCGGAAGGCCAATAAAAACCAAAGGTGATATCGACAGGTCAACAAAAACCAATAATCGTATCGGAAGGCCAATACAAAACCAATAGTCATATCGACAGGCCATTAAAAAAACAATAGTCATATTGGCAGGCCAATAAAAACCAATAGTCATATCTGAAGGCCAATAGAAACCAACAGACATATCGGCAGGCTAATAAAAACCAGTAGTCATATCGGCAGGCCAACAAAACCAATAATCTATCGGAAGGCCAATAAAATCCAATAGTCATATCGGAAGGCCAAAAAAAACCAACAATAGTTATATCAGAAGGCCAATAAAAACCAATAGTCATATCAAAAGGCCAATAAAAACCAGTAGTCATATCGAAAGGTAAATACAAACCAATAGTCATATCGGAAGGCCAATAAAAAACAATAGACTTTTGACTATGACTTATTGACAAATGACTTTTCCTAAATAGTTTTAAACGTTTTGCACTTTTTTGTACGTCATGGGATGTTATTATGATTATTGAGACACATATATTTAAAATGTATTGTTTTCTTTCCAGATTTCATGAAAGTCATTTCTCTATCACTAATTCTCTACGGAACTACGAAGATTGAAGATAAAGGAGGTATTTGTTTTTTTAATTAAAAAAACTTTTAGCTATTAATTGAATTACGAATATAATATTCTTTCTTGAAAATTACAATTATAACTATCCTTGATTCGAACCAATATTTCTCTTAGACCAAGGATTGTGGAAAGGAAACGAAGTTAAATGTAGCAGTACCAAAAGAATTTGTCAACATATCATCGATGTAAGCTAGACTAAAATATTTATTGTGAGACTACAAAGGTCTACGATCCGCGTCATGCAATAGCTTTAAAACTACAACGACTTAGATTAAAAGGAAACCAAAACATGTGTTCGAACCCCGGCCAAATCATACCAAAGACTTACAAAAATGGTAACAGCTACTTCGCTTGGCACTCAGCATTACGAGTGTGTGTGCGTGTTAGGAATGGTCGGCCTGGTGTCAGGATAATGTGACTTGGTGGGACATCATGCTACATGTCTGCGGCATGATGCCCTATTAGAAACTGCTACACCGCAGACATCGTAGCTATATGATTGAAAAAGTGTTAAAGCTACGTTAAAGATCACAATCTCACGCGCGCGCACGCACGCACACACACACACACACACACACACACACACACACACACATATACACACACACACTTGTTTAGTTAGAATCTGATCGCCGCCGCTTATACCTTTGTCCTTATCGTGATCTCATAGGTTTCTAGACAGCAGAAACTACACGATATCGGGGTTGACAGGTGTAGCTAAACAATACATTTTCCACCAGTAAATTTTAATGGCTGTAGATGATAATTAATGAATCCACAACGAGACTGACCAATAGACGTATTTCTTACAACACTTGTTTGATACGGTTAAATAAGTTCCACTGTATCCACTAATCATGCTTCTTAAGCACTATCTGCACGTTACAGTGACCGTACAGCTTCGACCTTTGGCTTTTAATAACTTATTTGTCTATTGCAGTAAAGGAAGTACCCGAGGGTCATGAGGCTGAAAAACCACTCATCTCGGAGATTTTATTGATATGTATATTATCGTTTATGTTCTTCATAATATCGTGTAGCAATTTGGTTTACAAAAAGAGTTTAAAAAGGCATCGAGAAAAGAAGGAAGAACGTTTGGTCGGGTAGTATTTGTTGCCGTTTTCTGTTGTATATTCGTGTGTTTTATACGATTTGAAAATGAGGATTGTTCTAATGATTTTATTGTTTCTGTCATTGAGACTATCGTGTAGTGGTTTGCTTTACAAAAAGAAATAAAATGGCATCGGAGAGAAAATGAAATACTACTGGTTGGGAAGTAGCTTTCGCCGCTCTGTAATGTATATTCCGTTTTTAAGGTTGTTTATATAACATTCTATCTCCTAAACTTGTTGTATCTCACTTGGTTTCATTTTTAATTTATAAATAATTTATAATTGATAAAATTAGAAAAGTGGTAGCCGATGACTATACATTCTTCCAATTTTACTACATATGTTGTTGCAAATTGGGATTATCACTTAATATCTCTAATTACCAGTCAGATCACGTGACAATAAAATATAGTAGGACGTTGTATTATTCTTTATTATAATATTATTTCATATAATAAAAAATATTATTCATAAATTAAACTAGAGCGTAGTTTGCAGAATATGTTTTCCGGAGACAAGCATGAACACGTGTTACCTGTAGATCGACTGACATTGAAATAAACAAACAATTTTTTTAATTACGTGCAACAGTGTTTACGAAGATCTCATCATGTAGTTGATTCCGTTCTTAGGTCTGAAATTTTGCATTACATGGTACCAAGTAGTGTATATGGCCTTTGGATTTAAAGTGTGAAGTATTATCTTTCGCATAACAAAATAGCATGTGTCTTCATGATTTTGACGAACTTTCCTTTATTTGGTCTTTGTGTTTGATATACGCATTACTAGTTTAAACAGTGGTAGCAAGAACTCTTTTTATCGCTGACATTTATACACGAAACAAGATCTTATCCTAGTTTATTTGTTTTTTGTTTTCTTGTGGCGTGTATATATTTGGACCTGTGGTTGTATTTTATTGTATTCTATGTGAATTATTCACGCTTTGTGTTTGTCTTTTGTAGAGTAATTTGGAATTATTTTCTTCATTACATTTGTTCGTTATTATGTTAATAATACACTATTGGGATTAAATTTTTACGCACGTATTCATTATTTAATTGCTCATTCAAGTCATTCATTATTAAACTTTGTAATTATATCATCGTCAAAAGTTTTATGTTGTGAATCCGAAACATCCCGCCCGGTTATCTTGTTACACTATTTTAATACACAAAGACGTCTGATACATTTTCTTAGATGCTTTAACGATGACAAAGTATCTTGTAGAAGACTCTCCGTTTTTGTTTTCAGAATCTCTCTTTTTGGAGCAGTTTCCGAATTTTCTGGAGTATGGAAATTCGATAGATGGCAGCCTAATTATTCTTGGAGATTTCAACTTTTACGTTGACTGTCCTGGAAACCCATATACGTCAAAACTCCTAGAATCCATTCATGTTTTCAATCTTAAACTGTCAGTTAACCAACCCACCTATAAACTTGGTCACATTTTAGACTGGTTTCTTTATAGACCTGATGATAATATTCTGCAATCCACCCTTGTATCCCACGAACTTGCATCATATAACTTCTGCATTATATGCCATCTCAACGTATCAGTCCCTAGACCAACAAATTGTTCTCCGCCTTATTTTTATTTTGACTTTGACGCAAAGTTAAACTAAAAAATAGGCGGGGAACAATTTGTTGGTCTAATCAGTCCCTAACCCTCTACCTTTATTCGCTACTAAGAGAAATCTCCGTAAACTTCGCCAGGAACGTCTCCAGGAACTTCAAAACGTTCAAAACACATGATGATAGCAATGAAGATAATTTTAGAGTACTCTAGCATCGCTGTATGTAACTTCAGTATATACTCATGTAGTTTAATTTTGCTACATGTAGATATTATTGTTACACGCAAAGGGGTATTCACTTGACCGAGCGGTGTCAAAACCCTGGCGCGAGTCACGCTGGAAGTCATAAGTTTTCCCCAAATTTCCAAAGACTTCCATACAACTTGAGTTGTAAAATGGAAAGAAAGACGTGTCTGCTATAATTATTAATCTTTGCTGTAATCAATGGGCGACCCAGAGGAGACAACGTGCCCAAGAGTCCATTAACCGCACTTTAGCATGGTTTTTCTTCATTATCATCCTATTTCTGTACCGCAAGCCCGTCATGCCATAGAAATTCCACTAGTATTCCCTTACTAACTGGGAAATATTTAACTGCGCGCCCCTAGGCCAGTCAATCCACAGAATTTCCGGCGTATCACGCTCATATACATACGCCCATTTTCCACTATGGACACATAAACGGTACCTACCAAGTTCCAACTTATTGATTCCATTATATTCCCCCCATAAATACTGCCATTTCAATCACATCACTTTTATACACCGCGGAATTTTAATATGGACTATGTTACTCCATGCCAGGGACAGTCATTCGGCTTGTACCCAAATTCACTACTAACTAATTTATTACATTATTTTGGCAATGATATTAAGAATACCAATAATTGTTGTTGCAGCTGAAATAAATTGTTATAACTGTTGGTGACGTCATTGTAATTGTTGATAGTAATACACCTGCTGACGTGATAGCAGAGGACGCTGAATATACAATTATATCAACGACAATTATATTAGTAGGTGAGAGTTTAGCGACTAATTCAAGACACCAATGATAACTTAAGGCGAGTTTTCTTTTCTTCGCGTTCCACTTCAAATGTTACTTCGTCATTTTAATCTAGTAATACTAACATAGATCCAGTTAGTGGATAACGGCATGTAATTGAAGTAGATATCTGAAATGTTGTAACGCCGAGTACTGAAAACCTCAGCGTGATTTTAAATAAATTTATTAGGCGGTGATCACAATATTTGTCCAGATGCTACAGTATATACTGTGTTGTCGGTGATCTTTTTTAATGTCAGTGAGCTTAATACCAACGACAGCTGGACTTCCCAAAAACTCAATTATGTTTCTATTTATGTTTCTACGAAACTGGGGTTTCAATAATTCTCATTCGTCCACCAGCATCTTCAAGTAACGTTCTTTTGTCGCTGAGTATAACAGCAATTGCTCTGTAATTAAAAATTAGACCAACATCTCCATTTACGCGATCTCGGAAGTGTATAACAACTATACATAGTCTAACTAAATTCAGGTGTTCTAACGAAAAATAAAAAAATCGGATATACAGATTTGTAAAATCAAACTGTTATATTTTCAAACCAGTATCTATATTTTGATCATGTCCCATAAATGTCATCAAACGATGATATGCACGTGCTACATGATTTGGATTAAAATTAAGTAAAATATCTTCTGATGGTTCTTGATGTCCATTTATTTTTTATTAAAACTTCGGTAACTCAGCATATTGATAAGCAATGAAATATGTCGTGGTACAGAAACACATTGTTGTGATGGAATGTGTCATGTAAATAAAATATTAATGCGTTCTGAACACTATCTGTGGTCACTGTTAACCATGATAATGCCGATTTACCGCCTTGATCCTTAAAAGCGAGTAATGTTTGTTCTTCAGCAATTTTTGGAGTCATTAATGGCATCCACAATAAAAAGTTTGATAATATCACTTTACCAACAGCAATCCCGACAGGTAGCTAGACTGCATCGTTATCACCAACTTTTGGTACAAGTACAAATGTATTCTTCGCTCCGAAAATAACTTTTCAAATCTAAAACTGTGAGACAGTGGAGTTGCACACGAAATTCTTCTTTTATCACCTCATAACAGAGAGATTCTTTAAACGTAAATTTGTTCTACAAGATTCTAGAAGATCATGTGACCCCTTTCTTGTTTACGTAAAATCAGGTATATAAATTATGTTTTGGAGCGAACTATATAGTAGAAGTTGGGCTGTTAGAATATTAAGTTGTGTTGTTTTGAGTTATTTTAAATTACCTTGTACTGGAAATTATTTTAATTCGTTTGGATCAAGAGGATTTATTTTGTTATTTATCTGGAAAATAATTGTGCTCATTGAATTTCATAAGACCAGAACTGACTTCATTACGTGACATCGTCTTCCATCTTGGATGCTTCACTAAGATTTAAACTTGGAATTATTTGGACATTTTATTACCAGGACTTTTGCAATTTCTCTAGTGGATTATATTTTGAATTATGTTTTTGATTAATTTTGAAGTTGATTCTTAAAACCTTAAGTTTATTTTTCTTTTCTGGAAAATATTTGTGCTCAATAAATTGTTTATTAAGTTTTTACAAGCTTGTTATTTTCACTCTTTCTATGTTACTGTTTGTTCGCTCCTAAGCACGTAACATAGAAATTGGTGGACTCGTCCGAGATTGGGATCAATTGGAATTTGGCTAGAAATTTTTTCAGAAAACGTTTGTTTTAAATTTGAATTCCCCTAGTTTTTGAATTTTTTTATAATCTCTATAGAGATTGACAGGCTTGTATTAAAATGACATCTAAAGTAGAAATATTTCTTTCTAATCCTACTCAAGAGCAATTAGATCTTTTCAAAAAAGATGAGTTGATTCAACTTGCCAGAAAATATGATCTTTCTGAAGTCAAGGATTCTTTAAAAAAGCAAGATATCAAAAAGATTTTGGTCCAATATTTGGTAGAAAAGAATGTTTTGAAAAAATTGCTTTGATTTCGGTCAGTAAATCTGCATCATACTCTGACATAAAATAAAGAAATTAGAATTAAAATTCAAGATGGAATTAGAGTTGAAGAAGCTGGAATTTCAGGAAAGGGAGAAAGAAAGACAATTACAATATGAAAAAGAGGAGAGAGAGAGAGAGAGAGAGAGAGAGAGAGAGAGAGAGAGAGAGAGAGAGAGAGACAGGAAAGGGAGAAAGAAAAACAATTATAATATGACAAAGAGGAGAAAGAAAGACAATTACAATATGACAAAGAGGAGACAGAAAGAAAATTTGAATTGCAAAAAGAGCAGATGCACATTCGGTTAGAAGAAAAACAAATTGATAAAGAGAGAGAGAAGGAAGAAAGGAAATATCAATGTAAAATGAAAGAAATAAAGCTGACAAGTGAAAAACACCTTCATACTTCAAATCCAAATTTAAATTTTGATTTAGCAAGGAATATTAGATTAGTGCCCCCTTTCAGAGAAAAAGAAGTAGACAAATACTTCATTCGTTTTGAAAAAGTTGAAGAAAATTTAAAGTGGCCAAGGGAGCGTTGGACTCAATTATTGCAATGTGTACTCACTGGTAAGGTTAGTGAGATTTACACTTCACTGTCTGTTCACCAAAGTGGTGACTATGATGTGATTAAAGAATGCATTCTAAGGGGTTATGAAGCTGAAGCTTATCGGCAAAAAAAATCAGAAATTACAGAAAAGAAGCTGGACAAACTCATGTCGAATTTGTTAGAGAAAAAGAGCTGTTGTTTGATAGATGGTGCTTAGCCAAGAAAGTCGAACAAGATTATCAAAATCTCAAGCAAATGATATTAATTGAAGAGTTCAAAAACTGTGTCCATAGTGACGTTAAGTCTTATCGTGATGAGCATAGGAATGAAACCTTGGATAATGCTGCTCGAGCTGCTGACGAATATTCTTTGACACATAAAGTTCCTTTTGTTAACAAGACTTCTACTCAACAGTCTTTTGGCAGAATTAATACCAGCCCTTTTAAAACTCAAACTAGCACAACTTTCAAAAATCAAACTTCAGAGAAGATTGATTCTAGATCCTTGTCTCTTCCGACGTGTACCTATTGCAAGAATAAAGGACACGTTATCTACAAATTGAAAAATAAGCATCAGAACCAAGACAGACCTGTTCCAAATGCTTTTATTTCTAAGAGGTCGAGGTCACAGTCATGTATTGAAAGCAATACATTTGTTGGGTCTAATAAATCCCAGTCCGATTTTATTATGGAGAATTATGAACCATTCATATCGAAGGGTTCTATATCACTCTTGAGTGATTTAGCCAATCCCACCCCTATTTAAATTTTAAGGGACAAAGGAGCTTCTTAGAGTCCTTTATTGCCAGGTACTTTGCCTTTTAGTGAGGGGTCTTCTTCTAATGAAAGTGTTCTTATTCAGGGAGTAGAGTGCGGCTTTGTTAATGTTCCTTCCCATTGTGTAAATTTGTCATCAGACTTAGTATCAGGACCTGTGACAGTCGGAACAGTCTCGGTTTTACCCGTTAAGGGCATTCATTTATTGCTAGGCAACGACTTAGCTGGAGACAAGGTTGTGGTTAATTCACTTGTAACTGACAAGAGTGATTTGGATCAGAAATTTGATCTAATTGAAAAAGAAATCCCTGATATATTTCAAGCTTGTGCAGTTACCAGAGCTATGGCAAAGAAAGCTCATGAGAATGATGTTGATGAAAGCAGTATTCCTTTAGCTGACACGTGTATAGGTCAGGATTTTGATGAGGTCACTTTTACTCCTTGTTTGTATCAATCAGAAGGTATTTATCATAGTGATCCTTTTTAACAACTCATTCTCTTTATTCTAATCAGGGTGATAAACGACAGTCACTTGTCGTCAAACAGGAAAAAGATCCTAGATCTCCTGTTTGTTTCAAAGGGCCATAAGTGAGACTGAAGGCACTGAAGTTCCTGTCTGTTATTTCATTAAAAATGGAATTCTTATGAGAAAATGGAGACCTCCCGAGGTACCTGCTGGTGATGAGTGGTCGGTGAACTATCAAATAGTAGTTCCAAAACCTTACAGACAGGAAATACTTAATCTGGCCCATGAAACTCCTTTGGCTGGTCATTTAGGGATTAATAAAACTTATCACAAGATCTTGACTCACTTCTATTGGCCAAAAATCAAAAGTGATGTTGCCAAATACTGTATATCTTGTCATACTTGTCAAATGGTAGGAAAACCCAATCAGAAGATACCTAAGGCTCATCTACAACCTATTCCTGCTTTGACGAACCATTTAGTAGAATTATGGTAGATTGTGTTGGTCCCTTACCCAAGACCAAGTCAAGTAGCCAATACCTGTTGACCATTATGTGTGCGTCAACAAGGTTTCCAGAGGCGATTCCGTTGAGGAATATAAAGTCTAAAACAAAAGTAAAAGCTTTGATAACGTTTTTAACTCAGTATGGCCTTCCCAAATCTGTTCAGTCTGATCAAGGTTCAAACTTCATGTCTGGAATTTTCCAACAAGTTATGTATGAATTGGGTATTCAGCAATTCAAATCTTCTGCCTATCATCCTGAGAGCCAAGGGGCATTAGAAAGATTCCATCAGATTTTGAAAAATATGATCCGATCATATTGTTTTTATACGGATAAAGATTGGGACGAAGGCATTCCTTTACTATTGTTTGCTGTTAGAGAATCAGTTCAAGAATCTTTAGGCTTCAGTCCCTTTAAACTGGTTTTTGGACACACTGTGCGTGGACCATTGACGTTCTTGAAAGAGAAACTTCTCTCTAATGAAGATACTGAGATCAATCTTCTTGATAATGTTTCCGATTTTAGATACAAGTTGTCAAAGGCTTGTGAGGTCGCAAGAGCAAATCTGCACTCTGCTCAATCTAAAATGAAATCAAGATATGACAAAAACAATCGAAGGAAAGGAGTTTTCAGCCTGGTAATAGAGTCCTGGCTCTCTTACCAATGCCACAAAATCTTCTTCAGGCCAAATATTATGGTCCCTACAGAGTTGACAGGAAAATTATTGACTTAAATTACATCATAAATACTCCTGGGAAGCGCTATCAAAAACAACTCTGCCATATAAACATGCTAAAAGAGTATATTGAAAGAGATAGCCATGTTAAACCTGTAATTAATTTAGTTGTACCTGTCCCACTCAGTGAAGGAATATCATCAGATTCTACTGATATTGAAATGACGAATCTTTGTTATTCAGAAATTATGAAAGATGTAGACCAGAAACGTTCACATTTACAAGTGCAAGAACGAAATGAACTGAAACAGTTATTATTTGAATATGAGCACTTATTTCCAGATGTTCCTACAAGGACAAACAAAATGTTTCATGACGTTGAAATTGTAAATTCCAAACCTGTCAAACAACATCCATACAGGATGAATCCACTCAAACAGGAATACTTAAAAAAGGAAATTCAATATTTGCTGGAGAATGATTTTATAGAGCCCAGTAAAAGTGATTGGAGTTCACCATGCATACTTGTTCCAAAACCAGATAAAACTTTCCGTATGTGCACTGATTATAGGAAGGTGAACAGTGTGACAAAAACAGATTCATTCCCATTACCAATAATTGACGACTGTATTGATAAAATCGGGAATGCCAAGTATGTCACCAAATGTGACCTTCTGAAAGGATTTTGGCAGATTCCACTAACGGAAAGAGCAAAGGAAATCTCGGCATTTGTGACTCCAGATGGACTTTACCAATATAAAGTAATGCCATTCGGGATGAAAGGGTCACCAGGTACATTTCAAAGTCTCATGAATATGATCACCTCTGGTCTAGAAAATTGTGATGCCTATATAGATGACGTCATCATCTACGAAGACACCTGGATAGAACATCTAGTAACAATTCGAAAAAATTTTGACAGACTCACTGATGCATGTTTGACAGTTAATGTATCTAAAAGTTAGTTCTGCCATGCTAGTGTGACTTTCTTAGGACATATTGTGGGACATGGACAAGTTATACCAATAGATTACTAAGGTGGAGTTTGTTATTGCAGGAATATAATCTTGACATCCGGCACATCAAGGGAAAAGATAATTTAATAGCAGACGCTCTTTCCCGTGTATAACAATATATTATATCATATATACTGTGTAGTTTATACCAGTTCTTTTAACCTCAGGTGTAAATTGGTTTGTGGTAAAAAGAAAGTTTTATCATATAAACCTTTCTTTTTGTTTTATGGGAGAAGGTGTTACGTGTATTTGATTTGGGTCATTTATTTTTTATTATTTTTAATTGTTTGTTTGTCAGATTCAAATTTGACATTTTAAGTTTAAGATTCATTCATTGGAAGATATTTTTTTAGAAAGTGGGATGACATGTACTCTAAGAATAAACACCAGGTGTTGACCTCATTTCTGACCTTGCTTCAGAGTTGTAACGCTTTTAAAATGATTGGTTGATTCCAATGACATTATGGAGCTTTGTTATAAACATCTTTCTATTTTTAGTTGGGTCATACGGTGTGTACGAGATTTTTTCAACGTAAATTTGTTCTAAAAGATTCTAGAAGATCATGTGACTCCTTTCTTGTTTACGTAAAAACAGGTATATAAATTATGTTTTGGAGCGAACTATTTAGTAGAAGTTGGGCTGTTAGAATATTAGGTTGTGTCGTTTTGAGTTATTTTAAATTACCTTGTACTGGAAATTATTTTAATTCGTTTGGATCTAGAGGATTTATTTTGTCATTTATCTGGAAAATAATTGTGCTCATTGAATTTCATAAGACCAGAACTGACTTCATTACGTAACATTGTCTTCCATCTTGGATGTTTCACTAAGATTCAAACTTGGAATTATTTGGATATTTTATTACCAGTACTTTTGCAATTTCTCTGGTGGATTATATTTTGAATTATTTTATGATTACTTTTGGAATTGATTCTTAAAACCGTAAGTTTATTTTTCTTTTCTGGAAAATATTTGTGCTCAATAAATTGTTTATTAAGTTTTTACAAGCTTGTTATTTTCACTCTTTCTATGTTACTGTTTATTCGAGCCTAAGCACGTAACAAATGATAATCTCGTCTAGATTCATCCTTGAGCGTTGGCGTGTCCATGTCAAACGCTTGCTGCGATCTACCTATAAACTTTTAAACATAATTGTTATCGTGTAACACGAAGACCACTTCCCGCTATTATACCTACGGTTATATGTCTTTCTGTTTCATCAGCTAACTCTGCTAGATTTTTTTTCATATTTGCGACTTGATTTACAATTTATCTAATATTTGCTGGAATAACTTCAGTGCTTGGTAATTTTACTGGTTGAGGTTTTTGTCTTATTAATCGTGCTAGTCTATCCTTAATTGCTGAAAACGATTTCCTATCAACATTACCAACAGCACCAATACATTGAAAGCTTTCATTCCTAGTTGCTTTGAAATCGGTATTGCTTTTGGAGCTATCCTTCTAAATAGATATTAAACAACATCCACCACTGTAAAATGCTTTATACGTCGGTAATCGCGAATGTATCACTCTGACCGTAATCGGTCCACGTTGAGCATTATGTATGACCATCTTATTTTGTTTTACTCATTTATTCTGAGAGACAGATACACATTTATCTCCATGATACCGCCTGTAAATAATCGTTAATAAATATCAGCAGCTTCATTAATAATTTCTGGAGAATTATTTCCAACTCTTCTTCCACCAGTAAATATTTCTAGGCGTTCAGCATCAGAAATAATATTGAAAGGACAAGCAATAAGACCAATTACTTAAGCGGTAATTCCACTTCCAGTTGTTCATTCTTCCTCAGTTGTTTTATGCGCTTTTTTTCTTCCATTCTTTTACATATGCTTTCCGATCTGCTCTTGCTTTCTCAAGATGCTGCATCACTTCTTGTTGTTTC
The DNA here is from genome assembly GCA_029339505.1 of Unio delphinus. NCBI lineage: Eukaryota > Metazoa > Mollusca > Bivalvia > Unionida > Unionidae > Unio > Unio delphinus. The sequence continues at coordinate 1,669,326 of JAQISU010000238.1, read as the reverse complement.
CTTTTTTGTCTTTTTTGGTCAATATGCTCACCTACTGTCTGGTTTAAAATATTAAACTGATTAACATCCCTGACCTAATCGGCAGCTTTTAGAGTTTTTAAAATATTCAGGGTTTACATATTTATCTCTTTCATGATATCCAAACGCGGCAATATTAAGTAATTGGTCTGGGTCTTTGATATCGTTAATACCTTCAGGCGTAAATCTTTTTATTATCCTGTTTTGGCTCTTGGCAGAGGTTGTAGTTGAACCTCGGGTTGTGGTTGAGGAGGTTGCTTGGGTGGTGGTTGAGGAAGTTGCTTGGGTGGTGGTTGAGTTGCTTGAATACGGCAAGCAACATCAACAGGCAATGTGTCAAGAGCTTTTTGTGTTGCTTCAGCTGCTTTAACAATTTTCTTGGTTGGTTCGACAATGGGTTTAAATAATTTTTCCAACCTTCTGCAAATTCTACCTGAGATTCCTGACGCGCATGTAATTTTTATCTGACAGAATCACGGAACAGAAATATAATTTTTTATTGCCTCTAGTCGCTCTCGAGCTAATCTAGCTGTATGAGATTTCATGGGTTGTGACATATTTTGATATTATAATGATTTAATTAATCAAACCAGTTTTGGGACAAAAATCCTGTCGGTATTTGGGACTTGGCAGTATATAGCACTTTTACAGGTATTACAAGTACGTACAATTATCGCAGTTTCAAAGTCACATTTTCCAAAAAGGACTTTGCTTCCTTGGTTATTATAGTTTAGACATATGGAGAAGCGATGAGATGAGATGATTCAGTTTTAGGTGACAAATACTGACTTATCTCTGTAATCAATAAACAGCTTTTAATATAATATCTATTATTGCAAGTTTGCAGAGAGAGAGAGAGAGAGAGAGAGAGAGAGAGAGAGAGAGAGAGAGAGAGAAAATTTCGTACCCCAGAACAATGTTATCGCTTGCATACATAAGGTTTTAAGTACTGTTATCCTTTTGTAGGGGCTTCCTCCATGCCTGAATTTAAATGCTCCGAAAATGGTTCCTATAATTAAAATGCCAGGTCTCTCAGTTTATTCACTGCTGATGAATACCCTCCCTGCATGGAACACTGATGTTTTTAAACCGAAGTTCTTATTATTTGCTTTATCGTTGCATAGAGCACAACTATACTAAGATATATAGCCCAACAGAAAAAAATAATAGTAATCGTGGAGTTTTGCATGTGCTCCAATAGAAAATCAATACATGTTGGATCAGTAAATCATATAACTGAACTAAAAACATAATTCCCACAGCCGCCCAACATGAAATGTTGGTACTATTAAGGTAAATTAGATAGTTTTATTGCCTCTTATTTGGCACATAAAAGTACCAGCCAAATTAAAGCTTACTCTTAGAACTTACTTCCATCAACGTATTTATTCGCCACTTCATAACACTAATACTCACAATAAATGTGGGCTTACTTCAATGTACTGCTGTAACACTAGTAGAGCGAACACTAATTATCGTTGCTTTGCATGTTAATACTAAATACTAATTAAAGTGGTATTAAGACTGTTCAATATAGTATGATGTTTTTATTTCACAGTTAGCAGTTGCAGTTATAATCAAAGCTTTCAGACACAAACTATTTGTTTTACTGAGCACACTTTCCCTGTAACTTCTACTAAATTTTAGTAACTGTAGAAACGCAAACTTTATCTAGGATTTGTTTCGCTATCCGTACAAATTGTTTTACTTTACCTAGAGCTTTTTATTTTTATATCTGTAAAAAAAATTCTCTAAGCCAACTCGTTTTTCCTCTGGTTCTAACATTTTCAAGTTTATTGCAGCTTTGTTTGCGCAAGTTTAATTTATCTCCTTAAAGTGTTTACATTTGACGTGTGGGAAATTCCACATCTCTGTTTCTGAATGAGTACTTTAAAAGGGCCATACAACTGTTTTAGATAATGTTGTGATTCAAACATGCCATGCTTTGCACACGTGTCATACGCCATGATTTCCTGTTCTGTATGAGTACATGCATCTTCAAAATCTGTATATCTACACACTGTTAGAGATGTCCTGTTTTTCACGTCATGTAGATGATGCAAAAACGTCTGACCTGAAGATGGCTAAGTTTGCTATATTTCTCTGTGATTAAATGTTTGTGTTCAAATTGTACATGGTATAAGTATGTATAGGAAATACATACCTGTGAAATTGTATTAATCGTTGGTACACTTTCCTTGAACGAAATTGGAAAAAAGTTTTATTATGATGATTGTATGTAATTTGTATTATTCAGTGTCTATTAGATTAAAGTACAGTTTTCTATATTGTTAAAATTCTCTTTTTTGGTTGTAGTCTTTAATATTGTTTAAAGTCTTGTATACAACTTTTAGTCTTTTATGTTGTTCAAAGACTCGAAGACTACCTTGTATTCTTTTTTGACATACGCTCGTAGTTCAGCTTGTACTTTTTACGATTAGATTCTTTCCCGAATATTATATGTAGTTGGAATCATTTTCATTCTTTTAGTCTTTTCTGTGATGTCATTTACTACCTTGCTGGAGTAGTCGCCCTTTCACTTATTTTACTGGTGTAGATTTCTCTATTATCAGCTGTCTTCTTTTTATGTCTGGTTTTGCGAATGTTACTCAGGCCTGAACTCCTTGTTCTAATGGGATTTGTTGACCACATCTGTCAAATAATAGAAACTCATTTCATTTGAAATGCTCACGGTGTTCATGCTTCATAAAGCTGCTTCTTATCTGTTAGTTTCTGTGTGAGGTAATCTCCGTAAGAGAGGATGATGCTCTGCGACAAACGTTGTCCTATAATTTGCAACCAAGTACATTAGTTATTGAATGCTGATTATTTTGCCATTGATATTCATACTTATTTGTGCAGATGATGAACTTTGCTTTATTGAACCTGTAAAGGTAAGTAATTCAAACTAATTCTGTTCACCCTATGAATCATCCATTATTGAAGTATCCATTCTCTTGCAGAGATACTATATAATTTTGGTTGTATTTAACTAGAAATGCTAATTGTTTAGATATGTGCAATAATGTTTAATTTGTGTCACAATATTTCGAAAGTAATTTGCTCCTCTATAAAATTCAGAAAAGAGCATTAAGGCTAATATCAAACCAGAAAAAAGCAAGGAAAATTTAGCTGATAAGTTAAAAATATTACCTATTAAAGACCGAATATATTTAAGAAAAGCCAAATTAATGTACAGGATATCCAATAATAGTGCTCCTGAATATTTACAATCCCTATTCCAGTATAGGCTACCTGGTAATACACCCAACCTGCGATCAATATCTACAAAACAGTATAAAATTCCAAAACCAAATAAGAAATTATTTAAGAAAAATTTCCAATACTCTGGAACTTTGCTCTGGAATAGTATTCCAGTTGAGATTAGAAATGCCCACTCTATTTCCATCTTCCAAACCCAATATATCCAGTGGCTTTTGAGATGCTGTTGAGTTAAATAAATTCCTTGTATGAGGGCCTCAAGGTAAATTAGTTCTTAGCTAATTGTGTTACCCTCTTTAAATAAAGTCATTATTATTATTATTATTATTATTATTATTATTATTATTATTATTATTATTATACATTCATGGGTACAGCCATCTCTCGAGTTTGGGTGTTCTTAGCCACCTCCGGAATCAAAATATATCGTCGATGCTTATTGAAACTTGTGGTGGTTGGGGATTTCGCCCTTGCGTCATTCAGCTTCAATATAGCTGGATAATTGTATGCTAAACTGTTCTCCAGAAAATTAAATTTCATAGCAGTTTCAACTGCAATGTATTCGCCTTTAGTGTCAATTCACGTCCGTTACATATATCTGATTTATATTATATTTGATTTAATTTAATGTTTGTTTGTTAGTTTTAATTTTTTAAAATTCTAATACATGCTATTATAATGAAATTGATGATATTGTCCGAAAATCCAGTTCATTGTTTCGAAAACCTAAAATTAGAAATGTTGTGTCCAAGTTGACCTAGCTCATCACCTTAATTTTGTATTTTGACGTAAACAACCTTTTTCATTTGTTCTTATAATGGGATTTCATATAGTGAAATCGAGGCTGTACTAGAGTACGTAATTTTAAGATGTAAACATGATCACGTGACATGAGATACAAGTTGAGTTAGACAAACCTTTTCTAAGATTTTTGATATGAATGGGAGATTAGAAACTGGGCGGTAGTTCTTTAAATCGTTATGGTCCAGTGTTGGTTTCTTCAGCAGTGGCTTTACGATGGCAGTTTTGAAAAATGATGGGAATTCCCCTGATGAGAGAGAAAGATATTAATAGCATCAGTTAGTGAAGGCAATATTGGGTCTAAGCACTCAAGCAGCAGTTATGTCGGAATTGGATCAAGTTCACAATACTTTGGTGCACTTTTCATCACGATTGTCCGTACTAAATCAATAGAAACAGGTTCAAATGCTCCTAACGCTTGTCGCTGAAATTCTGCATCATAACTGTATGGTGACGAATCAGTTGAAATTGTGCTGTCAAGCGAATCTCTAATGGTTTGTACTTTGTCATCGAAGAAATTTGCAAATTGGTCTGGTAGGTCTAGTGGAGAGAAGGTTGTTGGAAGTGGTGTACATTTGTTCCTTGACATTAGTTTGTTAATTATCTCGAATAGTTCTTTGCAGCTGGAACTCTCCGTGATCTTAGTACTGTAGTGGGATGATTTGGCTAAATGGACTATGTTTGTGACGTTCTTCTTAGCGGCTTTGTAGATTTGTTTATGAATAGTGAGTCTGGTGGAAAGCCAAATCCTCTCTGCTTTTCTGCGATGTCTTTTAGCAGTGCGAAGCTGGTCCCTAACACTGCTATACCATGGAGAGCACTTTTTTTATTTGATACTCTGCATTTGGTGGCTGAGGCATGTTTTTTCAAGCAATGAACGCAGGCAGTTATCAAGTTATTCCACTGTTGGATGTAAGAAATGTGTTAGGTTTCCTTGGATGTCATGCATGAATTTGGCTCTATTTATCATACAGGGGTTTCTCTTAGCAGCCAACAGAGGTGGAGGGTTAGGGACTGATACGTCGAGATGGCATACAATGCAGAGGTGACAAGATGCAAGTTAGTGGGATACAAGGGTGCATTGCAGAATATTATCATCAGGTCTATAAATAAACCAGTCTAAAACGTGACCAAGTTTATGAGTGGGTTGGTTAACTGACTGTTTAATATTGAAAGCATAAATGGAATCTAGGAGTTTTGACATGTATGGTTTACCAGGACAGTCAAAGTGAAAGTTGAAATCTCCAAGAATAATTAGGTTGTCACCTATCGAATTTCCATAGTCTAGAAGATTTGGAAACTGCTCCAAAAAGAGAGATTCAGTCAGCTGGTTTTTTCTACTAGGAGGAGGACGGTAGAGACAAAAAAAATGGACTGACCTTTGTTCCAGTGTGAGCGTTGTTTGGACTAGTTCAAACGATGTGTGGCAGAAGTTGAAGGTTGTGTTGTACTTAAGGCATTTGATCATGGAATTCTTTGTAATTACAGCAATTCCACCTCCGCGAGAGTTGCGGGGGAACGACTTGATGGAGTAATCGCTGGGTGTTAAATCCGCACACTTAGATTCATCACCTGCGGAAATTCAATCCAATTTTTGTACTTGAACAAATTAATCGACTATAGAGTGCCGATGACGTATATAAATTTAGCTTCTTTTCCTCTGAAAAGAATATTTGAACTGCTAATCGTTTCTATAAAAAAATCCAAGCACCAGCCTACGAACTATTTAACTGACTTATTAACATTACATTATTAATTTGTAATAGTACACCAAGCGATGATGTTTGTTTGGTTTTCGATGTGTTGGGTTACTCAACATTGACTTCCATTCCGTGTGTTGAAGTATCCATGGATTTTAAATCATACAATTATATATTAGTATAAATATTTCACCTTTGTGGATTACAGATATTGCGTAGCAGTGGATCAACACATTTCGAAACATACATTATCGGTGTCATCTTTGTTTCATTTATTGTGCGTAGCCAAAGTCATTGTAAAATATGATTATTGTTTGTTCATTGAACTCTATATATTAGTCTGCCAAACCTCAGTGCTCAATCAAGATAAACGAAATTTGGTCTTGAGATCATATGGTAGTTTTATTTTCATTTTTAATTATTGTATATGAGTTGACCAATGACTTGAAGGAATTTGAGAAAAGTAAATATGACTAGTTTGCTTGCTTATTTTCTTAAAATGTTAAAATTAACAATCCTCGATACGTTTAAATGTATGGTTTTCTTTGCAGATTCCATTAGCGTCTATTCTATATTACTTATTCTCCACTGAACAATCGAAATTAAAGAAAAAGAAGATGTTTTTAAAGATCTCAAAGAAAAATTGAAATACAAGTATAAACAGTTTTGCTAAAATGTTGTAAAACGTTAATAACACACACACACACACACACACACACACACACACACACACTTCAAAACGAAATGTCTCTTAGAGCAAGAATGGTGAAATGTAAACGAATTTAACTTCCATTCATATTAAATGTTCTGGTTCAACAAAAAAAAAAATTGTGATACAGAGACGATGCTAACTTCTTGTTAAATGTACCAGTACCAAAACGTTTACATCTCAAGACTTAATGTTTAATCCCAAACTACATAGAACTACGAGGCATATATTGCGGGTTTGTTCTAAAACTGAAAATGCTGTGATTGTAAGTATTCTAACACTATATAATTTTCCTAACTGGTTAGTTTGTTGTATCAGCTGCCATGTTATGTTATAGTTTTTATTTGCGTAAATCTAAAAGCTGAAACAAACATTTAAGCTAATTCGATATGAAATGACGTATTATTTGAAACTCTAAAAACTTAAATTTCAAATTCAGAATTGTATTTACCTTGTATTTTTTGTAATTTGATGAAGAACGATGACGGTAAGAAAGACGAAATCTTTACTTTACTTTAAAATCTACATAAATCTCAATTTTCCGTATAATATTATGCGCTTTGTTTACATACCAAAGACAACCACGCTTTTGTACATTAATATAATTCGTATATGAATGAAAGTTTTAGCCAGATGCTTAAGTGGAAGATATAAAAATTATTTTGTATTAATGCAAAATGATATTTTTAAAGGCAGATGTCCATTTCATATAATTGTTATCTGATCCTCGTTGCTAAATTTTTCTCATTTTTATCTTATTGGCTTTTAGGAATCTTAAAGTACCAGACACAAAGGCTGACAAGTGAAAGTTCGCTCCTAAATGATCGCGGTCAAATGTTAGTAGACCAAGGGGCTAATAACCATTTCAATGAGTATTCAACGAAATTGGACATTAAAAATTGTATTTTGTTACACCGTTTATTTACTGGGTAACTAAGTTACACCCGATTAACCAATCATAATTCATAAACAGAATTTAATAGCTGGATGTTACAGCGATCGAACATTTTCAAAATCGAACTAAGAGCTCCTCATCTTACTGTTACAGTCAATGAATTGCCAGAAAGACATGATGCTGTCCGTCAGAGAGAATACGATAATTATTTGTTTGTTTGTTTGCTTAGGATTTTTAAAGTAGCTTTAACAATTTTTCAGTCATATCGCTATGATGTCTGCAGTGAGGCAGTTTATAGTGATGTATAGCACTGGGGCATCATGCCACAGACATGTATTATGATGTCCCACCCAGTCACATTATCCTGACACCAGGTCGACCATTCTTAACACTAACCTCTTAATGCTGAGAGCCAAGCGAGGCAGCTGTTAGTACCATTTTTGTAAGTCTTTGGTATGACTCGACCGGGGATCAAACCAACGACCTCCCGCTTTCGCGGCGAACGCTCTAACCTCTATACCAACTGAGCGGTCACACGATAATTATATTTAAACCATTTATATATCTATTTCTTGTCTAGAATATCATGGAACGATATATTACATGTTAATGGTAACAACAGAACCAGAATACCATTTATAATAGTAACGATAACGTAATTGATGTTAGTTCCATTTTATAATAAAGTATCCTACAGATGAACATAACTTTATTTTGAATATATGTCTGATGTAACTTTATTTAGAATATATACTGTCTAACGTAACTTTATTTCGAATATATAATGTATAACGTAACTTTATTTCGAATATATAATGTCTAACGTAACATTATTTCGAATATATAGAATGTCTAACGTAACTTTATTTCGAATATATAATGTCTAACGTAACTTCATTTCGAAATATAAAATGCCTCACGTAACTTTATTTCGAATATATATATTTCATTATGTTTAAAATTTAAGATAATAGTATCGGGTGAAGCCATAGATCCCTTCTAGGATAATATTTATAGTGATGTAAATTTTGATTTTTACTTAATATATCTAATTGCAAGTAAAGTTCAGTTATTTTTAAAAAGATAAAGCTAGTTTATTCTTCAATATTATGCCTGCTCAAGACTGAATTTAATGAATAATTACGTAAGATGTTCTCTGGACATACGCATGAATCATATTATTATCTAAAGGCTGTAAATGACGGGTTGCAAATATGATCACCTTTTGTTGTTATAACTGTTCATAACGGAGAAGTCCTCGCACAGTTCATGGAGTAATGATATTCTTTCCATTCGGAGTCTTGAAACGTTGCATTACATAATACGTATATGGTCTTTAAATTTAATCTATGATGTACGAACACGTACATTACTTGCTTTTGTAAAAGTGTTTACAATACCATATGCTTTCAAGAGTTTGACGATATTTTCATTAGTATGTGTTTGTCTTCGATATATGCATTATAAATGTAAACCGTTTTGATATGTACTGTTCTTGCCGTCTACGTTTAAATGAAACAAACGCTTGTCATTTTTGTCTCTTTACATTGCGGCCATTTCGCTTGTCATGTTCCTTAGGGTATAAATACTATAAGAACAAGACGTGTAGGTTTGCTGGAATCTGACAAGATTTTAGTTCTTATAACAATCAGATCGGACCAAGTCAGACCAACGTTGGCTTGAATAATTATGTTAAACAATGGTTTTAAAGGTCATTTATGTGATGCGATTGAAAAGAGATAATGAATATGGAATATAAACTGAAATAAATACATATTACACAATGCACAGTAAAGCAATATTACGATAAAGAACTGAATTGTGGATTAACAGTAACAGTTCTCTAAATTTAGTAATATTGTCTTTACGATATTAATGATCATTATATTTTATTAATTGGCAATTAGCGTTTTTTAAATGTTCGTCCGAACGGAGATATAGACTAAGCTATGTTGAAGAAATATGTAGTTTATGTTTTTTTCACTACACCTTTATCTATCAGGATAACATTCCATGTATATCATAAACACAAACTTAAGTGTATTACATAGGTCAAACTCTACTTTACTAACATCTTGCAAGGACAATCATCAGACTCTGTGAAAGCTATTAGTGTGCACTCAATAACTAGCAAATGAAATATGTAAGAAGATTTGATTTAAGCAGTTATCACTATTTCATACGACTAATAATTATCTGATTTCGAAGCTATATCGATCGATGAGCGACTACACCAAAACATAAATTTCATAGACAACAAAGTAAGATACATTCATTCTCACTGACATCATGTTATGCTAAGATCAAGTCGTTGTAGTCCATTCTCATGGACAGCAATTTATGTTAAGATCAAGTCGCTGTAGTCCACATTTAAAATCTATACGCATTTACCTGAAGTCCTTACTTATGTACTTACTACATATTCACTGGTCCTGATAATACCTTAGGAATGGACACAAGGTGAACGATGTATGCATTTTTGGGTAAGTAAATCACTTCAAAGCTTTTAAATTAAGGTTATTTCCAACTGTAGGCACACAAATGGAAGAGGAGCAAGTGTTGTGCTTTCTACGGCATGCTGATAAGATGCATTTTATTTTTATTTTCAATTCTGTGGTAACATTTATGATTTCTTAAGTTGTTTTTGTATCATATAGTTTTCAGTTGACACAATTTGTATTCAAAACCCGTAATGAAATCGTGAAAGCGTTTGGATTCACAGGAATACAGAATTTTGTCTTTACAATTGTCTTTGAAATTTATTTTAGGAACTGATTGTTAGATTGTAATGTTCAGGGCCCCATTATTTGGCAACATGCATTGAAACAAAGAAAATAAATACTTCAGCACAGAAGTCGAACTATTGATAGTTTATCATATGTAAATTGTTTTTTACATTGTTTCCTGTTCATCTATGTGCTTTCTATAGTTCACGTTGACCAAAGTCCTGCCACTGTTCTAAAGGATGCAGTCGGATAAAACTGAATGCTTGTAAAGCTGTGATGGTGCTGATTACTTTCACCATAAAATCAGCCACTTGTATTTCGAAGATTGAAATTTTGAATGTGGCCTCCACCTCGTTAGGTATCCCAATGAAAAAGAAAACGTACCCATGTTTTAGCAGAAAAAAAGAATAATTATAGTTTTGAAAAGATTATATCACTCAATAGGGTTAACAAATACAATGCAAATCAATAAGGTATAACCGTCCAAGTTATGATATTTTAATGATGCTTATATAGAATGGTTCATCCCCGCTGATTCGTCTGTCTGTACGAGTATTAGAGGTCATATCATAATTATATAGGCGCTCATGGGTTAATATGAGGGTATGGAATCATACGGGAAATGTTATTTAAATATGGTCACAGGTTTAATATGCGAATGAGTGTATAGGGCAAAAAGTGGCCAAAACTTGTATGGGTCAAGCACGTTTATGTGGTCAAAATGTCTGGTATGGCCATAAGGTATCTAAAATTCAACACACCACACTTACAATCAACTATCCGCTTTTGATTATTATCCAAACAGACACCCATAACATCCAACGAAGTGGGTAAGAAGTGTTCATACGTAGTCTAGCATGTGCTTGATAGGGTAGTGTTTATAGACACGTTAATATACCTTTAAAACCACTGTTACGTGCAAAAAGTCTTATTGCGTGTATGAGAATGTGTTTAAATACCGTATTCATATGATAAGAATCAAGACAAAGATACTCTTAGTTTAGTATATTATATTTAGAATCACAATGAAAATTTTATAAAACATATAAAAGTATTTTATTTTATTCTTGCGGATGTTCAATGTCAGAACTTGCTTTGTTTGGCATGACACACTCTAAGATACCGATGCATGCATGTCAGTCCCATTAGGTACAATCTCACTAAGTATCGTTTTTGACTACGTTAACACATATAAAACATACGTAATTGGTGTGTATGTGAAGTAAAATTGATGTAGCCTATATACAAAAAGTAACAAGACCGTCATGTTTTGCCCCCCCCCCCCGAAAAAATTGAAATGAAGTCTCATATATCGAATTAGAAATCAAAGAACATCCCGCTGAAAGCACCGATCATAATAAGTTAAATGTATTGTATCTGAAAGTCAAAGTTTTCAAAGTGGACAACGGCAATTCAGGGTAAGATACCTGAGTAGCTCCAGTAAAAAAAAAAAATAATCGTGCTTTTGTTGTTCAGCAAAACGAATTTCTAGGTGGGGTAAACATTTCATGGTGTGGTAGGAGAACTATCATAGACTTACATGTAGTTATATTTTATTTTGTGGGTCAACATGTCCAAATGTTGCTTGAGTGCTTTTCCAAACTACTTTTCTTGTAAAATTGAAAGTTTCAACGATGAAATGCTCAAACAAAAATACCTGTAGAAAATTTTAAGGACTTTCTGATTGTAGTGGAATAAATTAATTGAAACAAAATTTACATATACACCGTTAAGATAATGGCATCCTGTCGGAGGTGAAAAGTCGCGTAAATCTGCCATATAAACATTGACTTCTATCTTTGAGAAGAAACTTGTGAGTATAATGGTAATTATGGACAGGGATGTCAACATTTTAAGAACGGTGCATATAAAATGATGTTTTAGTCGCACTCTATATCAAAGTTTTAGGAATTGTAAATGCGAGTTACATAATACTTTTTACAGTAGTGTGTTGCCCGAAAACTGGTAGGCCAAAATCCATTTAATAGTAAAATACTTTATTTGCAATTAAAGGGCATACGTATTAGGTCCTGGATGTATCTGGACCTTTGAGAAATTTTCTGCAGAGAAATAAGGGCGTGTAAGTGTTCGAGTTATACTGTAACATGTTTTCGAAATTTACCAGGACTTGAGAACACAATTTTACCATGTATTCGTTACATTTATTTCTCAGTACTGAGCTTTTCACAATGTATATAACAGCATATAAATCATATGCTAATCAAAAATACTTTCAAATATGACTTCACTGTGAAGTTTATCCAAAGATCACCTGCAAATTTTTCAAAGGGTGGCTCGATTTACCCAAATACACCCAAATATACCCAAATACACCCAAATACTGCCCAAATATACCCAAATACTGCCCAAATACTGTCCAGAGTTAAGCACGTGATACATTTACTACTAAATAAAAAATTTAATTCATTGTCAAGTTAAGTTATGGGTCAAATTAAATACGTTAATTGACTTAAGCAGCTAGAAATTCATTTTACGAAACGTTTCGAACATCTCCAATTACCATTTTCTCGGAAGTTATCAACATAGTCCGGGACGACATATATATGTCCCTAATTTTAATTGCAGATGTCTATATCCTACAACAAGTTTATTTTTGTTTTTTATACACACCTTCAAGATTTAGATATAATTAGCCTCGAGTGTCACCCCAAAATTGCTCTTTATTCGAAAATTTCAAAGACTTGTGTGTTCCTTTTTCCATCCTCTAATATTTATGTTGTATTTTCGTTAAAAAAGTCAAACATATTTTTTAATACATATTGTGTTTTTATGATCATTTATAGTTTTGATGGTTTTCTTAATTTACTACTTTCTTGGATGAAACGTTCATTGAAGTTCCTGTGTATACAGGCCCCTTATTTCCTCCTTATTACTCTGTCATTACTGTTTCTTTTTTCATGTTATATATCTTTCTTTTTTTTGGAGGGGCGGGGGACAAGACTGATGCCCCTCTCCCCTCCTTTTTCCAAAAACTAAAAAGTTGTAGTTCATGTGTGTTGTGTTCCCCAGGATGTGTTGTTTGTGTGTTACCCCAGATTTGTTGTTTGTGTTATTTATTTTTATTTCTGTTTAATTCTTTCTAACTATATACATGTGTTTTTGTTTGGATAGCCTTTCCTATTTCAAATCTTTCCAGTTTTCTAGTTAAATTTAAATACCTTATCTGATCTACATGTTCAAGTTAATTTCGATTCAGCCAAAATAAATTTCACGCGATGATGATCTGTTATGACTGGTTACTGATATTATACGAAGAAAATAATTACATGTATATCATCTAATGAACAAAAAAAAATGCACTATTACATACGTGCAAATTAGAACACATTATACAATTCTTAAGGTTTTCGTTTACCTGCAATTATTGAGTAATGACCTCTAGGTTGAGTTGAATAGCAGAATGATAACTAGGCCCTTGGGCAGGAGTTAATGATAAATATTAGAAAATGTGAACAATAACAGGTCAATTGTCGGCAAACGCATAAAATGAAATGAAAGGAATTGCCGAATATGATCAGCAAATGCAAGTGCTTCTTCTCAAGGATTATAGCAAGAAACCAAAGAAAGAAAATGCCAGTAAAGGTGATCAAGTGGCAAGCTCTCATTTACTCAATTAATATTTGTTCACCAGCAGCCTGCTAAAATCGGCCTCAAATTGTTTTTGACTTCATACTTAGTACTTACAATTGCCGGCATGTTTTCTTTGGAAGTTTTGTATTTTTTATCATTAATAAACTGCAAGACAGTCCGTAAAAAAAGCATTACTGTTAATTACAAGCAAGGTATATAATCTTAAAGTTTCATCACATTGTCTCTCATTTTGAAATTAAGCTTAAATACTGCACATTACTTGTTTTCTTTATTCTGTTTTGGTGATTCTTAAGTAAATCATGGCTAATTTCAGTATGAAAAAACGCACAGCCAGGTTTCCATGTGGTGGATGCAAATCAGATTGTTCAAATGACTGTGTGAAATGTTCATTGTGTAAGAACTGGTATCATAACAAATGCCAAGAAATCACAGATGATGAATTGAAAACTGGGGGGAAACATTGCTATGGAATATGTGTGCGTTTCGTGTCATACATCGGATGGTAATGAATGTGACTACCTGATGGGCATGCATCGTCTGCAGAATGTAAGTATCCGAATTTGCTTTAAAATTTGTAATAATTAAAATTACTTAGGCTGGCACACGCAAAGACAACTTTCTTTTCTTAAAGCATTTTTTGTATAGATCCTATTTATGAGTGTAATCATCATACATCATCATGGATTATCAACTAATTAAATGACCATTTTATCTTAGGAAAAATGTAGCCTATGCACGAATTTTAATAAGTTAATTTGTTGAATGTTTTGATTTCTTTATAATAGCATAAATGTCTGATATAAGTATGATACGACCTGATCACTCAACATTGCAAATCATTCGCACCAGTTGATGTTTATAATATGATGAAATGTAGTCTTCACATCAGATGGGGCATAACTTGATTCACATATGTATTGTATAGCACTTTCTGTGAGAATACTGTTTTAAAATTGTTGTACTACCATACTGTTATATTGCCCATTTTATTTCCATGTTTAGTTCGACTCACTGTTGTGATTAAATTAATGCTCATATTTAAAAGTGTCTTTTGTCAAACAGAAATTGGAATCTGCTTATCATTATTTGTTACATATTTTATTGCATTAAATAATAATGCAGATAATGAATTCTAATCTTAAATAACGATATGATCAATCAGGCCAATATCGGTTAATCAAGTAAACATATACACACGCAACGAAAATTATGAAAGTATTATTGGATAATTGATGTAGTGCATATATACTAGGCTACTTGTGGTTGTAACACGTGATAACACGTGTCAATCTGATTACAGCAGCACTTCACTACCTTATAACTTAACTTATGTATCAACGGCACACGTGTTTATTTATATAATTCGATATAATTACGGGATCTATTCATTCTCTTTAAGTAGATATGTTTAGAATGTTACATGAGGAGATTTCATTGTCAATACGAAACAAGGAGAGAAAGGTAATTTTCCATTTTTAAATACATGTATATAAATAAGTAAAGAAAAGAACTATAATGATCAACATATAGACAAATCAGTAGTTGTTTTTACACAACGATTAATACTATTAACGTGTTTAATAAAAGAGATAGTCCACCAGCGTTGAATGTCTGGCTTCATCAAAAGCAAATACCTGCGTAACTTTAAAAGGTTTCTCTAGTGTCCACAAAAATTAAAACGCCAACTTAACGCAGTCAAACAGGTTACGTATAAAACAAATTATTATCGATGTTCCCCCACCCCATCCGTTTCATAACCTTCCACATACGTAAGCGAAGGCAGTTGGGTTAAACCCTCTTTCCCCCTCCATGCATACATACTACGATTCTTACCATATGAACATATAAAATATATACTCACAATCAGTTTTCTGCTGATTTTTGTAATGACAATTTTTTATTTATTTATACAAGTGATGATATTCAACTGTTTTGACCAACTGATTTATTGATTAGTTAACATAATTACAATGTTCTGTGTAAAAAAGTATTTACAGCAAACAATGAAGATACTTTTTATTTTAAATTGTCTGTGCCGGCTTTACCTGTTTATTCGCATTTTTGCATATTAGTAATGTCTCAACAAACTCTAAATCTGTATTAATTCCATTATTTATTGACTATTTTAATGCGGTTTTCTTTTCTCTCTAGGCGGCGGCATCAAAGAACATAGAGAAACTAAAGGAGGCTGTTTAGCGAAAACTAATGTTTAAAGTGAAACTACAAATTCTAGAGGAGCCAACATCTTATTTGCCAGACGTTGATCCAGTCGCTGCTGAGGTGATGGACAATTACGTCGACCACATAAATGGAATCCCCCTGACGACAAGCAGTGATGGAGCTCATGCTTTGTGGTAACAAAACAATGTCAGTGAAACTAAGGTACCACACGTGTATAAAATTTGTTACAAGCTGGGAAAAACAATACCTGATGCATCCACAGGGACGTCAAATACAACTGCTTTGTAGCAATTACATACAGTCTTGTCTGGACTCTGCAGTCATCGGAAAATTCTCAAATGCGAGGACAATTATAGCTTTGACAAATGCGATTAACATGAAAATAAGAGTGATATACCCATACGCAAACGGAACAAACAATATCGCCTACAAAACTTTGAACACCGAATTCAAACCATCTGGAACTTTTGATAATAGACGGCAGCTAGCAATCCTTTGGTACAAGAGTGGACACGTACCCACAGGACCGGGAAAGTGGTACAACATCAATCACTTCACAGCTGTTATTCATGTGGTACATAAAATAGCGTATCCATCAACCGATGACAATGCTGTTGACTATGGTGTTAGCCACAAACGCAGACTTTCAACATCTTCTTCAGTGGCATCTACAGGGAGTATAACCCCCAAAAGGCATTGCTCTAATGTATCACTAATTTCAATGGAAAGTGAATTTTTCATCATCGAATAACTTCAACAGTCTTCAAGAATTAACTGATGTAGACACTGATAATGAAGCAGATATATATTTTACCAAAGAAAAAGACCAATCCCTTGCCGTTGTACCCCTGAGTATTGAGCGTCAAGAATATAAGGAACATCCAGGAAACAGGTTCTTGGAAAATGACGAACTATTTAAAACGCTTTTAAGTGAAGATGCGCCAGCAGAAAGAATACCATTAGGACACAAAAACAATGTTCACGTTGTAGTGAGGCATCAACAGAGTGAAGGCGGAAAACGGAATGACTTTCCAGATGACTGTGGGCCATGGCATTCTAACTCGGGCACCACTGTAAACAAGGTATTCGTTGTAAATAAAGAAAACAAAAAAACATTTTCAAGAAAAATGGTCCCTTTTGCCTGAAAAAGATTGTAGCAAAAAAGGTAACATGTTTCAATTGATCCTCAACCTACAGATATATTAACTTTTCATCGCTACTACACTAAGCTACTACACGAGAGCTACAGGAAAAGAGTTACTACTGTAACTGAAGCACCTGAATTTCTTAGCCATTTAAAAACCCTTGCGGTGATTGAATATGTAGGTGTAAAAAAATGAAATTCAAATCACCCGCATGGAAACTCAAAAAGTGGTGAATCATATACAAGAACGGATCCACATATCCTCCAAATTGCATATGAAAAAGTGGGGAAGAAGGTGACAGAAGTGTTAAGCAATATGACTGATGATGACAGTTTCCTGGTCCCTAAATCAGGTCACCAACTCCAGGATAAAATCTACAGAGAAAACACAAAGAAAATACCTCAGAGGGAGCCTGGAAACAATATTGCGGATGAGATATTGACAATAATCAGAGAGTTACATGACAACCCTTTCGTCCCGAGTGTTAAAATGACGAAAGGCAAACAACCAATTATTATTTTGTACACTGACGATCAAATATTAGACTTAAAAAAGAACTGTTTAAGGGAGGAAGGCAGTGTGATCGTCATCGACAGAACATTTAATCTTGGTAAAGTGTTTGTAACAACAATGTGTTCTAAGAACAGAAGCATCGTTAGCAGAATATCTAACCAATATCCAATTCTTCTTTGTCTTCACTTGGATGGTGAGCAATGTAGTTATCACCATTTTGTTTCCCATGTTAGAGAAAAACTAGACTCTCAAAATTTGACTTTTGACACCGATGATGAGAAAGCAATACGAAATTCTTTAAGAAACAATTTCCCCAAAGCAAATTATTTTGCTGTGTACAAAACATCTGAAAGATAACATTAGGCATTTTCTTTTAAAAAGAACTGGTTCTGATGAAAAAGAGAGGGAGAAGATTATACGTATAATCTTCAGTGAAGACAAAGACTAATTAGTTTTTAGTAAAGACAACACAGAGTTTTCAAAGCGAGAAGACAACCTCTCTGTCTATTTCGATAAATATCCAAGATTTAAAACTTATTATGATACATATTTCAAAGGTAAAATTTTATTACATGTTTACAAACCATTAAAAACAAATTTAATTTCCAAGTTATGGACCAATAACAATGCAGAGTCCCTAAACAATCGTTTAAAACGAGCAACTGAGTGGAAACAGCTAAAGCTACCAGAACTTGTAGACAGATTGTCTTCCGTTACAAAAACGCAGATCATAGACCTACGTCGAGGTTTGAATGGTGCTGGCAACTATACACTTTTTGCTCAGTCTATTTCTTTTCTTTTGGACAATCAAGCCTGGCACTCAAAGAGTGTAACAGAGAAAGAAAAAAAATTCAAGAAATTTCTTGCTACTCCTATCGCCACAGTAGCTGAGTCCAGTTATGTCCATTCATCAGATGGAACATACAAGTGCAAGCGACCGATACAAACTGCCAGACGAAAACAGGGACAACAGAAAAGACATAGAGCTGAATGGACAGCTGTACAGTTATAAAACACTGATAGTTAAACATTTTTAATTAATGTATAATTAATTATTGCATTGTGAAATAAATTATATAAGGCTGTAACTACGTTTATTGCTAGTTGTATGAAAATTGCTATTTTAATGTATTTTTCTCCTTTAATAAAAGATAAAACATAAAATTATTTTAATTTTAATTTGACTTTACATTTACAACTGTATATGCAGGTAGTCACCTTTATAACGTCGAAAGTTACCAAAAAGGCATAGTATTTGGGTATATTTGGGTGTATTTACAATGGGTAAATCGTGCCGCTGGTAAACAATCCAGAGTGCAGTGGAACACCCATTTCATTTTCGAATCATCAGGACATAAAACACAATTAATTTTACCCTACTTTCGCTACATTTGTTTCTCAGTACTGACCTTTCCAATGTGTGACAATCAATACAAAGCATATTTTCATCTAAAATATCTTCAAAGATGATTTCATGGTGAAGTTCTTGTTAACGGTTAAATTAACTAGACCAACAAATTGTTCTTCATCTTTTTATTTTATTTTGATTGGCACCATGTACTCCAATATTATTATGATTAATATATTGTATGAAACACTGCTGCTTTGAATTCATTATTGGTCACTAATTTCTTGAGTGATCGTGATTGTCCGCTGTTTTCTGCAGTTTTATATGACTTAAATGCAAATTAAATTACATTTAATATACCATACCATTCCATATTTTTCAGCTATGAGAACTGCTTTTCCACTTAGGTCTGCCAGACATTAATAGTTTTCTAACATTTTAGTCACCATCCATTGAGTCAGCATTAAAAATACAATATTAGTTCTTTATTTTTGTAACTTGTCAATTTTTATTAACCTTTTAGCATTAGTGCAAGCCAGCATCCTCAAAATAAAGCTTTTGCTGTTTCCTTTTTAGGGGCGAAAGTGCTCTTCTGCTATTTTTTGAAAAGCTGTATTGATACTATAGTCTAGTCTACATACTGAACTAGTTGCAGTTATTATTATTATTATTATTATTATTATTATTATTATTATTATTATTATTATTATTAAATCTGAGTACTTTCACAGTATTATGATATTTAAACTATGAGAAATCTAGAATTATTTTCCTAATTTGTTTGTGAGCAATCAGAGCAATCACCAGTTTAAACATTTAAAACAATGATGGGCTTACAATTTTTAGTTGCCATTCAATTTAAAACAATGATGGGCATCATTTAGTTGCCATACAATTTAAAACAATGATGGGCATCATTTAGTTGCCATACAATTTAAGGTCCTTAACATGTTCAATAGAACATCAATTTCATTGAAGTCAGTGAAGGATTAATGATTAACAGGTCACACTCAATTCATGTATGTATGTTTTTGTTGTTGTAGGGTTTAGCACCATTTTTCAGCATACAATAGGCTATACATGGCGGCCTCAACAAATGGTAGAGAAAGAACCCGGGAAAACCCCCGGATAGAACCATCGACCGACAAGAAGTTACTGGCAAGCTTTCTCATATATCCACATTAGCTGAATCTGAGACTCGAACCCAAGGAGACTGAAGTGAGATAGCAGTGATCCATAATAGAGAGTGCAGTAGACCATTCGGTCACTTGGGGCCCCTGTATGTATGTATGTATGTATGTATGTATGTATGTATGTATCTATGTATGTATGTATGTATGTATGTATGTATGTATGTATGTATGTATGTATGTATGTATGTATGTATGTATGTATGTATGTATGTATGTATGTATGTATGTATGAATGAACCTATGTAGGAACATATGTACATATGTATGTATGTACTTATAATTATATATGTATGTAGGTAGGTAGGTAGGTAGGTAGGTAGGTAGGTAGGTATGTATGTATGTATGTATGTATGTATGTATGTATGTATGTATGTATGTATGTATGTATGTATGTTGATATAGAGTAGAAGAACACAATAGGTTGCAATAACAGGTCATTGATTTGGTTACCATAGTGGTACTTAAAATGTTGGTGATTGTGTAATGACAACATCATTTAATTAGTATCATGTGATTAAGTTACATGTTAAGGTCTTTTGTGCATAACAGTTAACTTTGTTTTTTCAGATACTATGGGTCTAGAAAAAGACAAACAGAGTCTCTCCATCTGGCAGTGTCTGTCAGATGACATCACGTTCCATATATTTTTTAATCTCCCAGCTTCATCCCTTGTAAAGGTGTCACAGGTATGTAAGGCCTGGCACAGAGTGGCTTTTGATGAATTTTTGTGGAAAGACTTATTCTACCGCCGTTGGAAAATAGAACGATCCATACCCATGGCTCCAGGAAAAGTGTCATGGCTGCAGGAATACAAAAGACTGTATTACCACACACCAGCCGTAGAGAGTGAAGTCTTACGAAGTCACAGTGACCAAGTTCTGCATGTCAGTTTCTCACACAATGGCAAAATGTTTGCTACAAGCTCTAAGGATGGTTTTATCAAGGTAATTGATAAGCATGCATTTTAATCCAAATGTTATGCTTTCATAAAGGTTTCTGAAATATTTCTTTAAAATTGTCTGAATGAAATAGAACCTTAAGAAATTTTTTGTTTATATCAAGCAATCTTTAATTATCTTGAACCCCACAGAGCCTGTTGCTGTGTAGGCAGTTGATATAGTCACACAGTGCAGTAAGCTTTAATAAACAACTGTAACCAATATGACTTGATATGCATATGGCTGCTTGTTAAATTTATAGCATATGTTAACATAGATTAATGAAAGTATAGACATCTTTGTGTAGAAAAAGCTTGTTTATGACAAAGTTGGCACTGGTAGAAACATTGCATGTTGGTAATTTTAAAGTGAAGGTAGTTAGTGCAACAACAGAGGTCTTGTTTGGTTTGTTGTCACAGTTTCTTAAACAAGGTTCTTCTGGTCTGTGAAGCTCTTTGACAGGTTGGGAAAAAGGTAGAATTTTCAAGGCATTGAAAGTTTGGTAAAAATATGGTGGAATTTTTAAGGCCTAGAAAGTTTGGGAAAATTGAGCAGATTACCCTTTGTTCTTTAATAGTCTTTGAAAATTTAAATAAACCCAAACATTTTAATTTCTTTCCATAATCACAAATAAAATTGTCCGAGTTTGTCAGATTCAGTAGTCAAGTTTTCCTGGTTTATTTCTTTTGATTAATTATAGTTGGAATTTCATCATTAAACAATATTGTTTTATTTTGCATTCATTGTTTTCACATATAACATAACTTTTATACAAAATGTCTTGGTAGCCTATGAATTTATCATATCTGTATGTACCCTGTTAAAGATAGGGTCATTTCTCTAGAGAAGGTTATTGCTTTTGGGAGCAATGAAGCTTCAACCAGTCAGCTAAAGCTATTGAAAAAGTACTTCAACCAGTCAGCTAAAGCTATTGAAAAAGTACTTCAACCAGTCAGCTAAAGCTATTGAAAAAGTACTCCAACCAGTCAGCTAAAGCTATTGAAAAAGTACTTCAACCAGTCAGCTAAAGCTATTGAAAAAGTACTTCAACCAGTCAGCTAAAGCTATTGAAAAAGTACTTCAACCAGTCAGCTAAAGCTATTGAAAAAGTACTTCAACCAGTCAGCTAAAGCTATTGAAAAAGTACTTCAATCAGTCAGCTAAAGCTATTGAAAAAGTAATTTACAAAATGGCAGTATTCAGGGTTTGATTACTAACACAGGTCTGCTGGCTCTATACCACCTAATTTTAAGAAGGACCACCACTTTCATAAAGCTGGGTGTTCCGTCGAGCCTGTTATTTGAAATTGTGGATATTAAAAATATATCTATCCATTGTTTTAGGATTGTAATAGTTATTCTTTTAATTATGAACATGTCAAACATGGTGAAAATTGAAAGTGGAATGATGTTAAAACAAAGATTAATCATATGCCATTGAAACTAAATTAATAATGTTGCTTGAGTGCTTACCCAAATGTTTGGATGCTTACTTTGTTATTTATGAAAGAGCATCAAGTGTTTAGGCGAGTGACCTTTTGTTATGTGGATTCATGTTTGAAAAATGTGGAGATTTCTTGATAATAATCTCTCTACTGCCCCCCACCCCCCTAAAAAAAGACAAAAAACTTGCAGTACATTGTGTGTACAATAAAACCAAAAGAGAATGAAATCTCCAAGATACCTGGAAATATCCAAGATACCTGGAAATATCCAAGATACCTGGAAGATACCTGGAAGATACCTGGAAATATCCAAGATACCTGGAAGATGCCTGGAAATATCCAAGATACCTGGAAATATCCAAGATACCTGGAATTTCTGTGAAATATCCAAGATACCTGGAATTTTTGTGAAATATCCAAGATACCTGGAATTTCTGTGAAATATCCAAGATGCCTGGAATTTCTGTGGCTAACCCACAACAAGGAGAAGGGTGAGATTTTATGTTTGTTTTGTTCTGTGTGATAAAATAGGGAACATCGTAGTTGGCTATAAAACCAATAAGACTGGTACAGTCAGAAACCATGACTTGTCAGAGAGCCACAAGAAGATTAACTTAAGAGAGAAATTTGTGAAGGTAGCCCCTGTCTCATCTGAAGGGGAGAAGTCTGTTATGTTGTTGAATAGGACAGCCCCTGTCTCTTCTGAAGGGAAGAAGTCTGTTACGTTGTTGAATTAGGCAGCCCTTGGCCCTTCTGAAGGGAAGAAGTCTGTTATGATGTTGAATAAGGCATCCCCTGTCTCTTGTGAAAAGTCTGTTCTTGAATAGGGCAGCCCCTGGCCCTCTGAAGGGGAGAAGTCTGTTACGTTGTTGAATAAGACAGCCCTTGGCCCTCCTGAAGGGGAGAAGTCTGTTACATTGTTGAATAAGGCGATCTTCTGAAGGGGAGGAGTCTGTTATGTTGTTGAATAAGGCGATCTTCTGAAGGGGAGAAGTCTGTTATGTTGTTGAATAAGGCGATCTTCTTAATGGGAGAAATCTGTTACGTTCTTGAATAAGGCAAACCCTAGCCCTCCTCAAGGGGAGAAGTCTGTTACGTTCTTGAATAAGGCAGCCTTTAAAAAAACCTACTTGTCATGCCATGCTCATTTTGTCATGAAACTTGGACGCCCATTTACTATGTGAAATTATGTGAGACAGACAAGGTTTGTCAGTACCTGCCTGATGGATAGATATTGTCAGAAATTTATCAGGGCTATTGCCTATACTATTAGGGT
The DNA here is from genome assembly GCA_029339505.1 of Unio delphinus. NCBI lineage: Eukaryota > Metazoa > Mollusca > Bivalvia > Unionida > Unionidae > Unio > Unio delphinus. Next base: position 1,645,605 of record JAQISU010000238.1, on the reverse strand, counting down.
CAAAACAGGATCATATCGTTTCCTCCAGTCAGCTTTCTTTCTGTTAATAGTGATGGCTACACTGATGCATCTAACAGATCATATCGTTTCCTCCAGTCAGCTTTCTTTCTGTTAATAGTGATGACTACACTGATACATCTAACAGATCATATCGTTTCCTCCAGTCAGCTTTCTTTCTGTTAATAGTGATGACTACACTGATGCATCTAACAGATCATATCGTTTCCTCCAGTCAGCTTTCTTTCTGTTAATAGTGATGGCTACACTGATGCATCTAACAGATCATATAATTTCCTCCAGTCATTTTTTTTCAGTTAATAGTGATGGCTTCCCATCTTGTTAAAGAGAAATTTAAAATTAGATCCATTCCTTTTGTAATACTGTGATCACTTAAACCACCCATTTAATTTTAGATCTGTTCTAGTTTATTTAATTTTGTTGTTTCAGTAATTAGTATTTCTTCGCATGTTTAAGCTTTCTTTATTGGCATAAATAATATTCCCAAGCTAGACAATGAAACCACAAGTCATACTATAGCTGGCCTTATGTCAGATAGACCATGTGATCTGTCGTCTCATTAAAACTCGGAAATACTCTGCAATTTACGGAATCATTGTATCTTCTTCGCAATATAATCAATATCCGCACACGATATTATATTTTTAAACATTATATTCGAATTAGAATTTGTAAAGAATTACATTTATAAAATAAAAAATTTCATTTCTAGTCTCCTTTAAGGACACAAAATACAGCAAAAAATGTAAGGAACTATTGTTACAGCTCACCAGATTTAAGCAAAACACAGTTTACAAATAATTTATAAAAATGACACAGCCTAGTATTTTTTTTCACAGGTATGGAACAGCAGTTACCCCTGTTCTTTGAAGTACAAATCCGATATGAGAAAGTTCACCTGGAAGTACACACAGTTCTCCCAGTTCAATCAGAGTGACACGTTACTGCTTGTATCAGGAGTTCACTTTGGTAACCACACTACAAATGGAGAGATTATGATCTTCAGCCTTCAAGGTGGGTTACACAGATTTTATAAATCTTACTACAAGTTTAATTATTGCGGTAATCAGACTTATAAGGCAGGTAACACATTCGGTAATTTCAGTACATGCAGATAGACTGTTCTTCTAATAATCAAAAATTAAGAGAGAATTTTGTGTTCGGCTTGAAAGTAGGTAACACATAATTTGGAAGTGTCCTGAGATATAACAGTTTGTAATCTTACAAGTTATTGAGTTATAAATCATGGATCACTTCATCTGTATTATATATAGAGCCATTTTTATAAGCACACAAAAAAACATGACTTTTTGGCGCTGCTGTTTTGGCACAGAGCTGTTTTGGCACCGGCTATTTAGACATGCCAATTACCTATATAGTTTAAATATTGGGTAAGTGGGACCAATTACTTGTCTGCCAACATACAACCACATTGCACTAACCTACCGTATTGAAACCAATAGGGTATGTTATCACGACAATGATAACTCCACGAGTGACACTAATCCACATTTAATTCTACTGCACCCTTAACATGGAAAATATACAGTCGAAGCATGACAAGAATAAGGTTATGTACGATAGATACCTCTACGTGTTCGACACTGCTTTAAAAGTAAATGTTTTTGTGCCAACAATGTACTATTTTTATTGAGAAATAAGTACATGTTAATAAGCACCAAAACAGCTCTGTGTTAAAATGGTCACGCCAAAACAGCTCTGCGTTAGAATGGTCAAGCCAAAACTTCAGTGCTAAAACGGCCTGCTTTGTCAAAAATGAATTCAAGAATCATGAGAGTCATTTAATCAATTCATAAAGGAATCAAACACTAATGTGATGACACAGGATAGAAGGTTGGCACATCAAAGTGTCGATCACTATTGGGGAGACACCTCAGTAAGGAACATCAGTGTTTGTTATGTATATTTAATTTGCATTGTTTGTCGGCTGGTTTTATTTTAGTTTTTATTTAAATTACGTGCTATTTATAATGCAGCATCTTTGGGGTGACTTAACCATGTCTAAAATAAGGTTCATTTTGTACCTGACCTGAATCATTGATTTTGGTTTGTAAACAATATGCCAAAACTAACATTCTTGGAAATAATGACTTGAATTTATATTTAAATTTTAAATTGAATTTAAATTTAAATGAGACTTAAATTTCAAGTAAGTCTTGGATTGTAGGTTGTAATCCAGCAAAAGATGGTTGACACACCACCAAAACATGTGCAACCACGGGCACATCAACACATTCAGCATAGAATTTAATTTGAATTTCCACTAAAATTTATTCAGAACATTAATTATTAGGACTGTCTGTGGGATTTAAATTGCGATACCTTGTTTAGTTTTACTTTTTAAATGAGGGAAATGCATTATTTGTTGAGATTTTTACAAAGCTTGTTGCTTCTCACTCTTTTTTTTTTACTTTTTTAAGACCATAGAGTCATAATAGGTGTAAATCACTATATTACTATTTGGGACACACAGAGGTAATGAAATATCAGTGATCACAACAGAGGTGTAAATGACTATATTACTATTTGGGACAGGGACCCCGAGTGGACGAGTGGTCTAAAGCACTGTTCGTTACGGATCACATCCATCTCACCTCTGTCTGTGCGGGTTCGAGTTTAAGATTCGGCTAATGTAGTTATGTAAGAAAGCTTGCCAGTAGCTTCTCGTGGGTCGGTGGTTCTTTCCGGGGGTTTTCCGGGTTCTTCCTCCACCATTAATACTGGCCGCCATGTATAGCCTATATTGTGCTGAAAAATGGCGTTGAACCATAAAAACAAAACAAACAAACTATTTGGGACATGCACAGGTAATTAAATATCAGTGTTGATCACAATAGAGGTCATATCAAAGTAAGGCAACACCAAAAACTAGATCTATACAAAGGACATATAGAGACAAGAGAACACCAAGATGTAGATCCCAACATAGCCAAGGCTGCCAAGTTTGTTTAGAAACAGTGTTCATTAGTGTCATGTTCATCAATGAAAATCATACAATGCATTGTCACCATAAGAACATCACCCAAAAACTTTATTTTGGATTGCCTTCCATCCCTGGTGTATCCTTTTAAATGGAATGGCCTTATATTATAGTACTGTTACAAGCATGACAGTGTTCTATTAAACCCTTTTTTCTGTCATCTTCACCACTAGATGTCCCCCATTTTATTTTCTTAATGCATTCATTTCTATGTTGGATTAAGAAATTTGAAGAACATAGAGTGTTACCCATTTCCATCCATGGATCCATAACACGTTGATTAATGTTTATACTTTGTATTTGTGGAACATAGAGTGTTACCCATTTCCATCCATGCATCCACAACACGTTGATTAATGTTTATACTTTGTATTTGTGGAACATATGGTGTTTCCCATTTTCATCCATGCATCCACCACACCTTGATTAATGTTTATACTCGGTATTTGTGGAACATATGGTGTTACCCATTTCCATCCATGCATCCACCACACCTTGATTAATGTTTATACTCTGTATTTTTGAACATATGGTGTTACCCATTTCTATCCATGCATCCACCCCACCTTGATTAATGTTTTTACTCGGTATATGGTGTGACCCATTTCCATCCATGCATTCACCACACCTTGATTAATGTTTATACTTGGTATTTGTACTGGAATTTTGGACCCCCCTAAATTGTCATTGTTCTGTTGGTATATACAAAAATTGTATTTTATTTATTTGTTGTTTTTATTTTATTTTTATATACATATTTAGTTAATTGATTAGTATCATATTTGCATTTTTGATTTTTAGTATTTATAAATTGCTTCCATTTTTAGGGGAGTTTATAATGCAGAGTAAGATGAACAACAAACCATATGATGTATTTGGAACATGGTATAATGATTGTTACTTCTTGTCGGGAGAATTGTTCTGGACTGGTCACCTTACGTCATGTTCTGCACTTTCACTTAACAAGGTAATACCATCTGTGAATTTACCATCGCCATTGAATCCTGACCAAAAAACGCACAAATTACTGTGTAAGTTCTTACCTTAAAGCAGTTACATTGCATTATAATGTTTTGCACCTTGTAATCGACATTGCTTTATTTATCTTTTCATTTGGAGACTTTGCCAGTCGTTTTCCTGATTGAAATCTAACCAGGGTTCATAGGTTGCTGCAAAGGAAATATGTTTAGTTGGTCAGTTTTCAGTCAGCTGTTGGAAGTCCCTATGTTGTTCATTGAGATTCCTACATTTACAGTATTAAAAATCTCCTGCAATCCCTTAGAAGACTCTCTAGAGCTACATGGAATTGGAAATGCAGTCTTCTTTGGGGTCTATTTATAAATGTCCAGTATGTGCCAGTCTAGTGACATTCTGGTAGAAGTCCCTTTAACAGCTCCTAAGATATTATGAAATTGGGAGATACGTGTGGAGTGACCCCAAAATTCAGGAGTTTGTTCCCCTCTCTGCATGAAAGTTGACAGCTTTGGTGTAAGGTCGCTTAAATCAAAGAAAACTAAAATATGGTATAAGCATCATTTTCAAAGCATTATTTCTGAAATTTCATTATTGTACTTTATCATTAAAGGCAGGTTCCCATGATTTGATTTCACTTTGTGTACTTAATTCAGCGCGTAATCAAACCTACAATGTAGAAGCGGTGGCACCATGATGTAAGTGCACTCAGTAGCCTAATTGCTAGTGTTGAATCCAACCATATTGTTGTTCATTGTGTTGTCATGCTGGAATTACATTTTAATGAGTTAGGTATTTACAGTTTCAAAGCAAAGTAGAAACATAATTACTTGGGCATAACCGACTTTTGATCCGGAAATCGGATTCCACCGGATAGTATGAACTTCCGATTAATCGGAGTCGGACAAGGCAGGAATGACCGATTCGGATAATAAAAATAATAAAGTTGAATTTCTATAGCACTGTGTCTAACACTGCGTGTCATTCGATAGTGCGTTAATAAAGTTAAATAAGAAGTCAGAAAAGTCCAATATGGTCAACACAACCATGCTGTGAGACAATCTATTTGAACTGGCGGATGAAAACCGGAAATGAAGCTGGATATGGTAAAGTACTAAGTAACATTCTAGACACAGCAAAACCAGATACCAGAAACCCGGAAACGGAAGATGAAATTTTTTAGAAAAAAAAAAAATATGGATTTAGCATTTCCGATTAATTGAATCGTATCCGGAATCGGAAAAATTTCATGCCCAAAATCCGGAATCGGAAATCAGTAGAAAAATGCTAATCGGTTATGCCCTAATAATTACCAGTGCACTGTTATAAATATCCAATACCGTAATGGATAAACAAGCAGTAAACGTGTCAAAAGATAGTGGTAGTATTACAGCAACTCGCAATTTCTAAATTCTTGTCATCGTTCGATCAAATTGTACACAGATCCAAATTAGGCAAATGCATTAAGAAAACAAAATAAAATAAATTACTTTTCAAGCAAGTTTATTTTATTTTATTTAATAATCATGCACACTAAACTTGAGATAAGTATACATGTAGTTGTTTTTAAATATAAGTTTGCCTAAATAAATGCTTTTAGAACTTACCTAATGAATCTTTAGATATTTCAGAATTGTGGGCCGGCCGGCTTATACATGGGTCATGCACTTTTTTGTGTTTATACCTGTTTAGTTTGGGGGTCAGCTTATATGCGAACAGGCTTATACATGGGTATATAATTAAAAATTTAGAATTGTTCATAGTTGTAAAATTTATGAAGGAGTGGTAGAATAAACAGAATTGACAAAAATAATGGTGTAATTAAAACCTGGTTGCAATAAACAATTCTATACTCCTGGATTGGTCATGGAAATTGTGTTGTATTTTGGGCAAATTATGCGATATTTCCAGTTATTTTGAAAACAGTTATGGGTGTCCGACCTTTTACAGTATCCCAGGACATTGATTTATTCCATTAGATCACTATTTTACTTCTATATGTTTCTTGAATTTATTGCTATATCCATCCACACAAGGTAACAAACCATCCATGCAGGGTAATATATATATATATATATATATATATATATATATATATATATATATATATATATATATATACATTTATTGAAAGATTATTAAGTACAATCTACCTCTAGTTTGTACAGTAATAATGTATGTACCAAAATATATAATAGTAATGTCCGAATTTATTTTATATTTCAGGCCTACCAGGAAATTGAATCGGAACATGAATCTGTTGTCATGCGTCTTTTTCGTTTTCATAATGAGAATGCTAGCTCTATTAGAACCATTACTGTTGCCAATGTTCTCAAAGATGAGACTGGTTCTCCTCATAAAGCAGCTGGTATGATTCCACTAGAGATGGAACCAGGTGTCAGTCAGGGGCAAGACAGGGAACTTTCTGTTGTTCAGTCCACTTCATCAGACAAAGGGCAAGTACTGGGCATGAAAGAATCTGTCAAATCAAGCCATTCACAGAAGAAAGTGCAGAGTGTGCAGGTGTATGAGAATGGTGGCTTGTGTACCAAATTATTAGAACTGGATGATGACGACGATGATGAAGCTAAAGGCAGACTTAATGGTACTATTGAATATGATGAGGAGTATCGTCAAGCAGAGAGTGACAAACTTGAATTTTGCAAAGATTCTTCATCTGCATTAAGAAAGATAAAAGAGAATGTGCTATCTAGCAAGAGCTTGTGTTCAAGTGACAACTCAGAGTCACTTTCCAGTTTAAATAATACTTATTTATGTGATAGGTCAAGGAATGTATCTCCAGTTAGCATGGAATCTTCAGATAATGGTGAAATGCAGGCAGAATGTTCATCTTCAAACAGTACTAGTAGATTTCTTTGCCCGTCAGCTACTGCTCATGAGGTTGATGACAGAATGACAGCTAGATCAGGCTCAGACAATGAGGGTGTGGTGATTAATTTATCATACAATGTAGAAACTGGACAGTTTTTCTTGTCCAATGAAGGACAAACTTCACACAGTCCTTGGTGTTTTAATGAATGGCAGCTGAGGAGGCCTGATCCTGATTTAAAGGAACACAGTTCAAATGAGGTGGATCCAAATCTCAGAGGACAACATCTAGCAGATCAAAGAGTTGGCAGTGAAGTGGACATGTTGTCCATTCCATCAGATATGGATGTGCAAAGGAGTGCATTGTCATCTTTGAACTCACAAGGCCTTTCATCCTTCACAGAGAGTTGCTCGGACTTGACTTGGGATAAAAATCTTGGGATTGGCAGCAGTGGTAGTCATGATGTTTCTGTCACATTTGAGTTGGCAGAACCAACATCGGATGAACACATGCAACAAGATTCTTCCACTATGACTGACGATAATAAAGTAGGTTCTCAGTGTGAAGCAAGTTCATCCTCAGGCAGGAGTGTCTCAGCTTCTACAGAAAATCAGACTTCCAAAAATGATTTACCTGATAAGTACTTGATTTTCACCCGTGGATCAAAGACTTATACTCCTCATCAAATAGGAATAAAATTGATTCGAGCACAAGATTGTTTTCATTCCACCAAAGGGCACCTGCTGCCTGATGTTCCTGACAACCTTCATGCAATGGACAGAGAACATGATGATGTTATAGATCACATTATTGACATGCATGGACACATCATTGGATTGTGTTTGTCTCCTGATCACAGGTAATATGCATGCTAAATCTTGCTACATTGAACCATATGATGTCAGTATTATGCATGCTAAATCTTGCTACATTGGACCATATGATATCAGTGTTATAAATGCTGAGTAAATTCAGTAAATTCATCTGAATGTAGGTCAAAACATTTGCACTTGACAAGCAGGTTATTGTGTATTTAGAAATTACAAAAAGAACCTGCTTTGGTGACCTATGTAATTAAAGCATCTGCCTTGGACGATGTTGGATTTGAACCCTGGCCAAGTTAAAACCAAAGGTTTAAAAAAATATGGTACTTGCTTGGCACTCAACATTAGTAGCTTAGTGTTAGGACAGGTCAGCCTGGGATCAGGATAATGTGACTAGGTGCATATGATGCGACATGTCTGCAGCATGATGCCCCATTGGTAGAAATCTCTATAAACTGCCACGCTGCAGCCATCATAGCTATATGACTGAACGTTTTTTAAAGCTGCGTTAGAAAACCTAAAAACACATAAAAGATACAGTAAGGAGGTGAATCCCATAATTTTTTTTATCAAGGTTACAATATTTTCATCACAGTTTGGAGGTGATGCAGTTTGAAAAAAATATTTGTAAAGACACGATTCAGTATCTTAAATCTACGATTGTTGAGAAATCGATATTGTGATAGTTTTGATAAATTTACAATGTATATTGTAAAAATGTCATGACATGGAATTTTAATGTGTAGAAGTAAACTTGTATAGAAATTTATATGTACTATGAATTAATTTTCTTTCACAAAACTGTTTCAGTGTTCTTTTATTTAGCTTTTCTGGTCATAGAGTGGCCACGTGATCTAAAGTGCTCATCGTTGTGGATCATTGCCATCTAACCTCTGTCTGTGTGGGTGTGAGTCTCATGTTAGACCAATGTGGTTAGGTGAAAAAGCTTGCCAGGAGCTTCTTGTGGGTTGGTTGTTCTTTCTTGGGTTTTCCTAGATTCTTCCTCGACTATTTATACTGGCCACCATGTATAGCCTATCTTGTGCTGAAAAATGACATTAAACCTATCAACAACAAAAACAAAAACATCGACCATTAGAGCTTATGGTCTGTTACTTATTATCATCCATTGTATGTAATTGGTTTGACCATTAGCAAAAGTTTGTTGTTTGTTACTCCCCTAATCTTCTTGAAAATACAGTTCACACTACTACTGAAGATAGGATAGTGTTGATGCTGAAAGACATCTTATGACATCTAATTGGTCCATACAATATGATTACCTCATCTTGACAACGTTAGCATTATTTTGGTCATATCAGCGTGAGTTTTTTACTAAAAGACTTGATGACTAGTTGGCCCTAAATGAAAATGAAGAGTATAGCCACCATATTGGCCGTCTTGTTATTACTACTTCTGATTGAATGGTTTATATCACAATGTGTTTTCATTCAATGATTTCCGATAGTTAGATTTAAAAAAATAAAAATGGTCTCAATCTGGCCTCCAATACTGCAATTGCAATCTTGAAAATATTATTACTTCTACTAGTTTGCTGGTTATATATATATTTCACTAAAAGACTTTGAATGATGTCTAGTCGGAAAGTTGAAATGATCAGAATTAAGAAAACGTGTGCCGGTACTATATGATTGTATTTATACGACTTTTCCTTTGTTATCATTGTAATTATAGACACACAGTTTGTCGTAAGGGTTTTAGTTAGCCCGGAAGTTGTATGCTCATTTGTTTTTGTTTCTGCAGCTTTACAATTTGTTACTGGAATCATATGAATTGATTGAAATTCATGGACGCTAAACTTTCTTGGTTTCTGCTTATTTTTTTGTGGTTTCATTCCTTTTGTATAGGTATTTGTATGTGAACAGTCGACCATGGCCAAAGGGATACCACATAGAAAATCCCTTGTATCCACCGCCAATAGCACAGGAAATTGATATTCACATTATTGACCTGCTACAAATCAGGGAGGTTGGCAAAATGCACAGGTCCCACAAGGCCTACACTTCCAATGATGAGTGTTTCTTTATCTTCCTAGATGTGTGTGAGGATTTAGTAGCTAGGTAAGTTAATTTTTACATAAAGTAATGCATGCTCAGTGAAATTAACACATTCATTATGGATGTGAGGCTGATTTCTTTAAAAATGTACACAATTGCATAGAAGAACAAAATCACAAGTAAATTCTAGGTCCGATGGAAATATTGATATTGATCTCAGAAATACGTTTTTTTACGAAGAAAACAAAATCAGTCAGGGATTAGGAGTGAGTAGACAGCCTCAGCAGATGGGAGAGTACAGCCCAGATATATTTCCTATTAAACATCACTTATGTGCATCCCAAACTTGACTTCTGTTGCAATAACCTTTTCTGGGAAAAAAAGATAATGGAAAATTACCCCCAAATACTAATAAGTTAAGGCATGTTGACTTTAAATTTTAGCAGCCAATCTTAAAAAACATCAGGTAAACCATGTTGGTTTTTTTCCAAAAGAAAACCAATATCCTGAACTCAAATCCAAGCTTACATATTGTTACAAATGATTATTACAATATAATCTACAGTTACCATGGATGAAAATAGCTATGTAATATATTATTTACAAATGATTATTTGAATTTTCAATGAGTGACAAAAGGTAAACACACAATATAGGTATTAATAACAGTTATTATAACAAATATTTTACAGTGGAGCAGAGGACAAGCATGGGTATCTTTGGGATCGTCATTATGGGATCTGCTTGAATAGGTTCCCACACTCGGATGTTGTGAATGCGGTTGCCTTCAATCCTTCTGACCCAGAAATGCTGGTAACTGTCAGTGATGACTTCTCTATTAAGATCTGGCAGTCACTGAACAAAGAGAAGAAGCTTCATAAGACCAGACTAGAGCAATGCACAAAACAGGAGACAAGCCTTCAAGAAAATGTGACTGAGGCTGCCATGAAGCCCCCACTACAGTGAAGCAGAGTTGAGACTAAGAAAATCTGAGAAAGTGTCTCCTTTAAAAGAGTTCTCTGACAATGCAGATTTTTTTCATGGAATCACATGCCTGAATCAAATTTTGTTGACTTGATGTCTGGCAGAAGTGTATCAATATAATAGAAGATTACTGTGAAAACACTTGATTGTGTGAGTATATAATGAACATAGTACACATGTAACAATGCATTCCTCCTTTTACAGTTACAGTATTAGAAGGTGCATCAACTGTTGTCCGCTTGTAGCATTGCACCATATATAATCAACTCAATCCATGAACAATATTTATCCGAATCTGCCATAGCATAATATGCTTTCAGATCAAGGTCTGTGTTGTTTGTACTTTTAATTACACCTATCAGACTGCACCGACCCAGATCTGCTGGTGCATTGTGCAATGACAGATATGGGTCCATGCAGTTTGTAGGTGGATTCAATTTATAAGCAAGTATGTACGGTAGTTATAACTGCTTTGCACCTTGTACAGTAACTGTACTAATGTGTGGGTTATGTTTAAAAGTAGTTATAACTGCTTTGCACTTTGTACAGTAACTGTACTAATGTGTGGGCTATGTTTAAAAGTAGTTATAACTGCTTTGCACCTTGTACAGTAACTGTATTAATGTGTGGGTTATGTTTGAAAGTAGTTATAACTGCTTTGCACTTTGTACAGTAACTGTACTAATGTGTGGGTTATGTTTAAAAGTAGTTATAACTGCTTTGCACCTTGTACAGTAACTGTACTAATGTGTGGGTTATGTTTAAAAGTAGTTATAACTGCTTTGCACCTTGTACAGTAACTGTACTAATGTGTGGGTTATGTTTAAAAGTAGTTATAACTGCTTTGCACTTTGTACAGTAACTGTACTAATGTGTGGGCTATGTTTAAAAGTAGTTATAACTGCTTTGCACCTTGTACAGTAACTGTACTAATGTGTGGGTTATGTTTAAAAGTAGTTATAATTGCTTTGCATCTTGTACAGTAACTGTACTAATGTGTGGGTTATGTTTAAAAGTAGTTATAATTGCTTTGCACCTTGTACAGTAACTGTACTAATGTGTGGGTTATGTTTAAAAGCAGTTGTCTTCACAATATTTAGCTCAACTATTTAAAGTCTAGGAAGAGCTTATGCTGTCATGGTGGTATTGTGTCAACAATGTTCTTCCTATTGGCAATAGCTTTTTTGTCCCTCCGGGTTGGAGTAAATTGTCAGATTTGTTGTAGCTTTGCTATTAATAAGACAGTGCATTCAATTTAAGTAAATTTTCTTTTTAATAAGTTAAATCCAAACTATTTATGTCATACGGTTGTTGTGTATTTTCTGAAATCCTCTTTTTTTGAAGATTTGCACAAGTTGTGATAAGAGCCAGTGTTGAGTACTGTTTTTGAGGCATTGTTTATAGTAGAATGATGGAATTTGGTGAGGGGATGTATCAGTATTAGCAACATATGACCAGTTTGAAAGAGGTTTACAGTGACCTATATTTCATGCTTCTTTGACTTTGTCAATTTCATTAGGAGTCATTACTCACTGTTCTTTGTATGGTCCTGAAACTAGAGGAAGTAATCAATATCTAGGATTACATTATAAAAATAGGTCACTGTGGCCTACATTTATGCTTAACTGACTATAGTTTCATGTTCACATGAAAATGAGCTTCTTCTGTTGTCTGCAAGGTACCTGGACACTGAAACTAAACGATGGGATGTAAGTATCGTTCTTTGAAAAGTTGTTTTTAAATGGCATTTGCAACTTCCAGTTGTTGTTAATTTTGTTGTAGTGTGAAACTATTGTATTGGTATGGATAGGTAAAACCTACTAGTGTCAGTGATGTGTGGTTTGGAAATACAACCAGACTATTATGAAATAGGGAAATACAACTATAGTGTTGTATGATTTGAAATACAACCAGACTATTATATATAGGGAATTAATACCAGATTGGTGTGGGACGGTTAAAATCCACCTGAGTGGTGTGGGACGGTTAAAATCCACCTGAGTGGTGTGGGACGGTTAAAATCCACCTGAGTGGGGTGGGATGGGGAATAAATCCAAACTTGACTAGGATGGGGAAATGCCACCAGAGGACCAGAATTTAGTGGTGAGTTCCTGCCCACAAAATAGTAGAATTTCCCCTTGTCTATTATTGTCATTAGATTTATATCATTCCTGTATTCAATATCGTGTTAAACTATAATGGTAGAACTCATTGAAAAAATGGAATTATACTGTTGATTAATACAATTTATATTGGGGTTTGCTTCGAGACAAGGAAATCCCATTCATGGTGTTACATTAGTTGTCTCCCATGAGGCTGTGTCTACTGGGTCGACAATTTATCTCCATGACTGAGATTTCTTTATCTCAGTGCAAGATACAAAATGGATTATTTTTATCACCCAGTTTCTTCATTTCAAATAAATAATCCTTCATGTTTGATATATATACTTGAGCACATTTCCACATACAGAATAAATCAGGTACTATTTTTCTTTCACCTTTTTTCCAGAGTTTATTTGGTCTTAGAACATTGTATAATTATATCAATACAATCACACTGTATCTGCCACTTTGTAAAACAATAGCTATGCCAGAATGCAGTGGGTTACATGCTGTTGTCCTGTAAACACAGTGTATTAATACAAAGACATTGCTGAAGGAAGTTACATGATTTGTTGATTCATGTTTCACTATTTTATTTCTATTCCAATATTATTACATATAATTACTGGATGTCATATGAAACTAGCATGAATTAATTAGTTAAAAATATTTTAACTTTCAGAAAAAGTTGTTAATTTTAGATCATCAGGTACATTCATGTGGAATAGGAGTGAATATCCCACCTGACTGTATCAGGCAAAATATGTGAAATGGGTGTAGAAATGCTAAAAGAGTTAGTCACATATTTTTTACTTCTATAGCTGTGGCAGTGGTGGTAATAATTGTTTATAAGTTATGTTGAAGTCCAGTGTCATCCCTAGGCTATTTTGGGAAGGTGTTGTATCATACCTATCCTGTCTGGCACCTCACTAATGCAAACCCTTTTTTTAGTGTGAACTGTTTTTATTGATTTGGTAACACAGCTTGTTTGATATCTGTTATATATATGTTTAGGCTATATCATCATCCGTAACAGAGATGTCTGTTAAGTACGGATAACAAGACCCTTGAGGGGAGCAGAGTGCTGGATAGACCACCAATTAGTCTGCGCTATCCTTGATCTCAACATTGTCCCACCACAGTGCAAAAAGACTAAGCTTACCCGAATCAAGTTTTAACACTGCAAGGCAGAGCCATCCATGGATAAGAGAATAATACCAAGCTCTAAATAAAAAATCTGTGCAGAGACCTCTGACTGGTGACACAGCATCAAAGTGAAGCCAGCTCAAGGACATGTTGAATGAGTCTGCAAAGGTCGTCCTATTACCAAAACAAAAAGTCCACCAAGACTGGATAGACAAAAGTAATTTATAAGCATCCTCTTTCAATAAAATCATGAGGCCTATATAGAATGGCAGAACGACATTGACTCAGTCTCAAAGTGTGATTGCTTCAAACACCTGCAGAACAAAGCCCAGAAAGAATTCCACACTATTTTTCATGACAGTATGACTTGACTCATTCTCTAGAACAGGAATGTCTCTGAGCCATTCAGTGTTTCTACCAGCGTGAAGCAGGGTTGTGTTCTCACCCCAGTACTATTCAACTTGTCCTTTACATGTGTTCTGAATGGTCAGAACCATTCTACATGTGATCAACAGAAAGGAGTGTACATAAAGTATGGATGGCTCTCTCATCGACCTTCGCTGTCTGAATGCCCGGTCTAAAACAATAGAAAAACTTATTCTTGAAGCACTTTTCGTGGGTGACTTTGCTTTCATGGCACATACTGAAGTAGATCTCCTGATCTTCATTACTCGCTTTGCAGAAGCTTTGAGATCCTTTGGACTCACTATCAGTTTGAACAAGACAGGTACTTCACCAGCCTGTCGCAGGCACCATAGCTTGCCTTCTGATTATGGCCATTGAAGACACCCAGCTGAAAGCTGTCAATCACTTCAGTTACCTTGGAAGCAGCACAAGCAGTGTTTAGCATTGTCTGTTTACATAGTAATTACTGGAAACCAATAGCATGCTGTTTGGCATATAATTGTATGGTAAATACAGTGAACCAATACACATGCTGTTTGACGTAATATTTATGTGGTAATTTCAGGAAACCAATATACATATGGTATTTGGCATATAATTGTATCAACAGTGAACCAATAGTGGGGAATGCTGTGCAACTGAAGTACCTAATGTTTTTATCGGTATTTATTTCTTTGTTATTGCTGCATACTTTTAATTTGTAAAGTTTCTGTGACTTTCCTTCTTTCAGTTACTATAAAAAAATCTTTGTCAATCAAAGTGTGGCTACCATGGAATGAAATTGCAAGCTTAACCTTGTAAGGACGTGTATGTCACCAATTTTGATCTATATTGGCTACCATGGAATGAAATTGCAAGCTTAACCTTGTAAGGACATGTATGTCACCAATTTTGATCTATATTGGCTACCATGGAATGAAATTGCAAGCTTAACCTTGTAAGGACATGTATGTCACCAATTTTGATCTATATTGGCTACCATGGAATGAAATTGCAAGCTTAACCTTGTAAGGACTTGTATGTCACCAATTTTGATCTATATTGGCTACCATGGAATGAAATTGCAAGCTTAACCTTGTAAGGACTTGTATGTCACCAATTTTGATCTATATTGGCTACCATGGAATGAAATTGCAAGCTTAACCTTGTAAGGACTTGTATGTCACCATCAGTATTCAACCAATAATCATCAGATGACACACTGAATATGTTCTGTAATCAAAACCAATGCAAGTTTAGCAAGATTGAATTTATGTATATAATGATTAACATAATTGTAGCACTTTACAACAAAATGATGTTCATTCGTTATCATAGTAATTTTTTAAAAAATGTTGACATTTTAGATGAAATTGTGCTAAGGAAATTTGCATCCATACTGGCTACAGCTTTACATATGTAAATAACTGCTAGATGGCACATGTCCAAAATTAATTGGAAAATCCCATTTGCTGTGATATAGAGCCAGTGATAATACAGTATGTCATGTTTAGTACATAATTGCATGTTAATTACAGTAAATCACTACACATTTCCTTTAGGCATATAATTGCATGTTAATTACAGTAATCATTACATGTGCTGTTTGACATATATGGTATCTACAGCAAAACATTACACATGCTGTTTGATATATAATTATGTGGAAATTACAGTAAACCGTTATTCATGCTGTTTGATATATAATTATGTGGTAATTACCATAAAGTTATACATGTTTGATATATTATTATGTGTTAATTACATTGAGCCATTATACATGCTGTTTGGCATATATAATTATGAGGCAATTATAATGCACATGCTGTTTGGTACATAATTGCATGATTTAAGATTATTGTTTTAAAGTCATTCTTATAAATAAATAAATTATTACAAACTGCTTGTATGTTCAGGTTAAGCTTTCATTATTGTTGATGTAGTTTATGAAATGAGTATGTTAATGTATCACTTTATGTGTCTGTCTGTCTTTGCTCTTTTAGCTAGCAGTTCATGTTCGTTATGTGTTCTCATCTACATATCTATTCACTTGTTCTATTAGCTATATTTATTTGGCTAATTTTAATAATTGGTACAAGTTTTTAACTTGAACTTTTAGTTATATTTAATTGGTTAATTTTAATAATGGTACAAGTTTTTAACTTGTATTATTAGCCATATTTATTCGGCTAATTTTAATAGTTGGGACAAGTTTTTAATGTGCAAATAGTAATAAAAACAAAAGAAAATAAACCATTTATTTAGAAAATAAATATAACACAATTTCAAGAGTAACTTCATCATTTGATTATGTTTTGGCAAGTTCAGTTATGATCCCAGACCGATCTAATGTTCTAGTGGTTAGAGTGTCTGACTCATATGTGGGAGGTCATGTGTTCGATCCCAAGCCAAGTCTTACCAACGACTTACAAAAATGGTACTCACAGCTGCCTCACTTGGCCCTGAGCATTAAGATGTTAGTGTTAGGACTGGTCGGCCTGGAGTCAGGATAATGTGACTGGGTGGGCCATAATGCTACATGTCTAGACATCACTATAAACTGTCACACTGCATGCATCATAGCGATATGACTGTTAAAGATACGTTAAAAATAAAATCACACACACATACACACTTGGATATCCCAAGGGTAAGTTCAGTTTTCCAGTCAGTTTTACAGAAAACTGACATGTTTAAAATTTATTAAGAAATTAAGGAATGATTCGCAATCACTCATCCTGTATGCTTACCTGTCATAAGGTAACATGTTAAAAATTTGTTTTCTCCCATTCTCTCTGGCATGGTTGTGTTTTGAAAAACATTATTTTAATGGCAGTAATAGCTTACCTGTCTCAGTTATTAAGCATTACCATTGTGCATGGAAAGACATCGTCTGTGCTAGATGCACAAACTTCCTATAATTAACGATTTCTTAGAACCTGTGTTTCACCCTGTTTAATCTGTATCTCTATGGAACATCCTCATTTTTTTCTGGCTGACCACCAAGTCAACAAATGGAAGAAAAAAAAACACTTTGAAGATTAACATGCCTACATATGCAATGGTTTTGATATTAGTAACCAGGGCTTGTCAATAACAGTTCTTTATTCTGAACATTAAAACCTCGTGACTATAATATATGCAAATTGTAAATTGAAGAGATTAACATTGATTAGCCACTCACCCTTTCTTCTACTATCATAAAAGGCATGGGAAATTGTGGTGGTAATAGTGCACAATAATTTTGTTTTTAGAAAAAAATTACCCAATTACAACAGTTTTATGTATATAGTCCAAATATTATTGTGATTATTGTTTATTAATGTAATATCATGTTCACAACACAGAACTGTGTAACATTTGTTTATTAATAGATTGTAGGCCCAATTAAACGTTTAAGAATTAAATTTATAAGGAAACATTGCTCCAACATAAGAGATATGAGTGATGCAGCTATTGTTAGTATACTATTATAGTATACTAATACTATAGTATTGTTATACTAAGTGTCTTGATTAAGAACTTTTTTTTATTATAGATGTCACAAAATCTTGGTAACTTAGGGCACGAGACATACACTTGTGGTTCTTGTACAAAATTAACTTGAATGGACAGATGTTCCATGTTTTGTCAATGGTCAGACAATACTTGGGACCTTGCTCAAAGCTTTCACATGTCTATAAAGAGGAAGGAAGCACATTCTTCCCCTTGTGTATAAATTAAATCTCACATTGATAGATATTCTTTTGCTATCATTAGGAGAGTAACACATTTCTAAAAGGGGGGGGGGGGAGGCAAGTGGTCTAAAGCCATCTCCATTACAGATCACTGCCATCTCAGATTCGGCTAATGTGGTTATGTGAGAAAGCTTGCCAGTAGCTTCTTGTAGGTCGGTGGTTTATGGGGGTTCTTCCTCCACCAATAATACTGGTGACCATGTATTGCCTATTGTGTGCTCGAAAATGGCGTTAAACAGTAACAACAACTTTTTCTAAAGGGGTTGAGTGCACTCCCCTAAAGAAACAAAGGATGGTGCAGCACCTTCTCCAGACAAGATGGAATTGATTGCATCTGCTCTAATAAAACAGATAAAGCGTATTTTAGGAGAGAAAAAGTGTTACTACTTGTGAGATAGTTTGAGTGTGTTCCCCTGAATAAAATTAGCAGCATCTTCTCAAGACATAATTTTGTATCACTAAGGACAATCATCTCACTGGTCCAGGTGCGCTCTCCAAACTATTGGATGGCTGATTATCACTATCCCAAAAGCAAACACCCTGGAGTGGGTTACACAGCCCAAATCTGGAGAGCCTTTGTGTCCCGCTCTATGAGGGAGGGACTAAATCTATATAAAAATTATTACACATCATTTCCTTAAATGCGAATGTTGAAACGATCTTGTGTTATTTTCAATTTGTGATAAGCAGTGATGTTTCTTTCTTAATTCAAACTTTACTCCATATATAAAATGCAAGCGTCATTATTTCAGTCATCGGAATTGTGCTCAAATGGGATTCACCAAGTCTGTAATGAGTGTAAAGATGAACACTAATGACATTTGCATTGCATTCAAATCCTTTATTGAATTATTGAGAGTGGCCAAGACTGCATCTAATTAAGCCTATACGTATCAATCCAATGGATTCTAAAGACAGATATTTCTTTGTATAATTTTATTTGATGTCAGTGTAGTTGTGTGTGTGTGTGGTAATGTTATTTGACAATGCTTAGTATACCAACTCTGTTTTCATTTTAAGTGTATTAAAATTTTTCAAAGATAACAGAAGTCATATTCTTTTATTCAGGTTTGAATTCCTATCATTTTGTATAGGCTTATATGAAAAGATTGTTTATTCTCAATCAGATGAAGTTTTGAGGGATTGGGAGTTTCTTTACATGCATTGACCACCTTTGGTACCTCAAAAGTTTTGAGTCTCATAAACATCCAACATTGGGAATACGGCAGGTATGTGTATGAGCAGGGTGTTCTTGATATGGGATATCAGCAGGTGCTCTTTATATTTGATGTCACTAGGTGTCATTATATATTCTGAACTATATGTCATGTAGCAGTTCTAATTATTTTTAATAGAATTAAGGACCTTAAACATTATTAGCATGTTACAGTCATATTCCAATGTATTAGGCTATATAAAATGTTACACAATTTTAATGATATAAGTACAAACAGCTTAAACTTGCTCACTTCATTTTGTACAGAACCCTGTTTTCGTTCAGTACTTTTCATCTGTTGTGTAAATATGATATTGTATTCAGTGTACATGGCATTTAAAGCCTGTGTTAAAAGTTCTAAATGTATCATTTTTTTGTGTTTGCAGAATTTATACAAAATATATCAGTATTGTTATAGAAAAAAGAGTTTTTTTTACCCTCATTTTCCTTCCCTTTTTGTATATACCATAAACAGCAAAAATTAGTCAAGACATAATACACCAGACAGTCAGAATCCCAACTGAACAGTCTTGAATTTGATAATGTAATGCTGTTTATGACAGCAGATACACCAGCCAGTGTGAATCGACATAGTCTGTTTCACAAGGATTCCAAGTGAAGAGTATATTTTACTTTTATTGGTTTTGTGGCTTATGTATCACATTTCAGATACTTCGTTGAAAGTTTTTGCGTTTAATGTCCATTTTGTTGACACTTTTCACAATAAAGATGTAAAACTTGTTTATTTGATGCTTATTTTTTATATAGTAAAGTAACTTCAGTTAAAGCAGAACAGGTGACTGTGGCCTATTTTGTGTCATTTGTTTGTGCTTAGCCCATAATAACTTAAGCCATACATTTGACTATTAACCTTGCTACGAGCTATATGTCAACATTCTTGGATATAAATTCATATTTGTCCTTCATATCCTTATTTTGGGTACTTGTCAAATTAAAGCCATGGAGATTGTTACCTAGAGACTAAACTATTAGTCTGAGGTGGATACTTGGAGATGGCTAATTATCATATTAGCTACATGGAAGTTGGTACTTGGAGACGGCTAATTATCATATTAGATACATGGAAGTTGGTACTTGAAGACGGCTAATTATCATATTAGATACATGGAAGTTGGTACTTGGAGACGGCTAATTATCATATTAGATACATGGAAGTTGATACTTGGAGATGGCTAATTATCATATTAGATACATGGAAGTTGATACTTGGAGACAGCTAATTATCATATAAGAGACATGGAGGTTGGTACTTGGAGACTGGGTATATGTCATCAGAGTCATGGATGTTGACACTTGGAGATTTGGTACTTGTTATGTTAGAAACATGGAGGTGGATACTTGGAGACTGGCTAATTATCATATTAGATACATGGAAGTTGATACTTGGAGACAGCTAATTATCATATTAGATACATGGAAGTTGATACTTGGAGATGGCTAATTATCATATTAGATACATGGAAGTTGGTACTTGGAGACTGGGTATATGTCATATTAGAGACATGGAAGTTGGTACTTGGAGACTGGGTATATGTCATATTAGATACAATGAAGTTGGTACTTGGAGACTGGGTATATGTCATATTAGAGTCATAGAGGTGGAGACTGGCTAATTCTCATATTAGAGACATGGAGGTTGATACTTGGAGACTGGGTATATGTCATATTAGAGTCATAGAGGTGGAGACTGGCTAATTCTCATATTAGAGACATGGAGGCTGATACTTAGAGACTGGGTAATGCTCATATTAGAGACATGTAGGTTAATACATGGGGACTGTTTGTTTGTTATATTTGAGACATGGAGGTTGATACTTGGAGACTGGGTATTTGTCATCAGAGTCATGGATGTTGACACTTGGAGATTTGGTACTTGTTATATTAGAAACATGGAGGTGGATACTTGGAGACTGGCTAATTATCATATTAGATACATGGAAGTTGATACTTGGAGACAGCTAATTATCATATTAGATACATGGAAGTTGATACTTGGAGACGGCTAATTATCATATTAGATACATGGAAGTTGGTACTTGGAGACTGGGTATATGTCATATTAGAGACATGGAAGTTGGTACTTGGAGACTGGGTATATGTCATATTAAATACATGGAAGCTGGTACTTGGAGACTGGGTATATGTCATATTAGAGTCATAGAGGTGGAGACTGGCTAATTCTCATATTAGAGACATGGAGGTTGATACTTGGAGACTGGGTATATGTCATATTAGAGTCATAGAGGTGGAGACTGGCTAATTCTCATATTAGAGACATGGAGGTTGGTACTTGGAGACTGGGTATATGTCATATTAGAGTCATAGAGGTGGAGACTGGCTAATTCTCATATTAGAGACATGGAGGCTGATACTTGGAGACTGGGTAATGCTCATATTAGAGACATGTAGGATAATACATGGGGACTGTTTGTTTGTTATATTTGAGACATGGAGGTTGATACTTGGAGACTGGGTATTTGTCATCAGAGTCATGGATGTTGACACTTGGAGATTGGTACTTGTTATATTAGAAACATGGAGGTGGATACTTGGAGACTGGCTAATTATCATATTAGATACATGGAAGTTGATACTTGGAGACAGCTAATTATCATATTAGATACATGGAAGTTGATACTTGGAGACGGCTAATTATCATATTAGATACATGGAAGTTGGTACTTGGAGACTGGGTATATGTCATATTAGAGACATGGAAGTTGGTACTTGGAGACTGGGTATATGTCATATTAGATACATGGAAGTTGGTACTTGGAGACTGGGTATATGTCATATTAGAGTCATAGAGGTGGAGACTGGCTAATTCTCATATTAGAGACATGGAGGTTGATACTTGGAGACTGGGTATATGTCATATTAGAGTCATAGAGGTGGAGACTGGCTAATTCTCATATTAGAGGCATGGAGGTTGGTACTTGGAGACTGGGTATATGTCATATTAGAGTCATAGAGGTGGAGACTGGCTAATTCTCATATTAGAGACATGGAGGCTGATACTTGGAGACTGGGTAATGCTCATATTAGAGACATGTAGGTTAATACATGGGGACTGTTTGTTTGTTATATTTGAGACATGGAGGTTGATACTTGGAGACTGGGTATTTGTCATCAGAGTCATGGATGTTGACACTTGGAGATTTGGTACTTGTTATATTAGAAACATGGAGGTGGATACTTGGAGACTGGCTAATTATCATATTAGATACATGGAAGTTGATACTTGGAGACAGCTAATTATCATATTAGATACATGGAAGTTGATACTTGGAGACGGCTAATTATCATATTAGATGCATGGAAGTTGGTACTTGGAGACTGGGTATATGTCATATTAGAGACATGGAAGTTGGTACTTGGAGACTGGGTATATGTCATATTAGATACGTGGAAGTTGGTACTTGGAGACTGGGTATATGTCATATTAGAGTCACAGAGGTGGAGACTGGCTAATTCTCATATTAGAGACATGGAGGTTGATACTTGGAGACTGGGTATATGTCATATTAGAGTCATAGAGGTGGAGACTGGCTAATTCACATATTAGAGACATGGAGGTTGGTACTTGGAGACTGGGTATATGTCATATTAGAGTCATAGAGGTGGAGACTGGCTAATTCTCATATTAGAGACATGGAGGCTGATACTTGGAGACTGGGTAATGCTCATATTAGAGACATGTAGGTTAATACATGGGGACTGTTTGTTTGTTATATTTGAGACATGGAGGTTGATACTTGGAGACTGGGTATTTGTCATCAGAGTCATGGATGTTGACACTTGGAGATTTGGTACTTGTTATATTAGAAACATGGAGGTGGATACTTGGAGACTGGCTAATTATCATATTAGATACATGGAAGTTGATACTTGGAGACAGCTAATTATCATATTAGATACATGGAAGTTGATACTTGGAGACGGCTAATTATCATATTAGATACATGGAAGTTGGTACTTGGAGACTGGGTATATGTCATATTAGAGACATGGAAGCTGGTACTTGGAGACTGGGTATATGTCATATTAGATACAATGAAGTTGGTACTTGGAGACTGGGTATATGTCATATTAGAGTCATAGAGGTGGAGACTGGCTAATTCTCATATTAGAGACATGGAGGTTGATACTTGGAGACTGGGTATATGTCATATTAGAGTCATAGAGGTGGAGACTGGCTAATTCTCATATTAGAGACATGGAGGTTGGTACTTGGAGACTGGGTATATGTCATATTAGAGTCATAGAGGTGGAGACTGGCTAATTCTCATATTAGAGACATGGAGGCTGATACTGGGAGACTGGGTAATGCTCATATTAGAGACATGTAGGTTAATACATGGGGACTGTTTGTTTGTTATATTTGAGACATGGAGGTTGATACTTGGAGACTGGGTATTTGTCATCAGAGTCATGGATGTTGACACTTGGAGATTTGGTACTTGTTATATTAGAAACATGGAGGTGGATACTTGGAGACTGGCTAATTATCATATTAGATACATGGAAGTTGATACTTGGAGACAGCTAATTATCATATTAGATACATGGAAGTTGATACTTGGAGACGGCTAATTATCATATTAGATACATGGAAGTTGGTACTTGGAGACTGGGTATATGTCATATTAGAGACATGGAAGTTGGTACTTGGAGACTGGGTATATGTCATATTAAATACATGGAAGTTGGTACTTGGAGACTGGGTATATGTCATATTAGAGTCATAGAGGTGGATACTGGCTAATTCTCATATTAGAGACATGGAGGTTGATACTTGGAGACTGGGTATATGTCATATTAGAGTCATAGAGGTGGAGACTGGCTAATTCTCATATTAGAGACATGGAGGTTGGTACTTGGAGACTGGGTATATGTCATATTAGAGTCATAGAGGTGGAGACTGGCTAATTCTCATATTAGAGACATGGAGGTTGATACTTGGAGACTGGGTAATGCTCATATTAGAGACATGTAGGTTAATACATGGGGACTGTTTGTTTGTTATATTTGAGACATGGAGGTTGATACTTGGAGACTGGGTATTTGTCATCAGAGTCATGGATGTTGACACTTGGAGATTTGGTACTTGTTATATTAGAAACATGGAGGTGGATACTTGGAGACTGGCTAATTATCATATTAGATACATGGAAGTTGATACTTGGAGACAGCTAATTATCATATTAGATACATGGAAGTTGATACTTGGAGACGGCTAATTATCATATTAGATACATGGAAGTTGGTACTTGGAGACTGGGTATATGTCATATTAGAGACATGGAAGTTGGTACTTGGAGACTGGGTATATGTCATATTAGATACATGGAAGTTGGTACTTGGAGACTGGGTATATGTCATATTAGAGTCATAGAGGTGGAGACTGGCTAATTCTCATATTAGAGACATGGAGGTTGATACTTGGAGACTGGGTATATGTCATATTAGAGTCATAGAGGTGGAGACTGGCTAATTCTCATATTAGAGACATGGAGGTTGGTACTTGGAGACTGGGTATATGTCATATTAGAGTCATAGAGGTGGAGACTGGCTAATTCTCATATTAGAGACATGGAGGCTGAGACTTGGAGACTGGGTAATGCTCATATTAGAGACATGTAGGTTAATACATGGGGACTGTTTGTTTGTTATATTTGAGACATGGAGGTTGATACTTGGAGACTGGGTATTTGTCATCAGAGTCATGGATGTTGACACTTGGAGATTTGGTACTTGTTATATTAGAAACATGGAGGTGGATACTTGGAGACTGGCTAATTATCATATTAGATACATGGAAGTTGATACTTGGAGACAGCTAATTATCATATTAGATACATGGAAGTTGATACTTGGAGACGGCTAATTATCATATTAGATACATGGAAGTTGGTACTTGGAGACTGGGTATATGTCATATTAGAGACATGGAAGTTGGTACTTGGAGACTGGGTATATGTCATATTAGATACATGGAAGTTGGTACTTGGAGACTGGGTATATGTCATATTAGAGTCATAGAGGTGGAGACTGGCTAATTCTCATATTAGAGACATGGAGGTTGATACTTGGAGACTGGGTATATGTCATATTAGAGTCATAGAGGTGGAGACTGGCTAATTCACATATTAGAGACATGGAGGTTGGTACTTGGAGACTGGGTATATGTCATATTAGAGTCATAGAGGTGGAGACTGGCTAATTCTCATATTAGAGACATGGAGGCTGATACTTGGAGACTGGGTAATGCTCATATTAGAGACATGTAGGTTAATACATGGGGACTGTTTGTTTGTTATATTTGAGACATGGAGGTTGATACTTGGAGACTGGGTATTTGTCATCAGAGTCATGGATGTTGACACTTGGAGATTTGGTACTTGTTATATTAGAAACATGGAGGTGGATACTTGGAGACTGGCTAATTATTATATTAGATACATGGAAGTTGATACTTGGAGACAGCTAATTATCATATTAGATACATGGAAGTTGATACTTGGAGACGGCTAATTATCATATTAGATACATGGAAGTTGGTACTTGGAGACTGGGTATATGTCATATTAGAGACATGGAAGTTGGTACTTGGAGACTGGGTATATGTCATATTAGAAACATGGAAGTTGGTACTTGGAGACTGGGTATATGTCATATTAGATACAATGAAGTTGGTACTTGGAGACTGGGTATATGTCATATTAGAGTCATAGAGGTGGAGACTGGCTAATTCTCATATTAGAGACATGGAGGTTGATACTTGGAGACTGGGTATATGTCATATTAGAGTCATAGAGGTGGAGACTGGTTAATTCTCATATTAGAGACATGGAGGTTGGTACTTGGAGACTGGGTATATGTCATATTAGAGTCATAGAGGTGGAGACTGGCTAATTCTCATATTAGAGACATGGAGGCTGATACTTGGAGACTGGGTAATGCTCATATTAGAGACATGTAGGTTAATACATGGGGACTGTTTGTTTGTTATATTTGAGACATGGAGGTTGATACTTGGAGACTGGGTATTTGTCATCAGAGTCATGGATGTTGACACTTGGAGATTTGGTACTTGTTATATTAGAAACATGCAGGTGGATACTTGGAGACTGGCTAATTATTATATTAGATACATGGAAGTTGATACTTGGAGACAGCTAATTATCATATTAGATACATGGAAGTTGATACTTGGAGACGGCTAATTATCATATTAGATACATGGAAGTTGGTACTTGGAGACTGGGTATATGTCATATTAGAGACATGGAAGTTGGTACTTGGAGACTGGGTATATGTCATATTAAATACATGGAAGTTGGTACTTGGAGACTGGGTATATGTCATATTAGAGTCATAGAGGTGGAGACTGGCTAATTCTCATATTAGAGACATGGAGGTTGATACTTGGAGACTGGGTATATGTCATATTAGAGTCATAGAGGTGGAGACTGGCTAATTCTCATATTAGAGACATGGAGGTTGGTACTTGGAGACTGGGTATATGTCATATTAGAGTCATAGAGGTGGAGACTGGCTAATTCTCATATTAGAGACATGGAGGCTGATACTTGGAGACTGGGTAATGCTCATATTAGAGACATGTAGGATAATACATGGGGACTGTTTGTTTGTTATATTTGAGACATGGAGGTTGATACTTGGAGACTGGGTATTTGTCATCAGAGTCATGGATGTTGACACTTGGAGATTTGGTACTTGTTATATTAGAAACATGGAGGTGGATACTTGGAGACTGGCTAATTATCATATTAGATACATGGAAGTTGATACTTGGAGACAGCTAATTATCATATTAGATACATGGAAGTTGATACTTGGAGACGGCTAATTATCATATTAGATACATGGAAGTTGGTACTTGGAGACTGGGTATATGTCATATTAGAGACATGGAAGTTGGTACTTGGAGACTGGGTATATGTCATATTAGATACATGGAAGTTGGTACTTGGAGACTGGGTATATGTCATATTAGAGTCATAGAGGTGGAGACTGGCTAATTCTCATATTAGAGACATGGAGGCTGATACTTGGAGACTGGGTAATGCTCATATTAGAGACATGTAGGTTAAAACATGGGGACTGTTTGTTTGTTATATTTGAGACATGGAGGTTGATACTTGGAGACTGGGTATTTGTCATCAGAGTCATGGATGTTGACACTTGGAGATTTGGTACTTGTTATATTAGAAACATGGAGGTGGATACTTGGAGACTGGCTAATTATCATATTAGATACATGGAAGTTGATACTTGGAGACAGCTAATTATCATATTAGATACATGGAAGTTGATACTTGGAGATGGCTAATTATCATATTAGATACATGGAAGTTGGTACTTGGAGACTGGGTATATGTCATATTAGAGACATGGAAGTTGGTACTTGGAGACTGGGTATATGTCATATTAGATACATGGAAGTTGGTACTTGGAGACTGGGTATATGTCATATTAGAGTCATAGAGGTGGAGACTGGCTAATTCTCATATTAGAGACATGGAGGTTGATACTTGGAGACTGGGTATATGTCATATTAGAGTCATAGAGGTGGAGACTGGCTAATTCACATATTAGAGACATGGAGGTTGGTACTTGGAGACTGGGTATATGTCATATTAGAGTCATAGAGGTGGAGACTGGCTAATTCTCATATTAGAGACATGGAGGCTGATACTTGGAGACTGGGTAATGCTCATATTAGAGACATGTAGGTTAATACATGGGGACTGTTTGTTTGTTATATTTGAGACATGGAGGTTGATACTTGGAGACTGGGTATTTGTCATCAGAGTCATGGATGTTGACACTTGGAGATTTGGTACTTGTTATATTAGAAACATGGAGGTGGATACTTGGAGACTGCCTAATTATCATATTAGATACATGGAAGTTGATACTTGGAGACAGCTAATTATCATATTAGATACATGGAAGTTGATACTTGGAGACGGCTAATTATCATATTAGATACATGGAAGTTGGTACTTGGAGACTGGGTATATGTCATATTAGAGACATGGAAGTTGGTACTTGGAGACTGGGTATATGTCATATTAGATACAATGAAGTTGGTACTTGGAGACTGGGTATATGTCATATTAGAGTCATAGAGGTGGAGACTGGCTAATTCTCATATTAGAGACATGGAGGTTGGTACTTGGAGACTGGGTATATGTCATATTAGAGTCATAGAGGTGGAGACTGGCTAATTCTCATATTAGAGACATGGAGGCTGATACTGGGAGACTGGGTAATGCTCATATTAGAGACATGTAGGTTAATACATGGGGACTGTTTGTTTGTTATATTTGAGACATGGAGGTTGATACTTGGAGACTGGGTATTTGTCATCAGAGTCATGGATGTTGACACTTGGAGATTTGGTACTTGTTATATTAGAAACATGGAGGTGGATACTTGGAGACTGGCTAATTATCATATTAGATACATGGAAGTTGATACTTGGAGACAGCTAATTATCATATTAGATACATGGAAGTTGATACTTGGAGACGGCTAATTATCATATTAGATACATGGAAGTTGGTACTTGGAGACTGGGTATATGTCATATTAGAGACATGGAAGTTGGTACTTGGAGACTGGGTATATGTCATATTAAATACATGGAAGTTGGTACTTGGAGACTGGGTATATGTCATATTAGAGTCATAGAGGTGGATACTGGCTAATTCTCATATTAGAGACATGGAGGTTGATACTTGGAGACTGGGTATATGTCATATTAGAGTCATAGAGGTGGAGACTGGCTAATTCTCATATTAGAGACATGGAGGTTGGTACTTGGAGACTGGGTATATGTCATATTAGAGTCATAGAGGTGGAGACTGGCTAATTCTCATATTAGAGACATGGAGGTTGATACTTGGAGATTGGGTAATGCTCATATTAGAGACATGTAGGTTAATACATGGGGACTGTTTGTTTGTTATATTTGAGACATGGAGGTTGATACTTGGAGACTGGGTATTTGTCATCAGAGTCATGGATGTTGACACTTGGAGATTTGGTACTTGTTATATTAGAAACATGGAGGTGGATACTTGGAGACTGGCTAATTATCATATTAGATACATGGAAGTTGATACTTGGAGACAGCTAATTATCATATTAGATACATGGAAGTTGATACTTGGAGACGGCTAATTATCATATTAGATACATGGAAGTTGGTACTTGGAGACTGTGTATATGTCATATTAGAGACATGGAAGTTGGTACTTGGAGACTGGGTATATGTCATATTAGATACATGGAAGTTGGTACTTGGAGACTGGGTATATGTCATATTAGAGTCATAGAGGTGGAGACTGGCTAATTCTCATATTAGAGACATGGAGGTTGATACTTGGAGACTGGGTATATGTCATATTAGAGTCATAGAGGTGGAGACTGGCTAATTCTCATATTAGAGACATGGAGGTTGGTACTTGGAGACTGGGTATATGTCATATTAGAGTCATAGAGGTGGAGACTGGCTAATTCTCATATTAGAGACATGGAGGCTGATACTTGGAGACTGGGTAATGCTCATATTAGAGACATGTAGGTTAATACATGGGGACTGTTTGTTTGTTATATTTGAGACATGGAGGTTGATACTTGGAGACTGGGTATTTGTCATCAGAGTCATGGATGTTGACACTTGGAGATTTGGTACTTGTTATATTAGAAACATGGAGGTGGATACTTGGAGACTGGCTAATTATCATATTAGATACATGGAAGTTGATACTTGGAGACAGCTAATTATCATATTAGATACATGGAAGTTGATACTTGGAGACGGCTAATTATCATATTAGATACATGGAAGTTGGTACTTGGAGACTGGGTATATGTCATATTAGAGACATGGAAGTTGGTACTTGGTGACTGGGTATATGTCATATTAGATACATGGAAGTTGGTACTTGGAGACTGGGTATATGTCATATTAGAGTCATAGAGGTGGAGACTGGCTAATTCTCATATTAGAGACATGGAGGTTGATACTTGGAGACTGGGTATATGTCATATTAGAGTCATAGAGGTGGAGACTGGCTAATTCACATATTAGAGACATGGAGGTTGGTACTTGGAGACTGGGTATATGTCATATTAGAGTCATAGAGGTGGAGACTGGCTAATTCTCATATTAGAGACATGGAGGCTGATACTTGGAGACTGGGTAATGCTCATATTAGAGACATGTAGGTTATTACATGGGGACTGTTTGTTTGTTATATTTGAGACATGGAGGTTGATACTTGGAGACTGGGTATTTGTCATCAGAGTCATGGATGTTGACACTTGGAGATTTGGTACTTGTTATATTAGAAACATGGAGGTGGATACTTGGAGACTGGCTAATTATTATATTAGATACATGGAAGTTGATACTTGGAGACAGCTAATTATCATATTAGATACATGGAAGTTGATACTTGGAGACGGCTAATTATCATATTAGATACATGGAAGTTGGTACTTGGAGACTGGGTATATGTCATATTAGAGACATGGAAGTTGGTACTTGGAGACTGGGTATATGTCATATTAGAAACATGGAAGTTGGTACTTGGAGACTGGGTATATGTCATATTAGATACAATGAAGTTGGTACTTGGAGACTGGGTATATGTCATATTAGAGTCATAGAGGTGGAGACTGGCTAATTCTCATATTAGAGACATGGAGGTTGATACTTGGAGACTGGGTATATGTCATATTAGAGTCATAGAGGTGGAGACTGGCTAATTCTCATATTAGAGACATGGAGGTTGGTACTTGGAGACTGGGTATATGTCATATTAGAGTCATAGAGGTGGAGACTGGCTAATTCTCATATTAGAGACATGGAGGCTGATACTTGGAGACTGGGTAATGCTCATATTAGAGACATGTAGGTTAATACATGGGGACTGTTTGTTTGTTATATTTGAGACATGGAGGTTGATACTTGGAGACTGGGTATTTGTCATCAGAGTCATGGATGTTGACACTTGGAGATTTGGTACTTGTTATATTAGAAACATGGAGGTGGATACTTGGAGACTGGCTAATTATCATATTAGATACATGGAAGTTGATACTTGGAGACAGCTAATTATCATATTAGATACATGGAAGTTGATACTTGGAGACGGCTAATTATCATATTAGATACATGGAAGTTGGTACTTGGCGACTGGGTATATGTCATATTAGAGACATGGAAGTTGGTACTTGGAGACTGGGTATATGTCATATTAGATACAATGAAGTTGGTACTTGGAGAATGGGTATATGTCATATTAGAGTCATAGAGGTGGAGACTGGCTAATTCTCATATTAGAGACATGGACGTTGATACTTGGAGACTGGGTATATGTCATATTAGAGTCATAGAGGTGGAGACTGGCTAATTCTCATATTAGAGACATGGAGGTTGGTACTTGGAGACTGGGTATATGTCATATTAGAGTCATAGAGGTGGAGACTGGCTAATTCTCATATTAGAGACATGGAGGCTGATACTTGGAGACTGGGTAATGCTCATATTAGAGACATGTAGGTTAATACATGGGGACTGTTTGTTTGTTATATTTGAGACATGGAGGTTGATACTTGGAGACTGGGTATTTGTCATCAGAGTCATGGATGTTGACACTTGGAGATTTGGTACTTGTTATATTAGAAACATGGAGGTGGATACTTGGAGACTGGCTAATTATCATATTAGATACATGGAAGTTGATACTTGGAGACAGCTAATTATCATATTAGATACATGGAAGTTGATACTTGGAGACAGCTAATTATCATATTAGATACATGGAAGTTGGTACTTGGAGACTGGGTATATGTCATATTAGAGACATGGAAGTTGGTACTTGGAGACTGGGTATATGTCATATTAGATACAATGAAGTTGGTACTTGGAGACTGGGTATATGTCATATTAGAGTCATAGAGGTGGAGACTGGCTAATTCTCATATTAGAGACATGGAGGTTGATACTTGGAGACTGGGTATATGTCATATTAGAGTCATAGAGGTGGAGACTGGCTAATTCACATATTAGAGACATGGAGGTTGGTACTTGGAGACTGGGTATATGTCATATTAGAGTCATAGAGGTGGAGACTGGCTAATTCTCATATTAGAGAAATGGAGGCTGATACTTGGAGACTGGGTAATGCTCATATTAGAGACATG
The DNA here is from genome assembly GCA_029339505.1 of Unio delphinus. Classification (NCBI taxonomy): domain Eukaryota; kingdom Metazoa; phylum Mollusca; class Bivalvia; order Unionida; family Unionidae; genus Unio; species Unio delphinus. Next base: position 1,613,101 of record JAQISU010000238.1, on the reverse strand, counting down.
TAGGTTAATACATGGGGACTGTTTGTTTGTTATATTTGAGACACGGAGGTTGATACTTGGAGACTGGGTATTTGTCATCAGAGTCATGGATGTTGACACTTGGAGATTTGGTACTTGTTATATTAGAAACATGGAGGTGGATACTTGGAGACTGGCTAATTATCATATTAGATACATGGAAGTTGATACTTGGAGACAGCTAATTATCATATTAGATACATGGAAGTTGATACTTGGAGACGGCTAATTATCATATTAGATACATGGAAGTTGGTACTTGGAGACTGGGTATATGTCATATTAGAGACATGGAAGTTGGTACTTGGAGACTGGGTATATGTCATATTAGATACATGGAAGTTGGTACTTGGAGACTGGGTATATGTCATATTAGAGTCATAGAGGTGGAGACTGGCTAATTCTCATATTAGAGACATGGAGGTTGATACTTGGAGACTGGGTATATGTCATATAGGAGTCATAGAGGTGGAGACTGGCTAATTCACATATTAGAGACATGGAGGTTGGTACTTGGAGACTGGGTATATGTCATATTAGAGTCATAGAGGTGGAGACTGGCTAATTCTCATATTAGAGACATGGAGGCTGATACTTGGAGACTGTGTAATGCTCATATTAGAGACACGTAGGTTAATACATGGGGACTGTTTGTTTGTTATATTTGAGACATGGAGGTTGATACTTGGAGACTGGGTATTTGTCATCAGAGTCATGGATGTTGACACTTGGAGATTTGGTACTTGTTATATTAGAAACATGGAGGTGGATACTTGGAGACTGGCTAATTATCATATTAGATACATGGAAGTTGATACTTGGAGACAGCTAATTATCATATTAGATACATGGAAGTTGATACTTGGAGACGGCTAATTATCATATTAGATACATGGAAGTTGGTACTTGGAGACTGGGTATATGTCATATTAGAGACATGGAAGTTGGTACTTGGAGACTGGGTATATGTCATATTAGATACAATGAAGTTGGTACTTGGAGACTGGGTATATGTCATATTAGAGTCATAGAGGTGGAGACTGGCTAATTCTCATATTAGAGACATGGAGGTTGATACTTGGAGACTGGGTATATGTCATATTAGAGTCATAGAGGTGGAGACTGGCTAATTCTCATATTAGTGACATGGAGGTTGGTACTTGGAGACTGGGTATATGTCATATTAGAGTCATAGAGGTGGAGACTGGCTAATTCTCATATTAGAGACATGGAGGCTGATACTTGGAGACTGGGTAATGCTCATATTAGAGACATGTAGGTTAATACATGGGGTCTGTTTGTTTGTTATATTTGAGACATGGAGGTTGATACTTGGAGACTGGGTATTTGTCATCAGAGTCATGGATGTTGACACTTGGAGATTTGGTACTTGTTATATTAGAAACATGGAGGTGGATACTTGGAGACTGGCTAATTATCATATTAGATACATGGAAGTTGATACTTGGAGACAGCTAATTATCATATTAGATACATGGAAGTTGATACTTGGAGATGGCTAATTATCATATTAGATACATGGAAGTTGGTACTTGGAGACTGGGTATATGTCATATTAGAGACATGGAAGTTGGTACTTGGAGACTGGGTATATGTCATATTAGATACAATGAAGTTGGTACTTGGAGACTGGGTATATGTCATATTAGAGTCATAGAGGTGGAGACTGGCTAATTCTCATATTAGAGACATGGAGGTTGATACTTGGAGACTGGGTATATGTCATATTAGAGTCATAGAGGTGGAGACTGGCTAATTCACATATTAGAGACATGGAGGTTGGTATTTGGAGACTGGGTATATGTCATATTAGAGTCATAGAGGTGGAGACTGGCTAATTCTCATATTAGAGACATGGAGGCTGATACTTGGAGACTGGGTAATGCTCATATTAAAGACATGTAGGTTAATACATGGGGACTGTTTGTTTGTTATATTTGAGACACGGAGGTTGATGCTTGGAGACTGGGTATTTGTCATCAGAGTCATGGATGTTGACACTTGGAGATTTGGTACTTGTTATATTAGAAACATGGAGGTGGATACTTGGAGACTGGCTAATTATCATATTAGATACATGGAAGTTGATACTTGGAGACAGCTAATTATCATATTAGATACATGGAAGTTGATACTTGGAGACGGCTAATTATCATATTAGATACATGGAAGTTGGTACTTGGCGACTGGGTATATGTTATATTAGAGACATGGAAGTTGGTACTTGGAGACTGGGTATATGTCATATTAGATACAATGAAGTTGGTACTTGGAGACTGGGTATATGTCATATTAGAGTCATAGAGGTGGAGACTGGCTAATTCTCATATTAGAGACATGGAGGTTGATACTTGGAGACTGGGTATATGTCATATTAGAGTCATAGAGGTGGAGACTGGCTAATTCTCATATTAGAGACATGGAGGTTGGTACTTGGAGACTGGGTATATGTCATATTAGAGTCAGAGAGGTGGAGACTGGCTAATTCTCATATTAGAGACATGGAGGCTGATACTTGGAGACTGGGTAATGCTCATATTAGAGACATGTAGGTTAATACATGGGGACTGTTTGTTTGTTATATTTGAGACATGGAGGTTGATACTTGGAGACTGGGTATTTGTCATCAGAGTCATGGATGTTGACACTTGGAGATTTGGTACTTGTTATATTAGAAACATGGATGTGGATACTTGGAGACTGGCTAATTATCATATTAGATACATTGAAGTTGATACTTGGAGACAGCTAATTATCATATTAGATACATGGAAGTTGATACTTGGAGACGGCTAATTATCATATTAGATACATGGAAGTTGGTACTTGGAGACTGGGTATATGTCATATTAGAGACATGGAAGTTGGTACTTGGAGACTGGGTATATGTCATATTAGATACATGGAAGTTGGTACTTGGAGACTGGGTATATGTCATATTAGAGTCATAGAGGTGGAGACTGGCTAATTCTCATATTAGATACATGGAGGTTGATACTTGGAGACTGGGTATATGTCATGTTAGAGTCATAGAGGTGGAGACTGGCTAATTCACATATTAGAGACATGGAGGTTGGTACTTGGAGACTGGGTATATGTAATATTAGAGTCATAGAGGTGGAGACTGGCTAATTCTCATATTAGAGACATGGAGGCTGATACTTGGAGACTGGGTAATGCTCATATTAGAGACATGTAGGTTAATACATGGGGACTGTTTGTTTGTTATATTTGAGACATGGAGGTTTATACTTGGAGACTGGGTATTTGTCATCAGAGTCATGGATGTTGACACTTGGAGATTTGGTACTTGTTATATTAGAAACATGGAGGTGGATACTTGGAGACTGGCTAATTATCATATTAGATACATGGAAGTTGATACTTGGAGACAGCTAATTATCATATTAGATACATGGAAGTTGATACTTGGAGACGGCTAATTATCATATTAGATACATGGAAGTTGGTACTTGGAGACTGGGTATATGTCATATTAGAGACATGGAAGTTGGTACTTGGAGACTGGGTATATGTCATATTAGATACAATGAAGTTGGTACTTGGAGACTGGGTATATGTCATATTAGAGTCATAGAGGTGGAGACTGGCTAATTCTCATATTAGAGACATGGAGGATGATACTTGGAGACTGGGTATATGTCATATTAGAGTCATAGAGGTGGAGACTGGCTAATTCTCATATTAGAGACATGGAGGTTGGTACTTGGAGACAGGTATATGTCATATTAGAGTCATAGAGGTGGAGACTGGCTAATTTTCATATTAGAGATATGGAGGCTGATACTTGGAGACTGGGTAATGCTCATATTAGAGACATGTAGGTTAATACATGGGGACTGTTTGTTTGTTATATTTGAGACATGGAGGTTGATACTTGGAGACTGGGTATTTGTCATCAGAGTCATGGATGTTGACACTTGGAGATTTGGTACTTGTTATATTAGAAACATGGAGGTGGATACTTGGAGACTGGCTAATTATCATATTAGATACATGGAAGTTGATACTTGGAGACAGCTAATTATCATATTAGATACATGGAAGTTGATACTTGGAGACAGCTAATTATCATATTAGATACATGGAAGTTGGTACTTGGAGACTGGGTATATGTCATATTAGAGACATGGAAGTTGGTACTTGGAGACTGGGTATATGTCATATTAGATACAATGAAGTTGGTACTTGGAGACTGGGTATATGTCATATTAGAGTCATAGAGGTGGAGACTGGCTAATTCTCATATTAGAGACATGGAGGTTGATACTTGGAGACTGGGTATATGTCATATTAGAGTCATAGAGGTGGAGACTGGCTAATTCACATATTAGAGACATGGAGGTTGGTACTTGGAGACTGGGTATATGTCATATTAGAGTCATAGAGGTGGAGACTGGCTAATTCTCATATTAGAGACATGGAGGCTGATACTTGGAGACTGGGTACTGCTCATATTAGAGACATGTAGGTTAATACATGGGGTCTGTTTGTTTGTTATATTTGAGACATGGAGGTTGATACTTGGAGACTGGGTATTTGTCATCAGAGTCATGGATGTTGACACTTGGAGATTTGGTACTTGTTATATTAGAAACATGGAGGTGGATACTTGGAGACTGGCTAATTATCATATTAGATACATGGAAGTTGATACTTGGAGACAGCTAATTATCATATTAGATACATGGAAGTTGATACTTGGAGACGGCTAATTCTCATATTAGAGAAATGGAGGCTGATACTTGGAGACTGGGTAATGCTCATATTAGAGACACGTAGGTTAATACATGGGGACTGTTTGTTTGTTATATTTGAGACATGGAGGTTGATACTTGGAGACTGGGTATTTGTCATCAGAGTCATGGATGTTGACACTTGGAGATTTGGTACTTGTTATATTAGAAACATGGAGGTGGATACTTGGAGACTGGCTAATTATCATATTAGATACATGGAAGTTGATACTTGGAGACAGCTAATTATCATATTAGATACATGGAAGTTGATACTTGGAGACGGCTAATTATCATATTAGATACATGGAAGTTGGTACTTGGAGACTGGGTATATGTCATATTAGAGACATGGAAGTTGGTACTTGGAGACTGGGTATATGTCATATTAGATACAATGAAGTTGGTACTTGGAGACTGGGTATATGTCATATTAGAGTCATAGAGGTGGAGACTGGCTAATTCTCATATTAGAGACATGGAGGTTGATAGTTGGAGACTGGGTATATGTCATATTAGAGTCATAGAGGTGGAGACTGGCTAATTCTCATATTAGTGACATGGAGGTTGGTACTTGGAGACTGGGTATATGTCATATTAGAGTCATAGAGGTGGAGACTGGCTAATTCTCATATTAGAGACATGGAGGCTGATACTTGGAGACTGGGTACTGCTCATATTAGAGACATGTAGGTTAATACATGGGGTCTGTTTGTTTGTTATATTTGAGACATGGAGGTTGATACTTGGAGACTGGGTATTTGTCATCAGAGTCATGGATGTTGACACTTGGAGATTTGGTACTTGTTATATTAGAAACATGGAGGTGGATACTTGGAGACTGGCTAATTATCATATTAGATACATGGAAGTTGATACTTGGAGACAGCTAATTATCATATTAGATACATGGAAGTTGATACTTGGAGATGGCTAATTATCATATTAGATACATGGAAGTTGGTACTTGGAGACTGGGTATATGTCATATTAGAGACATGGAAGTTGGTACTTGGAGACTGGGTATATGTCATATTAGATACAATGAAGTTGGTACTTGGAGACTGGGTATATGTCATATTAGAGTCATAGAGGTGGAGACTGGCTAATTCTCATATTAGAGACATGGAGGTTGATACTTGGAGACTGGGTATATGTCATATTAGAGTCATAGAGGTGGAGACTGGCTAATTCACATATTAGAGACATGGAGGTTGGTACTTGGAGACTGGGTATATGTCATATTAGAGTCATAGAGGTGGAGACTGGCTAATTCTCATATTAGAGACATGGAGGCTGATACTTGGAGACTGGGTAATGCTCATATTAAAGACATGTAGGTTAATACATGGGGACTGTTTGTTTGTTATATTTGAGACACGGAGGTTGATACTTGGAGACTGGGTATTTGTCATCAGAGTCATGGATGTTGACACTTGGAGATTTGGTACTTGTTATATTAGAAACATGGAGGTGTATACTTGGAGACTGGCTAATTATCATATTAGATACATTGAAGTTGATACTTGGAGACAGCTAATTATCATATTAGATACATGGAAGTTGATACTTGGAGACGGCTAATTATCATATTAGAGACATGGAAGTTGGTACTTGGAGACTGGGTATATGTCATATTAGAGACATGGAAGTTGGTACTTGGAGACTGGGTATATGTCATATTAGATACATGGAAGTTGGTACTTGGAGACTGGGTATATGTCATATTAGAGTCATAGAGGTGGAGACTGGCTAATTCTCATATTAGAGACATGGAGGTTGATACTTGGAGACTGGGTATATGTCATATTAGAGTCATAGAGGTGGAGACTGGCTAATTCACATATTAGAGACATGGAGGTTGGTACTTGGAGACTGGGTATATGTCATATTAGAGTCATAGAGGTGGAGACTGGCTAATTCTCATATTAGAGACATGGAGGCTGATACTTGGAGACTGGGTAATGCTCATATTAGAGACATGTAGGTTAATACATGGGGACTGTTTGTTTGTTATATTTGAGACATGGAGGTTGATACTTGGAGACTGGGTATTTGTCATCAGAGTCATGGATGTTGACACTTGGAGATTTGGTACTTGTTATATTAGAAACATGGAGGTGGATACTTGGAGACTGGCTAATTATCATATTAGATACATGGAAGTTGATACTTGGAGACAGCTAATTATCATATTAGATACATGGAAGTTGATACTTGGAGACAGCTAATTATCATATTAGATACATGGAAGTTGGTACTTGGAGACTGGGTATATGTCATATTAGAGACATGGAAGTTGGTACTTGGAGACTGGGTATATGTCATATTAGATACAATGAAGTTGGTACTTGGAGACTGGGTATATGTCATATTAGAGTCATAGAGGTGGAGACTGGCTAATTCTCATATTAGAGACATGGAGGTTGATACTTGGAGACTGGGTATATGTCATATTAGAGTCATAGAGGTGGAGACTGGCTAATTCTCATATTAGAGACATGGGGGTTGGTACTTGGAGACAGGTATATGTCATATTAGAGTCATAGAGGTGGAGACTGGCTAATTTTCATATTAGAGACATGGAGGCTGATACTTGGAGACTGGGTAATGCTCATATTAGAGATATGTAGGTTAATACATGGGGACTGTTTGTTTGTTATATTTGAGACATGGAGGTTGATACTTGGAGACTGGGTATTTGTCATCAGAGTCATGGATGTTGACACTTGGAGATTTGGTACTTGTTACATTAGAAACATGGAGGTGGATACTTGGAAACCGGCTAATTATCATGATATTAAAATACATGGAGGTTTACACTTGGAGACTGGGAAATTGTTATAATAGAGACATGGAGGCTGATACATGGAGACTGGGTATTTGTCATATTAGAGACTTGGTGCCAATTTTAGCTGAGATTGGGCTAAAACTGTGAAATGCAAATTTGAGCTTTTATTTTGTATTAGTCATTGATAACTATCATGAATGTTGGTGCAGAATTTGCTACTAGCTTTTTGATGACACCAAGTCTTGTGAGAAAATGTAACATAGGCCAGATGAATTTATTTATATGTGTAATCTGATGGTAATTATGCTGTAAGATCTAGATGATGAATGAATTAAAGGGAGCATTTGAGGAGTCCCCCATGGCCAGATGCCATTAATATACACACCATTTAAAAGGATAGTGGTTGATATTGTTAGGCCAATACAACCTGTGACCATTAGGAACAGGTGTATTCTTACCTTTGTGGATTATAATCATGTAATATTTGTTTGTTATGGACAGTAAACGTCATTTCCTAAATGCTTATGCCTAAAAATAAAGAAAATGGCAATTATTCCACATAAACTATGCTTTTGTGACCAGTACTATGATATTTTGAAATTTACCTATTACGCAGAACATTCTAGATAGTAGTATAAATAGAGGGGTCTTAAGCCCACTAGTTCAGTTCCAATCCAGCTTCCTAAGTTGATACATATCTGCATTTTTCTGAGATGGAATTAAGAGGCTGCAATCATCTGGCAGACGCATTTTGCTATGTCTGCGGCCAATTTATCAAGACAAGAGCGACAACGTACTACCAGGAAGCATTGCTAAGATATGTAGGACCTACACGGCATATTTCGGCATGCCTTTCCGGGATCAAGACAAAGCCTGTGCACCTCATTTCACCCGCGAGAACTACACAAAACTCTGGAATGTAAGATGGACAATTGTTGCTTGGAATTTTATGCTATAACATTATTTTTTACAAGTTTTAAAATTTGTAAGGTTTTAATTTTTAAATGATTTACAATTTTAAATGTTGAAATAACATTTCATATGTGCAAAAATGATGCGAAATTCTCTTACACATTAGTCATGGGTGAAATAAATGGATGTTTGTAGGATGGTACATAGAGGAAAAGAGAGCCATTAAGTTCGCTATCCCAATAATTTGGCAGGAACCCATTGATCACTCAAGCAACTGCTACTTCTGCATGGTGGACCCTTAGAAACATAGGACTGGTGTTACTTATATTTAATGTAAGTCATTTATATTTATTTTATTGTCTGTTAGTTCGATTCAAATGTGTCATTTTAAGTTTTAAGATTCGTTCATTGAAAGGGGGGGGGGGTGACCTGTACTTTTACAGAGTAAACACCAGGTGTTGACCTCATTTCTGACCTGGTTTCAGAGTTGTAAACAAGCTTTTAAGGACAAAATGGAGCTTTTGTATAAACATCTTTCTATTTTAGTTGGGTCATAAGGTGTGTACTTGATTATTTGAACGTAAATTTGTTCTGATAGTTTCTAGAAGATCACGTGACCCTTTCTTGTTTACGTAAAAACAAGCTGTATAAATTATGTTTTGAAGCGAGCTATTCAGTAGAGGTTTGGGTTTTTAGAATACTAAGTTGTGTGTTTTCTTTTTTAATTGCCGTGTACTGGAAATTGTGTCAATTGGTTTGGATCAAGAGGAATTATTTTGTTAGTTATCTGCAAAAGAATATGTGCTCATAGATTTTCATTAACAAGAAATGACTTCATCAAGAGACATCGTCTTCCATATTGGATACTTCGCTGGAATTCGAACTTAGAATTATTTGGACATCTTTATTACCAGGAATTTTGCATTTTCTCTAGTGGATAATATTTTGAATTATTTTGGATTCATTTTGGAATTGATTCTTAAAACCGTAAGTTTATTTTTCTTTTCTGAAAAATATTTGTACTCAATAAATTGTTTATTGAGTTTTACAAGCTTGTTATTTTCACTCTTTCTATGTTACTGTTTATTCGAGCCTAAGCACATAACACTGGCATGAATGCAACTGCTATCATGTATCCGGACATTCCTTCATCCATCGCCCCTGTTCCACAATGCTCAGAGCTCTGCGTACTCACTACATCGATCGATCGATCGATCGATCGAGAGAGACTCCATCTTTAAAAGATAGCACCAGGTCAGAGAGCGAGGATGACGTTGTAGATACAAATGACAATCGCAGATGTGGAACTGGACCCTTACAACCACAACCAAAAAGACCTCAACGACTTGATCAGAGATCTTGGTCTCACCGAGTCCAATGCGTAGCTTTTGTTGCTTAGGAACAAGCATTAGAACTTGTTACAAAATCGCAGATCAGAGGATGCGTCAGTTTTTTCCAGCTTCTCCATCCATCAAGATGGAATCTATGTCTTCCAGCCTTTTCGAGGAAATCGGAACCGCCTGTAACGAAAATGAGTGGCCCCTCTTCATTGACGGCTCATCCAGGAGCCTTAAAGCCGTGCTGCTCCATAATGGGAACAAGTACCTGTCTCTTATCCTGGCTCACTCTGTGCACCTCAGAGAGGATTACAACAAAATCAGGACCTTGCTGGATGCATTGAAATATGATGAGTACAGCTGGGAGGTCATCGTAGACATTTCAATTCTGACATTCCTGATGGGTCTCCAAGGTGGTTTTACCACTTTTTTTATGCTATATTTGCCTTTGGGATAGCAGGGACACAAAGTCTGACTACCACATGTTGGACTGTCACAGCGGACAGATTTCTCTGTGGGGAGGTACAACGGCACGTGGGAGACAATGTTGGACCCCCAAAGGGCTTATGCCACCACTGTATATCAAATTGGGCCTTATAAAAAAAATTGTTAGAGCTCTAGATACGGAAGCGTACTCGGAAGAGAGAAGTAAGCGCTTCCACCAGAATGAGCTGGACTTTGAATACCGCTACCAATGCTAGTATAACGAGAGCATGATGGGAGACAATATTTGGGGGCTGATTCAAGAAAGTAATTTCCAGTATAATCGTAAATCTAGACAACCTCACTTCTAAATATTTTGTGGTCATTTTTGTATTGCTTTAGTATACATATAATTACATTTTGATTCATATATTGTTTTCTATTCTGACTTTATGTGAACAAGAAAACACAAATTTCACATTGAAAATAGGTCAGGTACTATTGATCTCTGAAATGAAGAGAAATGCAGACCCAACCCATGTCCTTAGATTTCAAAGTAAATGTTAGTAAAGCGCCTATCATGACCAAGGCGATATAATGGTAGAAAATGAAACGTTGGAAAAACATGTACTTTTATACAAAGAACTTAAATCATCGCAGCCTGTTGTGAAACATATGTATTGTATTAAATTATGCAGACATATATTGTTTATTTTGGCACATCATGTGAAATAAATGTCTCGGTCTCCGTTTTAGTCCACTTGCAGTTTAGATCCGATCCGAAAAAGACACGTTCTCAAAACTTTGGCGCCTTAAAGGCATACAACCTGTTTTTCGACTTTTTTATTCTTGCAAATGCATGATATTATGAAAAGTATAGTAGATATAATGAGTAATTACAGGTAATTCAGTTTCAAAAAATGTACATCTGTAAGTTTAATCAATGAAATTATAACGATTTTCTGTACGGATTGCTAATTAATTATGCAGAAACGGAATTTACCGATATTCTCCGAAGTCGCAGTGTCAAGTGACGCGCGTCAGCAAATAATGGAAGTCGAGGTAAGCCTGTGATTCTCTTTTGATGTAATTATTGCCTTATCCTTCGTCTTTCCTTCTCCTTAGTTCTTTATAGTCACCCACAATATATGTATTGCTTATAGATTTCTCATTATATATGATAAATTACAAGAAGTAGGCAAAAAGTCAATATGATGGAAAATCCTGACAATAAGGGGTTCCTAAGGGGCCATTCTTGAAAGTGTTTACTTCTCGTGTTTGTGTGATTCTGTTACGTTGTAAGATAAACCAACTAAAAATATGATAATTTGTATCATTGTAATCAGAACCGCTATTAAAAGGTCTCGCTAAAGTCGCTTCTTTGGCTCAGAATAAAGTTGATCTTTTTGGGCAGTTGCATTACCACATTACGTTCACGTATCCGATAGTCGATGTGATTTGCGCATTTGTTTGTATATTTACACGTTTGCTTCATTGCATAACACAAAAATTAATATTTTCCCACATAATATTTAATGGATTTATTTTATTTGGAATTTTTTTTACTGACAATTTTTAAAAAATTTCTGCAGGACTTCGACCTGGTTGTTCTAGATGAAGTCGTGCTCCTTGTTGCACAGAGGTATATTCAAGATGTCCTGGCAGCAGAAGAAGATAATGATTACAGCCAGGGGAAAAGGCATACTGCTAATAGGCAGTTTATTTTATGGACTTAACGGATACCTAAGTACTGGCAACAGACATGTCATTCCAAGCTGTTGTGTATGGGGTATAATGGATAAATAATTTTGGCCAGTACCATGGCTTTACAAAAGGAAGACTTGGATGATCTATCCAAATATATGATGTGTGAATAATATAATTTATGTTGATTTTCTGTTGTATAAAACATTTCTTTTGTAGTATGCAATTTTTATTTTGCATGAACAAGTTTTGTTAAACATTTTTTTAGCTACCTACCCACTAAAGAATGATTATATGTATGGCTATGTTTTGAAAGCAACTGTGAGGAGACTATTTATTAAAAACATAGGATGAATTGAAGTTGACTTGCATTGTCTTGGGATGCAAAGAATAGAAAAAACAAAAGTACACTGGTGAACATGATTTTAATCGTGCATATACAGTAACACATTAAATTAAATGATAAATAATGCATATTCATATTGAGTTGAGAAAGCAAAACTTGTTGCAGTGTTTCATGAATACAGATTGGTTTGCAAATATCAACAGAACTACAAACACTAGGATACTATTCTATCCAGACACTGCTCATTAATTACAATATCATGTAATACAAAATGGCTCTGGAAACAGAATAAGGTTTTTAAGACTAAAATACTAGTTCATCTAAAGCAACCTTGAATGCTTATATCACATATGTGGATCATCAGCCATCTTATTACAACTAAATCAAATATACTTGACACCATTTAAAAGCATCAAATTTTCAGTTTTTTAAAATGTGTTCATTTACCATAGAAATAATTATACCCTTTATATGAATACCCAGATGAATGTACACAACTGCATACACTGTAAAACTAACTATTATATATTATGAAATGTACAAAACTTATATAAGTACAAATGTGCACGTACAGGTATAACTTTAATTCAAGAGTACATGTACAGTCAGGCATAAAAAAACTGAAGGATATCATCTAAGAATAATTATGGCATATATAGAGGTTTTCCATGTTATTTAGGTTGGGTGGGGTGCTCCCAATATTATTTAAATTATTACAAAAGACTCCCTTGGCATGTTTTTGTGAGGAATTGAAGTAGTGATAGACAGATGCAATGCTCAGAGCCCCCAGTCAGTGGTGCCAACAGTTAAATTAATGAATACACAAAATGTGAAAGTCAAATCAACAACAATTTAATCTCATTAAATAACAGTCATCTCTCTAATGAAATTCAAATTAAAACCCTATCACTCGTCTTTAACTCGACCAAGTTATGACCTATTTTATCATCTGACTTAGTATAATAGATTTTCCTCTTGTCCTGTGTTCCTACTCGTCTGTATGATCTTTCTCTGGACTGGTAGTCCAATTCCATTCAGTCCATCACACTTCTGCCTCCATTCTTCCTTTTTCTTTGTCTCCCAGAGACTTTTATATGAGAAACTAGTGTACCATTACTATAAATGATTACAGACATCCTATTCCAAAATACTAGACAGTTCTAAAGAAATTACATTGATGTTTTAGTATCCTGTGCTTGGTTTCTATGCTTTTGACTCAAGTGATTACCAATTACTCAATGCCAAACTTTAGTACATCACCTAAACAAACTACTGCAGAGAAACAAATATTGAAATTAAGCCCACCCCCATGTATGTTTCCTATTGCATTTCTTTTAAAATTAGGGTAGCTAGGTACTCATTCACACACACACACACACACACACACACACACACACATATATATATATATATATATATATATATATATATATATATATATATATATATATATATATATATATATATACTGAATAGTATATATAATGTACTAAGTACAATGCAAAACTGGCTCAGATATACATATCAAATTCAGGAATGCAGGGGTCATGTTACCAGGCGAGGAGACTTTGACCTCTTGATTTTTTAGACGTAAAATGACTGGTTGTACTTTATACCTTCCTCGATGTACCCATTAAGTTCTGGCAGTGTTGTAATCCAAGGCTACATGTATTTATGCAATGTTGATACCAATTAGCCTATGCAGACAAACAAACTCTTACACATTCACAGGGGTGTTTTAATTGCTAACTGACCTTTAACCCTGTATGCAGCAATATATCACTGCTGAGTTCATGAAATTGGGCCTACTGTATGTACAGTGATGAAAATATACCAATTTCAGTCATATTGCTACGATGTTTGCAGTGTGGCAGTTTATAGTGATATTTAGCACTGAGGCATCATGCCACAGACATGTAGCATGACATCCCACCCAGTTACATTATCCTGACAGTAGGACGACCAGTCTATACACTAACCTCTTAATGCTGAGCACCAAATGAGGCAGCAGTTAATACCATTTTTATGTCTTTGGTATGACCTTGCCAGGGATCAAGGCCTCCACAACCTATTGCATCTGAGGTGGATGCTCCTACCACTAGGCCACTGGAACGGTCAACACCAGTATGTAAATAGTAATTTGTTGTTAACAAATATAATCAGTATCATTTTTAATTGATTTCTTTTTTTATAACAAAAAACCCCCAGAAGTTAACAGCATTTTTTTCTTTATAAAATTAGTTTGAAACTGTATGTGAACCGGTAATAGCAGACATCGCTGCACCTGTGATAAACCACTTCATTACATTGTATTCTTAAAAAATTGGGCAAATAAATTCAGGAAAATATATAATTTAATTAAAACAAAGTCTAATTATTTTGTGTTAGAAAATTTAGCCTAAATATTTAATAATGAAATAAGAAATATGGGACAATACTATGCTGTGGAATTCGAAACAATGTTGTTAAGCTCAATGCTGTTTTCTGATTTAATTCATTTTCATGAAAATACATACATACATACATACATACATACATACATACATACATACATACATACATACATACATACATGGATTGAAGTCATTTGCTCCAATGTACATTTTTTCTTTTTCAAAGTATCCTAGAAATCTTTCTGACTGCAATTTTACACAAAACATGTAGAAATTAAAATTATTAAAAGGTACTTTATTATGCAATAATACCGACTTGCAATTACACGATTTTAATCTTGTTACTCCTATAAGATTAAATGAATTACAATGAATAGTTTCTGCTGTTCTTTTTTTTAATACATCATATGGCCAAAATACACTGCATTTACTTCAATCTAAACATACATATAAGACAAGTATAAATGCAATGGGTATAAAAAGTTTGAAAATGTCCTACATCTTGTGGTTCAAATGCATGTTTTTTTAAAAGCATTAAGAACATAATCAACAGTGGTCTGAAGATAAACTGAATCTTGGAAATCAAACAGATGCTGGACTTTGGCTCATAGTAGACACTTCAAGAAAGTCAAAGTCTATATGGGTCCATGGTAGGGATCATTTGTTATCATACAATCACTAGTATAGTCTCTCCATAACAATTTGATATCAATAGGTGTTACCTGACTAAAAGGCCTAAATCATTTTAACTTAAAATGAGATTTCTGTTTTGTAACAATCTGTTCTGTAGGTGGTGGTGTATATCTAACCTCATTTTCAATATCAGATTTCTTTGGGTTTGCAGACCATCTCTCACTTTTTTGTTGAATGACCTTTGATATCTGACAAGAAAATGCAAACATTTCACTGACAATGTCATTTTATATTTTTTTTAATTCTCAAAAGTCCAAATAAAAACTGCATTCAATTACATGTAACAAATCATTTTGCTACAGATGAAAATGTAAATATAGCAAACCTGTATCTAACCCATATATCATAAAAATGTTTAGATTATTTACAGAATTTTCTAATTACATTAGACTAATTCTAACCAAAATTGGTTTATGAAATTTATTTTAAAAAATTTCTTCTGTAAAAGATTAAATTGTACCACAAACAGATGGTTTATCAACTTTCAGGTAAAGCATTAATATTTTAACGTAAATGAATTATTATGTTAACAAACAAGAAACTTCCAATCCCCAATTTATCCTACTTCTGAAAATGTTTATCTGTCTGTGTATAGCTCAGACCGATATGAATTAGACTGCAAGCAAAAAAGTAAAAATTCCGGAAACAAAATCTGATTCCAACAATGGGCATGTGCACAAAAATCGGGTAAAGCTTGACCCCTCCCTCCCTGTACACTTGCATACTTTATTTTTTTACACACACCCCATCTGCGTACATGCAATTGCCCTCCCCATTCTGTAGAACAGCCTATATTAAATCCAAACAGAAAAGATCAAGGATTAATAATATTATGTATTTAATATAACAGATAGTCCACCAATGTTGAATGTCTGGCTGCATCAAATAAATAAGCTGTGTAACTTTAAAAAGTTTGTTGATTGTCCACTAAAACTCAAACACCAGCTGAACCCAGTCAAGCAGGTTACATATTAGACAAATTACTATCGAGGTATATGTGTAAATACATAATCAGCAGACCTCCCACCCCCATACACAAGCATATGCATTTGGGTTAACCCCCCCTTACCCTCTCCAAGTGTACTAAACGGACAAACCATAACTATGGCCTTAGTGTGGTTTGTATTTATAATACAATGTATTCATATTCTTACAATAATAACCAGTATATCTTCATTTTTTCAATTACGCATCAATACTATATTTAAGATATATTGTAATTACACATTTTTAACTTGTATGTTCATACACTGCAAAGAAAGCTTTTGTGGGATCAATTTTCTGGTTTATACACAAATACCATCCACAAATACCAATACAATACTATACATGTATATATATGGTTGCTTTTTAGTATACTTAACACGAATATTCTCCTTTTTTGTATGTATCACAATTATTTTTGTTAGTATACTTTCTCAAATGGGTTGATAAAACTTTTAGACTTTTCCATCATAACACTTTCCTTCTCCTTAAGTTTTTCAACTTCAGACAAGACTGAATCCCTTAAAATAAAAATTTTGAAATGTGTAAATACTAATGTTGAACTTGGAAATCTTTAGTTTTGTATCAAAAGAAAGCATTATCATTTATCTTGGTTATTATAATGGGAATGATAATGCCTCAAGAAATAATAATAATAATAATAATAATAATAATAATAATAATAATAATAATAATAATAATAATAATAATAATTTATTTAAAGGGGTGACTCATTTAGTCAAAGACTATTCTCACTTGAGACTAACTAAAATACAAACAGCATGATGAGGAACATATCAATAACAAAAATGACATGTGCCAACAATTTACAACAAAAATATTATTCTAAATAAAACAAATCATATTTTAACAAAATGTACAATCTTTTCCAACTGCAAAATATTAAACTAGTATAGAATGATACATTTCCAGGTGCATCTACCAAAATATTTGTAAACTAGTAAAAATACATAAAATTTAATAAAATGTAGTAATAATTACATAGATGCCATATCTGATTCTGATGTGGTTATATCAGAGACAGCAGGAATATCAGCAGAGAGGGTGAATCAGACGACTTTTACAGGCGTCGATTCGGTAATCTAAGGCTTCTTCGTAAATCGTAAAAAAAAAGGCGTCGATTCGGTAAATTGAGACCTCCTCGATGAATTCGTCAATGACGCCAACGTCGTTGTCACTCACCCTCTCTGCTGCTATGGGTTAACCAAATATTTGATCGAGTTTTTAGGACTTTACAAACAAACTAATCGCTAGCACCTCATCTTGTAGATCAATTAAATTATTTGACTGGTCGGTGAGTCGCAAATTAATTATCGTTAGCGAATTATTATGGCATCGCATGTAGACAGGATTAATTGGGTTTTCAATAATTAGAAATCCCGGAGGGGCTGTTGGTGCAAATGAATAAAGAATATATCCTTGCTGAGCTTGATTTGATTGCTCTAGATTAATTTGATAACTTCCTTCGATTGCATCACATACTAAATTGAGCGCAATCACCGTTGAAATATTTCCATTATGCGGGGCAATATGCCTACCGCCACCATCTGGATCATTATTATATTTGAGGAGGACAAATGGATCTTGTTTTTGTAGCGCCTTGATATCGGTTTTAACAATTTTTGCTAGTTCATCAGCGTTGTATTTGGGAAACTTGAAATTACGCAGATTGTCTTCTGTGATATTGTAATCGGTTAGGAATCGTTGTTTATTGTCGCTGTTGTCATTAATTATTGTTTGAATAATTAGTTCATAGATATATTTCATGTCAGATATAAGTTGATTTATTATTTCAACGTGTTTTTGCGATCTTGTTTTCCGTAGTTGTTCTAGTTGTGTGTCATATAATTGTTTAATTTCATTAAAATAGCCACGGACGTCAGTTAGCGTAAATGAAATAGTAACAGATGAGTCGGCTGTTCTTTTAATGATAAAATCCCACTGCAATGTGTCTTTATTGGTAAATATAAATCTATCGGTGATTCTTCCTTTTCTTATATCAGATAAATTATCTCGATAACTGGGATTAATTTCATGATATGATTGTACGTCTGTGGTTAAGTCGGCGGTGGATTTTTCTGGTGGTTTTTCAGGCCATCCTAACACTGTTCTTAACGAGCTGTTATAGATATCTACAATGTATCCCTCTGTGCTTATTTCGATCGACGACGAGAGCGTCGGTTCATGAAGTTTAATAGCTATTTTTGATTCTTTTTCAGTAATTGATTTTATTCTACGCTGAATTTCAGCATTGATTTGCTCAATTTGGTACGACCCAGTTGGTAACGAAACAGTTTCCCACGCTGGAGTACCATCGGGTTTATTCTTATACGAGAACACCAGTGCGTTATTGGGTTGCTGACCGCCAAATGCAACAGATCTGATATTAGGCCAGCTATGATATACTCGTAATTTTGCCAGCGCGATCTCGCGTACTGGAATCGGAGAAGGGAAGTTCACACTAAATTCAGGGTTTGTTGATGTTATTGATATCATGCTTGTTCGTATCGGAGTGGTATTCTCCGCGATTCGTTGAAGCAGTTGCAATTCGTTGAATTGTAGTGGCATTATTATTAACGCTGTCTTCAATTTCCAATTTCAACATCGCGGAGTTATACAACTGGGTCATCGTGGAAAATTCAACATCGGATATGAACGAATTATCTATCGACAGCGAGATCAACTCGGATAATTTCGAGTACGCGTCAAATACCACCCGGTATCGAGCTGTATAATCACTGAGTTTTTTCTGAGAACACGATGATAATTTTTTAGTTATCGCGGTGGCGACTGCAGCAATTGTTGTTGCCGCGGAGATAGCAATTGGAACTGCAATCGGAGCCATCATGGTCACCGTCGACAAAATAACCCCGGCGCTGGCCATCACACCGGATACCGAGTACACGGTGATGTCGATGATTGCTACGCTGCGTCGGTATTTTTTCATTTTTTCACGATAACGATCAGAAAGTGATTTCAAGTTCGCGGAAAACTCTTTCACGGTGTCGAATCGATATCGATGCGATTGTGATACCGCTGACTCCGTCAACGGGGTTATTATCGGTTCAATTGATTTCATCGATGACTTCGTCATTGACATTTTTATTTTAAACCCGCTAGTGTTTTCAATTATTCATCATCGTCAGGGTAGTAGATCAGGGGGATGTCTACTTCACCTACGAATTCTAAACACCAGGTTATATGTTTTCTAATGGTGTTATCAACCGCGACAATCTCAAATTCTTCTTCTCCCCCCCGCGATAATTACTGTCGCGGTGCCACCAAAGTAGGTTTTACCTTTCACGATGATATCAAATTGCTTGTTAGAGATTAACGTCATCCTGTAGATACCATGGGGCCACTTCACGTTAGTGACTTTCAATTTAGCATTAGAGTTTTTTTACCCAATCAAAGGTCCCATGATTGACCTTATACACGATATTTTTAACGCCTATGTCTGGATGCGGAATTTTTACCTTTTCAAAATCTTCTCGTAGTTTAGCAATATCGTCGATGACGTCGAGATAGGTTTTTTTGATTTCGGTATCTTTCATTATCGTTCTATCGCGTCTTTCGAAAATTAAAGTCAAAAGGAGGTCAATTTTCAAATCTTTTTGGGTGGCATAATACCTGCTGAGTTGAGAATATGTCGTCGTGATATTATGGCTTTCAGAACCCTTAAAGAAATTTTTAACAAACTCGTTGGTGAGTTTTTGTTCGTCAATAGCGCTTTTAATTTCCGCGAGAGTCATGTCTGTCAACGATGTTGTTTCAGATTCGCGTGTTCTCCCTAAAAATTTATCCACGATGGTATTAAGTGTTGTTTGTCTCACCATAAGCCTAATAATATCGTTGAGAGTCATCGTAGATGTAGCTGGGACACCAAAGAAATTATTAGCGACGTAGGCATTGTGAGTATGCATGATAATAAACTCGCTAATTTCAGCGAGTGTCGAGTCTGCCACAGGTGGGGATCCAAAAAACTTACTAACGACGTTGTTGGTGGGTTTTTGATCTTCTTTTAGTTTAGAAATATCATTGTAAATCTCGAGATAATTTGCCCTTATATCGGCGGAAGTCATCATCTTCCCATCTCTCTTGAAAAAAAGTTTAGACAAAAGTGTATCAAACTGTGCTTGGATTTTAAAATAAGTTTCGATGTTAGAAAGTTTCATCGTGATATTTTGGAGTGTAATGCCCTCAAAGAACTTATTAGCTACGTCGCTGGTGATCTTTTGTCTGTCAAGCGCGAGCTTAATTTCCACGAGAGTCATGTCTGCCACAAGCGGGGTTCCAAAAATTTAACAATGACGTCGTTAGTGAGTTTTTGTACCTTTTCAAGATTTTCTATTAGTTTAAAAATATCATTGTAAATATCGAAATAATTTACCTTGATTTCATTTTCATTCATCATCCTTCCCGCGCCTTTGTTAAAAAAGAATAGCGATAGATAGTTTTTAATTTCAGCGAGAGTCATGCCAACCACAAGCGGGGTTCCAAAGAATTTATGTATGACATTTTTGCGAAAACTATTATAACTTCGTATATGATCATCCAGCTCACGGCCGTGGGCGTCAATCGCGTCGGTGATCGTAGACACAAGTGCGCCTGGTTTAAGTCGTCCACCGCTGGAATACAGCGCAATAGATTTTTCAGCGGCGTTGCGCTGCCGTATCAAAATGTCATCCAATCACACATCACTGGTTTTCAATTTACCCTGTTTGTCTTGAAATACAACTATTTCGTTCGGGTCAACATTTACTAAATTTAACGTCTCAGCGATTTCATTTTTAATTATTTTTTTTACATCCTCGATAGAACCCGCAGATGTTTTCGCGGTGGGTTCCGACATTGACAGAGATTGTCCACAAATATTAATCATTATTGTAAAGACTCTAGTATTTTTAATTTATTAATTCTCTAAAATTACCTTGTAATTTCCCACTCGTGTATTTATTTACAACCAGATGAGGTGGTTTCTGTGACGATGAAATCTCCGCGAGGACATTTAATACTTCACGGCCGCATATCGGTGGATCATTTAATTGTTGTATTGGCAGCGTGGAATAAAAAATCGGAAACTCTTTGAGTTTCATCGAGGAATTTATATACCGCATAAACTCGCTTGGCGGAGCTAACCCATATGAATCAAAATAGACAATCCCACGCGGATCGATTGCGTATGCAACCCAGTGAGTTCCCGATCCGTTACTGTTATCAAGATTGATGATACCGGTTTCGACGCGTTTAGGTTTTCTCGGTAATTGATCTCTCATAAAAACCCCTCTGAAGTTTTTTATCGCCAGTTTTTTAGCAGCATCAATTAAATCAAAATTGGACATGGGAACAATTGGGTTTTCAACTAATAAACCGTTCCTGGTATTCTTAGGCCGGATCCGTGAACGGATCTCCCGCTGTACCATGAATACGGGGTCCCTGGTAGTCTTATACCATTTCCCTTTTTTTATATCCTTTCCCAGTTGCCTTTTTCAACGCCATCCCTGCCGCGGTCCCAACGGCTCCCAACGCCGCCGCTTTCGCCACTGCTGGGGCAGCCGCTGCAATCAATGCTGGTATTGCAGCTAACAATGGAAATATACCACCTGATTTTATCATGTTCGCGACTGCAGCCTTTGAAAATACAATTTGAACCCCTTTCTTATTCTTTAGCGCATCATTGAAATGTTTTATTTGACGATCCGTTAATGATATTTTATGTGTACCGCCGGACATCTGCGCTGGTTTTAACGTTACTGTTGTTCCACATTCTTTAGCGGATTTTGATCGCAATTTCTTGACCTGATCATCAGTCAGATTGAAACTAACAACACTATATGTCATTTTATTGTAAAACACAATTATGCTTTCAATTGATCTAATTGGAAACTCTTCAAGTTTCATTTACATATTTTTGGAAAAATCCGAAGGATTTTCAATCATAGATTTTCAACTGGTGCATCAATGATTCTCATTCGTCCGCCAGCCCCTTCTAACAACATTGATTTGTCGCTGAAAATGACAGCAACCGCTCTATAATCAACACCACCAGGATCTATACGAGCCCTAAAATGTATGTCAACAACGGATTGCCTTATTAAATCAAGATGCTCCAGCGAAAAGTAATAAATCGGATACAAGTTCTTAAAATCGAGTTGCGATATTTGCAAACCGGTATCAACGTTTTGATCACGACCCATATATGACAGCATCCGATGATACACACGTGCTATTTGGTTGTTTCCGTAATCAAGCTGAATATCCTCAGATGGTTCTTGTTGTCCGTTTATTCTCAGTGAAACCTCACTTACCCCTAACCGATCAAATATCATATGACTGCGTTCTTGGGAACCTAACCTATCCCTATTTTGTAGTGCTACAAATATGTGGCGTGGAGCTGAAACGCCTTGTTTTGATGCCAGGTGCCATGTAAATGTACCATTAACATTATCCTCTTTAGCATCAGTCGTTGTTGTTAGCCAACTTATCAATGATTTGCCACCTGTGTCCATAAATGAAAGTAGCCGCTCTTCCGTGGTAATTGATGGGGTCATTACTGGCATCCACAATACTATTTTACTCAAAACAACTTTACCATCAGCGGCACCAGTACGCCAAATTGCATCATTGTCATTGCCTTTTCGCACTAACGCGATTGTGTGTTCGGCTCCATAGATGACTTTTCTGACATTTCTGCAGAATCCGAAAATATGATGCAACGGAATCGCACATGAAAACCGTCGGCGTTGTCCTTGTAACGTCGCTACTCGTGTTGCAAACCCTAGATTGAAATTGCGATTAATGTCTACGACATCAAAGGTACCAGCTGGTCTAGTATATCCGTCTGGTGCTGGATCAACTGCGGTATCTCGTGTTGCTTTTACCCTAGTATGATTAATGTGGTCAGCGTGATTATTAATATCCTTTGCAAACATCATAGATGGACCAGCCGACCTTGTATAATCATCGGAGTATCTTGCTAGCCCGATTATTGTTGTTGCAACATCAACTTCACGGTCTATTGATTCAATTTCTTTTCCATCAATGAGATATCTTGCACTTTCAAATAACGCCATTATGCCATTGTTGACGAAACCAACTCGGATATTTGGATCATCTGCATATGGGGTATCAGCTGCAACATTTGTTACGAGTTCTCCTTCTACTTCAATAAATGCTTCACATGGCAAAAAGTATTTACTGGTATCTTGAACTTGAAGTTCAATTCGCGATCGTAGGTTGGGTTGTATTGCATGATTGGAATAGTATTGATAATCGCGGACGGAATCGTCTTTCCGCACTGGGGCTTCCATATCAAACGCGGGATCAGCTGTTCGTTTAAACATTGTTATTATTATTTAGTGCTTTCAATTGTGAAACTCTTTATAATCATCGTCGTTTTTGTTTTCGTTTCAAACCACTTCCTGATATCGCATTCATGATAGCGCTATCTGTTACCGGTGGCGACGGAGTCACCGAAGCAGCCAACGACGCTAGTTTTTCTTCCACGGCGCTATTTATTGCTTTGCTGATTTTTGCAGGCATCACTGTAGTTGATGGCAGCACTGGTGGTTTCTTTCGCACCAATGATGCTATTTTATCTTTCGCGGCAGAAAATGCCTTTCCGGCAAGATTTCCAACAGCGCTGATTCCCTTATCACGAATAACATCAATGGCCTTCATTGATAATTGTTTAGCTAACGGCGCCACTTTTGGGGCCATTCTTGTAAATAACCCCGCAATGGTATTGCCGAAACCGTCTCCGTAATATGTTCTATAAACAGGCAATCGTGAGTTCACCACGTAGACGCTTACGGGTTTATCATGGTTGTAGTGTATGATCATCTTGTTATAAAAACTAGTAATTTTTCAATTAGTGATCAATCGCTGTAATAACCATGGGTATCTTTGTGATTTTCAACTAATTCAGCAATGAGTTCTCGATATACATTAATGTCCATGATACCGCTGGCAAATAATCGTCTACAGATATCAGCGGCCTCATTAATTATCTCGACGGAGTTGTTTCCGGCTCGCTTCCCCCCCGATGAGAACCTCCAGTCGTGATATATCACTGAGAATGTTACCAGGACAAGTAACTAGACCACTACCTGAAATTACTGGCAATTTCTGAGATTTAGAAAATCCCTCCCCACTACTATAATCAGATGCTTCCCCAGTTTTTCGAAATCCGCTCCTTGTAAATAACTAAAAGGATCATCATCATCTCGATCAGATGGTCCAGGCGAAAGTCCAAGCGAACCTTGGGGTGGTAGTTGTTGTTGAGATTCTTCTTGTTTAGCAGGTGAAAAAGATTTTTTTTTTGCAGGTTGTTGTCGCTGCTGCTGCAGTCTTTGTGATTTTCTTTGTGATTTTTGTTCTTCATATTTATTATACACTGTATTCACCATTTTGAGATATTCAATATATGACTCATTGTCGCTGTCAATTTTACCTGTTTTAGTTTTAATTTTGTAAAATATATCAGCCCAATGTTGTATACCTCTTACATACTTGTGCTGTTCTGGTTTTAACTTTTTTTTCTGTTTTCATACGTCGTAACAACAAGTGCAGGAAACTCTGCATGGCCAGTCTCATCAATTGCTGCTAACCCTTCTTCGTTAAATCGCGCGCGTAATTCATCTACTATTTTATCATTGGTTTTTTTCGGACCAGGTGGTTTTTTTTGCAACAACGCTGATGTCTTTTCAGTTTCCGCTGCTATCTTTTCAAGCACACCAAGAACAGGCACTTCTCGTCGCTTGCCTTCCTCAAGAATATCTCCAAATATTGCTCGTTCAGTTGCTGTTTTCACATCTTTGGTCGCACTTGTTATCGGGGCGAACAGTTGTTCACTTGAAACAGAAAAGTCAGTCTGAGCTTGTTGTCGTTGTTGAAGTTTCTCACGAAGTCTGTCTCGAACCGGTATAAACTTTTTAATTGCTGCTAGCCGCTCTCGGGCTAATCTAGTTGTAAGCGATTCACCTACCATATATTGTTTGTGAACTAATTTTTCAAATGTGAAACTACCACAATTAAAAGATGAGTTATTAAATAATGTACCATCAAGCTAACGTATCCATCTCGGACAAGGTTAAACTGTACGACGCTATCCGCGAGTGTTTCAGAACATCGCTGGGGGTTTCAGAATTGTAATATCTGAAAATGGCAATGAACGATTTTTGTTAACGACGCGGCAACAACAACAACTACGTGAAAATGGAGGCGTCGCGGTGATTACTTGCTACCACAACCAGATCATACAGTACGCACATAACTGCATAAGCAGGCCCAAACTACTGAGTATCCTTTCAGGAGAAAATCCCATGTGAGTGTTACAAAAAACGCTAAAAAAATTATTTTTTAAATTATTTACTGAAAGCCTATTTTTTATAGTAACGCTCACGTGGTTAGGATACTGGTTTTTCCTCGTTTAATATTTTTCTAAGATCACGAACTTTAGAACTAATTTCAGCTCGTTTTTGATACTCTTGGCCGAGCTTTTGACGTATTGCTTCAAAGGTGCTAAATAGCGTGATAAATACATCAATATCGTTACCGTACAAACAAGCATAGATGGACTTTTGAATTCCTTTCACGAGTCTGTACATCTTAGGTAAAACATAACGACCCTTGCTAGACTGATACTCTATGTCTTCATATTCCGAGGCAATCCTGTCACAGTCGAGATCTTTAGATAATATTATCCCTCTATTTTTTAAAATTGAAATTTCAGCAATTATAGAATTTACATCTTTGATATCCATGATTTATATAATATATTTTACCTCTAATTATTAAAAAATATTGGGGTCGTTTTTGACCCGTTTTGTTTTATGGACAGTACAATGCCGTATATCTCCACTCGAGTGTTGCGGCAGATTTTAGGCATAACATATACTTAATTAATGGACAGTACAATGCCGTATATCTCCACTCGAGTGTTGCGGCAGATTTTAGGCATAACATATACTTAATTAATGGACAGTACAATGCCGTATATCTCCACTCGAGTGTTGTGGCAGATTTTAGGCATAACATATACTTAATTAATGGACAGTACAATGCCGTATATCTCCACTCGAGTGTTGTGGCAGATTTTAGGCATAACATATACTTAATTAAGGATGGAATTTGCGATGTCCCCAAAGCATACATCTCCGAAAGGGAGGCCTAAGGTGACAAACATCATCTTAGACCGCCAAGAAGATATGCTTGGGAAACATCACTTAATTAAGGATGGATATATTCAATGAAACGATGATGGAATTTGTGATGTAATGATGTGGGACGGCACAAGACAGCACAAACATGGAACGACGGGGCGGATTTTCTACGGCCAATCCAACCAATCAAAAGCATCCCGATTAAATTAACCCGGTTGCATGATTGACAAAAGACAACCACACGCCCGGGTTAATGGCGTGGGTTAGTTTTGATCGGTCGAATTGGCCTTCGAAAGCCCCAAGCTTATTACGAGTCAAAACGTATATAAGGTGACTAATACAGCAGCGTTGATTCACGGGTGTGTTATTTTATTTCCTTGAATTACTTATTAATGCTGTTTCACAACATTTAAATGAGACAAAATATTTGAATACAACACTAAACAAAAGAATACAGTTGTTAGATAACAGTGTGTATTTCATTAGTTTTCATCGTAAAATGATTAATTAATCGTAATATTAGTTGGACTTCAAGGGGCGTAACTCTGTCATGCGACTTTATTATTGTACGATTTATCTCCCTTGATATATGAAAATTGTATCCTGTGTGCACGTAGTAGTAATTTTGAACTTCAAAGGACGTAACTCTGTCATGCGACTTTATTATTGAACGATTTATCCCCCTTGATATCTGAAAATTTTATTTTATGATCATCTTTCTTTGACAGAGTGAATTTTTGAATTCCTTCTGCTACTCTTTGTACTGAAGGACTACGAATATCGAAATATCTACTGGCTTCATTTATTGACTAAAATATTTTCTCCTCGTCGGTTTCTGTATCAAATGATTTGACGGATCTCTTTCCAACTGACTTACAGGTCCCTGTCCCGCCCCTTTTTGCATTCTGACTTTGTGAGACGGCTTGAAGATTCTCAAGACAATTATCAGCCATGTTATTATTGATATGATCAATCACAAAGCCATTTTTGATCAATCCGTTGTGACATTCGTATACGAATCGATGACAATAATATCTCTTTTTCCCAGCTGTAAACGTCAAGTATCCTCTATTATTTACCCGTCCAACCGGTTTTTTTAGTCTGCAATTTCTAATAACACCATCACGGGATGCTTCATAATTAACAAGCACTGGGTGAGGTCTGAAATCTTGGCTCATTTGTATAATAATACTATTTGTCTAATTTATTATTTGCTTTAATTATAAGTCTATCAATGTAGTCTTGAGGGTTTTTATGATTTTGTCATCGTTGGGGTCAATGACTGCATTTTTTATTCGTTTGTCATAATAGCGTTTTAGTTCCCTGTATCGTTTGCCGCCGCAACTGAGACATAATTGTGATTTTCCCCTTACCCCGGCCCCACATTGGAGGCATGGGAGTGGACCGAAAGAACCGTTGCGAACGCTTTGTAAATGATACCCACATAATTCGCTTCTGCATGATTTGTTACACGGGGTTGTTGATCCAATCATTAGCCACTTGCAGTGATTCATTATACTATATTTTTCTATTTAAATGTTTGTTTTAATTATAACATTCAAGAGATTATCGAAAATCAAGCCTTGGAAAAAAATTAAATTCACTGATTATACCATGAAAGAATTCCAAAGATTATCGAAAATTAAGCCCTGGAAAAATGCTAAATTCAATCTCGATAAGGAGTTCAAGAGATTATCGAAAATTAAGCCTTGGAAAAATACTGAATTCAATCTCGATAGAGTCTCTGATACACCAAAACGTCTAATCGGTGACAGAACTATACTAAGTAAAATCAAGGAGTGTTTTAATGAATTCTACCGAGACGGTGCAGCATACTGTTGGTCGACATTTCGGATTATTAATGAAGATGTTAATGTACCGAACATCGATGCTACTATGAACGATGAAAGAGCAGCCGAGATAATTTCACACTTTGGCGAGCCAACGGGGTGGAAATCCAAGGGTGTAAAATCCAAAGGATTTTCATTGCAAAGCAATTCCCAACAGAAGTATTTTTTCAGAATAAAATTCATTATCGAAGTCGAAGGCAAATGGATTATCAGGGATAAATTTGAACCAATCCTCAAGGATAAAAAACTGTCATTGTGAGTAGAGATTCCAAACCAGGAATTCTAACTGGAATTGACAAACCATACTACGAGAGATCTTATCCAGTAACAGCAATTGTTTATGGGATATATCCGTTAAATGATAAACCCGATATTGCAAAACTAGCTCCTATGAAATATTCTAGTTCACTGAATTGTGTGGCAACACGGGTAATGGAACACTTCACAAATGCATCACGAGGAGCAGCAGAGAGGGTGAATCCTACAACATTTTTTGTTTTTATTTTTGATTATACCCCTCCAAATAACACTAGACCCTTCTCGCGAAATAACTAGAAAAAAAATGACAGTGATTGTTGTCTGAAAACATGGGATTCACATTCGCGTTTTCGTTGATGAATCATAAAATGTCGCAACGTCGTTGTCACTCACCCTCTTTGCTGCTAGAACTTTCAGTTCTGGGTTAACCGAATATTTTATCAAGTCCTTACTACGACGAAAATCCCCTTAGGATGAAAGTCTTTACGACGAAAATCCTTTCAGGATGAAAGTCATTAGGACGGAAATCATTTATGATTTCACAAACAGACTAATTTGTAAAACCTCCTCTTGTAAATCAATCAGATTATTAGACTGGTCAGTGAGTTTGAAATTAATTCTGGTTAATGAATTATTATGACATCGCATATAGACTGGATTCACCGGGGACTCAATTATTAAAAACCCTGGAGGAGCTATTGGTGCAAATGAATACAAAATAGACCCCTGCTGAGCTTGATTTGATCGTTCTAGATTAATTTGATAGCTTCATTCGATCACATCACATACTAAATTGATTGCAATCACCGATGAAATATTCACATTGAACGGAGCAATATGCCTGCCACCACCATCTGGGTCATTATTATGTTTGAGGATTTTTATTTCCGGTGATGCTGTTTTTTTCCACGTATCATGGATTTTTTTGAAACCTTCATCGATGGCATCACTGAGAGATTTTTGTAATTCTGAGATATTATATCCTGGTAGTTTAAACTCACGAATATCTTCTACGCGTATATTACCTTTCATCGCAAACTCTGTTCTCTTTTTAGGATTATCGTCACCTAATATCTCTTGAATAATTTGTGAATGAAATGTTTCCATGTCATTGATGATTTTGTTACATATTTCTACAACGCTGATAAATTCATCTCGGGTGAGAGTGCCGGATTTAATGGGTATTAACAACAGTAAAAAATCATATTCCATCGCTGTGAAATTTTCAGTAATTTTGTTCTGTCGGGGTACGAATTTGACAACGTTATTTTCTACTATTCCATTGAAAAGTTCCCACTTATTATAATCTTTATAACTCTTTATTGGATTATCAGATTTTATCCTGTCTGTGATATAATCGGTTTTTTGTGGTTCTGGTAATTTAACGGTTTTTCCCCCGGGTGGGATTTCAGGCCATCCCAGTACGGTTCTAATAGAACTCTGATAGATATCTACGACATAACCCTCTGTGCTTATTTCAATGGCAGATGATAGTGTTGGCTCATGAACTGTTATAGCTATTTTTGACTCTTTTCCAGTAATCGATTTTATTCTACGCGCAAATTCGTTATTGATTTGTTCGATTTGGTATGATCCGGTTGGTATGGAAACAACGTTCCAGTCTGGGGTACCGTCGGGTTTATTCTTATTTGCAAATACCAGTGAATTATTGGGTTGTTGACCACCAAATGATTTTGACCTAATATTTGGCCAACTGTGGTATACTCGTAATTTTGCTAGCGCTATCTCCTTCACTGGGACTGGAGAGGGGAAATTGACACTGAATTCTGGATTCGTTGAGGTTATTGAGATCATGCTTGTTTGTACTGGGTTCGTGTTCTCCACTATTTGTTGAAGTAATTCCATCTGTGTTGTCATTGTTATTATACTCATGTTGTATTTCTAATTTTGACATCGCAGAATCATATATATCTACCATCGCTGAAAACTCACTCTCTGATATAATTGTATCATCGAGCGATGACGATATCAATGAGGATAATTGCGAGTATGCAGTAGACACAACATGAAATTGAATTATGTAGCCTTGTTGTTTCCGTTGGCTGCATGAGGATATTTTTTTTGTGATTATTGAAATTATTCCAGCGATTGTTGTTGCCGCAGAAATGCAAATTGGAACAGCTATCGGGGCCATCATTCTCACTGAAGACAGTATAATACCAGCTCCGGTGATTACACCACTCACTGAATACACAGTAACATCAATTGCGGTAATTCTCCTGCGATATTTTTTAATTTTCATTGCATACTCCACAGACAGGGTTTTGAGTCTAGTTTGATATTCTCTGACCTGATCATAGCGATATTGCGATGATGAAATCATTTTTTATTTTAACAACGCTAGCGTTTTCAATTACGATTTACTTAAATCCGCTACGAATTCCACATACCAGGTTGCTGAAACCCTAATCAAATTTTTATCAGTAGTTGTTATAGTGAACTTTTCAGTTGTATCCTTGTCGATGATCGTTGAAATCGTATTATTGACCCCGGATGAACTCGACGATGATATATTAAATTGAGTCAATGGTGTTACTAGTGTTAATCGATAAATACCCTTGACGGTTGCAGTGATATCTAATTTGTTGTTTGTAGGTGTCCACGCAAATGATCCGTGTTGGATTGTATATACCACGTTGTTGGTTTTCTCATGAGGAATTTTTGTTTTTTCAATGATTGTTATCATCCTCGAAAAATCACCTTTGACGGCTTCGATGAAAGTTTTCGTCTCATCGATGGATTTTTTAATATCAGGGAGTTTTAGTTCAATTTTATCGAATGTAGTTCCAATAAATTTATCAATGATATTTCTACGAAATGCGGCAAACTGTTTTATGTGTTCTTCGGTTTTAGATTGAAGTGTTTCTAGTTCCAACGCAGAATCGTTGAGAGTTTTAAATCGATCTGTAATCGTCGAAAAAAGTACACCCGGTTTGAGTTTACCCTGATCGGAAAATAACGCGATAGTATCCTCGATTGCGTTTTGTTGTTTAACCAAAATATCATCCAGAGAAATATTACTGGTTTTCAATTTACCCTGATCGGAAAATAACGCAACGGTGTTCTCGATTGCGTTTTGTTGTTTAACCAAAATATCATCCAGAGAAATATTACTGGTTTTCAATTTACCCTGATCGGAAAATAACGCAACGGTGTTCTCGATTGCGTTTTGTTGTTTAACTAAAATATCATCCAGAGAAATATTACTAGATTTCAATTTACCCTGTTTGTCTTGAAATACAACTATTTCGTTCGGGTCAACATTTACTAAATTCAACGTCTCAGCGATTTCATCTTTAATTTTTTTTTTTATATCCTTGATAGAATCAGGAGTTGCAGTGTCATCGGGTTTGGGTTTCAGAGGTCTTCCCCAAATATCAATCATGTTATTGTAAAACTCTTTCTCTCTCTAAAAAGCGATTGCTGGTGTAGTCATTTACGACAATGTGTGGTGGTTTTCTAGATGCTGAAATAGCGTCAAGGATATTTAATACTTCACTGCCGCATATTGGTGGGTCATTGATTTGTTGTGTTGGTAGCGTAGAATACCAAGTCTTCATTGGAAATTGTTTTATATAACGCATAAACTCTTTTGGTGGGGCTAATCCATATGAATCAAAATAGACAATCCCACGTGGATCAATAGCGTATGCAACCCAGTGAGTTCCAGGTCCGGTGCTGTTATCGAGATTAATAATACCTGTTTCAGTTTTGTTTGGTTGATGTGGTAATTGATCTTTCATAAAAACACCTCTGAAATTTTAATCACTAGTTTTTTAGCCGCATCCATTAAATCAAAATTGGACATGGGAACCATCAAAGATTTGGGAACCATAGGTTCCTCAATTAATAAACCGTTCCTGGTAGTCTCAGGCCTGATCCGTGAACGGATCTCCCGCTGTACCATGAATACGGGGTTCCTGGTAGTCTTAGACCTTTTCCGCTGTACCATGAATACGGGGTTCCTGGTAGTCTTAGACCCAATCCGTGAACGGATCGTCCCTTTTTTTTATACCCTCGACCTTTCTTCGGTTCATATGATTCAGCAATGCTCTGTACCGCTTTTGTTCCCAAGCCTCCAACTACCCCCAATGCGGCCGCTTTTGCTACTGCTGGGGCTGCTGCCGCAACCAATGCTGGTATTGCAGCAAACAACGGAAATATACCACCTGTTTTTATCATATTTTTGATAGCAGCCGAAGAGAGTGTGATCTGAACTCCTTTTTTATCCTTGAAAGCATCATTGAAATGTTTCACTTGACGAGTTGTCAGCGATAATTTATTTGCACCACCAGTCATTTGATTAGGTTTCAACGTGATTGTGGTTCCACATTTTTTAGCCGATTCTGATTGCAATTTTTTGATTTGACCAGGAGTTAACGCAACACTAATAACACTATATGACATGTTATACATAATTGATTGATTCTAAATCGTTTACAATTTCAATCAAAGATTTTCTACTGGTGCATCAATAAATCTCATTCGTCCACCAACACCTTCAAGTAGCATTGATTTATCACTGAGAATGACAGCAACCGCTCTATAATTAGCAATACCAACAGGACGGGTTACACGGGCTCTAAAGTGTATATCAACGACAGATTGTCTTGTTAAATCAAGATGTTCCAGTGAAAAAGTAATAAATCGGATAGAGGCTTTTGAAATCCCATTGTGATATTTGCAAACCGGTATCCACATTTTGATCACGTGCCATAAATGACAACAGGTTATGATAGACACGTGCAATATGATTTTGACCGTAATCAAGTTGCACATCTTCAGATGGTTCCTGCTGTCCGTTTATTCTCAGCGAGACTTCATTAACACCTAACTGATCAAATATCATATGACTTCGTTGTTGATTACCAACTCGTGCATTATTCTGTAATGCAATAAATATATGACGTGGAGCTGAAACCCCTTGTTTTGGTGCCAGGTGCCATGTGAATGTACCATCAACATTGTCTTGTTTAGTATCCGTAGTCACTGATAACCAACTCAATAACGACTTTCCTCCTTGGTCCATAAATGATAACAATTTTTCTTCTGCGGTAATTGATGGAGTTAACACTGGCATCCACAATGATAGTTTTGTTAAAACGACTTTACCATCAGGAACACCAGCATCACGCCATATTGCATCATTATCAGTACCCTTTCGTACAAGCGCTACTGTGTGTTTAGCTCCATAAATAACTTTTCGGACGTTTCTACAGAATCCGAATATATGATGCAGTGGAATTGCACATGAAAATTGTCGACGCTGTCCTTGTAATGTTGCTACACGTGTTGCAAATCCTAGATTGTAAGTAGTAATAGTATTTATGACATCAAATTCAGCAGCTGGTCTTACATATCCGGCTGGTGCTGGATCAATTGCTGTAGCTCGTGTTGCCTTGACTCTAGAATACTGGTTGTGTTCAGCGTTATCAGTAATATCCTTTGCAAACATCATAGATGGACCCGCTGATCTTGTATAATCATCAGAATATCTTGCTAACCCTATGATTGTTGTAGCCACATCAACTTCACGGTCAATGGATTCAATTTCTTTTCCATCAATGAGATATCTAGCGCTTTCAAATAACGCCATGATACCGTTATTGACAAAACCAACTCGGGTAGTTTGGCTAATGTCATATGGTGGATCATTATGTGCAGCATCATTTGTTACAAGTTCTCCTTCTACTTCAATAAACGCTTCACAAGGCAAAAAGTATTTACTGGTACCATGAACTTGAAGTTCAATTCGTGATCGGAGATCTGGTTGTACTGCGTGATAAGAATAAAATTGAAAATCGCGTACAGAATCATCTTTACGCACTGGGGCATCCATATCAAATGCTGGATCAGGTGACCTTTTGAACATTTTATTCTATTTATCAGAGTCGAAATCGGATTTTCCATTTCATCGTGAAAAACGCTAGCGTTTTCGTCGTGGTTTTTTAAAGCCACTTCCTGCTATCATGTTTGCTGTCATGTTATTTTGGTCCTCTTGATTTACCATCGACGCTAATTTTTCATCTACTGCGTTATTTATAATTTTACTAACACTTGCAGGCATTTCTTCTGTAGACGGTAACGGTTTCTTTTTTCGTCTCACTAATGATGTTATTTTATCCTTCGCAGTTGAAAACGCTTTCCCGGCAAGATCTCCAACAGTACTAATACCCTTATCACAAATAACATCAATGGCTTTCATTCCTAGTTGTTTAGCTAACGGCATCACTTTTGGGGCCGTTCTTGAAAAGAATCCTAAAATGGTATTACCTAAACCATCTCCGTAGTATGCTCTATAAACTGGAAACCGTGAATTAACTACATAGACGGGGGTTGGTTTATCATGATTGTAGTGTATAATCATCTTGTTATAAAACTAGTAGTTTTTTAATTAGTGATCAATCGCTGTAATAACCATGGGCATCTTTGTGATTTTCAACTAACTCAGCAATGAGTTTTCGATATACATTAATGTCCATGATACCACCGGCAAATAATCGTCTACAGATATCAGCTGCTTCATTAATTATTTCCGGTGAGTTATTTCCGGCTCGTTTCCCTCCGATGAGGACTTCTAACCGTGATATATCACTGAGAATGTTACCAGGACAAGTAACGCTAGTGTTTTCAACTATTCCGCTACCTAAATACTTATCTTCAGTTGACTCCTCTTCATCCTCTTTAACTACTATATTCATTTGATTTATTTTACTCAATACTTTGTCTTTAAAACTCTCAAAATTATTGCGGTTACTTTCTGTGATTCTAAATCTACCACGGTTTGCCAAGTATACTTTTTTTTATCCAATTCTCGTCGTTTTTTATATACTCTTTATACCCTTTGTTTACAGCTATTTCTCTTTGATCGAGTGGAAAATTCCGCACGGTAAATTTAATTAAATTATTGTCATCTTTAAAACTTTTAATTATGTTGTATGCATAGTTTGCAAATATAGTTTGCGGTGAATACATTTTTGCTATAGTAACGTCTTCTTCCTCTTCTTGTTTTCTTGCAATAGCACCTAGTTCTTCTAGTACTTGCTCTTTTTTTTGTTGTTGCCGTGAAGTAGCTACTATATCCACTGGAAGCGTTTCTAAAGACTTTTTTGTTTGTTTAGTTCTTTTTGCTATTTTTTCTAACACAGGGAGAAAAGTCTCTTCTTGTTTTTTTCCCTGCTCAGAGATTGTTGACACTATCTGTTTCGTTGTTGTAGTTATTGGTTTAAACAACTCTTCAGATCCTGCAGCAAAATCAGTCTGAAGACTCTGTCGTTCTTGCAGTTTATTCCTGACAGAGTCACGAATTGGTATAAATTTCTTAATTGCATCTAGTCGCTCACGAGCCAATCGGGTTGTTAATGCTTCATTGACCATTATTTGAAATCAGAAACCATTTTTCAATTGTAAAACAATTTTTCCCATCGATGATTCCATCCTTAACGGTCCAATTTTTTATTGCTGTGAAATATTTTTATTTTTTATCCATTGATTTTGCCTGTTTTGGTGCCATTTTGGTGGTTTTCAGTTGAAAATCTCAAAGAGATTTTACAGTCAAGTAGTCGATTTTACATGGGACTTTCCATAAGGAAAAGCTGTTAAAACTCATTTTTGATGATTTTTAGCCATTTTTCATCAATTTTTGCCTGTTTTCAGTGATGTTTGGTCATTTTTCATCGATTTTCATCAAAAAACCTCGTAGGGTCAAGTAGTCGATTTTGCATTGGATTTTCCATAGAGAAAAGTTCTTAAAAGAACTTTCAAAGCTGTTAGGATTCTATTTTATTTTCGCAGTGTGAAATATTTTCACTGATTCAATCAAAAAATGACAAAAAAATGAAAATCTCAAGGAGATTTTACTGTCTGACAAAATCTTTTGAGGGCCGGTCAATCAAATAGTTCATTTTCTTGAATTAACGTTCGTAAGTTTCTAATTTTAGAATTAACTTCCTTTTTCAATTCATATTCGTTACCCAATTCTTTTCGTATTCCTTCCACGATAGTATATAACGGAACAAACACACCTACTTCACTGGAAAATGCAAGAGAGTCTCGAATAGAATTTTGAATTGTTTTGATGAGTGCATATTTCTTTGGTAACATATACTTGTTAGTGCTAACTCCGTATTCTATATCCTGAAAATCCGACTTGATTTGATCAGGATTTAACCCATCTGACAATTTAATATTCTGATTTTTCAATTTTGCAATTTCAACTATGATGCTATTCATAATTTCAGAATTCATATATGATAATACATATTTCTAATTCATTTTTCAAAAATAAATGAGCCGTTAATATTTTTAAAATTCAGTCTGTATATATAAATATATTTTTTAAAAATTCAGTCTGTATATATAAATATCTTTTTTAAAATAATTCTGTATATATAACTATATTTTTTAAAATTATTTCTGTATATATAACTATATTTTTTAAAATCAATTCTGTATATATAAATATCTTTTTTAAAATTCAGTCTGTATATATAAATATCTTTTTTAAAATTCAGTCTGTATATATAAATATCTTTTTTAAAATTCAGTTTGTATATATAAATATCTTTTTTAAAAATTCAGTCTGTATATATAAATATCTTTTTTAAAATTAATTCTGTATATATAAATATATTTTTAAAAATTAATTCTGTATATATAAATATATTTTTAAAAATTAATTCTGTATATATAAATATATTTTTAAAAATTAATTCTGTATATATAAATATATTTTTAAAAATTAATTCTGTATATATAAATATATTTTTAAAAATTAATTCTGTATATATAAATATAAATGCAGACAAAAATAAATATCAACCATGATGAGCGGTTATCAGTCATTTGACCCCCTTGATATAGGCCGCTGTGGTTCTATTTGCATTCATTGGGTCCCTTATTAGGCCTTTGTGTCTTTCATAGGGTTCCTTTGTTAGAGCATTTTTCTGTTTCTGTTTTATATCAGAATGTTATTGCTCTTTGAGATATGACCCTATGACCGTTTCTTTTAGCCGATAATTCATTCTGGGGTTACCCAATGTGCATCCACGAACCTTTTTTGGCCGGTAATTCATTTTGAACACCATACGGGGCTACCCAAATGTGATGGAGAGCTAATTACATCCATGGATGTTATTTATTTTAGGGCATTGTATGTGTTTACATTCAACATGCAACCCATGCTATCAAATCCATGGTTGCGTAAGTTGTCAAAAACCGACAACCCACGCTACCGTAAATTTAATAGCATGGGTTTGCATGTTATGTGAATGCACACAGAGGGGTTGCC
Organism: Unio delphinus; assembly: GCA_029339505.1. Lineage (NCBI taxonomy): Eukaryota > Metazoa > Mollusca > Bivalvia > Unionida > Unionidae > Unio > Unio delphinus. Next base: position 1,575,120 of record JAQISU010000238.1, on the reverse strand, counting down.
CTCCCTCCTCTCAATTAAATAGAAAAAAAAAACATCCACCGTTTCACCATCAGACAATTTGTCTGCTATGGGGCGCGAACATGTGAAGAATAATTGTCTGGGTTTACAAGCCAAACACGATACCGTTAGACCACTGTTCACGTCCATAAAGAATAACGTTTTTTAACATATATATGTTGTAAATATTCATATAGTATATAAGGGGACTTAATACAGCAATCCGCAAGGTGTGCTATTTTATTTTCTTGAATTACTTATTAATGGTGTTTCACAGTATTTAAATGAGACAGCATATTTGACTTAAACACTAAAACAAAGAATATAATTGTTTGAAAACATTTCTTTTCTTACAAAACAATGCCCAGTTGCTGAATCGCAATAACCCATAAAACAAGTTAACACAATCTAAGGGAGAAAGTATATAAAGGTAACTTAATACAGCAATCCACAGGGTGTTATTTTTATTTTCTTAAATTACATATTAATGGTGTTTCACGGTATTTAAATGAGACAGAATATTTGACTTAAACACTAAAAAAAAAAGAAAATATTTCTTTTCTTATAAAACAATACCCAGCCGCTGAGGGAGATAACTCCCTTGGTTCATTTGTATACTAACTATTGTTTGTCTAATTCATTAATAACATCACTGGAGAATCTTTCAATGTAGTCTTGAGGGGATTTTATGATTTTGTCGCTGACTTTGTCAGTGTCAGGTTCATAATTTCTGATTGATTGTCCATTTTTTATTCGTTTGTCATAATAGTGTTTTAGTTCCCTGTATCGTTTGCCGCCACACCTAAGACATAATTGCGACCTTCCCCTAACCCCAACCCCACATCGAATACAGGGTAACGGACCAAGGCTTCCACGACGAAAGCTTTGTATATGATACCAACAGAATTCATTTCTGCATGATTTGTTACACGGTGTCACTGATCCAATCATAAGCCATTTGCAATGATTCATTATACTTAAATCTTTCATTTAAATGCTTGTTTTAATTATAGTATGGAGGAGTTCGAGAGATTATCGAAAATTAAGCCCTGGAAAAGTGTTCAATTCAATCTTGATAGAGTTTCTGATACACCAAAGAATAAAATTCTTGATAGAACCTTGATTAGTAAAATCAGAGACTGTTTTAATGAATTCAAGCGTGATGGGGCAGCTCATTGTTGGTCAACATTTCGAATTGATGGTGTTGTTGACGCTACCATGAATGATGAAAAAGCAGCAGTGATAATCTCACGTCTTGGGGAAGAAAGAAATTTTTTTCGAATAAAATTCCTTATCCGTGATAATGGAAAATGGATCATTAGGGACAAATACGAGCCTATTCTTAAGGACAAAAAAACTGTCACTGTGACTCAGGATTCAAAACCAGGAATTTTGACTGGAATTGACAAACCCTACTACGAAAGATCTTATCCTGTCACAGCAGTTGTTTACGGGATATATCCGCTCAATGACAAACCTGATATTGCAAAACTAGCACCCATGAAATATTCGACAGGGCTCAATTGTGTAGCAGCACGAATAATGGAACACTTCACAAATGCGTCCCGGGGAAATAAACTAACTGATCTAAGACGAAAAAAAATAACCGAATGGGAACTGACAGTGAAACAGCATGGGGCAACAATTCAAGATATAGCCAAATTAGAAACATCATTGAGATTTCCAATATCGGTAAGGACAATCACCGGTGAAGTATTATACGAATCGAAATATAATAAAAATGGAACCCCAATACAGATTATTGATCATAACGAACACGCGTGGTCATCTGCAGTAACAATATTCCCACGGGATAGAACCGTAAAATATCTATCCCAAACTCTGTTTGGAACCGAAGAGTTTTTTTCAGAGCAGAAATTATTTGATGCTATTTACCATTTGAGTAAAAACGATCCCGTGTCAATGTGGCTATTTCATAGTACTTCAGACGAAGAATGTGGATTCGATCAGTTTGTAAGGCCCAACGGAGAATTGTACCGTACTGAAGAGCTGCATAATCAAATGAAACAACTAGCTAGTGAGTTTTCTCTGGAGGAAAACAACGATCAATTATTAGCAAACTGTTTTACACTTCCATCAGTTGTAGCACATTTTGCTAGGAAGAAAAACGCGTGGAAACCAACACGAAGTGAGTTCTTATCAGAGGTCAAATTGTCTTGTCTTGAATACGGCCATGGAGGATTATGGAATACAAAATACACCGCTGATACCGTTATTTCCGTTGATATGATTGCGTGTTATCCAGGAAGTTTTCTTGGGTATGGAGAATGCGAGAAATATTTCAAACGATTTGGACACCCTACACACGAAATGACCCGTGTTGCTATTAATGGACCACTGCCACATTTCGATTTAACCGGATTCGCTTGTGTAGTATCATTTGAAATGGCTACAGGACTTCATCCGTGTAGTTATCTTTGGATTGGTAAACACATGTCTGAAAAACACTGGATGCCAATAGTGTTATTACGGTATATGCTTGATTGTAAGATGTTAAAATCATTAATTGTCAGTGAAGCAATTATATCCTATCGAGCACAGAAATCAGTCTTTTACCACAACCTGATCTAGAAAAAAAAAATTAGCGAAGAGCGAAAACTGTTTCCAAATTTCAGTGAACAACAAATCATGGATTGGTCCCAACAGTTATTTGAAATCAGAAACAATGAAGCAAAAGACCTTGGACGAATAATAATCGGTAAATTTACCCAAGGTGGCAAAGATGTTAATACGAGATATTCTTCACGATTGATTATAGACAATGCTGAATACGATTTTGTAATCACGGATTTAACGAATAGGGGCCTATATGTCAATCGTAAGGACGCATTTATGTCCGATGGAACCAAATTGGGTACAATTGTTACTTACACTGATGGATACCATCCGCAGTACACACATTTGAGAGCTTCTATGCTTGGTTATGCTTCTATTAATTTATTTTCAATGATCAATAGATTTCCTACCACCGCAGTTAGAGTTGCTACTGACTCATTTTACATAAATAGCAAAATGGCTGATTTTAAGGCTACTGGCGACGAGAATTGGGGGTCATGGAGAATTAAGAAGGAAATGCTTCATGATTATATTCCATCAGCAGATGTTACCATTGAAAATAATTACTTTGAAAGCAATCAGTGTTCAGAATTTTCTAGTTCACCACCGATTTCTGATCCAATCTGTAAATATAAAACAGTTTATTTAAACGGCTGTGGTGGGTCAGGAAAAACAACCCGGGCAATTGAGTTATTTCGTGTTTCCAATCCAAACATGATTGTACTAACACCGACTCACAGGCTTGCAAGAGAAATGATACAGAGAGAGGTAAATGCCTGCACTTATCATAGTTTCTTTAGATGGAAGGGAGATAAATGGACTCCTGAGCGCATGGGAGAGAAATTTATTCCTGAAATTATCAATTGGGATGAAATAGACACAGTGTCCGAAGATGTCTTAAAAATATTTCTTGAGTGGTTGTTATTAAAAAATACAAAAGTCGTCATGTGCGGTGATCACGGCCAACCACCACCATTTGTCGGTGCATCCCCCCATGAATGGCTAAAGGGTTTTGTAGACTATTATGAAGAAATTGATACCGATCATAGATCACTTGATAATGAATTAAAAGAATTTAAGAAACTAATTAGATTACAACCGGATAAAATTTAGTGTGAAATAGTCCGTGAAATAATTTCGGAAACTCCCATGAATGAGTTTTGGGAAGCGTGGAGACCAAATGATTTAATCATTGCAAGTAGAAAAATAGTCAGGGACACACTTCAGATGAAGTTATTTGAATTGCATAAACAAAAATTTGCAACGCTTCCAGTGCCCCTCTGTTATAGGCCATCGGATACACGAAAACAGAACATCGAAGTTGATATTCCAGGCCTGACAGAGTCAGGGCGTGAAAAGAAGATTCTCGTATTAAATGATATTGTGCTGGTTGATATCAATGTCGTTGAAGATGCATTGCGTGCTAATAAATCCCCATGGACGCTAGGTTATGCAGCAACAATACACTCTTCACAGGGATTGACTATATCGGATACAATTGTTTGGATGGTAGATAATCGCATAGAATGGTCGAATTTAGTCTATCTCGCAGTGTCTAGAGTACAAAAAATAAATCAACTTCGAAGAATTGTCGTTGGCGAAGCCAGTGGCGATGATGAAATCATTGGTGGCGACAATGAAATCATTGGCGATGATAATGATATTATTGATAAAAAACTCTCCGGTTACAAACAACAAGACAAAAAAAAAAAAACAACGAGAATTTGATATTGATGCTGAATTAATAATCACTTTGAAGCAACAACAAAATAATCACTGCGCAAGTTGCAATTGTATAATGCGTTGGCAGTATTCGGATAAGGATCCTCGCCAATTCACCGTTGACAGAAAAAATAACAATCTCGGTCATGTCAGAAATAATGTGATGTTGACTTGTCTTGAGTGCAATAGACGCAAGGGTGCTAGTTAAGCCCATGCGGTGGTAATTGAGTATCCTCAGGTATCACTTGTAATTGTTGTCTAGTAAAACCCCGTTGAGGGGCAGTTGAATCCAGTTTATAGATTGAAGGTCTACCCGTTGATCGTGTTATACTGGATATCTTGTGTGCAGTAACACTCCAAATAGGATCAGTAGCCCTTTTTGTGCCACCCTCAAGCTCTCCTGGTTCGTATAAGTACCTCACAATGACATTACTACCAAGAATTGGTTGGGAAACGCTAAAATCTTTTTGAATTTCCATTTCAGGTATTGACTTCTTTTTAATCGCATTGATAGGTTTCATGTTGATGGTTCTAGCAATCTCGTTATTCAGTGCAGTAATCACAGCTGGTAACCTTTTAACCCATTCACGGGATCTTTTTTCTTGGATGAATTCTTTTGCGTATTGATATCCAAATAACCGCTCAGCAAGGGTTTTATTAAACCGTTCTACAATGGCCTGATCACGATGTAGCGCAGTATGTCCTCGTCTGATGGTGACTTTATGATTTTTCATTATTGATAACACTGCACCCTGAAATTCCTTGCCAGGATCAATTTGTAATAGATTTGGCCAGTGCAGAGGACTCCTTCGATAAATCCTTTCAAATGCAGAAGCCACTTCAGTGGCTGATTTTGTTTTTAACGGTTCTGCTTCTTTGTATCGACTTGCAATATCAACTACGGTTAATGCGTATTTGTAACCACGATCATGTGGCAGAAATAATAGATCAGCCTGATGAACTTCATTAGGAACTGTCACATCAAAATGCGAGAATTGAATTTGTTTAGGCGGTGGTAGATAAATTTGCCATAGTGCCTGTTTGGATAACCAATGAGCCGCAGTTGTTTTTTTCACTTTTGCAGCGCTAGCGAGTTTATGGATTGCTGATTTACCCCTCCAGTATCCTCTTGGGGAATAATAAATAGATTCCATGTTGTTATTAATTACCAGCACCTAACATCAATTTACTTTTCATAGCCGATTTTATCAAAAAGGAAGCCAATTTTTCTTTGAAAGATTTATCAGAAATAGCATTTAACGCATGAATTAATTTCACATCTGCTAGATGCCTGTGCTGCAGATTACTGCTTTTATAAGATACATCATGAAGGTGACAGGCCTTATCAATAGCGTTTATTGGTTCCTCACCGGGTCGGGGCTGATTTTGATCATTGAGTCTGATATCAAGTCTTGTTCCCGGTCCACAGTAGCTATATCATGGAAGGTGCTATTCTCCAGGGTATTTTGCCCATGGAGTTCCAGGGAGTTTAGTTAGCTTGGCTGCGATATCACCTCATCGTTTTTTTTTTAAAGGTTCCTTGAGTTCCTTGGGTTTAGAAACAAATCTAAATTTCTTTGTACTACATTGTACGCATTTACCAGAAAGCGCTGATCGGTTATTTTTAGTTGTAATCGTCGTCAAGTCATCTGTGCCAGTACGTTTTTTACACTTCACACAATATAGATCCATAATTTATATATAACAGCATGAATATAATTGATTATTCAGCTACCCGACGACGGGACCCTATTAAACATCATGAAATGTTGCCGAATTCAATTAGAATGATTATAATCGGACCATCTGGAAGCGGAAAGACACAATTGCTACTTAATTTGATAACGAGATGGATGAAATGGAACAAATTGTATTTAATAGCCCCGAGTGGAGACGATCAGCGATGCTATGAAGTGCTAAAGGATTTTAACGAGAAAGCAAAAGAATTTCAAATCGATGAAGATTTTATTGAGTTTATTACTGATATAGAGGAAGCCCCGAGCATTGATGCTATTGATGGAAGTATTAACAATTTAGTGGTATACGATGATATCATGTTAGATAATCAAAAAAATCCTGCTAGAATATTTTCCCGAGGCAGGCATAAAAACACTGATGTGATCTATGTCACTCAACGATACACTCAGATACCAAAAGTGATCAGAGATAATTGCAATGTGTTGTGTGTATTTAACGGCGTTGATACTCATACGCTACGAAATATTCATCAGACCTGGTGCAGCGGTGATATGAATCATAATCAATTTAGAAATTTCTTTAGCCACGCTCAGTCAAAACCACACGGATTTGTGACAATAAATTTAGCAGACCCTAGGACACGATATCGTATCGGACTTGATAAAATATTCGGTTAACCCAGAACTGAAAGTTCTAGCAGCAGAGAGGGTGAGTGACAACGACGTTGCGACATTTTATGATTCATCAACGAAAACGCGAATGCGAATCCCATGTTTTCAGACAACAATCACTGTCATTTTTTTTTCTAGTTATTTCGCGAGAAGGGTCTAGTGTTATTTGGAGGGGTATAATCAAAAATAAAAACAAAAAATGTTGTAGGATTCACCCTCTCTGCTGCTCGAGGAAATAAACTAACTGATCTGCGACGTAGAAAAATAACCGAATAGGAACTGACAGTGAAACAGCACGGTGCAAAGATTTCTGATATAGCTAACTTAGAAACATCATTAAGATTCCCAATATCAGTAACGACAATAACCGGAGAAGTATTATACGAACCGAAATATCAATCACAAGGAGCGCCAATACAAATTATTGATCATAACAAACACGCGTGGACACCTGCAGTAACAATATTTCCACGAGATAGAACCGTGAGATATATCCCTAAGGAGTTCGTCGGGGATGTTTTTTTATAATGAGAAATTATTCGATGCTATTCACACGCTGTGTGAGGATGATCCTGTGTCAGTGTGGTTACTTAGAAGTGATGAAGATCCCGAAATAGGATTTGATCAATTTGTAAGACCAAATGGTGAATTATATCGCGTTGAAGAATTAGATAACAGAATGAGAGAACTCGCTAGTTATTTTTCACCGGAGAGTTCCCATGAAAAACTATTAACGGATAGTTTTACTATTCCATCTGTGGTAGCTCACTTCGCAAGAGAAAAAAACTCATGGCGTCCAACACGAAGTGATTTTCTCGAGGACGTTAAATTGAGTTGCGTCGAATTTAGTCATGGAGGACTGTGGAATACGAAATACTCACGTGATGGCATGATTTCAATTGATATATCCGCATGTTATCCTGGAAGTTTTCTCGGGTATGGGAAATGTGCTGAGTACTTTAAACGATTTGGACACCCCACACATGAAATGACTCGTGTTGCGATTAATGGGCCATTACCTGATTTTGATTTAACCGGATTCGCTCGTGTGATATCATTTGAACTCGCTACAGGGTTACATCCGTGTAGTTATCTTTGGCTTGGTAGACATATATCTGAAAAGGCCTGGATGCCAATAGTGCTATTGAGATATATGATTGATTGTGGTATGCTAATATTGTTGATTGTTTCCGAAGCTATTATATGCTATTGAGCTCAGAAAGAAGTTTGGCTACCACAACCCGATTTAGATCGTATAATTAGCGAACAGCGAAAACAATTTCCAGATTTCAGTGAAGAACAAATCATGAATTGGTCTAAGAAGTTATTTGAAATTAAAAAAGAACAAGCAAAAGATTTTGGACGAAGAATAATCGGTAAATTTACCCAGGGCGGAAGATACGACAATGCAAAATATTCTTCGCGGTTGGTCATAGACGTCGCTGAATACGATTTTATTGTAACGGATTTAACGAAACAGGGAAAACTTGTAACCCGTAAGGATGCTTTTCTATCCAATGGTGAGAAATTAGGTACGGTTGTTACCTACTGTGATGGATATAATCCCCAGTACACACATTTGAGAAGTTCTATGCTAGCCTATGCTTCTATTAATCTATTTTCGATGATAAATAGATTTCCTAATAACGCAGTTAGAGTAGCCACTGATTCGATGTATATCCACGAGAAATACAAATCAGCTGTAGCTAAATTCACAGATCCGGAGGCAAATTGGGGATGTTGGAGATTTAAAAAGGAAACGCTACATGAGTATTGTGAATCGGCAGATATTATCATGGATGAAAGGTACTTAAAGTGTGATGAGATTCAATCAGAATTTTCTAATGCACCACCGGTATCTGATCCAATATGTAGATACAAGACAGTTTATTTAAACGGTTGTGGTGGGTCAGGAAAGACAACTCGTGCAATTGAATTATATCGTCGGTCAACCATGATTGTGTTAACACCAACTCACACACTCGCCAGAGAGATGAAACAACGAGGGGTAAATGCCCGTACCTATCACGGTTTTTTTCAAAGGAAGGGTGACAAATGGACTCCTGATCGAATGGGTGATAAATTCATTCCTGAAATCATAATCTGGGATGAAATATGCACAGTGTCATTAGATGTATTACAAACATTTCTCGAGTGGTTGTTAAACAAAAACACAAAAGTCGTCATGTGCGGTGATCACGGCCAACCACCACCATTTGTCGGTGCATCTCCACATAAATGGCTAAAGGGTTTTGTAGACTACTATGAAGAAATTAATACCGACCATAGATCACTTGATGAACAATTACGCGAGTTTAAAGCGCTAATTAGATTACAGCCGGATAAAATCCAATGTGAAATAGCGCGTGAAATAATTTCAGAAACTCCCATGAATGATTTTCGGGAAACGTGGAGACCAAATGATTTGATAGTAGCAAGTAGAAAAATAGTCAGAGACACACTTCATATGAAGTTATTTGAAACGCATAAAGAAAAATTTGCAACACTTCCAGTACCGTTGTGTTATAGGCCTTCGGATACACGAAAGCAGAATATTGAAGTTGATATTCCAGGGAAAAGTGAAAAACAGATTCTCGTGTTAAATGATATTGTGCTGGTTGATATCAGCGTCGTCGAAGATGCTTTGCGTGCTGATAAATCCCCATGGACGTTAGGTTACGCAGCGACAATACACTCTTCACAGGGATTGACTATATCAGATACAATTGTTTGGATGGTGGATAATCACATCGAACGGTCGAATTTAGTCTATCTTGCAGTATCCAGAGTACGAAGAATAAATCAACTTCGAAGAATTATTTTCGATGATGACACCACAATGGATGATGCTAGCATCGTTGATGTTAAAATTATTGATAAAAAACTCTCCGGTTACAAACAACAAGACAGAAAAAAACAACGAGAATTTGACATTGATGCTGAATTAATAATTTCGCTGAAGCAACAACAGAATAATCACTGCGCGAGTTGCAATTGTATAATGCGTTGGCAGTATTCGAAGCAGCAGAGGGGGCGAATCAGACAACTTTTTTTTGTTTTTATTTTTGATTATACCCCCTCCAAAATAACACTAGACCCTTCTCGCGAAAAAATAAGTCTCCGACCCTTGTCTGAAAACATTCGCGTTTTCGTTGATGTCGCAACGTCGTTGTCACTCACCCCCTCTGCTGCTAGAACTTTCAGTTCTGGGTTAACCGAATATTTTATCAAGTCCGATACGATATCGTGTCCTAGGGTCTGCTAAATTTATTGTCACAAATCCGTGTGGTTTTGACTGAGCGTGGCTAAAGAAATTTCTAAATTGATTATGATTCATATCACCGCTGCACCAGGTCTGATGAATATTTCGTAGCGTATGAGTATCAACGCCGTTAAATACACACAACACATTGCAATTATCTCTGATCACTTTTGGTATCTGAGTGTATCGTTGAGTGACATAGATCACATCAGTGTTTTTATGCCTGCCTCGGGAAAATATTCTAGCAGGATTTTTTTGATTATCTAACATGATATCATCGTATACCACTAAATTGTTAATACTTCCATCAATAGCATCAATGTTCGGGGCTTCCTCTATATCAGTAATAAACTCAATAAAATCTTCATCGATTTGAAATTCTTTTGCTTTCTCGTTAAAATCCTTTAGCACTTCATAGCATCGCTGATCGTCTACACTCGGGGCTATTAAATACAATTTGTTCCATTTCATCCATCTCGTTATCAAATTAAGTAGCAGTTGTGTCTTTCCGCTTCCAGATGGTCCGATTATAATCATTCTAATTGAATTCGGCAACATTTCATGATGTTTAATAGGTTCCCGTCGTCTGGTAGCTGAATAATCAATTATATTCATGCCGTTATATATAAATTATGGATCTATATTGTGTGAAGTGTAAAAAACGTACTGGCACAGATGACTTGACGACGATTACAACTAAAAATAACCGATCAGCGCTTTCTGGTAAATGCGTACAATGTAGTACAAAGAAATTTAGATTTGTTTCTAAACCCAAGGAACTCAAGGAACCTTTAAAAAAAAACGAGGAGGTGATATCGCAGCCAAATTAGCAAAACTCCCTGGAACCCCATGGGCAAAATACCCCGGAGAAAAGCACCTTCCATGATATAGCTACTGTGGACCGGGAACAAGACTTGATATCAGACTCAATGATCAAAATCAGCCCCGACCCGGTGAGGAACCAATAAACGCTATTGATAAGGCCTGTCACCTTCATGATGTATCTTATAAAAGCAGTAATCTGCAGCACAGGCATCTAGCAGATGTGAAATTAATTCATGCGTTAAATGCTATTTCTGATAAATCTTTCAAAGAAAAATTGGCTTCCTTTTTGATAAAATCGGCTATGAAAAGTAAATTGATGTTAGGTGCTGGTAATTAATAACAACATGGAATCTATTTATTATTCCCCAAGAGGATACTGGAGGGGTAAATCAGCAATCCATAAACTCGCTAGTGCTGCAAAAGTGAAAAAAACCACTGCGGCTCATTGGTTATCCAAACAGGCACTATGGCAAATTTATCTACCACCGCCTAAACAAATCAATTTCTCGCATTTTGATGTGACCGGACCCAATGAAGTTCATCAGGCTGATCTATTATTTCTGCCACATGATCGTGGTTACAAATACGCATTAACCGTAGTTGATATTGCAAGTCGATACAAAGAAGCAGAACCGTTAAAAACAAAATCAGCCACTGAAGTGGCTTCTGCATTTGAAAGGATTTATCGAAGGAGTCCTCTGCACTGGCCAAATCTATTACAAGTTGATCCTGGCAAGGAATTTCAGGGTGCAGTGTTATCTACAATGAAATATCACAATGTCGCTATCAGACGAGGGCATACTGCACTGCATCGTGATCAGGCCATTGTAGAACGATTTAATAAAACCCTTGCTGAGCGGTTATTTGGATATCAATACGCAAAAGAATTCATCCAAGAAAAAAGATCCCGTGAATGGGTTAAAAGGTTACCAGCTGTGATTACTGCACTGAATAACGAGATTACTAGAACCATCAACATGAAACCTATCAATGCGATTAAAAAGAAGTCAATACCTGAAATGGAAATTCAAAAAGATTTTAGCGTTTCCCAACCAATTCTTGGTAGTAATGTCATTGTGAGGTACTTATACGAACCAGGAGAGCTTGAGGGTGGCACAAAAAGGGCTACTGATCCTATTTGGAGTGTTACTGCACATAAGATATCTAGTATAACACGATCTACGGGTAGACTTCCAATCTATAAACTGGATTCAACTGCCCCTCAACGGGGTTTTACTAGACAACAATTACAAGTGATACCTGAGGATACTCAATTACCACCGCATGGGCTTAACTAGCACCCTTGCGTCTATTGCACTCAAGACAAGTCAACATCACATTATTTCTGACATGACCGAGATTGTTATTTTTTCTGTCAACGGTGAATTGGCGAGGATCCTTATCCGAATACTGCCAACGCATTATACAATTGCAACTTGCGCAGTGATTATTCTGTTGTTGCTTCAGAGTAATTATTAATTCAGCATCAATATCAAATTCTCGTTGTTTTTTTTTGTCTTGTTGTTTGTAACCGGAGAGTTTTTTATCAATAATATCATCTATTGTGGTGTCATTATCATTGCTAATGATTTCATCATCGCCACCAATGATTTCATCATCGAAGACAATTCTTCGAAGTTGATTTATTTTTCGTACTCTAGACACTGCGAGATAGACTAAATTCGACCATTCTATGCGATTATCTACTATCCAAACAATTGTATCCGATATAGTCAATCCCTGTGAAGAGTGTATTGTTGCTGCATAACCTAGCGTCCATGGGGATTTATTAGCACGCAATGCATCTTCAACGACATTGATATCAACCAGCACAATATCATTTAATACGAGAATCTGTCTTTGAAATCCTTCGGATTTTGGTCCTGGAATATCAACTTCGATGTTCTGTTTTCGTGTATCCGATGGCCTATAACATAACGGTACTGGAAGTGTTGCAAATTTTTGTTTATGCAATTCAAATAACTTCATCTGAAGTGTGTCCCTGACTATTTTTATACTTGCAATGATTAAATCATTTGGTCTCCACGCTTCCCAAAACTCATTCATGGGAGTTTCCGAAATTATTTCACGGGCTATTTCACACTGGATTTTATCCGGTTGTAATCTAATTAGTTTCTTAAATTCTTTTAATTCATTATCAAGTGATCTATGATCGAAATCAATTTCTTCATAATAGTCTACGAAACCCTTTAGCCATTCATGGGGAGATGCACCGACAAATGGTGGAGGTTGGCCGTGATCACCGCACATGACGACTTTTGTATTCTTCAATAACAACCACTCAAGAAATATTTTTAAGACATCTTCGGACACTGTGTCTATTTCATCCCAAATGATAATTTCAGGAATAAATTTCTCTCCCATGCGCTCAGGAGTCCATTTATCTCCCTTCCATCTAAAGAAACTATGATAAGTGCAGGCATTTACCCCTCGTTGTTTCATCTCTCTGGCGAGTCTGTGAGTCGGTGTTAGCACAATCATGTTAGAAACGCTAGCGTTTCCACGACGGAATAACTCAATTACCCGGGTTGTTTTTCCTGACCCACCACAGCCGTTTAAATAAACTGTTTTATATCTACAGATTGGATCAGAAATCGGTGGTGCACTAGAAAATTCTGAACACTGATTGCTTTCTAAGTAATTATTTTCAATGGTAACATCTGCTGATGGAATATAATCATGAAGCATTTCCTTCTTAATTCTCCATGACCCCCAATTCTCGTTGCCAGTAGCCTTAAAATCAGCCATTTTGCTATTTATGTAAAATGAGTCAGTAGCAACTCTAACTGCGGTGGTAGGAAATCTATTGATCATTGAAAATAAATTAATAGAAGCATAACCAAGCATAGAAGCTCTCAAATATGTGTACTGCGGATGGTATCCATCAGTGTAAGTAACAATTGTACCCAATTTGGTTCCATCGGACATAAATGCGTCCTTACGATTGACATATAAGCCCCTATTCGTTAAATCTTTGATTACAAAATCGTATTCAGCATTGTCTATAATCAATCGTGAAGAATATCTCGTATTATCATCTTTGCCACCTTGGGTAAATTTACCGATTATTCTTCGTCCAAGATCTTTTGCTTTATTGTTTCTGATTTCAAATAACTGTCTGGACCAATCCATGATTTGTTGTTCATTAAAATCAGGAAACAGTTTTCGCTCTTCGCTAATTATTTTTTCTAGATCAGGTTGTGGTAACCAGACTGATTTCTGTGCTCGATAGGATATAATTGCTTCACTGACAATTAATGATTTTAACATCTTACAATCAAGCATATACCGTAATAACACTATTGGCATCCAGTGTTTTTCAGACATGTGTTTACCAATCCAAAGATAACTACACGGATGAAGTCCTTCAGCCATTTCAAATGATACTACACAAGCGAATCCGGTTAAATCGAAATGTGGCAGTGGTCCATTAATAGCAACACGGGTCATTTCGTGTGTAGGGTGTCCAAATCGTTTGAAATATTTCTCACACTCTCCATACCCAAGAAAACTTCCTGGATAACATGCAATCATATCAACGGAAATAACTGTATCAGCGGTGTATTTTGTGTTCCATAATCCTCCATGGCTGTATTCAAGACAGGACAATTTGACATCTGATAAGAACTCACTTCGGGTTGGTTTCCACGCGTTTTTCTTCCTAGCAAAATGTGCTACAACTGATGGAAGTGTAAAACAGTTTGCTAATAATTGATCGTTGTCTTCCCCCAGAGAACTCTGGGGAGAAAACTCACTAGCTAGTTGTTTCATTTGATTATGCAGTTCTTCAGTACGGTACAATTCTCCGTTGGGCCTTACAAACTGATCAAATCTACATTCTTCGTCTGAAGTACTATGAAATAGCCACACTGACACAGAATCGTTTTTACTCAAATGGTAAATAGCATCAAATAATTTCTGCTCTGAAAAAAACTCTTCGGTTCCAAACAGATATTTTACGGTTCTATCCCGTGGGAATATTGTTACTGCAGATGACCACGCGTGTGCGTTATGATCAATAATTTCAATGGGAGCTCCCTGTGATTTATATTTCGATTCATATAATACTTCTCCGGTGATTGTCCTTACCGATATTGGAAATCTCAATGATGTTTCTAATTTGGCTATATCTTGAATTGTTGCCCCATGCTGTTTCACTGTCAGTTCCCACTCGGTTATTTTTTTTCGTCTTAGATCAGTTAATTTATTTCCCCGGGACGCATTTGTGAAGTGTTCTATTATTCGTGTTGCTACACAATTGAGCCCTGTCGAATATTTCATGGGTGCTAGTTTTGAAATATCAGGTTTTTCATTGAGCGGATAGATCCCGTAAACAACTACTGTGACAGGATAAGATCTTTCGTAGTAGGGTTTATCAAGTCCAGTCAAAATTCCTGGTTTTGAATCCTGAGTCACAGTGACAGTTTTTTTGTCCTTAAGAATAGGCTCGTATTTGTCCCTAATGATCCATTTTCCATTATCACGGATAAGGAATTTTATTCGAAAAAAATTTCTTTCTTCCCCAAGACGTGAGATTATCACTGCTGCTTTTTCATCATTCATGGTAGCGTCAACAACACCATCAATTCGAAATGTTGACCAACAATGAGCTGCCCCATCACGCTTGAATTCATTAAAACAGTCTCTGATTTTACTAATCAAGGTTCTATCAAGAATTTTATTCTTTGGTGTATTAGAAACTCTATAAGATTGAATTGAACACTTTTCCAGGGCTTAATTTTCGATAATCTCTCGAACTCCTCCATACTATAATTAAAACAAGTATTTAAATGAAAGATTTAAGTATCATGAATCATTGCAAATGGCTTATGATTGGATCAGTGACACCGTGTAACAAATCATGCAGAAATGAATTCTGTTGGTATCATATGCAAAGCTTTCGTCGTGGAAGCCTTGGTCCGTTACCCTGTATTCGATGTGGGGTTGGGGTCAGGGGGAAGTCGCAATTATGCGTTATGTGTGGCGGCAAACGATACAGGGAACTAAAACGCTATTATGATAAAAGAATAAAAAATACTGTCATTGACCCCAACGATGACAAAATAATAAAGACTGCTCAAGATTATATACAGAGACTTATAATTAAACCAAACAATGAATTAGAAAAATAGTGTTATTATACAAATGAACCAAGAATTCAGACCTCACCCCTCCGTGCTTGTTAATTATGAAGCATTCCGTAATGGTATTATCAGAAAATTCGATTTTCGTATGTGTCTATAACACCAAGGGAGACAACTCTTAAATGATATAACCAAGGGAGTTATCATTGTGATTTAGCTTCTGAGTATTGTTTTATAGGAAAAGAAAATATTTCTTTTTTTTTAGTGTTTAAGTCAAATATTCTGTCTCACGTGCGATTAATGCGTATTTCATAAACATAGGATGTGATCCGGAGATGCAGGCGTTACAGGATAACACACGTGTATACTTTCTCCCTTAGATTGTGTTAACTTGTTTAATGGGTATTGTGATTCAGCGCTGGGCATTGTTTTGTAAGAAAAGAAATGTTTTCAAACAATTATATTCTTTGTTTTAGTGTTTAAGTCAAATATGCTGTCTCATTTAAATACTCTGAAACACCATTAATAAGTAATTCAAGAAAATAAAATAGCATACCTTGCGGATTGATGTATTAATTCCCTTTATATACTCTCTCCCTTAGATGGTGTCGAGTTGATAAGGGAGAGAATAACAACCCCTCCCACCTACTCATATATGTTTCTACTATTATGTGTAAATATAAGTGTTTTTAAATGTCTGTATGTTGACTATCATTTGTATAATTTAATATGTAAATATTGAATAAAGATTTAAAAAAAAGAGGATGCCGACATGGCACCTATAAAATATGTACAAATGCTACATCTATAAAAATTACATTACAGTATGGCGTGGGTTATTTCCCCCTAAATTGTGATTCAGCGGCTTGGGCTATAATTAATTAGAAAAGAAATCAAATATAAAATGTTTTCAAACGATTATATTCTTTTTTTTTAGTGCTTTATGCAAATATTCTGTCTCATTTTAATACTGTGAAGCACCATTAACAAGTAATTCAAGAAAATAAAATAACACACTCTGTGGATTGAAGCTGCTGTATTAGTCGCCTTATATACTAAATGAAAGGTTTAAAGCTGGGGCTTTCAAGGCCAATTCGACCAGTCAAAAAATAACCCACGCCATTGACACGTGTGCGTGGTTGACTTTTACTCAATCATGCAACCGGGTTTAATTTCATGGGTTGCTTTGATTGGTCGAATTAGCCTTTGAAAATCAGCCCCGTCGTTTCATGTTTGTGATGTCTGTGCCGTCCCATCATCATTACATCATTATTGAATTATAATCCATCCTTAATTAAGTTAATTAAGTATATGTATACCTACAATCTGAATGGAGATATATACGGTATTTGTGCTGTCCTTAATTAAGTTAATTAAGTATATGTATACCTACAATTTGCCACAACACTCGAGTGGAAATATATACGGTATTTGTGCTGTCCTTAATTAAGTATATGTTGTGACGTCACCCCAAGCATATCTTCTGGGCGGTCTAAGATGGCGTTTGCCACGTTAGGCCTCCCTTCCGGAGATGTATGTTTCGGGTTTCCCTTGGGCTTACTTGGATGTGAAGGCAACCAAGGAGTTCCAAAGATGTGTTGTCGTATATATGTAACCTCTAGGTCATTTCACGTAAACATACCCTCTTGTGATTCTAACCCGTTATTTGACGAGTTAGATTCACTCTTAGGGGAATATGTTTCCGGTGAATGTAAATATAAATGACCTAAAATAAATAACATCCATGGATGTAATTAGCTCTCCGTCACATTTGGGTAGCCCCGTATGGTGTTCAAAAATGAATTACCGGCCAAATAGTGTCAAATCGAGATCGAAGAAATGTCAGAAAAAAAAATGGAAATACTCATAGAAAGAACCCTATGAAAGACACAGTGGCCTATATCAAGGGGGCCAAATGACTGATAACCGCTCATCATGGTTGTTATTTATTTTTGTCTGCATTTATATTTATATATACAGACTGAATTTTAAAAAAGATATTTATATATACAGACTGAATTTTTAAAAAATATATTTATATATACAGACTGAATTTTTAAAAAATATATTTATATATACAGACTGAATTTTTAAAAAATATATTTATATATACAGACTGAATTTTTAAAATATTAACGGCTCTTTTATTTTTGAAAAATGAATTAGAAATATGTATTATCATATATGAATTCTGAAATTATGAATAGCATCATAGTTGAAATTGGAAAATTGAAAAATCAGAATATTAAATTGTCAGATGGGTTAAATCCTGATCAAATCAAGTCGGATTTTCAGGATATAGAATACGGAGTTAGCACTAACAAGTATATGTTACCAAAGAAATATGCACTCATCAAAAAAATTCAAATTCTATTCGAGACTCTCTTGCATTTTCCAGTGAAGTAGATGTGTTTGTTCCGTTATATACTATCGTGGAGGGAATACGAAAAGAATTGGGTAACGAATATGAATTGAAAAAGGAAGTTAATTCTAAAATTAGAAACTTACGAGCGTTAATTCAAGAAAATGAACTATTTTGATTGACCGACCATCAAAAGATTTTGTCAGACAGTAAAATCTCCTTGAGATTTTCATTTTTTTTTGTTGTCATTTTTTGATTGAATCAGTGAAAATATTTCACACTGCGAAAATAAAAATATTTCACAGCAATAAAAAATTGGACCGTTAAGGATGGAATCATCGATGGGGAAAATTGTTTTACAATTGAAAAATGGTTTCTGATTTCAAATAATGGTCAATGAAGCATTAACGACCCGATTGGCTCGTGAGCGACTAGATGCAATTAAGAAATTTATACCAATTCGCGACTCTGTAAGAAATAAACTGCAACAACGACAGAGTTTACAAACTGATTTTGCTGCGGGATCTGAAGAGTTGTTTAAACCAGTAACCACAGCAACGAAAGGGGTAGAGCGTGCTATACTGGGAGATGATCCTGACGGTAAAAGAAAGGAAGAGGGTCTTATTTCTGTACTTGAAAAACTAGCAACGAAAACTGAACAAACTGAAAAAACTGATCCGAAAAAAACGACTGTTTCTCTGTTGAATAAATTTACTGATCATGCTAAAATATTAATAAAAAAACCTAGTTTATTGAAATCAAAGGATTATCAAGCCTTTGGTAATTTTGCTGCTCAAAGTTATAATTCAAAAAAAGATTTTTTAAAGGACGAGTATAAAAATGATAGAATATCAAGTAATGATTGGTTCGATTATTTGTATAAACTAAATAAAGGGATTGGTCGTTTGAATAAGGATGAGATAGGATACAAGGAATTTAAAAAGGGAATTAGTAATTATAAAAGAGAACAAATAGAAGAGCGACAACGAGAAATAGAAGAACGGCAAGAACTAAAACGTCAAACACCAACACGTAGACAAACAAGAAGACAAAAAAAACAACAACTACCACCTGATGATGATGATGATTTAGAAGAACGACGTCAAACACCAACACGGAGACAAAAAAAACAAGAAGAACCTAAAGAACAACAACTACCACCTGATGATGATGATGATGATACTCTTGATTATTTACAAACTACGGATACAGACAAACTAGATGAAGCAGCTGGTTATAGCGGAAGTGGACTGCAAAATCCAAGAATTGGAAACACTTGTCCTGATAGTGTTATCAATGATATATCACGATTAGATGTTCTCATCGGAGGAAAACGAGCTGGAAATAACTCTCCAGAAATAATTAATGAAGCAGCTGATATCTGTAAACGGTTATTTGCCGGCGGTATCATGGATATCAAAACATATCGAGATTTCATTGACGAGTTAGCAAATGGGTATCATAGCGATTAAATAACAATTGAAAACACTATTGTTTTTATAATAATGATCGTACACTACAATCATGATAAACCAACCCCCGTCTACGTAGTTAATTCACGGTTTCCAGTTTATAGAGCATACTACGGAGATGGCCTCGGCAAGACCATTTTAGGATTCTTTTCAAGAACGGCCCCAAAAGTGATGCCGTTAGCTAAACAACTAGGAATGAAAGCCATTGATGTTATTCGTGATAAGGGTATTAGTACTGTTGGAGATCTTGCCGGGAAAGCGTTTTCAACTGCGAAGGATAAAATAACATCATTAGTGAGACGAAAAGAGAAACAGGTACCATTGCCATCTACAGCAGAGATGCCTGCAAGTGTTAGTAAAATTATAAATAACGCAGTAGATGAAAAACTAGCGTCGATGGTAAATCAAGAGGACCAAAATAATATGACAGCAAACATGATAGCAGGAAGTGGCTTTAAAAAACCACGACGAAAACGCTAGCGTTTTTCACGATGAAATGGAAAATCCGATTTAGACTCTGATAAATAGAATAAAATGTTCAAAAGGTCATCTGATCCAGCATTTGATATGGATGCCCCAGTGCGTAAAGATGATTCTGTACGCGATTTTCAATTTTATTCTTATCACGCAGTACAACCAGATCTCCGATCACGAATTGAACTTCAAGTTCATGATACCAGTAAATACTTTTTGCCTTGTGAAGCGTTTATTGAAGTAGAAGGAGAACTTGTAACAAATAATGCTGCACATAATGATCCTCCATATGACATTAGCCCAACTACCCGAGTTGGTTTTGTTATCATGGCATTATTTGAAAGCGCTAGATATCTCATTGATGGAAAAGAAATTGAATCCATTGACCGTGAAGTTGATGTGGCTACAACAATCATAGGGTTAGCAAGATATTCTGATGATTATTCAAGATCAGCGGGTCCATCTATGATGTTTGCAAAGGATATTACTGATAACGCTGAACACAACCAGTATTCTAGAGTCAAGGCAACACAAGTCACTGCAGTTAATCCAGCACCAGCCGGATATACAAGACCACCTGGTGAATTTGATGTCATAAATACTATTACTACTTACAATCTAGGATTTGCAACACGTGTATCAACATTACAAGGACAGCGTCGACAATTTTCATGTGCAATTCCACTGCATCATATATTCGGATTCTGTAGAAACGTCCGAAAAGTTATTTATGGAGCTAAACACACAGTAGCGCTTGTACGAAAGGGTACTGATAATGATGCAATATGGCGTGATGCTGCTGTTCCTGATGGTAAAGTCGTTTTAACAAAACTATCATTGTGGATGCCAGTGTTAACTCCATCAATCACAGCAGAAGGAAAATTGTTATCATTTATGGACCAAGGAGGAAAGTCGTTATTGAGTTGGTTATCAGTGACTACGGATACTAAACAAGACAATGTTGATGGTACATTCACATGGCACCTGGCATCAAAACAAGGGGTTTCAGCTCCACGTCATATATTTATTGCATTACAGAATAATGCACGAGTTGGTAATCAACAACGAAGTCATATGATATTTGATCAGTTAGGTGTTAATGAAGTCTCGCTGAGAATAAACGGACAGCAGGAACCATCTGAAGATGTGCAACTTGATTACGGTCAAAATCATATTGCACGTGTCTATCATAACCTGTTGTCATTTATGGCACGTGATCAAAATGTGGATACCGGTTTGCAAATATCACAATATGATTTCAAAAGCCTCTATCCGATTTATTACTTTTCGCTGGAACATCTCGACTTGGTGAGACAATCTGTCGTTGATATACACTTTAGAGCCCGTGTAACCCGTCCTGGTGGTATTGCTAATTATAGAGCGGTTGCTGTCATTCTCAGTGATAAATCAATGCTACTTGAAGGTGTTGGTGGAAGAATGAGAGTGGTAGATGCACCAGTGGAAAATATGTAATTGAAAATCCGAAGGATATTTCCATTGAATGGTTTTACGATTTAGAATCAATCTGTATTTGTATAATGTCATATAGTAATATCAATGTGTCATTGACACCTGGTCAGTTAAAAAAATTGCAATCAAAATCCGCTAAACAATGTGGAACCACAATCACGTTGAAACCTAATCAAATGAATGGCGGGGCAAATAAATTATCGCTGACAACTCGTCAAGTGAAACATTTCAATGATGCTTTCAAGGATAAAAAAGGTGTTCAGATTACTCTTTCTGCGGCTGCTATCAAAAATATGATAAAAACAGGTGGTATATTTCCGTTGTTTGCTGCAATACCAGCATTGGTTGCGACAGCAGCCCCAGCAGTAGCAAAAGCGGCCGCATTGGGGGTAGTTGGAGGCTTGGGAACAAAAGCGGTACAGAGCATTGCTGAATCATATGAACCGAAGAAAGGTCAAGGGTATAAAAAAAGGGAAAGGGTCTAAGACTACCAGGAACCCCGTATTCATGGTACAGCGGAAAGGGTCTAAGACTACCAGGAACCCCGTATTCATGGTACAGCGGAAAGGGTCTAAGACTACCAGGAACCCCGTATTCATGGTACAGCGGGAGATCCGTTCACGGATCAGGCCTGAGACTACCAGGAACGGTTTATTAATTCAGAAATCTATGGTTCCAATGTCCAATTTTGATTTAATGGATGCTGCTAAAAAACTAGTGATTAAAAATTTCAGAGGTGTTTTTATGAAAGATCAATTACCACATCAACCAAACAAAACTGAAACAGGTATTATTAATCTCGATAACAGCACCGGACCTGGAACTCACTGGGTTGCATACGCTATTGATCCACGTGGGATTGTCTATTTTGATTCATATGGATTAGCCCCACCAAAAGAGTTTATGCGTTATATAAAAACCCTTCCAATGAAGACTTGGTATTCTACGCTACCAACACAACAAATCAATGACCCACCAATATGCGGCAGTGAAGTATTAAATGTCCTTGACGCTATTTCAGCATCTAGAAAATCACCACACATTGTCGTAAATAACTACACTAGTAATCGCTTTTTAGAGAGAGATATATAAAATATCATGATTGATATTTGGGGAAGACCTCTGAAACCCAAACCCGATGACACTGCAACTCCTGATTCTATCAAGGATATAAAAAAAAAATTAAAGATGAAATCGCTGAGACGTTGAACTTAACAAGTGTTGACCCGAATGAAATAGTTGTATTTCAAGACAAACAGGGTAAATTGAAATCCAGTAATATTTCTCTGGATGATATTTTGGTTAAACAACAAAATGCAATCGAGAACACCGTTGCGTTATTTTCCGATCAGGGTAAATTGAAAACCAGTAATATTTCTCTGGATGATATTTTGGTTAAACAACAAAATGCAATCGAGGATACTATCGCGTTATTTTCCGATCAGGGTAAACTCAAACCGGGTGTACTTTTTTCGACGATTACAGATCGATTTAAAACTCTCAACGATTCTGCGTTGGAACTAGAAACACTTCAATCTAAAACCGAAGAACACATAAAACAGTTTACCGCATTTCGTAGAAATATCATTGATAAATTTATTGGAACTACATTCGATAAAATTGAACTAAACCTCCCTGATATTAAAAAATCCATCGATGAGACGAAAACTTCCATCGAAGGCATCAAAGGTGATCTTTCGAGGATGATAACAGCCATTGAAAAAACAAAAATTCCTCATGAGAAAACCAACAACGTAGTATACACGATCCAACACGGATCATTGGAGTGGACACCTACAAACAACAAATTAGATTTCACTGCAACCGTTAAGGGTATTTATCGATTAACACTAGTAACACCATTGTCTCAATTTAATATTTCATCGTCCAGTTCATCCGGGGTCAATAATACGATTTCAACGATCATCGACAAGGATAGAACTGAAAAGTTTACAATTACATCTACTGATAAAGATTTGGTTAGGGTCTCAACAACGTGGTATGTGGAATTCGTAGCGAATTTAAGTAAATTGTAATTGAAAACGATAGCGTATTTAAAATAAAAATGATTTCATCATCGCAATATCGCTATGATCAGGTCAGAGAGTATCAAACTAGACTCAAAACCTTGTCTGAGGAGTATGAATTGAAAATTAAAAAATATCGCAGGAGAATTACCGCAATTGATGTTACTGTGTACGCTGTGAGTGGTGTAATCACCGGAGCCGGTATTATACTGTCTTCAGTGACAATGATGGCCCCGATAGCTGTTCCAATTTGCATTTCTGCGGCAACAACAATCGCTGGAATAATTTCAATAATCACAAAAAAAATATCATCATGCAGCCAACGGAAACTACAAGACTACATAATTCAGTTTCATGTTGTGTCCACTGCATACTCGCAATTATCCTCATTGATATCGTCATCGCTCGATGATACAATTATATCAGAGAGTGAGTTTTCAGCGATGGTAGATATATATGATTCTGCGATGTCAAAATTAGAAATACATCATGAATATAATAACAATGACAACACAGATGGAATTACTTCAACAAATAGTGGAGAACACAAACCCAGTACAAACAAGCATGATCTCAATAACCTCAACGAATCCAGAATTCAGTGTGAATTTCCCCTCTCCAGTCCCAGTGAAGGAGATAGCGCTAGCAAAATTACGAGTATACCACAGTTGGCCAAATATTAGGTCAAAATCATTTGGTGGTCAACAACCCAATAATTCACTGGTATTTGCAAATAAGAATAAACCCGACGGTACCCCAGACTGGAACGTTGTTTCCATACCAACCGGATCATATCAAATTGAACAAATCAATGATGAATTCGCGCGTAGAATAAAATCGATTACTGGAAAAGAATCAAAAATAGCTATAACAGTTCATGTGCCGACACTATCATCTGCCATTGAAATAAGCACAGAAGGATACGTCGTAGATATCTATCAGAGTTCTATTAGAACCGTACTAGGATGGCCTGAATTACCACCCGGAGGAAAAACCGTTAAATTACCAGAACCACAAAAAACCGATTATATCACAGACAGGATAAAATCTGATAATCCAATAAAGAATTATAAAGATTATAATAAGTGGGAACTTTTCAATGGAATAGTAGAAAATAACGTTGTCAAATTCGTACCCCGACAGAACAAAATTACTGAAAATTTCACAGCGATGGAATATGATTTTTTACTGTTGTTAATATCCATTAAATCCGGCACTCTCACCCGAGATGAATTTATCAGCGTTGTAGAAATATGTAACAAAATCATCAATGACATGGAAACATTTCATTCACAAATTATTCAAGAGATATTAGGTGACGATAATCCTAAAACGAGAACAGAGTTTGCGATGAAAAGTAATATACGCGTAGAAGATATTCGTGAGTTTAAACTACCAGGATATAATATCTCAGAATTACAAAAATCTCTCAGTGATGCCATCGATGAAGGTTTCAAAAAAATCCATGATACGTGGAAAAAAACACAACCACAACCACAAACAACTATCCTCAAACATAATAATGACCCAGATGGTGGTGGCAGGCATATTGCTCCGTTCAATGTGAATATTTCAATGGTGATTGCGCTCAATTTAGTATGTGATGTGATCGAAGGAAGCTATCAAATAAATTTAGAACGATCAAATCAAGCTCAGCAAGGATATATTTTGTATTCATTTGCACCAACAGCCCCTCCAGGATTTTTAATAATTGAGTCCCCGGTGAATCCAGTCTATATGCGATGTCATAATAATTCATTAACCAGAATTAATTTCAAACTCACAGATCAGTCTAATAATCTGATTGATTTACAAGAGGAGGTTTTACAAATTAGTCTATTTGTGAAATCATAAATGATTTTCGTCCTAAGGACTGGATCAAATATTCGGTTAAAATCACCGTAAACCTAGAACTGAAAGTTCTAGCAGCAGAGGGGGTGAGTGACAACGACGTTGCGACATCAACGAAAACGCGAATGTTTTCAGACAAGGGTCGGAGACTTATTTTTTCGCGAGAAGGGTCTAGTGTTATTTTGGAGGGGGTATAATCAAAAATAAAAACAAAAAAAAGTTGTCTGATTCGCCCCCTCTGCTGCTTTCGGATAAAGATCCTCGCCAATTTACCGTAGACAGAAAGAATAGCAGCATTGGTCATATCAGAGATTATGCTGACTTGTCTTGAGTGCAACAGACGAAGGGGGTGCTAGTTAAGACCACGCTGTGGTAACTGAGTATCCTCGGGTATCACTTGTAATTGTTGTCGAGTAAATCCTCGCTGAGGAGCAGTTGAAACCAGTTTATAAATTGGAGGTCTACCAGTAGATCGTGTTATACCGGATATCTTATGCGTAGTGACGCTCCAAATAGGATCGGTAGCTCTTTTTTTACCACCCTCAAGCTCTCCTGGTTCGTATAAATACCTAACAGTGACATTACTACCAAGAATTGGTTCTTTGAAATCTTTTTGTGAAATTCCTTGGATTTCCATTTTTAGTATAGACGCTTTTTTAATCGCGTTGACAGGTTTCATGTTAATTGTTCTAGTAATCTCGTTATTGAGCGCGGTAATCACAGCTGGTAATCTCTTAACCCATTCACGGGATCTTTTATCCTGAATAAACTCCTTCGCGTATTGATATCCAAAAAACCGTTCAGCAAGAGTCCGATTAAATCGTTCAACAATTGCCTGATCGCGATGTAGCGCAGTATACCCTCGTCTGATGGTGACATTGTGATGTTTCATCGCTGATAAAACAGCGCCTTGAAATTCCTTGCCAGGATCAACTTGTAACAGATTTGGCCAGCGTAGTTCGCCTCGTCGATAAATCTTTTCAAATGCAGAAGCAACTTCAGGTGATGATTTTGTTTTCAGCGGTTCTGCTTGTTTGTAGCGACTCGCAACGTCAACTACGGTTAGCGCGTATTTGTAACCGTTGTCATGTGGTAAAAACAATAAATCAGCTTGATGAACTTCATTAGGTCCGGTAACATCAAAATGCAAGAAATTGATTTGTTTAGGGCGCGGTAGATAAATTTGCCATATAGCCTGTTTGGATAACCAATTAGCCGCAGTGGCCTTTTTCACTTTTGCGGCGTTAGCGAGTTTATTGATTGCAGCGTTACCCCTCCAGTATCCTTTTGGAGAATAATAAATAGATTCCATATTATTAATTACCAGCGCCCATCATCAATTTGCCTTTCATAGCCGATTTTACCAACCACGAAGCCAATTTTTCTTTCAAAGATTTATCAGGAATAGCATTTAACGCATGAATTAATTTCACATCCGCGAGATGTCTGTTTTGCAGATTGCTGCTTTTATATGCAACATCATGAGCATGACAGGCCTTATCAATAGCATTTATCGGATACTCGCCGGGCCGGGGCTGATTTTGATCATCAAGTCTGATATCTAATCGTGTTCCGGGTCACAGTAGCTATATCCTGGAAGGTGCTTTTCTCCGGGGTACTTTGCCCATGGGGTTCCTGGGAGCTTTGCCAATTTGACTGCGATATCACCTCCTCGTTTTTTTAAAAACATTTCCGGATTTCATAGAAATAAATCTAAATTTTTTTGTACCACATGTTGGACATCTACCAGTAAGTGCAGATCTGTTATTTTTAGTTGTAATCGTCGTCACATCATTTGTGCTAGTACGCGTTTTACACTTCACACAATATAGATCCATAATTTATGTATAGAGATATGGATATAATTGATTTTTCAGCGACTAAAACAAGAGAACCAGTTAAGCATCATGCAGCGCTACCAAACTCTATCCGCGCAATTATAATCGGGCCATCTGGATCCGGCAAGACGCAATTGTTGCTCAATTTAATAATGAGATGGATGAAATGGGATAAGTTGTATTTAGTTGCTCCTAGCGTAGATGATCAACGATGCTATGAAGTGCTAAAGGATTTTAATGAAAACGCTTCAGAGATTAAAGGTGAGAACGTCGTTGATTTTATAACTGATATTGACGAGGCACCATCCGTGGATGACCTTGATGGAAACATTAACAATTTAGTCGTATACGACGATGTGATGTTAGACAATCAAAAAAAAACCAGCTATGATTTTTTCCAGAGGCAGGCATAAAAACACTGACGTGATATATGTCACTCAACGCTACACTCAGATTCCAAAAGTGATCAGAGATAACTGTAATATTCTTGCTGTGTTTAACGGCGTTGATACACATAGGTTACGAAATATTTGGCAGACATGGTGCTCTGATATGGACTTCAATCAATTTAAAAATTTCTTTAGTAACGCTCAGTCGACCCCGCATGGATTTATAACAATAAATTTACATGATCCTCGGACACGATATCGTATCGGACTCGATCAAATATTTGGTTAACCCATAGCAGCAGAGAGGGTGAGTGACAACGACGTTGGCGTCATTGACGAATTCATCGAGGAGGTCTCAATTTACCGAATCGACGCCTTTTTTTTACGATTTACGAAGAAGCCTTAGATTACCGAATCGACGCCTGTAAAAGTCGTCTGATTCACCCTCTCTGCTGCTGCAATTTGTATCCGATGAATTATTGGCCCAGGTGTGGAAGTTGTGGCCATGTCTTCTTTGACAATCCTCTGTTTCTGATGTTTTCCTTGCACTGGCATTAAATTCATAACTAATATAGCAAGGGAAAATAAATATTTCATTAGACACAAAAATTTATATACATTTTACAAAAAATAGTGAATGAATGAATGTTAAATTAAAGTGAACCGGCCCCGGTGGGACATTATTCACTGTTTTATCTTTCAAAAGAAAGTTATTTAATTTTTACTGTGGGGTAAGGAATGATGCCACATCCCCACGGGCATTTATGCACACATAGTGTGCTATTTAATTTGGTCATGCACAAAATATACTTAACTGTATTGCATTACTTTTATTTACAGCCATCACTATTTACATTATAAATAATTTGTATTAAAAAAAAAAAAAAACAGTAGTGTCTGCTTGCCCCTAAATAGTCTTATGGTTGCATGCGAAAATGAAGATGATCATTAATACCCCTTCGGTGGCCTCAATAAACAGCTGCTGTATGTCATGTACATGCTGATTTCAGCGATATTGTTGCAGGGCTGTGGCATTTTATTTCAAGCTAAATGGAATAATGCCAGTTTATATAAAATATGTTATTTTAAGAGGTTTGATAAAGAGTTAACAATACAAAAATAAAACAGCGGTATAAAAACTTGACTGTCCATTGCAAAATTGAGACTCACCAGTATCCAGCAAGAATTCGGCAACCTCTGGATTATTTTCTAGGCTCAAAGTGGACTTCTTTTTATTCCATCGTTCATGCTGGTCACCAATACATATGCGTGTGCTGACATAATTTGCCCAAACAGCTTTTTTTTCCCTCCTCCTTTCAGAATCTAAGTGTTGGCTTCGATCTAGTTGCGGACACGCCATTATTTTTGTAAACACGTGTTTGCGCATGGCTAAAATTCGTAATCTTCGGGAGAGGTCAACACAGAGGTTACATGAATATAGGCGTGGCAAATAGCGAATTTTTGTCTGCAGACAATAATTGAAAATCGCGTATTTTATCATAAAATTTACCGATACTAGCCTGATTTCGGCCTCAGTAACAGCCTGAATCGTAATTTTTCAACTAAATAAGTAATCGCGAACTGTTAAAAGAACAAAATAATTTCATTCGTTTTAACTTAGGTTGTATGCCTTTAATTAAAATAAATATTTGTGTGCAACAGTATTCAATACAATGACCTCTCACTGAGGAATATCTACGGATCTATGTGTGATTATTATTTTTGTTACTAAATTTCCACAATATTGGCAAAGAAGAGCACATTCTAAAAAATTATCCAACTCTGTCACCAGTGCATACTGTTCTAAAAGTACCTTGCAGTTCCAGATTGCATGTTTGAGTACAATTATATTGCAAAGTCAAAATCAGAACATACTAAAATGCTACTTTTATTCATGTGTTTATTACTGGACGTCACCTGATCAAAACAAAGATGTTCATTTAACATATTATTATTTACCACCACTGCCTTTCCATCCCTGAGATATGTAAGATGATTGACGAGTAATTATAATTGAAGGGAGATGCAGTTTTCAAAATATTGTATACACTAAGATTAAGCAATTGGATTTGATTATTGTTCCACTCTAAAATCATTATATTAGCATAGTTATCTTATATGTAAAGCATCCATTATTTCCATTCTTTCTTCCCTTGATCAATATGTGTACATACGATTGTACAGAATATATATACGGCTTCGTACAAAATCAATATCTTTGTATATTGCTATGGATGTGGCAATAGATGCAGTAGGCAATGGACATTTACTGTTACATAAAAGTGTATGTTAGTTGCTGTAAAGAATAATTGAAATGCAGCGATTGCAAAATTCGGGCAAGCTAATGTCGATAAATAATTATAACATAATCAATTTTGTTTTCATCCCGAATGCCATTTTCTCTTATCATGTTCAAATACCTACGTTTTAAAACGGACACAAATCAATATCGGTGTTTTGCTTTGGAATAATGTATCACAGGTTAAACTACCCGTTGTTGGCATGTGAAGAGTAAGTTCTGATGAATGTCTTTTAGCATACTATAGCTTACATATCGGATATTTCATATACTTTCCAATATAGACATGTCGATATTAGTATGTCACATTATTTTTTGCACAGTAGAGTTCACTGCCTTCTTCAAGACGACACACAGTAACCAATAGCTAATGTCGATAAATATATACATTTATTCCAAGAAGGTATTTGAACTTGATAAGAGAAAATGGCAATCGGGATGAAAACAAAATTGATTATGTTATAATTATTTATCGACATTAGCTTGCCCAATTATATACATATTTCATTAACTGTATCATATATCAGATCAATATTACATGTTAAATGGTCGGGTTATTGGAAAACAAATGTCATACAATGCAACATTAAATTATTGTAGCGAACAATTTAATAGACCTAACATGCCCCACACGTCTAGATATGTAAAAATTAAAGCCTATGTTGACATAGGTACAATATTTTTTAAATACAAGTTATATCACAGATGCCTCTCGTGATCATATATGACTGTTTTGAACAGGTAAAGTCAATTCAGTGCCTTCTGGATAATAGTGAAGTCTTATCAATGATGTGTCCCTATCAAGAAGACATAAGTATCAGTTATGATGACTTAAGCTTGTCGTTGAAAACCATATAAACTCAATAATATATCAGTACCATAATAGGCATCACACACAATACATATTTATTTACTACAGAAATGCATAAAATCTTCAGCAAGGCATGATGAATAAATTCAATTGTCTAAATAATAATTGTTATTTCCTTTGAGGTATAATTTATTAATAAATCGAAGTGTAATTTACTTTATGTGTTAAAAATTCATAGGACACAGTATACAGAAATGCAATCTCTTCGTAAATGGGTTACACCTGTCTCTTTATTCTATTACACAAGTCAATTATTATTAATGGCAGCCATTATTTATATAGCTATAATAAAAAGTTAAACAAACTCATTTTAAACAATTTAAGTAAGGCAATATTATCTCAATACATGAAATATACAAATGGTGCCTCCATTTTTAAAAACGTTTTTGGTTAGTTGGAGAATTATGTAACACCTCTCCCCTTATCATGACCACAACCAGATCCTTGATAGCAATTGCTTCCATTTGCACATGTGTTCATTTTAATAGTAATATTTTGTTTGTCTGACTCTGAATTTTATAGATTTGGCAATGGTATAGAAAAAATAATGCTTTGGAGAAAATTATATATTAAAATCAAATGGGAGAAATGCTAAAAATACTATTCGTTTCCAAGTAAAAATGAATGTCACTGTCCGCATTCACTAATTAATTTTGTTTTTGTGTTACTTTTAATATATGAATAAGATCTAAATATTATGAACTGCAACAATTGTCTGGTACGCATTGGAAATCATTATTTCAATACAACGACCCATTTAAATTACGTCTTCACATTAATCTTTCTAATTTGGTATAAATGGTAACGCATATAATCATGTTAGACAAAGTCACAACCATATCAACTCCGTCACAAGGACTACAAAATATTTCGATAGTCTTTTCAAACGAGGACATAATCTTCAATTAAATAGATAAACTTATTAAAGAATCATTGATTCTTGGAATAACTGACCTGCAACAGGTTTTAAATGCAGCTTGATTAAACCCAGACTGGAATGATTTGTTCTTTCGAGTAACGTCAGACTGGTTACCAACGTATAAGCATCCCAATATTCCTATGTTGTTAGATAAAATTAAGTTTTTTTAATTCATGGTTTAAAGCCATTTTTCAGCACAGTATAGGCTATACATGGCGGCCATTATTAATGGTGGAGGAAGAACCTGGGGAAAAGCCCGGAAAGAACCACCAACCCACGAGAAGCTACTGGCAAGCTTTCTCACATACCCACATTGGCCGAATCCGAGACTCGAACCCACGCAGACAGAGGTGAGATGGCGGTGATCCGTAACGGACAGCGCTTAAAATTATGAAAAAAGGATCACGAAATGTTCGCGAAATAACAAATGGTGAATGAAACAAGTACCAGCTGGATGCTATTCAGGTTCTGAAGTATGGAGTTTTTTTCTCTCCAATTACTGCACTCATTTTGTGGGAAAAATGTACTATGTTATTGTCATTTTGTAGAAAAAGTATTATAGTACAATCATTTTGTGGAAAAATGTACAATAGTATATAGTAAATTTGTGGAACAATGTACTATTGTGTAGTCATTTTGTGGAGAAATGTACTATAGTGCATTTGGATTCATTTCATAATGCTTAAAGTTCCCAAAACATTTTCATGTATAAAATTGCTATTTAAATAGTATGTTACGTTGTACAAAACTTGCCGGTTATTATTTTTTCTGTTACTTAGTTTATGCTTATAGGGTCGCTATATGTCGCTTTCGTCGAACCTAACGACGATGATGTAGGATAAGAACCATTTGTACTGATGCTCTTTTATTTCGATTCTGCATTTCCCCGGCCAATAATATGTTGAGATGTTTCTTCTGTTCCCACAGCTCTTTTTGTACTGTTTGGTCTGATTTGCAGAACTTCACATCGTGCTGAATCTAGTGCATGTGCTTGCTCATGCAGAGATCGTACAACAACATCATTGTTACGAAATGCCCGATATGGCTCATCTAGCTTTCCATACTTTTTATTATAATTATAATACGTTTTTTAATCAACTCTTTTTATTATTTACAATAATTATTCAGTTTCGTAAAAGCACGTTCATTGTTGTATTATGTAGTCACACTGCTTATCGTATTTGTAATTCAGTTTATTAATATATAACCTAGGCAATGGGGTAGCGAGTTAATTTCATCTGGTCGCGATCACGACAAATTTCGAAAACATATTATCTATGCATTAATGTCGTAGCATTACGCATTTTATTTTAATTGCATTCCATTCCTATGTCATGCTTCATATTAACCCATTAGTAACTATCATATATTCGTAAAGCAGTTGCAACTAAAACCATTGGAATTAAAATAGACTATTGGAAAGGTTGTTGATTTTTCATTTTCAGCTCGCATCAGCTCGCAGGTTATGAGCAGCCGTATGGGCTTATGAATATCATGATGTCTGGTGTACCATTACTAGCATAACCCACCAATTCAGTACCAACGTACGGGAACAAGTTAAGAGGTGAAAGTGATCGCGCCAGAGAGCAGGCCGTGTCAACATGCATTTTCCAATCAAGTAGTGTTTTGACTACATGTAAAGCACAATAACAAGTAGTGTTTTGACTTCATGTAAAGTATAATAACAAGTAGTGTTTTGACTACAAGTAAAGCGCAATAACAAGTAGTGTTTTGACTACATGTAAAGTGTAATAACAAGTAGTGTTTTGACTACATGTAAAGCACAATAACAAGTAGTGTTTTGACTACATGTAAAGTGTAATAACAAGTAGTGTTTTGACTACATGTAAAGTGTAATAACAAGTAGTGTTTTGACTAAATGTAAAGCTCAATAACAAGTAGTGCTTTGACTACATGTAAAGTGTAATAACAAGTAGTATTTTGACTACATGTAAAGCACAATAACAAGTAGTGTTTTGACTACATGTAAAGTATAATAACAAGTAGTGTTTTGACTACAAGTAAAGCACAATAACAAGTAGTGTTTTGACTACATGTAAAGTGTAATAACAAATAGTGTTTTGACTACATGTAAAGTATAATAACAAGTAGTGTTTTGACTTCAAGTAAGGCACAATAACAAGTAGTGTTTTGACTACATGTAAAGTATAATAACAAGTAGTGTTTTGACTACAAGTAAAGTGTAATAACAAGTAGTGTTTTGACTACAAGTAAAGTGTAATAACAGGTAGTGTTTTGACTACATGTAAAGCACAAAAACAAGTAGTGTTTTGACTACAAGTAAAGCACAATAACAAGTAGGGTTTTGACTACATGTAAAGTATAATAACAAGTAGTGTTTTGACTAGAAGTAAAGTGTAATAACAAGTAGTGTTTTGACTACAAGTAAAGTGTAATAGCAGGTAGTGTTTTGACTACATGTAAAACACAATAACAAGTAGTGTTTTGACTACATGTAAAGTGTAATAACAAGTAGTGTTTTGACTACATGCAAAGCACAATAACAAGTAGTGTTTTGATTACATGTAAAGTATAATAACAGGTAGTGTTTTCACTACATGTAAAGTATAATAACAGGTAGTGTTCTGACTATATGTAAAGTGTAATAACAAGTAGTGTTTTGACTACATGTAAAGCACAATAACAAGTAGTGCTTTGACTACATATAAAGTATAATAACAAGTAGTGTTTTGACTACATGTAAAGCACAATCACAAGTTGTGTTATGACTATATGTAAAGTGTAATAACAAGTAGTGTTTTGATTACATGTAAAGTGTAATAACAAGTAGTTTTTTGACTACATGTAAAGCATAATTACAGGTAGTGTTTTGACTACATGTAAAGTGTAATAACAAGTAGTGTTTTGACTACAAGTAAAGCACAATAACAAGTAGTGTTTTAACTACATATAAAGTGTAATACCATGTAGTTTTTTGACTACATGTAAAGCATAATTACAGGTAGTGTTTTGACTACATGTAAAGTGTAATAACAAGTAGTGTTTTGACTACAAGTAAAGCACAATCACAAGTAGTGTTTTAACTACATATAAAGTGTAATAACATGTAGTGTTTTGACTACATGTAAAGCACAATAACAAATAGTGTTTTGACTACATGTAAAGTGTAATAACAAGTAGTGTTTTGACTACATGTAAAGTGTAATAACAAGTAGTGTTTTGACTACATGTAAAGCACAATAACAAGTAGTGTTTTGCCTACATGTAAAGTATAATGACAAGTAGTGTTTTGACTACATGTAAAGTATAATAACAAGTAGTGTTTTGACTACATGTAAAGCACAATAACAAGTAGTTTTTTGACTACATGTGAAGTATAATAATAAGTAGTGTTTTGACTACATGTAAAGTATAATAACAAGTAGTGTTTTGACTACATGTAAAGCACAATAACAAGTAGTGTTTTGACTACATTTAAAGTATAATAACAAGTAGTGTTTTAACTACAAGTAAAGTGTAATAACAAGTAGTGTTTTGACTACAAGTAAAGTGTAATAACAAGTAGTGTTTTGACAACATGTAAAGCACAATAACAAGTAGTGTTTTGACTACATGTAAAGTGTAATAACAAGTAGTGTTTCAACTTCATGTAAAATGTAATAACAAGTAGCGTTTTGACTACATGTAAAGCACAATAACAAGTAGTGTTTTGACTACAAGTAAAGCACAATAACAAGTAGTGTTTTGACTACATGCATAGTGTAATAACAAGTAGTGTTTTGACTACATGTAATGCACAATAACAAGCAGTGTTTTGACTACATGTAAAGTGTAATAACAAGTGTTTTGACTACAGTTAAAGTGTAACTACAAGTAGTGTTTTGACTACATGTAAAGCACAATAACAAGTAGTGTTTTAACTACATGTAAAGCACAATAACAAGTAGTGTTTTGACTGCATGTAAAGCACAATAACAAGTAGTGTTTTGACTACATGTAAAGTATAATAACAAGTAGTGTTTGACTACATGTAAAGTACATCAACAAGTAGTGTTTTGACTACGTGAATTATGACAGTAGTGTCTGACTACTTAAATGTTTGCAACCAGTGGTTGATTATATAAAGGTTTGCAACGAGCGTTTGTTCATATGGAAGTTTGCTAGAGATATTTGCATACATGAAGTTTACATGGAGTTGCTTGAACTTTATGACTACACGAGTTTGACATGGTAGTCAAATTATATTTCATATGTGTTTTATATTCATATTATTTGCCTTTCTGTGTGTTATTTTCAAATTATATTTCATATGTGTATTATATTCATATTATATGCCTTTCTGTGTGTTATTTTCAAATTATATTTCATGTGTTTTATATTCATATTATATGCCTTTCTGTGTGTTATTTTCATATCATTAGTGTGATTGTCTAATATATTGTCATTGTCTTCGACGAATGTGTTTATTATTTCTTTAAAATCCTGCCCAGTCTCAAAGGATCAGCTCGATTACGTTACAGTCATTTATAACTTTGATATTTGCTTTACATTCAGACACTTCTAATAAATTTCCTCGTCGCATTTCACATTTGTAACTGATTACACCTGCCGCTAAATCTTTCTGCTTTACATAGACATATCCAGAAACCATTTCTGCTTGAATTCTATTCAATGAGGTGGTTTCACCATGCATAAGTTTACTTGTGATCTGCTGAAAACTTGTCCCAATTATGTGACCGTGTATGTTCAAAATGTATTCTGGGCTACCGTATATATCACTTTTTGGTGAGCTATCAGTGAGCACACAAAACTAAACAGCAAACATACTATTCGACATGTCTGACCTATTTCGACATCTTTGAGATTAATTTTGAATTCCCACCTGCCCAACAAATGAATATTTTCTGTCTAACATGATTAGCGTGGTCTTCATAGTTTATCAACATGTACTATGATTTCGCTGACATTACCTGTGTTTCTAAATGTGCAAACCATTCCGTGTTGAACACTTTCGTTGTTGCAGAATAAAGATAATATGGATAACACTCATGGACATCTGGGTTTGCAAAGCTTGATACTCTTGGTTAATTGGTTTCGTTTTGTTTGAGTCGAATATACTTGTTTTTAGTTAGGTTATGTTGTTTTAGCCCAGATATTAACTTTAAACACAGGTACAGTTTATCTGTGGTCTGTACACTGTTTCCCCCCTCCCAGTGGTTAATTACGGATGTGCCGTGTACACCTGGATGTACATCGTGATTCACGAAAGTGAACAATAAAATACCGGAAATCGTATTGACCTATGAACACGTACCTAAGTAGTAATATGGGGCACTCTAGCCTCAATGGAAAATCCAGTCAAAAACAGCTTGGGCTAATCTAGCCTCAAGGGGAATTTAACATGGTGGGCCTATCTAGCCTCAAGGGAAATTTAACATGGGGAACTATTTGGGCCTATTTAGCCTCAAGGGAAATTGAACATGGTGGGCCTATCTAGCCTCAAGGGAAATTTAACATGGGGAACTATTTGGGCCTATTTAGCCTCAAGGGACATGGAACATGGGGAATATGATTTGTATGGGTATAGGGAAACTGTCTAGGGACAAGGGAAAAAAAGGGTGGCAATGAAAGCTACTATCTTTTCGAGACTTATGAGTGGCTCTGAAAAGGGCCGTTATGTGTAATGTTAACGTTGTCTTGTTAACACAGAGGACATCTCACAGATCTTCTTCTCTTCCTTAAACTTCTCCTTACTGTGGGTCCATAGAAGAGAACTCTCTTCAAGCAACCTTGTCTTTCCACATAGACTCTTCTCTTCCAATAGGCTGTCTCCGTCCTATGAATGACACTCCATGATGATCTGACATACATGGGTATGTCAGTCCTAAACAGCATACTTGACACAAGGGTTGACGATTCAACATTAGTCCACATCTTCTGATGAGAACATGTGAATCGAATGCCGTGTACTGCGGTTATTTATAGGGGAAGAGCGGATTGAAACGGATTGAGTGTATCCACCAATCCAAACGTGCGCTACAAAAGTCAGACACAGCCATCCAATCGGAAGAGAGCAGTCTGTGACGTCACCTTTTCTATATAGAGGTACTAGCGCCTGTGCGCAGTCAATCGATTCAAGAGAGTTGTCAATCATGGCGGACCCTAAGAAGACAATGAATTGGAGTGAGACAGGAGTAGAGACAGCAAGTCATGGACCAACAGTGACTACTAAAGTCATGACAAATCTACATCCAGAAAATGTTGATTTTAACTGGGATATTGTGGATTTTTTAACATCGCAAGAATTTATTCCGGAACCTTCGTTGCCTTCTGTATCTTCTTATGGACACGTCGATGATTTTAAGCAGAGACAAAAAGAAGCATTGGAGCGATTTTTACAACAACAGAAAGTAGAAGAACAAGCTTTTCTTATGCAACAGCAGGAAGAAGAAGAAGCAAGAAGAAAACACCAGGAAGAAACAGTAGCAGCAGCAGCAACGGAGAAGAATGAAGACCAAGGACAGAAATTAATAGTGAAAATCAAACGGTCACGACGGTACTTTTAGATATTTTAGCTGAGTTAAGGAGTCTGAAACAAATGTATCAGACTTCTTTATCACGACCGAAGAGAAAAAGACCTTCTCGAGCGAAACAACCCGATCTCTCTGTGACTACGTCTACCTTACCACCGTTAGTGATTTCTACCAAATCATTGACAGGAACCACCAGTCCCGAAGTAGGCCTTGGCCGTGGCAAAGGCTTAAGACAGCTCAAGAGGATTTCATCCCGTTTCTGAGTTTGTTTTGTTTTAAATACACAAAACACCAACGGTCCTTTTCAGGACCACTCCAATTATTTCGAAAAGAAATACTATGTCAATTGCCTAATTCAATGAAAACTCAAAAGTCCTTTATTTTTTTAAAAACCCATGATGTACGTGTGAGTGAATGAATGTGTGAGTGTAGGTAATTATACTATCAAATCAAAACCAAGAGACACTTACGTTTTTTCTCTTTAGTTTATTCTAGTACAAACGTCACAATTCAATATCACAACATAACATAACACAAGACCACTTTAAAAAAGTTCATAGGTTTTCTTCTGTTTCACTCTTTCTGTTTTTTCATTTTCTTTACTGTCACAGCTTTTTTTCTTCCTCTTCACTTTCGTTTCGTCTTCTTTTCTTGTTTTTGTGAACGTGACGGGGTTCTTCCTTGGAGGAGGGTACCTCTTTCTCCTCCTGTTCAGAATTTCTTTCCTCCTCCTCCTCCTCTTCCTCCGCCTCCTCCTCCTCCTGCTCCTGTTGTTTCTTAGGGCAGTTTGGAGACCAATGTCCTTTCTCTTTACAATAATAACAGGTATCTTGACTTTTGTCTCTATTGTAGCCTTTTTTATTTTTGTTACGATCTGAACATTCTGTAGCCCAATGTCCTTTCTTCTTACAGATATAGCAAGTATCTTGACTTTTATCTCGATAGGAGGGAGAGTAGGCTGTCGGCTGGTCTGACGAAAACTTTCGTATGACCCCACGTAAAGCTCTAATGAGAAGTTCCACTTGTGTAGGTTCTTCCATCGTTCTAATCAATGTGAGAGTGAAAGGAATACTGAAAGGTTAGACACTAACCCTTTATATATATATGCACGGATCGAACATGAATATATAGGGGTTATGGTCTTTAAAAGGTAGTCATTTGACTTTTTGCAGACAAGATGAAAAGGCCACATCATGCTGTGGAGAAAGGAAAAGATAGTAAGAGACAGAAACGTAATGTATCGCCTAGCACAGTAGCTGAAGTCTTGGCTCAAATTCATGGCAGTGATTTTGAAGATGACATGAGTGAGCCCGAATCCACACCCAGACAATCCACGTCCAAGCAAAGTGCACCACCCTTAGTAAACCCTGAAAATTACTATCACATTCGAGAGACAGAAAAGCGTTCCTCTCGAAAATTTAGAACAACGGCTTACACGTATGCCGTAAAGTTTAAAGATTTCAAGGCCAATGTACCTTTGGAGAATACAGAAGGGTTCATTACTGAGGTGTGGGATTCTGTGTTAACTGCACTGAAACAGCAATGTCAAGCCAAAGAAGACGATCGCTTGAGACTTTCTATTCATCACGATAATTTGAAGTCTCCCGTTTGGATCGAGTTTACTAGCCCATCAGAATTAACACCTTCCAAAGTCATCGACAAAATTCAACATGTGCAACAATCCAACGACAAGTTTCACATTGACGATGGAAAAGCCACACTGTTTATGACCCACGTGTCTCTTCCCCAGGGGACAGGACGCAAAAAAGTATTATTGGTCGACAACCTTCGCAACACCAAACTAAGCCTCGTCCGAATTAACAATCCTCAAGACCAGATGTGTTTAGCCCGTGCTGTCGTCGTGGGACGAACGTATGCCAACAAGAACGACACGACAGAATGGAAAAGAGCCTGGAAAACTATTCGACAATCGGACCGAGCCAAACAATGAAGTGAAGCAGAACTCCTGTTACAGCAAGCGGGGATATCCAAAGACACTCCTTGTGGCATTCCAGAAATGCAAAAGTTGCAAGACGTCTTGGCTCCACGTTACACCTTGAAAGTACACCCTCAAGAAGTGCGTGGACCTCTTTTGTTTCGAGGCCACGATTTCAAAGACCGAAAATACATTCACGTCTATCATCACGATGGTCATTTTGATACCATTACCAGTATCACTGGATTCCTGGGATACAGTTACTACTGTGAAAAATGTGACTATGGTTATAACAATCGAGAACAACACAAGCATTGTGGATCGAAATGTGAGGGATGTTTGGCCTCACAACCTTGTCTGGACCAAGGACAAGAAAGAGTGCATTGCCCTGTGTGTCAGCGCACTTTTGTCAGTCCTACCTGTTACCAACAACATTTGAAGATGCAAGGTTCACAGCAGAAAAGTGCTTGTCAACTGCTGAGATTGTGCCCTACTTGTGGACAAGACATACGTACTAGTAATGCCAAGTTTCACGTTTGTCGAGGGAAGAAACGATGTCACATTTGTCGCCAAATCGTGGACTTGGAGCACGAATGCTTCATTCAAAAATATCAACCCCGACCAGATGATACCCAGAAGAAAGGGAATTTTATCTTTTTTGATTTCGAATGCATGCAAGAAACTGGTATTCACATTCCTAATTTCTGCGTAGCTCACCGTGCGTGCGAGCAGTGCATCCAAGAACCTATCTTTAGTCATTGCCCTTACTGCAGCAAGATTCCTGGAGGACGTGAAAAAATCTTTCGAGGGTCAAACACGCTAGCCGATTTTGCCCAATGGATCCTTAATCCCATCGACGAAACGTGGAGTCCAGAAGACATCGAACGTTACGGCAATTGTCATCGCCATGCCACGGTCATGGCTCACAATTTCTCGGGATACGATGGGCAATTTCTGCTCAGATACTATGCGGAACAAAGTACCGAACGGCCTCAAGTGACTTTAAACGGAGTCAAAATCATTTCTATGCAAGTAGGACAAGTACAGTTTAAAGATTCGATGTGTTACTTGGCCATGCCATTAAGTCGCATGCCTAAAACGTTTGGAATGACAGAAATGGCTAAAGACTATTTTCCACCCTTTTTTAATACCAAAGCCAATCAACATGCCGTTCTACCCCATTTGCCTGAGGCTGACGACTACGACCCCGACAACATGCGCACCGAACAACGAGAAGCTTTCTATGCTTGGTACCAGACTCACGCCTCGGACCCTTTTGACTTTCAAGAAGAAATGTTAAAGTACTGTCGATCTGACGTGGACATTTTACGACGTTGCTGTGGAAAATTTCGAGAATTGTTCATGGAATACGGAGGGATCGATCCTTTGAAAGAAGCTTGTACCATCGCCAAAGCGTGTTCTTTAGTGTACCGAAAACGCTTTATGCCTGAAAATACTCTAGCGGTCATCAGTCCTCAAACGACAAATTTTGTCAAACGTCAATACTCGGTCAAAGCCCTACGCTGGCTCCATTACTTGTGCGACAAGGAAGACAAATGGATCCAACACGCTCGCAACGGAGGAGGCGAAAAGACCATCGGAACGTATTCGGTAGATGGTTGGGACTTAGAAAACCCTCAGATTGTGTACGAGTTTAACGGATGTTTATTTCACGGATGTCCCCTATGCTACCCTCAACGAGACACCAAAAATCAGTTTTTACAACGAACCATTGAAGACTTGTTCCAGACCACGTGTCAGCGACGTTTGAAGTTAGAACAGCAAGGATACCAGGTGGTGGAAATGTGGGAACACGAGTACGATCAGCGTTTGAAAACCGATCCCGAGTTTAAACGCATCGTAGAAAGTTACAAGTGGGTGGACCCCCTGAACCCTCGGGATAGTTTGTACGGAGGACGAACGAATGCTACCTGTTTACTGTACCAAGCGGACGAGGAGAAGGGAGAAGAAATCAAATACTTGGACGTGTGTTCGTTGTATCCTTACGTGTGCAAATATTGTCACTTTCCCGTAGGGCATCCAGAATTGATGACAGAACACATTGATTTGGACCACATTCGACAGTACGAAGGATTGATCAAGTGTAAAGTCTTACCACCCACAGACTTGTACCATCCCGTTTTACCTCACCATTGCCAAGGAAAACTGATGTTTCCTTTGTGTCGCACATGTGCCGAAACGTGCAACCAAGACCAACCTTGTCATCACACTCAGGAAGAACGTGCCTTGACAGGAACGTGGGTGAGCGTGGAATTGTTTAAAGCTCTGGACCTGGGATATCAACTGTTAGAAGTGTACGAAATTTACCACTTTCCCAAAACACAACAATACTGCAAGGGCGACGAGAGACAGAAAGGTATTTTTGCAGACTACGTGGATGCCTTTTTAAAACTAAAACAAGAAGCTAGTGGCTATCCTTCCTGGTGTCACACTCCCGAAGACCAAAAGATATTCAAAGAAAAATATCGGGAGCAGGAAGGTATCACTTTAGACCACATCGAGAAAAACGAAGGAAGGCGGTCGTTTGCCAAAGTGATGCTCAATTGTTTGTGGGGTAAAATGGCACAACGTCCGTCTTTACCCAAGACGGAGTATTTGTCCGAACCGTCTCGCTACTTCCAGATGATTCACGACCCAACCAAAGTCATCAAACACGTGGACGTCATTCGTGAGGACTTGATCTTAGTCAATTACGAAGAAGAACTAGACTTTGTAGAAGCCGACAAATTTGGAAATGTCATCATTGCGGCTTACGTGACAGCCCACGCTCACTTAAAATTGTACGAAGTGTTAGAACTGTTAGGAGATCGCGTGTTGTATTTTGACACGGACAGTTGCATTTACATTCACCGACCGAACCAGTGTAACCCTGTCATCGAAGGAGACCGTTTAGGAGCCTGGACCGATGAACATCCCGACGACAAGATTCTATGTTTTGCAAGTGGCGGTCCTAAAAATTACGACTACGAATACCGAGACCCCCAAGGAAAAATGCACACCGAATGTAAAGTGAAAGGATTGACTCTTAATTATCGCACCAGTCAAGTGGTGAACTTTGACGTACTACAAGAAGCCTTGCAGTCGGGACAGGATGAAACGTTTCAAGTGACTACCCACGAACCGCACAAGATTGTCCGTTTACCCACACACCAAATTGTTAGCCGACCTTTGGAAAAAGTCTATCAAATCGTGTACCAAAAGAGAGTACGACTTCCCAATCACTTCACTCTACCGTACGGTCACGTCAAAATTGGGCAGCATATAAAAAGGGACATCGTCCACGATCAATAGTTCATTTGTCACTACAACGACCCAGCGAAAAGAAGATGAATCCATTTAAACAGACATCATTCAAATTTGGGAATTCTCAAGTGGAGTGCGATGCTAAACCTTGCGATTGTAGTGATGCCAGGCTCTGTGACGTTAGCGATTCAGCAGGATATCGTGGGAACTTTGCTATGACTACTACCCCTATATCTACCCT
This sequence comes from Unio delphinus, assembly GCA_029339505.1. Taxonomy (NCBI): domain Eukaryota; kingdom Metazoa; phylum Mollusca; class Bivalvia; order Unionida; family Unionidae; genus Unio; species Unio delphinus. The sequence continues at coordinate 1,531,335 of JAQISU010000238.1, read as the reverse complement.
GGAAAGTGATGCTGTGCGTGTCAAACCTGAGGGATGCGAAAGCGGTGCGACACGTTATCGTGGACTCCTAGAAATTTCACCGTACCTGCATCGAACAGAAGTGAGGAGAGTCGAATATTCGTTCCCGACGAGTTTGCCTGAATACTTTAACTTTAAAAGTCGATTCCAAACCTTCAAAGATAAATGGCCAAAATATCTGCCTGGACCAACTCCTGAAGAATTAGCCAGAGCCGGATTTTTCTACTTGGGCGAAGGGGATAAAGTCAAGTGCTTCAGTTGTGGTGTATCCATTTACGAGTGGGAACATAAAGATTCCGCTTACCTGGAACATGCTCGATGGTCTCCGAATTGTCAATACCTACCTTTAGTAGGACCTAGTGATTGGAAGTGACACTACTACTCCATGTCGTGTAACACACCTAGACCAGTATATAAACCCTCTCTAAAACATTATATTCAAGGATTACCACACGAATTGCAAGAGAAGATCTACAAGGACGTTTGGCAGGGTCTTGCTAAAGAAAAATCGCAATGGGTGACTGTAGAACTTTTGTGTCGTGAAATTCACAAGAGGCAAGTGACAAAAATTAACCAGCGTGTTAGATTTCTCTGGATTAAGGGTATTTTTTTGCTCTGTTACCAATTTACTACGTTTACATCTGAAGATGCTGTGATCCTTCTTAACCGTTACCCTGAATGGCAGTGGGACGAAATTACACGTTATATTAATCACTTTCGCTTTTGGAGGAGATTTAATTCTGGGTTGAATCTACACTGATGATCTTCGACCTAAAGAAGTATAAAAGAGAACGACCATGCCACAACCTTTATCATTGGTGATCCAACAGATTCCGTGGAAGGATATCAATGAGAAGATTCACACGGTGAAAGATTACGAACACTTATTACAAGAACTATACTCTATGAATTGGGGTCGACGTGTAGTGTGTGTTTTAGTGACTTGCTTTCTGGGATTTCGTTTACCTGCCGATTCCTTGTGGACACTTTACGAACACTACCTATCAAAAAATAAGACAGTATGGTGGTTCCTTTAAATGTCCACGAGAGACTTATTCTGTTCAAAGCCTTACGCTTTCATCTGGATACATCTCGACCTTTCCAAGAAAAAAAGATTCGTCAACTGTTACGTACGGAAGCAGTGTACGAAGATGTGTGTGTAGCTTGTGATTTACACCCTCATTGGACAGATGTACGTGACTGGAAATGTTGGGATTTTGAGACTTGGACAAACGAAGCATCCCATTATGCCCAAGCGTTGTGTTCCTAAAATTCATCGTCGTGTGAAAAAAGTCACTTTTAATCCTGTGTTAGTAACAGTACCAGAAGAAGAAAAAGAATCTATCACCCAAGACAATCCCTCTGTTCAAGACAAAACTGTCATGGACATTCCCCCACAAAGACCCTTTCGAGAAGACACCTATGTGACTGTACCCCCTGTAGAGGAGACTATAAGAACATTACATACTACCTCTAGGACACCTTCGTTACCCAAACCACGTTGTACAGTGACTTGTTTATATTCCACTTTGATCGTTTGCCTAGCTATTTTATTCCTGTATTTATCCATTTGGCTTTTATGTTTTCGTGTTGTTCAAATTTAAACATGCATTCAAATAAACGTGTCTTGAAAAAAGTATAAAAACCTCTTGTCTTGTCTGTTGTTGTGTCAATACTGACATACCACTACACGACTATGGCTCACTCTACTCTTTCTACTACTCCTTCCTCCTCCACATTCAAAGTCATTGACGAACACTTAGATCAGGCTAGTTGGAAAGCCTTGTATCTTCGTCATCCTTTTAACATGTTAATTGTTGGACCGAGCGGTTCAGGCAAAACCGAATTTGTCAAACGTTTGATCGAACATAAACATCATTTGATCGATCGTCCACCTCAACGCATCGTGTGGTGTTACAAAGAGTGGCAATCGGCATACAGCCTCTTGAAAGAAAGTCAAGGTGATTCCATTGTGTTTGTAGCAGGCATTCCTAAAGAAGACGAGGGGATCGTGTCTGACCCTAGTCAAACTCATTGGGTTATTTTTGACGACATGTTAGGAGAAGACGAAGAAGAAATTAAACTGTGGTTTACGCGTAAAGGGCATCATCGTAATGCCAGTGTCATTTACATTACACAAAATTTATTTCAACAAAGTAAAGCCCATCGTACCATTAGTCTTAATGCTCATTACGTGGTCTTGTTTAAAAGTCCTCGAGATAAATCACAAGTGCAAGTTTTAGCCAAACAGTTAGGAACACCTTGGCTAACTCATGCGTACGATGATGCCACTCAAATACCACACGCCTATTTACTCGTGGATTTAAACCCACTACCCCTGATTATTTGCGATTTCGTACCGATTTGTTTCACGACTGGTGTCAAGACGGAGGACCTGTCGTGTACACGTCCTCCTCGTCGACATAACACCATGAAGCACTAAAAAAATCTATAAAAACCTTGGGTTACTTTGACCTGGTCTCATACATCGTCAACATGACGTCTCTTCAGTCTCATCTTCCGATCAAATTGATTCGTGCCTTGTACGGCATCAGTCGCAAAAAAATCCACAAAGACGTGCTCACGTCTTAGAAGCCAGTCTCAAAGAAGTCTTACGATGGTTTACGGTGACAGCACGTCAAATACTGCAAGGCATCATTCACATTCCACATCAAACCAAACGCTTTTTTGACAGAAACAAAGTAGCCTTGACGCAACTGGCCAATCCTCGCATAGACACTCACACCAAAAAGCAAATCATATTGAAACCTGGAGGTAGTGGTTCTCTAGGAGGTGTCATCATTCGTTCCCTTTTAAAATGGGATCCCAATACTCCCAAAGTTCACCCCAAGAAGAAAACAAAAAAAGCCAAACAAACCCCAAAGAAAAAGAACAAGGGTACCAAGATCAAAGCACAGAAAAAGGAAAGTCCACAGAAAAAAGCGGTCACCCGCAAAAGAGGCACTTCGGCCAGGACACAACCTTACCTTCGTCAACCACGACCTGTAAGAAAAGATCTACAAGGACGTTTGGCAGGGACTACGTTGCCAGTAGCCTCAGGGACTGCCACTTCTCCGTTGCGAGTGATGCCAGCCAAACCCAATTTGGCACCCATTTTTCCTAATTTGATGAAACATTGGAAATCTGCGTCTCCCAAAACGTCTCCTCCACCGGAGACACCCTCGTCCACCTTAGCGTCAGTAGCAGCTGCTCACAAAGTACCTGCCCCCAAAGTCAAAGTCCAAGAAAGATCTGGCATGTTAAAGAGTTCACTAGATTTGTCCAAACAAGAACTGTCCCGATTGAGTCCATTGCGAACTCCTTCACGAAGTGTGTTACCTGCCATGAAGTTGATACGACGCAAAGATAATCAGTGGCGACGCATTCCAGTATAAAAATATGACTTGAAAACCACGACGTCAATCAGTATTTTTTCTGTACCACTGATGATCACTCAAGGATGCCTCCTCAAAAACGTGCACACCATCACCCTCGACGTTCTACCGTCCAAAAAGGAAAAGGAAAAAGACAATCTCGTCATCCTACCAAACGCTCAAAAACCAAACAACGACGTCCTCCCGTAAAAAGACACAGTCATCCAAAGAAAAAGAGAAGTCATCAAAGGGGAGGCATATTTATTGGTCTTATTAAAGGTATGCAGAAACTAGACAAAGCAGCTAATAACCGAACTGGTATCTTTAGCCCTGCTTTTGAGGATTTAGCGAAGCATGCCGTTACCTTTTGGAGAAGCCAATAGAAAAAAGAAGATAAAAGAGGGTGTGTACCAAGTCTTTGACATCAGTGTATTTCTGGAACGAACAAGCAAAGATGTCACCTCGCAAAAAACATTCTTATTCACCCCACAAAGGAAAGAAAAGGAAAGGACTACCTCCTCGTTTAGCCAAACACGGAGACGTGTTGTCCGTCCTGTCCAAAGCCTCTCCGCCCATGCGAAAACAAATCATTAAAACAGCCTCCAAAGATGTCATCGATACCGTGTGTGAATGTTGTTTGAATGTTTTGAAAGGCACGATACCTTTGTCTCCACACCAGAAAAAATGCTTCGCCAAACATCGACACGTTCTTCGTCAAATGGTCCAAAAGAAAATATCCGTCCGTCAAAAGAAAAAGATGTTGGTGCAACGCGGAGGATTTTTACCCATTCTTGCTCCTATGTTGACAAGCTTAATACCAGGTTTGATACAAGGGATGACCCAAGGGTTAACTCAAGGGATGGGTAGAAGATAAAAGGACCCTATGGAGCACCACAATCTCAGACATAACCTTTGAAAGCCCATGGAAGGACGAAAACTAACTTTGGTTCCTTACAAACGATGGATGGAATACCATCATTGGCAAGAACAACGATCCCCCCATTTACCACCCAATCCCAATTTGGCTGAGATGTCGCAATTACAACACGAATTGCAATCCTTGATCCATCGCCACGATTTATCCGAAACCGAAAAATCACAAAAGTACGGTCAACTCTTGAAACGGCTACAACTCTTTCATCAGAAAGCTGTGGAACAAACAGCTCAACCCACTTCGTCCGATTTTAAGGCTCTAATGAATAACCCGTCACCCTCACCCTCACCCTCTACAGCAGTTAAAACAGACGTTACCCCACCATTACCCAAGGAAGAAGAACCCCATGATCTCTTTCAAACACCTACTGCTACTCCCATTCCGAGTAAGATTGCCACTTCCTTGTTAACCCCATCCCCCACTCCCTCACGAGAAGAACTCAAAACTTGGGTTAAAAAGATGATGGCTACTCCTTCTTCGACAGATGTGAAAAAGAAAGAAAGGAAACCAGAAGTGAGAAAAGAAAAGAAGGCCAAAGAAGCTATCCCATTACCTCCGCCACCACCATTACCCTCGACGTCAACTCCTGTGGCACATCGGACACGTAAAACCGTTTCCAAACAACCCGCATTTCGTCCCACCCAAAGCAATATCCTCGAAGAGTGGTTACCTTATTAACAAAAACCATGGAGAAGATTAGCCAGCATTTACTACGATCCAGCTCACCCTGCAGGTTACGGAGGCATTCAGAAATTGTATCGTGCTGCCAAAACTCACCTGAAAAAGCTCCGTTTACCAGCAGTACAACGATGGTTACAAGAACAAGCGACGTACACTTTACACAAACCCATCCGACGAAAATTTCACAGAAGTCGCACTCAAGTGGAAGGCATCGATCATCAATGGCAAGCCGATTTAGCTGATGTCTCTCATTTAGCCACCTACAATCGTGGCTACAAATATTTGTTTTGTGTCATCGACGTCTTTTCTAAATTTGCCTGGGTCGTACCATTGACATCCAAATCGAGCGGAGAGTTAGTACGAGCTTTGCAACTGGTGTTGAAACAAAGTGGTCGTCACCCTCTTCGATGGCAAACCGACAAAGGCACCGAATTTCTGAACCAAGCTTTCCAACGAGAATTAAAAAAACGTGACATTCATTTTTTCACCACCGAAAATCCTGAAACCAAAGCCAGTATCGTGGAACGTTTTCAACGTACCTTGAAAGAACGCATGTGGAAATATTTTACGTATCAACACACTCTCAAGTACATCGACGTCTTACCGCACTTAGTCCAAGCCTACAATCAATCTTACCATAGAAGCATTGGACGTGCCCCACAAGAGGTGACACCCGACAACGAAGTCACTGTTTTTGAGCGTCTGTTTGGCACGTCCCAGACGAGGGTTGTCCTCAAAAAAGGTAGAGAAGTGTTAACCCCGGGAGATTGGGTACGCATTGGCAAAAGCAAACGCACTTTCGACAAAGGTTACTTACCCAACTGGACCACCGAATTGTTTCGTGTTACTGGACGAGTGCGCGATCGTCATCCTACCGTCTATAAATTGGAAGACATGAACGGAGAAGTATTAAAAGGAACATTTTACTTGCCTGAGTTACAACGTGTTACCAAAAAAGAAGACGACGTGTACGACATTGAAAGCATTCTCGAACGAAGAACCCGTAAAGTAGGAAAACGTCGTGTCAAAGAAGTCAAAGTACGTTGGAAAGGATATCCTCCTAGTTTTGATTCTTGGATTGACGCTTCGCAAGTCATCGACTATAAAAAGAAGTGACCATCATGCCCTTCAATACAGCTTCAGCAACCACAGTGACTACTCCTTCACCCACGTCATCTCTGCAAGATTTACAAAAGCAACCCTTGTGAGTGTGGTGTGGAGAACGTGTCCCTAAAACGCAAATCGTTTTTTTCTGTCAAATCTTTGTGGTCTATTGTGTCATTGGTGCAGCCATTGCTAATCTGAGTTTGCAACAAGGAGACAAACAATTGTGGACCATTTTACTCAGCAGTTGCATCGGGTATCTTCTTCCCAATCCTTCCCTGAAATACTCTTACAACGGGAACAACAGTAACAATATTGGGAGTCTGGCGGCCAACGTTAGTCCTTCTCCTGACAGTCACCCTTCCAATCACAATCCTCTTTTAGACACTCCTTTAACCTCGAGTGACTTTTCGGACAGAAGAACATTGGAAATATGAACAACACTATTAACCAATTTTACTTAACGTTACCCAGTGACAGTTCCATGGAGTTGTTTCCTAACAACACATTGTGTTCTTACACGTCTAAATTACCTCAAGCCATGCATTTGGATCAAGATGATCATTGGGAAGCAGCTTTAGTGGAAATAATACACCCGACACAAATCAAAAACGTCGTCGAAAATCAAAACTTTTTCACAGTTGAAGTGTACGACAAGCAATTGCAACAAGCCTTAGATGAACGAGGTATCACTGGCATTGACAACAAGAAATCAGATGGACCCACAACTAAACAACTGTCCACTAATGTGTTGACCATTCCTGCAGGCTACTATTTTAGCGGTCAACATTTAGTGACTACGATTGCAAGCAAGTTCAATGTTGTGTTTGGTAAACCCCTGGACAAAATCAGAGAAAGTGTTACCTTTGAGTACATTAAAGTGGCTCGCCGCTTCATGATCAAATTTTCAGAGAAGAAAATAATGGCCATTACCTTTTGTCCTGAATTGTTTGATATCTTAGGTGGAGACCTCAAGATGCTCCCGAACAAAAAAGAAATACCAGGCATATCCAGTAACTTGGATTTTACCAAATATTTTCGATCCCCTGTAGAAATGAACCAAGGACTCAATTTGATGTTTGTGTACTCCGATGTGGTGGAGTACAATGTGGTAGGACACACCTCTGTACCGTTACTACGTGCCATTCCTTTCAAAGTAGATACTACTACCGCTGACGAGGAAGGTGGAAATACCTATCACGTTCACCGCGAATTTGTGCATCCTCATTATTTACCCGTCAGTAAGTCGTATTTCGACAGTGTCAACATTACTATAAAAGGAGAACTAGGTCAAAATATTCCATTTACCAAAGGGAAAGTCACAGTGAAACTCCATTTTCAAAAACGATTCTCCAACAACTGAAAAAGTGATGTATCCTGTGTACCAAGGAGTCACTCGACAACGAGGACATGGTTTAGGAGATATGTTTAAATCATCCTTTCATTCCGTGGTCCCTGTTTTAAAACCAATGGTGACACGAGGATTGCACACCTTCAAAGATGCCGCATTGACTCACGGCAAAGATTTTCTTTACAATGTTCTCATTGACAAACAAAACCCTAAAGAAGCTTTTTTGAGAGCAGGCAAAAATGCCTTGCTTCAAACGGGTAAAGAGATTTTGGGTCGACGAGAAAGTCCTATAAATGCTCTGAACGGTACCGAGTCTGACATTCCTGCTTCCCTGACGACACAGCAAGGACAAGGTAGAAAGCGTCGACGAAGGCACCCTTTCAAAAGTCTCCGTACCTCTAAAGTTCGAAAGACAAAGAAAAAAAGAACCGCTCGAGACTTAGACATTTTTGATTATTAAAAGTGAAGAAAAAAATCCTAAAGAAAAAATGATGCACCAAGAATCTTGTGCCTGTTCCAAGTCGGAACTGGATCTCTTTGCCATGCCACCCACGATGATGACCATGCAAGAAGCTCAATGGGTCGAATTTCATCCCGTCTCCTCTTTGACGGATTCAGCTCCCATCGAGTTTGAAATCAAAGGACAACCCGAAGATTACATCGATCTCAACAACAGTTACTTGTATTTGAAAGTGAAAGTAACCAAAACGGACAACACCAATCCAGGAGCCAATGATAGAGTAGCTCCTGTCAACAAATCATGCATTCCTTGTTCAGCGATGTGGATTTGTACATGAATAACAAACTGATCAGCAGTAGCATGGATACTTACCCTTACCGAGCGTACCTCGAAAATCTCTTGACGTACGGAAAAGAAGCCAAGAACACTCATCTAGATGCTTGCGTGGTATGGAAACCTGACACCGCAGATAAGTTTAACGACACAGCCTTGCCCGTAGCAGCAGCTGCTGATGGCAGCGCTCCTGCCGATCCTCACAATGAAGGTTTTAACGAGCGTCGAAAGAAAATTTTGCAAGGACGTAGTTTAGAACTGTTCGATCGTTTGCATTTGGACATGTGATTTCAAGAAAAGTATTTGCTGAACGGAGTAGATATTCGCTTGAGACTGAATCGAAGTAGTACTGCTTTCCATTTGATGGCTCATGCCAACGAATACAAAACCATTATCCAAGAAGCCAGGTTATACGTACGTCGCGTGGAAGTGTTACCTAAAGTGGGGAATGATATCAGTCACACTTTGAGCAGAACGACAGCCAAGTATCCGATACGACGCGTGGAAGTCAAAACTTTCACCATTGCCGCTGGACTCCGATCTAAGATCGAAGATCATCTGTTCCAAGGACAGTTACCCAAACGTTTATTCATTGGTATCGTCAGCAATGCAGCCCTCAATGGTGCCCACGATGAAAATCCTTTCCAGTTTAAGCACTGCAGAGTATCCAAAATTGAAGTCAGTCGCGATGGCAAAACTTTGTGTACCAGACCCTTCGAACCCGACTTTGGCGAACAGAAAAATTACTTGAGGTCGTACTTGTCGCTGTACGAAGCCACAGGACAGTTAGGAAGCAACACCAGTCACGGCATTTCCTACGACGACTATGCAAGAGGTTACACGTTGTGGGCTTTTGATTTCACTCCAGACCAAGGCAGCGACGAGGGCCATTTCCACCCTATAAAATCTGGGCAACTGCGTGTGGAACTTCAGTTTGCAGCACCTCTTCCCGAAACGGTGAATATCATTCTGTATGCCGAATTCGATAATACCATAGAAATCAACAGTTTGAGAGAAGTCATTCTAGACTATTAGACATTATGGAACACCCTTGTCCTTCTTTGAATAGTGGAGAATCCATGGAATGGGAGGTTACAGAAAAAGCAAACCCTCAAGACCAAAAAGAAGAAGTAGTGATCATGCAATCCAGATGGCCAGAACAGGAACAACAGTTAGTGGCTTGTTTTGCACAACACTTGGAAGATACAATGAGGGACCTGATTAAAAAAGATTGTTATGGATGTCAAATCGATCATCCCAGTCAAATTCAACACGATAAATGTATGATGATGAGTCAAGAAGAAAAATTGGACAATTATCTGAACGAAGCTTGGAGTCTCATCTCCGAAGAAGCCGTGTTACTTCAGTGGTATAAAGGCTTACGTGATCATTCCTCTCCTCCATTGTTTGCTCGAGAAATCGATCGCATCGAAGCTCTCTTGGCCGAGAGTAAAGAGACGAAGCAAACCATCAGTTACTTGTCAGACCGTTTCAAACAAAAAGTCTGGATTGAATTGATGACTTATCATCACCTGTGAAAAAAAGGAGAAAAAAACAACAAGGCTACACAAAACAAAAAATGGATACTTGGGAACTTTATTATCTTTTGAACCGTAGTTCGTACACTGCTTCTTGGAATCCTGTCGTGTGTGCTAAAGATGAACTACCTCATCGCAAACCTCAAGAGAATCAAGCTTATGTCATCAACACAGATGACAGTCATCTTCCAGGAACTCACTGGGTAGCAGTCTACTTTCCTCAAGAGGGATGTGCGGAGTATTTTGATTCGTATGGATTACCTCCTTTCGAAGATGATATCATTGACTTTATGAGAAGAAATGCCCAGACGACACGATTCAATAATGTGAAATTACAAAGCACAGATTCTATGGTGTGTGGACAATATTGTATCTATTATCTGCATCATCGCAGTCTTGGATATTCTTTAGAACATTTAGTGACTTATTTTGATCGTCATTCGTCTCGAAACGATGACAAAGTAGATCGATGGTTTTGTGACCATTATGGCTATCTGTTGTCTTTAGCTAGGAAACGTAGTGTACATCAATCGCCCAATGACTTCCAACAGTGGAAATCTCAATTTAATTCACAACGTTGTCAACCATGTCAAAGATAATGTATTAGTGTTATGGAAGAAAAACATGTTTGTTCTTTGAAAAAATGTTTGTTCTTTGAAATAATGTTTGTTAGTTGAATAAAATTGTGTTTGTTATTTGAAATAATGTTTGTTATTTGAATAAAAATGTTGTGTTTTGAAAACCAATGCGTCTGTCGTTTGTTTTACATTTGTATTCATATAAATGCTCTTTGACTTTTCTTTCTATCCCTCACATCAAACTATCTAAACGTTTCAAAACCCTAAGCCGCAGAGGGGTGTTTTCCATCACGTCCGCGCTTGAACCATATAAAGCAGGGATAGTCTCCAGTCTGGCCATCCATTGTTTGACTCATCCTACTACGAAGATGTGCTCAAGACTAGCTAAGCTGAACGAAGCTTATGTCACTCTGCATCGTATCAGACACAATCTGATGCCAAAGCCTGAAGAGATTGAGAATGTAAGAATGCTACAAGTAACGGAAGACCTCATAGAAGAACTCTTCAGAGAGGAAATTCAAAAAGAGAAAGAAGAATGGACTGAGAAGTATCGACTTCAAAAGCAGCAGAGAGAGAGCAGAGAGAACAGCATCAGCAGCATCAGCAACAGCAACAACATCAGCAGGAACCAGACAGAAGTTTTGTCGACTGTCGTGTGGATACGAAAGAGTTCTCTTTCTCTTTCCGAAGAAGGAGACCCTATCGTGTAGCCAAACGAGGACGCAATCTTAGACGATAAAAGATTGTCATCCTTCCTCGTACACACAAACACAAAAAAACAGCCCTTTTCAGGGCTACCCAATATTCTCGAAAAGAATTAATCATTCAATTTGCTCATGGTATGTGAGGAAGTTAGAAAAAAATTAGAAGTGAGTCTATAATCACTGTCTCTTTTTACTTTTGTTTTGAAGTGTGTCTATAAGCACAACGTATTTTTTCAAAATAACTTGTTCAATGTATAATTAATATGAGTCAAGTATAAAAGTGAGTGAGTGTTTTATCTTAAAAGTCAGCTTGTTTTGTTTTTTTGGTAATGATAGGGATAATGTAAGTTTCTTGGATCTAGGGGTGTTTTCCATCACGTCCGCGTGTTTTGGTAATGATAGGGATACTGTAAGATTTTTGGGTAATCGTAGGGGGTGTTTTCCATCACGTCCGCGCTTGAACTATATATAAAGTCTGGCTGGCTACCCATCGTTGACGCATCAATACCAAAGATGAATAGACTGGAAAAATTGATTGAACTTCAACTGCACCTGGAGAATGCTAGGCGTCTCCTAGACGAACTGGTTATGGAAGCCAAAGAAGAAGAGACCAGAATTAAAGAAGAGGAGGAGAGGAAAAAGAAAGAAGAAGAGAAGGAAATGAAAAGGTCAATTTTGCCTCACCGCATGATGAGGCAAACTAGCCAAGTTAAGCCCATGGTGAGGACACCTTCACCACCAGAACCAGTTCGTTCACTTCAGGCACAGCCCCCACCGCAACAACCACAGCCTCGACCGCAACAACTTCAGCCGCATCCACGGTTGCGGAATAGAGGAAGAAATGAAGAGACTTTCACTATCCCTCAAACAGAAGATTGGGATAGTGAAGCCACTCATTCTCCCTCTGCACTCCCAATCACAAGAGTGAATTGGGAGAATGATTGGAGTAGGAGATGTGTGTGTGGGGCTAGACCTGGGAGATGCCAGCATTAACCAGGTGCAATTTGAAGTTTTAAAAACAGTCCTTCTCAGGGCTACACAAATAACAAGAAAAGAAATACTATGTCAATTGCCAATGGGTATGAGAGAGGAGTAGTGTGATTATAAACACTGACTCTATTTAGATGGTATATGGTGTGATTTTGGATAGTATATAGTAGGGTTTGTTTTGGCTGCTTCCCCGTGTGTGTGGTTAGTATAGGGTGTGATTTTGGATAGTATATAGTAGGGTTTGTTTTGGCTGCTTCCCCGTGTGTGTGGTTAGTATAGGGTGTGATTTTGGATAGTATATAATAGGGTTTGTTTTGGCTGCTTCCCCGTGTGTGTGGTTAGTATAGGGTGTGATTTTGGATAGTATATAGTAGGGTTTGTTTTGGCTGCTTCCCCGTGTGTGTGGTTAGTATAGGGTGTGATTTTGGATAGTATATAGTAGGGTTTGTTTTGGCTGCTTCCCCGTGTGTGTGGTTAGTATAGGGTGTGATTTTGGATAGTATATAGTAGGGTTTGTTTTGGCTGCTTCCCCGTGTGTTTGGTTAGTATAGGGTGTGATTTTGGATAGCATATAATAGGATTTGTGAATAGTATCTAATATGACAAGTGAATGTAGGGGTGTTTACTTTCACGTCCGTGCTTAAGATATATATACGCAATCGTCGGTCCTTGGAGCCATTCAATTTTGAACACATCAAGATGAATTTTGAATTGTTTATCCAACTCCGAGACAGCTGGTTTGGGATCCTTGATGCAGAATATCAAGTGGAAAGACTTGAGGAAGAATTTCAGAGTAACCATGGCTTTGTAAGCCAACTGAAATTAGCAGGAGATCTATTAGAAGGTATGATAGAGGAGGAAGACCAGAAATGAAGAAGACGTATTAAAAGAAAATATATAAGAATAGGGGACTTGAAGCAAGCACTTGATCATGTCATCAAAGTCAGGTGTTTTCTAGAAGAAACATTACATCTGATAGAGTGGGAATATGTGAAGTGGGGTCTAGACAGGCTAAAGAAAGCAGAAGCAATGATGAGAATGGTGATGGAAGAACAGGTGATCCAGATTAAAGAAAACTGGTCTAAGGAGAGAAAGGAAAAAAAGAACAAAAAGACAAAAGAGGACTTTGATCTACTCAATCTAAGATGGATGAGAGTTCAGGAAAAGTTTAGAGCTATGGGACATCCTGACTGGATTCCCGAAGAAGAAAAGAAGAAAAAAACGGGAATCATTGGTAAAATCAAAAGGTGGTGGAACAATGGCAGAAAATAAAAGAAGAAGAAATATCCAAAGGCTCTTTTCAGGGCCACTCATAAGTCTCGAAAAGATAGTAGCTTTCATTGCCACCCTTTTTTTCCCTTGTCCCTAGACAGTTTCCCTATACCCATACAAATCATATTCCCCATGTTCCATGTCCCTTGAGGCTAAATAGGCCCAAATAGTTCCCCATGTTAAATTTCCCTTGAGGCTAGATAGGCCCACCATGTTCAATTTCCCTTGAGGCTAAATAGGCCCAAATAGTTCCCCATGTTAAATTTCCCTTGAGGCTAGATAGGCCCACCATGTTAAATTCCCCTTGAGGCTAGATTAGCCCAAGCTGTTTTTGACTGGATTTTCCATTGAGGCTAGAGTGCCCCATATTAATACTTACCTACGTCTGTCCAAAAGTAAAAGTTTGCAAATGTCCTTCTGATTAATAATAATAATAATAATAATAATAATAATAATAATAATAATAATAATAATAATAATAATAATAAAATAATAATAATAATAATAATAATAATAATAATAATAATAATATTAATGTGCATTATTTAATAACATATCACAGGTCCAAATTACATTAACAGGTATTAAAGGTACTGTTATTTTGTACAAATTTAAACATAGATGTATCACAAAGCATTACACATCGATTCTTTGACTTTGTTCGACTTTGTCCGAAAATATTTAGGTTGTGTAGGAGGTAATTATTCTAGATTCCCAAAACTAGAATGCACTGATCAGATGTTTGTTTTCTATTTCTTCACAGAATAGATAGTTTATTTGTACGATAATCTATAATAACTATATTTTGTATAATAGGCAGTATTCCATCTATACGCACTAATAATACACATATAAGCCGTTTTTAAGACAATCTATATAATTCCTAAGGCCCACAATTTATTTCCCTACTACATGATTTTTGTATGTCCACCGTCTTTGAATTTTCATATACAGCTTACGGGAAAACATATTTACGTAAGAAAGGGAGCATAATAAGAGCAAGTTATATCTCCATCCCATCGATCTATACATACTTTCACTGTACCGTGTATTATGCATAACTGTCTATTTGTAACTCCTGATATATTATTTTGTCTCGTGTTAGTAACTTTGGCTCATGACTGTAAATTGTAAAGATTACACTGGTCAACAGTGAAATCATTACTGACTTGAAAAGGCCCTAATCTGTAGTATTTTGGTGTGCCAAACACGAATATAACCGTGAAAATTTTTTATTGGCTCTCGTTTTGAAGATATTCATATACCTCATTTTCTATGTTTCACTGTGTAAATTTCTCCAGTAGGACTGTTGCAACATCAGGAATAATGATGTAACATTGCATAATACCATCATGCTCACATCATCCACAGTTGATTGCATCATTTTCTGATGCAATGCAATACTAATGCCATGCGGCTGCTGAAGTAAGTTGACGTCAGCTGTGTACTATACATGTGTAGGCCTATTATACTAATGCCAGGCGGCTGCTGAAGCTGACGTAAGCAGTGTACTATATAAAGCCCAATCAGATAGGTTCAGCATTTAAAATATTTTAGACGTTGTGCGAGACAGTTCAAGCTACTGTTACATAAAACTTATTATTTTATCCATTTACGTACAATAAAGAACAGTAATGCCTCGAAAGTGTGTTAATACCGCGGACAATTTTTGCTATATTTGTGGGGAAGTGACATTTGCCAACCAGAAGAAAAGTATCAATTCTCAAGTGAAGAAGGCATATCATCTTTACTTCGGATGCAAGGTTGGTGACCAAGACAAGCCTTGGGCTCCGCATATATGCTGTGCTACATGTACAACACAGCTTTCACAGTGGTTGAATTGCAAAAGGTCATCAATGCCGTTTGCAGTCCCAATGGTGTGGAGAGAGCCAAGCAACCACCTAAATGACTGTTACTTCTGCTTGGTTCCTCCTCTTTCCGGCGGAATAACGAAGCGAAAGAAGTCGAGAATAGTCTACCCAAACATTCCGTCTGCATTGAGACCAGTTCCACATGGTGAGGGACTTCCTATTCCAGAACCTCCAGCAGAATATTCTCTTGATTCATCTGACGAAGACAAAGGTGAGTCGACCTGTTCTTCTCCTGGTCCATCAGCATGCAGTGATCCAGATTTTCACTGTGGTGCGTCATCAACCCCACACAGAATAACACAGGAAGAACTAAATGACCTGATTCGTGATTTGGACTTATCAAAGAACAAGGCAGAATTGCTAGGATCAAGATTCCAACAATGGAATCTTCTAGAAGAAGATGTCACAATTACTGCATATCGAAAGCGCCACCAGCAATTGGAGCCTTTCTTCAGAAAGGAAAGTAATCTGATATTCTGTTCCGATATTGAGGGCCTTATGAATGCTTTAAAAATCACTCATGACCCACAAGAATGGAGAATATTTGTGGACTCTTCGAAACTGAGTCTCAAGGCTGTGCTTTTGCACAATGGAAACATTCTTCCATCTATTCCAGTAGCGTATGCTGTCCACATGAAAGAGACATACGATAACTTAAGGCAACTACTGAATTCCATTGAGTATAACAAGTACAGCTGGCACCTCTGTGGTGATTTGAAGGTAGTTGCCCTTTTAATGGGACTGCAGCAAGGATATACAAAATACATGTTTTTCTTATGCAAGTGGGATAGCCGAGCAAGGGAAATGCACTACATGAGGAAGGAATGGACTCACAGGCAGAATGTAGCCATTGGAGAGAAGAATATCCAACACCCAGCTCTGGTTGAGGCTCAGAAAATCTTGCTACCACCCCTTCACATCAAACTAGGTTTGATGAAGAACTTCGTGAAAGCAATTGACCGGACTTTGCCAGCATTCCGATACCTGCATGAAAAATTCCCTCGACTCAGCGAAGCAAAGATTAAAGAAGGAGTTTTTGTGGGTCCTCAGATTCGAGAGCTTTTCAAAGATGACCGGTTCAACAACTTGCTGGAAGGTGATGCGAAACAAGCATGGAATGCTTTTCGCCTAGTTTCTACAAACTTCCTCGGAAATGTTAGGGCTGAAAACTATAAGGAACTAGTAGAAGACATGTTGATGAAGTATAAGAAACTTGGCTGCAATATGTCTCTAAAGATTCATTTCCTTCATTCCCATTTGGATTTCTTTCCTTGCAACTGTGGTATTGTTAGTGATGAACACGGCGAACGTTTTCATCAAGATATCGCAACAATGGAACAAAGATACCAAGGAAAATGGTCCACTACAATGCTGGCTGACTACTGCTGGACACTCCTCAGAGATGCTCCCGAACAGCTGTACGAGAGACAGGCGAAGAAACCTAAGATGTAGTCAATGACTTGATTTTTTATAGGTAGGCTATTACAGTTGACCTTTTACTATTGGAATGCATTTCGTTATGTAAACATTAATTTCTTGCAGATTACAAAAAAACTAGAGCCAATTTTGCAATTTGACTGTCATATTCGTGTTCTTCACATAAAAATTGATAAGAATTGACTATATTTATTTCAGTAACATGACTTGTGTAAAAATTTGTTGTCCAGTGTTATCTATAGCTGGATTTGCCCCGTATGTGCATAATGTCTATTTTAAGATACTAACGGACGTAATATTGCGTAGGATCACTAAACAGGTTTGGCCTATCCTGTCCTGAAAGTGGCGTTAAACGTACGCAACAACAACATTCATATATTACTTGAATAAATCTGTCCTGGGCATTATACATTTGGCAATGTTCCAAATTGTCTTATATTAACCCAGCTCTTTACAACAGACTAACTCATATGACAATATTATGGCCTTTTCTAAAGTCGTCGTGATAGGAACACATTTCTCTTGGAATGCAAGTTTCCTGTTCTTTTATATTTCGAACGCATTCGAGAATAATAAGAGAATAAATTATAGATAGGTGTCTAGTTTTAACCTTACTTATTGTGTTACGTTTAGTGATGTAAAATGCAACGGTTAATTTAACTGTAAAAAAATTAATAAACGTATCTGAATTATTTTGCTGCTTTTGTCGGCTTAACGCCATTTTTCATAATTTTATACATGGAAGCCAGTATAACTACTGGAGGAAGAAATACCAGGTAAAACCCACCGACCTGACTGACCACATACAAGATTTTTAACTTACCCACATTGCCCGAGCATGGAGATTGAACTCGCGTGGGCAGAGGTGAGATGTCCTATTTGAAAATCTTCCAATGCTGCTTATGATACCGTCCTTACCAATGCCGAAATTTATTTTGTTCTGTCCTTATAAATGACACCATGTTATTGTTTGATTATAGCAATTTAAGAATGCCCTGAAGATCTATCTGCAATGTTGCTTCAAGTGTTAGATCCTTGCTGACTCTTGATTATAAAGATTTCATAGATTTCATATATGTATATATAATTCCGTTTGCCTTTCAGTTGAC
The DNA here is from genome assembly GCA_029339505.1 of Unio delphinus. Classification (NCBI taxonomy): domain Eukaryota; kingdom Metazoa; phylum Mollusca; class Bivalvia; order Unionida; family Unionidae; genus Unio; species Unio delphinus. The sequence continues at coordinate 1,513,581 of JAQISU010000238.1, read as the reverse complement.
ACAACTGATCTGATTTTGAGAGTATTGTAGGATATATTCGAAAAATGTGTTTCAATCTTTTTCCATAATTGCTGAACTGAACAATTTATAGATTTTCATACCATATTTAATTGCTATGAAAACTGTCAACATTAATAAAGCACTAGAAATAATATTCCAGAGTTGAGAATATATGTTTGCTTTCGATACCGGCTTTGCGACACTCTGAAATGTATATTTACTCATCTCTGATTTTGTAGTCAGTGATCACAACCCCCATACGTTCATTACAAATTGTAAACCAACATTCATAAATCATTAAAGTGGAGTAAGATGACAATAGTCGCACACCATGGGAAAAGATAATCTAATAGTAGATACATAACAAAAAATTAAAACCTACAATCAAAGATCATTAAAGTGGATTTTGATGCCACCATGGTAAGCGGTAAATCTAATGGTCTGTATGTAAGTACTATATTGTTTCATTTTGTGTCTATAGCTTGACATTCATAAGGAAAATCGTTGAATGTCAATTTGATTTTCTTAGAATCGTTTGAATATGTGACTAATAATGAAAATGAAAGCTTCATTCCAGATATCTTGCTTTATCTGTATGAGAGAATGTGTCATGATAATTTAAGTTATGTTGTGTACTGGCTTTTATCCATTATTATAAGTTATGGATATTTACTTTATAACATGTGACTGACGTTTGTCCACAATTGAGGATAATAATATGGATCTACAGGTCTATTATCATCTAAGGGGGAGGGGGAGTTCAGCATGTATACTTGGTTTGAATTTTAAATACAGGCAAGTGTCTGACATTATAAAATCTAGAAATGAATTTTGTTTACCGTTTGATCGAAAATTCGTTTGTAAGTGACCTATTTCCAAGGTGTTTTGTTCTGTCATACGGCAGGGGACAGTTTAAATGGAATATAATTATTTATCTCCTATTGTAACATTTGTTTTTTTCCGTGTAAATTGTAGTTGTCTTCAGTTGGGAGGATATAGTTTTTTTTCAAAATTATTTACTGGAATTATTGTGAATCTATTCTATGACATTTTAAATTATATCATTGTGATACACCATGACTGCTATAGTATCGCCACATCTCGAGCTATTGGTAACATATTCAAGATTATAATTCATTTGGAATACCATTGGAATTCATTCGGTATACTCTATACATTTGGACTTTAGATTGAGCCTTTAGGACTAATTTGTGATTCGATTTACAATATTGTAAGTTCTTATTAAATTTTTTCTTTGTGTTCTAGGGAATAAATTATTTCTTAAACTTTACAAGACATGTGCTTTTAGCTCTTTTCTGTTACTAACATTAAGACATTACAATCCTAGCAGTATAGCCATGGCAAACGAAATAGATCAGGAAATTATTGCTTTAGCCGACATATTTATTTAACAGTCTTTCGATGAGGTAACTTTTGTTACAGGCATTAATCATTGAAGATGTTCTGATCCCAGTGATCCAATTTGTAAAGCTTATTTTCATTATTATAATGAGACTTAAAAAACACAATTACAAACAGGATCAAGATCTTGTGATTCTTATTATTTCAGAGGACTATTAGAGATGGTAATAAATAAAATCCCTTTATATTGGTTCATTGCCTGGATCTTCTAAACGGCATTTAATTAATTATATTCTACTCTTCTGTGATTTCAAATATATTAGCACACATGCAAACATAATTATTATATGAATAATCACACACATGCATTAAGGTTTTAAAATCAGGACTTAATCCAGTACCAGTAGACAATTCGTTAGGATCATTGATCATTTGTCGTATTTTGATGAAATATTTTAGTACATAGCTTGAAAATATTGTTTATAGAGTAGATTTAAAATAGATGTTCTTATTAGGCAGCCGGTACGTTATAACACGGAATATTAATGTTGATTACATCAATTTTTAAAATAATATTTATTGAAGACATTATCTTACTATACTTAAAATGCAAAGATATTTGTAAAATATTTTGTTTTTCTTATCAAAAAAAAAAAAACCAAAACGAAAAAAAGCCCATAATCAAAGCTTTTGATATTTATATTACGATAAGGAATGTTGTTTAGATATAGTAAATTGTCAGCGTTTCATGTAGGTAGGTCAGTGGTGTGAATATAATATGGTCTCTTTTCCAGCAATAAGTATCCAGTGCCGGATTACCCATTAAGCACACTAAGCACGTACTTAGGGTACCAGCCCAAGAGAGGTATAAGACAAAATTCTAATTAAATTGTTCATGTTAAATGTATCTGACCATTTAGATCTGCAAGTACGATTATTTTGATTTGGAATGATGGCACAATGGTAATATCCAACCTATTTAGGTCTTTATATCTTTATATTGTTTTTTTTTGTAGTTTCGCATTTGGTAGTGGGTTGGTACACCATATTATTTTCAGTGATTAGAGCCCTGGAAATCCTTAATCTGGCAATGAATCTACCCAACAGTAACTGATTAAACCCATACGTGGCATTTGTTTTATTTATCATTTTTAGTTTTATTTTTCTTTAAATATAAATATCTTTCTAGTATTTTGATTTCTATTCAAAGGTTTGAATTAATAGTTTAAAAGAAAAAAATAGTTTAAAAGAAAAAAATATTTTAAAAGAAAATTCTTGAATGGTTGTTTTACGATACGAGCAGCAGAGGGGGCGAATCGTACTCCTCTAATTGGATTGGATTTTAAGCAGATATTTTAAGCCTCCTTTTGCCAAATGGAGCCTTAACGATTTTAGAGCCATATTTGTCAAATTAGGGGTTTCTACGAAAAAGTACCAGAGAGGGTGCAAAAACCTCTAACGAAAAATGAAAAAAAATCTTACAACGATATGCCAACGTCGTTGTCATTCACCCCCTCGGCTGCTATGGGTTAACAATGAAAATCACTACGATATCTATCGACTCAATCTCTTTTCCATCGATGAGATATTTTGCACTCTCGAATAACGCCATGATCCCATTATTGACGTCGTGGGTTTTTTTAAGCCACTTCCCGCTATCATATTTGCGATGTTGCTTTGGTCGTTGGTGTATGACGGAGTCATCAACGACGCTAGTTTTTTATCTACTGCGTTATTTATTATTTTACTAACACTCGCGGGCATTTCCGCTGTAGATGGCAGTGGTCCCAACTGTGGTTTTCTTCGCCGTCGAACTAGAACTGTTAGTTTATCCTTCGCGGCTGAAAACGCTTTCCCGGCAGCATCTCCAACAGCGCTAATACCCTTATCACGAATAACATCAATGGCTTTCATCGATAATTGTTTTACTAGCGGCGTAACTTTTGGAGCCATTCTTGCAAATAAACCCGCAATGGTATCACCGAGACCATCACCATAGTACGCGTTATAAACTGGAAATCGTGAGTTTACTACATAGACGCTGGTTGGTTTGTCATGGTTGTAGTGTATGATCATCTTATTTAAATGATATTTATCTAATCGAATGACGAAGTCATCAGATTCATCATCGATGACTTAGTCACTGTGATAATCCGTAGGATGTTCAGTTAACTCGCCAATGAAATCTCAATATATTTTAATGTCCATGATACCGCCTTGAAAAAACCGTCTGCAGATATCAGCTGCTTCATTAATCAGTTCCGGTGAGTTATTTCCAGCTCGTTTTCCTCCGATGAGAACTTCTAATCGTGCTATATCGCTTAGAACATTACCAGGACATTGAATAAGACCACTACCTGAAATTCCACTGGAATCTCTTAATCCCTTCCCGGTTGCACCCTGTGTATCTGTTTCTTGATTTTCTAAATCCTGAAGATATTTTCATGTTCCCATTCTTTTTCTCGATTTATTAAATCCTGAAAATCTTTTTCATCATCTTCATCTCGATCAGATGGTGTATACAATGGTTGTTATTGAGGTTCTTTTTGTTTTTTAGGTGAAAAATTTTTTTTCTTTGAAGGTTGTTGTCGCTTTCTTTGTAATTTTTGCGGTTTTGTTGTTGTTTTAGTTCTTCATATTGTTTATACACTGTACCCACCGCATTGATATATCCAATGTATGATACATCTTTATCCTTATAAATTTGACTTTTTTAGTTTTGATTTTGTAGAATACATCAGCCCAATGAGTTATACTTCTAATATACTTATGATGTTCCGGTTTCAACATTTTTTTTCTGTTTTCATAAGTCGTAACAACAAGCGCAGGAATTTCTGCTGGATCAGTCTTATCAATTGCTGCTAATCACTCCTCGTTAAATCTCGCGCGTAAATCATCTACTGTTCTTTTTTATTCAGGTGGTTCACTAACATCAATATCATCAAGTCGTTCAATTTTCTGCTGAGCTGATATATCACCGTGGAGGTTTTGCACAGCTTGTTTTGTTTGTTCAGTTCCTGTTGCTATTTTTTCAAGTTCACCAATAAGAGGCTTTTCTTTTCTTGGTTCGTCCTTGGGAACATCCCCCCATATGGCACGCTCAGTAGCTGATATTGCCCCCTTCATTGCTGTGGTTATTAGTTTAAACAACTCTTCAGATCCCACAGAAAAATCTGTTTGTAAAATCTGTCTAGCTTGTAGTTTATTCCTGCAAGAGTCGCGGATTGGTATAAACCTCTTAAATGCGTCTAGTCGCTCACGAGCCAATCTAGTCGTTAATGACTCATTAACCATTATTTTCAATTGTTAAACAATTTTCCAATTTGAATCTAAAAAAAACTATGCCCTTATTACACGCCAGTATTGACTAAAACCGACCATCCGAAGGAGTGTTTTCGTTTTGTTCAATTAACAATCTTATATTTCTGATTTTTTAATTAATTGTTCTTTTTATTTCGTATTCTTGCTCTAATTCCTTTCTTATTCTTTCCACGATAGTAAATAACGGAACAAACTTACTGACGTCGTCACAACATAGAAGGGAGTCACGTATAGAATTCTGAATTTGTTTTACGAGGGCATATTTTTTGGGCAGTACATATTTGTTATTCATAGTGCCGTATTCAATATCCTGGAAGGCGGACATAATTTGATCGCAGTTTAAACTATCAGATGTGCAAACCCCCTGAGATTTCAAAATTAAAATTTCGGATATAACCTCATTGATATTTTGAGAATTCATGTTATTAATAATTATATACTTCTAATATGAAAAATATATTTCCCAGAGATGGACGCCTCAGACATAAATGAATTTAATTTTTTGTCCGGTCTCTTTTGAAATCGCAGATCGACGAATTCCCTCTGCAACGTATTGAACATAAGGTGGATAAATATCGAAATATCTACCGGTCTTAGCTATTGATTGAAATACTATTTCTTCGTTATTTGTTGTATTAAAAGATCTTACCGGTCTCGTTTTTTTCGAGCATTCTCCAGTCTTTCCTCGTTTCAAATTTTCACTTTGTGTAACAGCTTGCAGATTTGATAAAGAATTGTTCTTAGGATTGGAATCAATGTGATCGATAACAAAACCATCCTTGATCAATCCATGGAAACATTCATATATTATTCTGTGATTAAGATATTTCTTCTTCCCAGCGCTAAAATTCAAATATCCCATACCATTATCCCACCGAACTGGTTTCTTCAGTTTACGATGTCTGACAATACCATTACTGGATGACTCATAGTTTGTGATCACGGGGTGTGGTCTGAATTCTTGGTTCATTTGTATACTAATACTATTTGTCTAATTAATTTTTTGGTTGAATTATAACATTTGGAAATCTTCCGATGTAGTCTTGAGGAGTTCTTATGACTTTGTCGTTGACACTGTCATCGTCAGAGTCATTGATGGAATCTTTGATTCTCTTATCATAATAACGCTTCAACTCTCTGTATCGCTTACCACCACAACTCAGACAGAACTGCGATTTTTCTCTAACCCCAACCCCATATCGTATGCAGGGTAGCGGATCAAGGCTTCCACGTCGAAAGCTTTGCATATGATACCCACAGAACTCCTTTCTGCATGATGTGTTACACGGTGTCACTGATCCAATCATGAATCATTTGCAATGATTCACTATATCAAATCTTTTTATTTAAATATTTGTTTTAATTATAGCATAAAGGAGTTCAAGAGATTATTGAAAATTACGCCCTGGAAAAATGCTAAATTCAATCTCGATAGAGTTTCTGATACACCAAAGGATAAAATTCCTGATAAAACCATGATAAGTAAAATCAGTGACTGTTTTAATGAATTCAAGCGTGATGGAGCATCTCACTGTTGGTCAAAATTTTGAATCGATGGTGAAGTTGATGCTACCATGAACGGTAAAAGCGCAGCAGTGATAATCTCACATCTTGGGCGGAAAAGGTATTTTTTAGAGTGAAATTCATTATCCGCGGCGAAACAGGAGATTGGATTATTCGGGATAAATTTGAACCAATCTTGAAGGATAAAAGAACCATCGTTGTGAGTCGAGATTCCAAACCAGGAATTCTGACTGGAATCGACAAACCGTATTACCAAAGATCTTATCCTGTAACCGCAGTTGTTTGGGGGGGTATATTCGTTAAATGATAAACCGAGTATTGAAAAACTAAAACCCACGAAACTGTCGCCGCTGACTTTGTCAACGAGGATAAATTGTGTAGCAGAACGAATAATAGAACACTTCACAAATGCATTGCGTAGAAACAAACTGACTGATCTAAGACGTAAGAGAATAAATGAATGAGAATTAACAGTTAGGAAGAACAGAGCAACGATCCAGGATATAGCCAAATTAGAAACATCATTAAGATTCTCAATATCGGTAATGACGATTGTAACATAATTGTTACCGAGAGGAGGGTGGATTAAATGAACAATACAAACACAATTTGTGAAAGAAAATATAAATTTATGTAATAAATTATAAATGAAAAAAATACAGATGTAACAACACAATAATTCATGCACTCAACCCACAATTAAACTCACAACCATTCACAATACATGAACAAATTAAATAACAATACAAAAGGAATCACAAATGTAAAGGGATCTCTTGGATTATACACAGATCCAAGAATCCTTTACGAAAGTTAAATAAATGCAAGTATGATTTACGAAAAAAATAAACACAAACGACAAACTATCTATCGCACGATGGATTGCGATAACTAGCACGATCATATACTTGTATTCAATCAAGTTGCTAGCTTTTATTGATATCTATGTGATCACTTGAAATATTATTGCGATCTGACATAAGCATGCAAATACAACAATGTATTAAATTATATTACAATTTCAATACACCTATGTGTCTCCCCTGTATAACCGCACGATTCAGCAACAGTTGAATCGTCTCCCAGTTTCCCCGAGAACCGAGGGTTGACCAATACTATTATCGGACGTTTCCCTACACGGATCCACCACAGTTATACGTTCAGACTGCATACAACATCTACCAGAACCAACGGTTCCTCACTACCCTAGATGTCGACCCGGACGTTTTACAACTCTAAGACAGCTCCGACACTCGGACTTCTAGCTTTCCGGATATTTACACGTTACACAGATGTTGACGAACAGACAGTTCGACACACAGACAGATACTTCAATTCCGTTTGCACAAATTAACGGCACAAGCACATTCAGATATTTATACAGAGATGTTCCAGAACAAACAATAGATGTCCCACAACAAATCAGACGATATCAAAGACGTTTATCAAAAGATGGTATCAGATGTGTTAACAGCTACGGTATCAACGATGTTATTAGCAGCTACGGTATCAACTATGTTATTAGATGCGCTATCAGTGATGTACTTCTACGGTATCAACGACGGAATCAACGACGGAATCAGCTATAATAAACAAAACCAGACTAATAATAGTTGTCTCAAAAATAATCTAAGCCGTAGATTACGGTATTGTATTTAAAGTCTAAAAGTGACTAGTAATTCCAAATATTCCACGTTTAATTGCAATAAAAGCATCATTATACGAAATGATAATCTGAATAAAATTCACAATAAAACGAAATGTAAATTTAACACTCACCCCTTTGGCTGGAGATTTGCAAGACGAGGTTATCTATCCTTCGATTAGATATTTTAGTTCCCGTAAATAATAATGAGAAATCCTTCGCCTTATATACTCTCAATAAGTGAACATAAATCACATCGAGCTTGCCGTGCACCACGTAAAACGAGTATTTCGGATTTCATGTAAATTACAAATTGGCACATGCAAATCGTTACACGCCACTTAATCACCCCAGGTAATGCGTGTACAACGAAATCAAGAAAATGGTGAGTTTCGTTTGCAATTCAAGAACAGAAATCAGTTCAATTTTCGCCTAATTCTGTGACAACGATAACAGGAGACGTATTATACGAACCGAAATATAAGTTGAGAGGAGCTCCAATTAAAATTATTGATCACAAAGAACACGAGTGGACACCTGCGGTAACAATATTTCCAAAGATAGAACCGTAAAATATCTACCCGTGGAATTTTCCGGGGGGTGTTTCTCTGAAGAAATATTATTTGATTGTACTCACCAGTTGAGTAAAAACAATCCTGTATCAGTGTGGTTACTTAACTCCGAGGGCAGATTCGATCAATTTGTAAGACCCAATGGAGAATTATACCGCACTGAAATCCTCCATAACGCAATGAAGAAACTAGCTAGTAGTTTCTCGAAGAGTTTCGACTACGAACAATTACTAACAAATTGTTTCACAATTCCGTCGGTTGTGGCTCATTTTGCGAGAAAGAGAAACTCATGGAAACCAACGCGAGGTGAGTTTCTCAAAGATATCAAATGAAGCTGCATAGAATACAACCACAGCGGATTATGGAATACAAAATACGACCTCAAAACTATTATTTCAGTTGATATGGTAGCGTGTTATCCCGGGAGTTTTCTCGGGTACGGAGAATGCGTTGAATACTTCAAGCGATTTGGACATCCCACACACGAGATGGTCCGTGTCGCTATTAATGGACCACTACCCGATTTTGATTTAATCGGATTCGCTCGTGTGGTATCATTTGAATTAGCTACAGGACTTCATCCGTGCTGTTACGTTTGGATTGGTAGACATATATCTGAAAAACACTGGATGCCAATAGTGCTATTACAGTATATGATTGATTCTAAAATGCTGATATCGCTGATTGTCAGTGAAGCGATTATATCATATCACGCGCAGACTGAGGTTTGGTTACAACAACCTAATCTAGATAGCTTAATCAGCGAAAACAAAAAACAATTTCCCGATCTCGGCGAAGAAAATATCATGAAATGGTCCAAACAGTTATTTGAAGTTAGGAATAAAGATGCAAAAGATCTCGATAGAAGAATAATTGGTAGGTTCACTCAGGGTGGCAAATACGACAATAAACGATATTCTTCACGGTTGATTATAGATAGCGTTGAGTACGATTTTATTATCGCGGATATAACATCTAAGGGTATATACGTGGATCGTAAAGACGCTTTCTTGTCCGATGGAACCAAATTGGGTACAATTGTTACTTACGCAGACGGAGAAAATCTTCAGTATACACATTTGAGGGTGTCATTGCTGGCTTATGCTTCTATAAATTTATTTTCGATGATCAATAGATTTCCTGACACAACAGTTACAGTCGCCACTGATTCATTTTACATAGACGCGAAACACAGCAACGCAGTTGCTGAATTCACTAATTTTGACGAGAGTTGGGGATCATGGAGAATTAAGCGGGAAATACTGCATGATTATTCCAAGTCAGCAGATGTTACGATTGAAGAAAAATATTTGAAAGGTGATAAAATATCAGAACTATCTAATGCACCGCAGATTTCTGATCCAATATGTAGATATAAAACAGTTTTTTTAAACGACTGTGGCGTGTCAGGAAAGACGACTGGTGCGATTGAATTATTTCGTGGGAAAAATCCTACGTATTTTCACGCTAGCGTTTCCAAATCAAACATGATTGTGCTAACACCAACACACAGACTCGCCAGAGATATGAAACAACGAGGGGTAAATGCCTGTACTTATCATAGTTTCTTTTCGATGGAAAGGCGATGAATGGACTCCTGAACGAATGGGTGAGAAATTTATTCCTGAAGTCATTATTTGGGATGAGATATGCACGGTGTCGTTAGATGTATTAAAAAAGTTTCTCGAGTGGTTATTGCTAGCGAATACAAAAGTCGTCATGTGTGGCGATCATGGCCAACTACCACCATTTGTCGGTTTATCCCCACATGATTGGCTAAAGAATTTTGTAGACTATTATGAAGAAATTAACACCGATCATAGATCACTTGATGAACAATTACGCAAATTCAAAAAACTAATCAGACTACAACCTGATAGAATTCAATGTGAAATAGCGCGTGAAATAATTTCGGAAACACCATTAAAAGATTTATCGGAAGCGTGGAGACCAAACGATTTGATAATCGCAAGTAGAAAAATAGTCAGAGACACACTTCAGATGAAGTTATTTGAATTGCATAAAGAAACATTTGCAACACTTCCAGTACTGTTGTGTTATAGACATTCGGATACACGAAAACAGAATATTGAAGTTGATATTCCAGGAGAGCGTGAAAAGCAGAATTTAGTGTTAAATGAAATTGTGATGGTTGATATCAGCGTCGTCGAAGATGCATTGCTTGTTGATAAATCCCCATGCACGCTAGGTTACGCAGCGACGATACATTCTTCACAGGGATTGACTATATCAGATACAATGGTTTGGATGGTGGATAATCACATCGAGTGGTCGAATTTAGTTTATCTCGCAGTATCTAGAGTACGAAGAATAAAACAGCTTCGAAGAGTTGTCCTGACAGAGTCAGGAAATCATAATGACACTACAATACGTGATATTGTCAGCATTGACTCTGTCAAGAACATAATCAGAAAAAAACTTTCTGGCTATAAACAGCAGGATACAAAAAAAAAACAACGACAATTTGACATTGATGCTGAATTAATAATTACGCTGAAACAACAACAGAATAATCACTGCGCGAGTTGCAATTGTATAATGCGTTGGAGTTGGTCGGATAAAGATCCCCGCCAATTTACCAAGATATCAGCGTAGGTCATACTAGAGATAACGTGATACTGACTTGTCTTGAGTGTAACAGACGAAGAGGTGCTAGTTAAGACCACGCGGCAGTAATTGAGTATCCTAGGGTATCACTTGCAGTTGTTCACGAGTAAATCCTCGCTGAGGAGCAGTTGAATCCAGTCTATAGATTGCTGGTCTACCCGTGGATCGTGTTATACTCGATATTTTATGCACAGTGACACTCCAGATAGGATCAGTAGCCCTTTTTGTGCCGCCTTCGAGCTCTCCTGGTTCATATAAATGCCTAACAGTGACAGTACCGAGTATTGGTTGTTTTGAAAAATCTTTTTGCGGTTGTACTGGTATAGACTTCTTTTTAATCGCGTTGTTAGGTTTCATGTTGATTGTTCGAGTAATCTCATTATTCAGCGCGGTAATTACACCTGGTAATCTCTTGACCCATTCACGGGATCGTTTATCCTGAGGCAGGCATAAAAACACCGACCTGATATATGTCACTCAACGGTACACTCAAATTCCGAAAGTGATCAGAGATAACTGCAATTTATTGTGTGTGTTTAACGGAGTTGATACTCATACGCTACGAAATATTTGGCAAACTTGGTGCTGAGGCGATATGGATCATAATCGATTTAGAAATTTCTTTAGTCACGCTCAGTCAATCCCACACGGATTTGTGACGATAAATTTATCAGATACTCGGACACGATATCGTGTCGGACTTGATAAAATATTCGGTTATCCTATAGCAGCAGAGGCTGTTAGTGACAACGACGTTGGCATATCGTTGTAAGATTTTTGTTTTCATTTTTCGTTAGAGGTTTTTGCACCCTCTCTGGTTCTTTTTCGTAGAAACCCCTAATTTGACAAATAGGGCTCTAGAGCGTTAAGGCTCCATTTGGCAAAAGGAGGCTTAAAATATTTTGCTTAAAATCCAACCCAATTAGAGAAGTACGATTCGCCCCCTCTGCTGCTATACTGCAATTCATTGCTGCTTAATGTTGTCAAAAATGCCGGGGTTGGTGTGGGTGTTAGCAACACTTTATTAGTATTGATAGCTTCACCATACCGAGGAAGTGAAGGGTAAGATCCTTTCCCAATGACACGCAGAGACTTCCGGCTCGGGCTGTGACTTGGGAAAGTATCGTACTGGTGACCCTTAGATTATCAATCCGATGTTCTACCAATGAGAGACCTCATCTCACCATTCTCCCAATCATAATAGTATAGACAAAATATAGTCTTTTGGCTAGTATAATCAGGGAGCAAAATTAATTTCTTAAAAAAATGTTTAAGATTCAGGCACGCGTTTTCTTCCTCTCAAAACATTTCAGTCATCACCCATATACAATTTTTCTCTGTCATAAAAGTCGTAAAATGCATCTAATGTTGTCATTATTGAACAATATAAGGAATAATGTTGGGATGGGAGTAGAGCTTCTTGTGTCTATACGAAATTCACAGGAATCTCATCGGGAGGCCAAATCGACCCATATCGATACCCTGTTGTTTGGTAAGGTTTATTATATGTTCGGGTAGCTTGTACTAGACAGCAATAGTAATAGGATACATCCGGGTATGTTACAATATTACACAATAAATGTTTAGTTAAACTATATATAGTTTTTCAAATTTGGATATCCTAGACGCTAAGTAGTTTTATTTCATTTGTTCGCATGACTATTAACTGGGCATCGAGCCAAATAAAGCGAGCCAAATAAAAACAAATCGATTGATTTGTTGTGATCTCTTGTAACTTTTCTTTTAACTTCGCTGAAACGGCATTGCACATAATCTATTTCGAAGGGGTGGCGCAGGAGTCAAACTGGATGTAGAGAAGGACGATAATGGGATGCAGAATGACATAGATTAGGATGGAAAAGTTATGATGACGGTGGAGATCATTAAATGATGACCACTAGGTAATTTGTTTTCTATCAGACATTTGTCTCTACTGTAAATTTGCAGACCTAACTGCTAAAATTAAAAATATCGGCAAATATGCCGAACAGTTTAATTTGTCTGCATCTGTGATTTTACTTAATATCAGCAAGGTGTTTGTATAAAAAAAAATGTCTAAAAAAGCATGAGTCTCTAAGTAACCGAGCATTTAAATTTAATTTGGGAAGGGGACTGTGGGACTTTCTTTCCATGTAGACTTTTATTTTGACTCAAGGCATTTTGTTTCCAAATAATATAGTGAATATATTTTGTTAATAACAATAATAATAATAATAATAATAATGAGGACTTTGTATAGCGCCTAATCTTACGAAGCTCTAAGCGCTTTACACCATCAATAATGATATGACTACACTACAGAACAACAAATGACAAAAACAATGATTTGGAAAACATAAAAACATGCTGAAAACATATAAGATACAAAACATGATTAGGTCGCTATTTTTGTCCCTGCAGTCGAAACAGGTGAGTCTTAAGAGCACTCTTAAAAGGGACCACTGTGTCTTTGTGTCTAATTTCAATGGGCAATTCGTTCCACGTCGCCGGGCCCTGGTGTGCAAACGAACGTTGTCCATATGATTTTGTTTTTACCTTGGGAACAATGAGTATACGATTATCAGAAGAAGAGCGTAAGGATCTAGCTGGTGTATACACATGGGTGAGGCTGGATAGGTATGTTGGACTGGAGTCTATCATTAAAATATAGCACAGAGAACAAATATTGTGTTTAATTCTGTATCGATTTGATAGCCAATGTAGGGAACAGAGCAGTGGTGAGGTGTGCTCTGCTCAAGGTACTCTAAAGATGATCCTTGCAGCTGTGTTTTGAACTTTTTGAAGTTTCTGGAGTAAATATTGTGACGAACCAGACAGAATTGAGTTACAATAATCCAGTCTTGAAAGTAATAATTAACACACAAGTGTTTTAGTGGCATCAACTGAAAGATATTTACGAATGGAACTGATGCGTCTCAATTCAATATATGCAGCTTTGCATATATTCATGACATGTTGGTGCAATGTGAGAGTACTGTCTAGAGTAACGCATAAGTTCCGTACTGACTGTGATAATTTAATGTTGGTGTTGCTGATATTTATTGTCTGAGGTAAAGGATGTGAATGAGAAAGTCTTTGTGTTGTGATCAGAATAGCCTCAGTTTTATCATCATTCATCTGCAGCTTGTTACATGTCATCCATGATTTCACATCCGAAATGCACTTCTCTACTCCATGGATGGTAGCATCAACTTCAGTTGGGTGGCTAGACTTGTATATTTGGGTGTCATCAGCATACAATTAGTGCAACACTGGGTGATGATCTATGACACTTGAGAGCGGCTGAGTATACAGAATGAAGAGAACAGGTCCAACAACAGATCCCTGTGGAACACCACAACATACGTCAACTGGGCTCGAGTGTATTCCATTTGCATATATGATTTGCGTCCTGTTCACTAAATAGGACTTTAACCACTGTAAGGCTATATTCGGAATGCCAAATAAATGCTGGAGACGGTGAAGTAATATATCATGATCTATAGTGTCAAATGCTGCAGATAAATCCAAGAGAGTGAGGACTGTAATCTTTCCACTATCCAAAGGGGAGAGAATGTCACTAAATACTTTCAGAAGAGTAGTTTCCGTACTGTGGAAAGGGCGATATGCAGACTGTACATTACTAAAAATACTGTTTGAATTCATATGAGATACAAGTTGAGTAAGAACACCTTTTCTAAGATTTTTTATATGAATGGGAGATTAGAAACTGGGCGGTTTAGTTAGTCTTCATCTATTATTTAAAATACATATATATCTTCAATCCGGAAATTTGATCCCAATCAATTCAATGTTACAATCACACGTGTAAAATTAAATGCTTGGTTAACAACAAATTTAACTTAATTCTCTTGGATTGGTTTATACCTACTATCAGTCTTGGGACATACAGCGAGGACGAAATCAAGATGATCTCACATCCAGCAGCTTGATGTATAAACGTATTTTCCTCTCACTTTGTGGTTTACGCAACCACATTCCGATATCCACAAACAGAGCAAATCTATTTGTATTTTATGTTGCAGGTAGGTAAGGTATAATTGTTCTTTATTATGATATGGTTAGGTAGTTTCTAAAATTTACCTTAGTTATATATAAGTATAAAAGCTTTTATGTTAATGGTGAATGTCATTAACACCATAATACCTCTGCAGTTATTAAAACAAAAAAAGCGCACGTCATGTTTTCTATTTATTTCTCAGTATGTGATCGATTAAAACATGTTCTCATCTGAACAAAATTAACATGATATTAAAAAGTAAACATAGCACGATGCTTATCGTGCCATTACTGTGGATGGGGTTGGTGGTGTACCGGGTACTATTTCTTTTTTGAGCCGAGATACTTCAGATTTATCTCGGGAATTTTTATATCGATATATTAATATTAATCGTTTTGCCTATAAATCAGAGCAATAATACTTTTCGCCGGAATTTGTTTAAAGTAGCATAGCACTAAGCCACCCCAAGCCCCGAAACATCATCCCACGAGAAAATGCAGTGACCTCAATCACTTGTCTGGTAGAAGGTCTAAACCAGTACAATGGTCGAAAAAAGCTTTTTCTACGATAAATGGAGACAAGGATACAGTGCTTTATGACACCGGTTGTAGTTACCCGGCCCTGGTGAGCAGAAATTTTTTCAAACCTGCTGATTAATACAGGTGAGATAGTGGCAGTCCAATTTGCTAATAGGACTATATATTATCTTCTGAATATGAACATCTACCTGGATTCACCGTATGCTAGGTTAATTCAAGCAGTGTGCTTGTCAGAATTGTCGTACGACGTAATTTTAGGATATAGCTATGTGTTTCACAGCCTTATTCTATTACGTTTACTCCTGTACACATTGTATTCGTAGAGACCAGGTATATGAAGCGAAGGTCAGTCAGGTTTGAAACCGCTGCAGCCTTCGACTTCGCCTACAGATAATTTGATACCTGCTGATTTAAGGAGACTTCACAAGGAAGATTCTACTCAAGCGAGGTATCTTGTATCAATACGCCCGGAAAGTATCCGAAAGGTACAAGCAAGTAGTACCTCGATCTAAGAGAGAAGACGTGCTTAGGCTAGCAAACGAAAGTCTACTCGATAGTCACATGGGTGTGGCGAAGACGCGAGATAGTTTAGTTAGTGAATTCTACTGGTCAATGCGGATGTAAGGAGGTTTCGTCTGTCGTGTGACAAGTGTGTGCGGGTGGTACCAAAGACCTCATATTGCCCAGCACCACTACGAAACACCCCCACTGAGTTCGTGGTTCCTACAGTCGTAACTGAAGAACCCGACGACAACTGATTTTCCTAATTTTCCTTTCACTAGGGATGAAGAGGTGGATGAGATACTCCACGACTACTCAAGTGTCTTAAAAGAAACACTAGACATGACGGACTTGGAGGAGTTCAGTTTGAAGTTGATGAATTAAACGTCCGTGAAACTGAAACCCGATCCACTACCTCATGCGAAGTGTGAAACTGTACGGGACGAAATTA
The DNA here is from genome assembly GCA_029339505.1 of Unio delphinus. NCBI lineage: Eukaryota > Metazoa > Mollusca > Bivalvia > Unionida > Unionidae > Unio > Unio delphinus. The sequence continues at coordinate 1,497,038 of JAQISU010000238.1, read as the reverse complement.
GAACTTCGCTTGGGACTGGAGTGTCAAATTTTATTGGCAATTTGTTTTTGGCGACACTTACTTGGGAAGAACAAGTGCTCTTACTGAGAAATTTTTTGGAACGACTTAGACAGGCAGGAATCACCGTCCGACCATCAAAATGTTGCGTCGGATCTCGGAGACTGACTTATCTAGGACAAAACCGCAGTCCCTCATGTCCAACTACAAAAACAGAAGTGCGATCTTTTATTCGACTTGCAGGTTGTTATCGTATGTATGTTATAATCGTCAGCGTTATTGCTAGTACGTTGACAGACTGGACATGTATGAATGCTATGACAAAGGTTATTTGGACAGACGCTGATGAGATAGCATTGCAGACGTTGAAGTATAGTTTGACGTCAGACGCCGTAGTGTGACTACCGGACGTGACAAAAGCCTCTGTCTTACGTACCGACACTCAGGGGTCTTGGTGCATAAATGCTGCAGGAGGATGACGTGAACTTATTCCCGGTTGCTTATGGTAGCAGAAATTTGTTGCTAGCTGAGCGTAATAATTTTGATACCGAAAGAGAATGCCAAACAATTATCTTTGGGATTTAAAAAAATGAAGCGCTATGTGTATAGGAGAGAGTTTCTTCTGAAAACTGACCCAAGCCAATTGCTTATTTGGCCCAAGGTAAATTGACCAATGATCGTTGAATGAGATGGTCATTATTTCGTCAGCAATATCAAGTTCAATCGTGTTACATTAAAGGAAGAGGGGTCCCGAGTGGCCGAGTGGTCTGAAGCGCTGTTCGTTACGGATCACTGCCATCTCACCTCTGTCTGCGTGGATTCCAGTCTAAGATTCGGCTGATGTAGTTATGTGAGAAAGCTTGCCAGAAGCTTCTCGTGGGTCGGTGGTTCTTTCCTGGGGTTTTCCGGGTTCTTCCTTCACCATTATTACTGGCCGCCATGTATAGCCTATACTGTGCTTAAAAATGGTGTTAAGCCATAAAAAACTCACAAAAACAATCATTAAAGGAGGCGTCACAGTAGGAACAGAATGTCTGTGTAAACTAACTGGCTCTGAGGTGAAGGTGTCACCTAAGCATATATAAACAATAATTTGGATGCAGCTTCAAAATACTGAGATCAAAATCTGGGATTTTTCTCTTTAAGGAGAGGTTTATGTGACGTATCTAATTTTGAATGAGCATTAAATTTTAAAGTTGAATGCAGTCAGCATTAATATTTTATCACATTTAGACCGAGAGAGTCTTTCTGAAGGGTCATTTCAACCATTATTATTAATTTTTTTCAAAGGGACAATTTATATAACATAGTTCAGAGACTTTGACTGACGAAAGAAATGATTGTCTTATGAAACGTTTTTAAAAACCACTGCTTAGGATTGGCCGAGTGAAATTAAGGCGTACACATTCGAAGTAATGTGAATGTAATGTCACAACCTGGATCGAAATTCTTTAGTCCGAAAAAAGTTTCACTCCAAAGAAGCCCAGGAAAGAATAGTGCTTTCCTCGTTAAACAAGAAAGGGATCAGGTGTATGTCTTGTGACAAAAAAAGGTTTAATTTTGGTTGCACAACGTCTAATGTTAACAGCATTAAGGTTCACAATTTTTAATTCAGGTAATTTTTTTTTTTAATTATTTGTTGTATGCAAACTTGTTTGATAAGACTAGGTTCTATATTATATATTATTTTATAAATTTCTTGGAATGTGTTGGTGCTAGAATTGCTATGCAATGGATATTTTAGTTATTAGTTCATTAGCAGAATTGACTGCATGCGATGCAAATGTCCATATGTGCAGAATATCATAGGATTATATGAAATAGAAATGAAATGGTTTATTTTGTCAGGACGATGCTGATTATTGTGAGTAAACGATAACTACCTATTATATTTGCTTTTGTAATGTTTAAATAATCTTGAAGTGAATAAGGATTTGTGAATTTTATGCAGTAGTAATTGAACATGTAGTATCATACAGGTACATTTTCGATAAAGAGCGCATGTCGTAATTTATGGCAAGGTAATACCGTAGGTGGGCTTTATGCAGTGTCTTAATAGATAGTGTGTTCTGAGTAACGTAAGAGAAGAAATTGTATGTACCTCTAGAAAGTGATACATATAGCGATTTAGGGATAATTTTGTCCTTTACGGAAACAGTTTCCGAGGGAGAGAGGAGACTCGACAGTCCAAAAGAGGGGTTGGGGGTGGGGTGGGATGAGGAGTTCTGTTCAAAATCTAGGAAGTCCAAGAAGGACGATGGATTCGTAATTAGAATAGAAAGACGAGGAAATAGGAAATGTTGGAACAAGGTGATGCAATCAGTCGTGGACATTGCGCTCTTTTCACCACTCGTTATGATGATGAAATAAATCAAAATAGACACTGCTATTAAATCCTTTAATATCATTTAAATTGAATTTAAATTAAAACTATTCATATGTTTGATTAAATTTGTTATTTTCTTGTCTAATGGGGCTCGTATTGCATTATTTCTTCTGAATAATCTTGACCATTTCTCTGTTCATTTTTTATCTTTTCACTCACACCGGGTTATAATATCGAGAAGGATCATTCCCAGGATAATGTAGCAGAATCAATTTAACTACCCCTCTTCCTACGAGGGAGACGTTACATATACCCATATTGTATTATATATACAACACGGTGTCTATGAGATCTTGATGTCAAAAGAATTTTGTCAAGTAATTTGTCAGATTTATCGTTGTCTCCGTAATTCTCCAACGTGAAGGTATCTAACAGTTCTATGGTGTCTAGCCCTAAACACGTAAGGCTATTCTCAGTGTTAGCGGTTTTTCTGCCAGCCCCGTAGCAGAAATGTCCCGAAAGATCCAGTGTCGGCGGAAAAGGTATTGACGATGTAGGCGAAGTGACCATCCTTCTGGCACCATGTAACGTCTTTCTAGGACAAATTCGGTACATACGACATTGGTGTACTCAACACGTTTCATCAGGTATAACGGTATCAATTGCGCAAGTCAAGGTGGGTGGAGCTTAAAGTGTAGGGAACACACAAGCTATGATTGGTGGATTATGTAAGAGTTGTACTTTCTGTTAGACTTTAAAAAAGTTGAGCCTCTTGGCAACGTGTGAATTTATGCTAATTCCTATATAGATCATATTTTGTATTTTTTATGATTTTTTGAAAATGTGATACACATGACTGAAAAAAGGTATGTTGTGACTAATTAACTCATACTCGTCTAGTTCCAGCAGAGTTATCTCTCTTAAATGCAATGGAGTACCTGGTTCTATCATTGTCAAATTGACAGTCTAACAGTTCTCTATGACAGTGTGTGACATGCATGCTGCAGTAGGATATAAAGTATATTTATTTCACATTAGCATTGAGATCTATGGAAAAACAATTGGTACCGTGATACCATCACTTCGGTCTAACTGCTGCACATGTTGCCCCATTTGTTTTTCAAAGGAGAGTACAAAAGTAATAAGGGAAATAACTCGTACGACAATACTGTGAGCTTGACTAATACATATACGCATCAAGCCTGCGCTTAGATCTTAATTCTAATTTGAAGTTGCTAAAACTTAACATTTTCTCATAAATTCCCCTTTCCAGTCCATGTTCAAAAGTCGTGTTTAGGTATGAGCAATACATGTATATGTATATTTATGAAGACTAAGGTGAACTATACATTGAACAATACAACGAGACACAGAGGAGTTGTCATATTTACAAGAATTGTTTTCCCCATAAAAATGGGGGCATACAATGGACCTTTTGCCAGTGGCGTAGCGACCAGGGGTGGGGGGGGGTGTGGTGGTGGAGGGGAAGGGGGGCATTCTCCCTGGGCGCCGGTGGCTAGGGGGTGCCAAATGGGCCCAAATCGGCCCAAAGTATCAACATAAATGCGCAACAGGGGCAGCCGAGGCCGCAAATTCGGTTGTTTTGCCCTGGGCGCCAAATATCCTCGCTACGCCACTGCCTTTTGCCCATTACTATATGATTCATCCTTTAATCCAATATGGCGTCTGATAAACATAAAATAAGTACTTCTACAATGCTGGTTACCTTACATACTGTACATCCAAGCGAACTAGGAAAGGGTTTCATGTTTCTAAAATCTTCATTAGGTTTACTCTTAGCTTGGTTTGTTGAGTCCATAAAGGATATCTTCTCTTAGCTTGGTTTTGATGAGTTTTGAAAAGAAATTTCGGCAGGGTACAGCATACGTCCTCTGTTTATGCCTAGACATTGTGGTATATCAAACATGTCTTGTGCATATTGAGTTTTATGTGCTAAAAGCTTACATAAAACCACAGTGTTAACATATATTATATTGTTTTCAGTATTATTCTTGCTTCAGGTTTGCCAATGAACAGTTCTGTGTGAATGATTATGGCCACAGCTTGACTATCTGCCTCACAACAGATATTGTTCAACTCGAAAACTCATTAGAAAATTATGAAAATGTTATGTAAGGAGCAGCAGGGGGGAACGAACCTCACAACTTTTTTCGACAAAATTGATTGAGCCCTCAAAACGAAAAATAGAGCCTTCCTGCGAATCTCATATTTTAACCCCCAAAGAAAAAGTCTCCATTTAGCAAACGGAGACTGCAATTTTTCAATCATCAGGGTCGCAACAATGTTGTCATCGTACCCCCCCCCCCCCCACTGCTGCTACAGGTTAACAAAAATCATAAATGATTTTTCACGAGGGGTTTTACGATTTCAAACAAATATTTGATCAAGTCCGATGCGATATCGTGTTCAAGGATCATGTAAATTTATTGTTATAAATCAGTGTGGGATCGACTGAGCATGACTAAAGAAATTTCGAAATTGATTGAAGTCCATATCAGAGCACCATGTCTGCCAAATATTTCGTAGCGTATGTGTATCAACGCCGTTGAATACAGCAAGAATATTACAGTTATCTCTGATCACTTTTGGAATCTGAGTGTAGCGTTGAGTGACATATTTCACGTCGGTGTTTTTGTGACGCCCCCGGGAAAATATTCTAGCTGGGTTTTTTGGATTGTCTAACATCACATGGTCGTATACGACTAAATTGTTAATGCTCCCATCAAGGTCATCCACGGATGGTGCTTCGTCAATATCAGTTATAAAATCAGCGACGTTCTCACCTTAAATTTCTGATGCATTCTCGTTAAAATCCTTTAACACTTCATAGCATCGTTGATCATCTACGCTAGGGGAAATTAAATACAACTTATCCCACTTCATCCATCTCATTATTAAATTGAGCAACAATTGCGTCTTGCCGGATCCAGATGGCCCGATTATAATTGCGCGGATAGAGTTTGGTAGCGCTGCATGATGCTTAACTGGTTCTCTTGTTTTAGTCGCTGAAAAATAAATTATATTCATATTTCTATACATAAATGATGGATCTATATTGTGTGAAGTGTAAAACGCGTACTGGCACAAATGATGTGACGACGATTACAACTAGCAATAACATGTGGTATAAAAAAGTTTAGATTTGTTTCTATGAAATCCGGAGATGTTTTAAAAACAAACTAGGAGGTGATATCGCAGCCAAGTTAGTAAAACTCCCTGGAACGCCGTGGGCAAAGTATCCAGGAAAAAAGCACCTTCCAGGATATAGCTACTGTGGCCCCGGATCACGATTAGATATCAGACTTGATGATCAAAATCAACCTCGACGTGGTGAAGAACCGATAAACGCCATTGATAAGGTTTGTCATGCTTATGATGTCGCATATAAAAGCAGCAATTTGCAACACAGGCATCTCGCGGATGTGAAATTAATTCATGCGTTAAATGCTATTCCTGATAAACCTTTCACAGAATAATTGGCTTCGTGGTTGGTAAATCAGCTATGAAAGGCAAATTGATGATGGGCGCTGGTAATTAATAATATGGAATCTATTTATTATTCTCCAAAAGGATACTGGAGGGGTAACGCTGCAATCAATAAACTCGCCAACGCCGCAAAAGTGTAAATGGCTACTGCGGCTAATTGGTTATCCAAACAGGCTATATGGCAAATTTATCTACCGCGTCCTAAACAACTCAATTTCTCTCATTTTGATTTTACTGTACCCAATGAAGTTCATCAAGCTGATTTATTGTTTTTACCACATGACAACGGTTACAAATACGCGCTAACCGTAGTTGATGTTGCGAGTCGATACAAACAAGCAGAACCGCTAAAAACAAAATTATCACCTGAAGTTGCTTCTGCATTTGAAAGGATTTATCGACGAGGCCCACTACGCTGGCCAAATCTATTACAAGTTGATCCTGGCAAGGAATTTCAAGACGCTGTTTTATCAGCGATGAAACATCACAATGTCACCATCAGACGGGGCATACTGCACTACATCGCGATCAGGCAATTGTAGAACGATTTAATCGGACTCTTGCTGAGCGATTATTTGGATATCAATACGCAAAAGAATTCATCCAAGAAAAGCGATCCCGTGAATGGGTCAAAAGGTTACCAGGGGTAGTTGCAGCGCTAAATAACGAGATTACCAGAGCAATCAATATGAAACCTAACAACGCAATAAAAAAAGTATATACCACAACCACAGCGGGATGGCGTTTCTCAGCCAATTCTCAGAAATGTCACCGTGAGATATTTATATGAACCAGGAGAACTCGAAGGTGGTAAAAAAAGGGCTACTGATCCTATTTGGAGTGTCACTATGCATAGAATATCTACTATAACACGATGAACTGGTAGACCTCCAATCTATAAATTGGATTCAACTGCCCCTCAGCGGGGTTTTACACGCGAACAATTACAAGTGATTCCTGACGATACTCAATTGCCACCGCATGGTCTTAACTAGCACCCAGGGTGCTGACACCCCGGCGTCTATTACATTCAAGACAAGTCAACATCACATTGTTTCTGACATGACTGAGACTGTTATTTTTTCTGTCTATGGTAAATTGGCGAGGATCTTTATCCGAATAACGCCAACGCATTATACAATTGCAACTCGCGCAGTGATTATTCTGTTGTTGCTTCAAAGTGATTATTAATTCAGCATCAATGTCAAATTCTCGATGTTTTTTTGTCTTGTTGTTTATATCCGGAGAGTTTTTTTTATTAATGATGCTAACATCAATATCATCCATTGTGGTGTCATCATCGAAAACAATTCTTCGAAGTTGATTTATTCGCCGTACTCTAGACACTGCAAGATAGACTAAATTTGACCACTCAATGCGATTATCGACTATCCAAACAGTTGTATCCGAGCAGCAGAGAGGGTATACCCTACAACGTTTTCAAGCAAAATTAAGGCTTCCTTGGCTGAGTACCCTTAGATGAGAAGGGTATATACCAGTCGTAAAGACGTATTTACGTGTGATGGAGAGTGATTGGGACATAAAAAATCGAGAGAAAAAATTTAAAAAAAAAAAAAAATAAGTCTCCATTTGCCAAATGGGAACTCAGCAGAGAGGGTGAACCCTACAACCTTTTGAGTGTCAATTCGGCAAAACTGAGACTTCCTCGTAAAAAAAGCGTCGATTCGGTAAATAGAAGCTTCCTCAAAGACGCCAACGTCGTTGTCATTCACCCTCTCTGCTGCTATGGGTTAATAATTTTTTTACGATGAAAATCACTAAGATTTCACAAACAGACTAATCGCTAACACCTCATCTTGTAGATCAATCAAATTATTTGACTGGTCAGTGAGTTTGAAATTAATTCTCGTTAGCGACTCATTATGGCATCGCATATGGACTAGATTAACCGGAGACTCAATTATTAAATATCCTGGAGGAGCTGTTGGTGCAAACGAATAAAGAATATACCCTTGCTGAGCTTGATTTGATCGTTCGAGATTAATTTGATAGCTTCCTTCGATAACATGGCATACTAAATTGATTGCAATCACCGATGAAATATTCACGTTGAACGGAGCGATATGTCTGCCGCCACCGTTTGGGTCATTATTATGTTTGAGGATTTTTATTTCCGATGGTGCTGTTTTCTTCCATGCATCATGAATTATTTTAAAACCAACATCGATGGTATCACTGAGAATTTTTTTTAGTTCTGGTACGCTATATCCTGGTAGTTTAAATGTTCGAATATTATTGACGGGGATATTAATTTTTTTTGCAAACTCTGTTCTCGACATGGGATTATCGTCATCTAGTATATCCTGAATAATTTGCAAATTAAATGTTTCCATATCGTCGATAATTTTATTGCATGTTTCTACGACGCTGATAAATTCATATCGGGTGAGAGAGCCGGATTTAAGGGGTATTAACAACAACGAAATATCATTAGTCATTGCAATGAAATTTTCACTAATTCTACTGTCGCTAACAACATGATGTCCCTCTATTCTATCCCCTTCCTTCTCTCTCCCAGTTCCCTGGTATGCGAGATCAAAAAATTCTATAGTGAATTTGTAATCTTTATAACTCTGTATTGGATTATCAGGTTTTATTCTGTCGGTGACATAATCAGATTTTTTAGGTTCGGGAACAACAACGGTTTCCTGAGGTGGGTTTTCAGGCCATCCTAGTACGGTTCTAATAGAACTCTGATAGATATCTACGATGTATCCTTCTGTGCTTATTTCAATTGCGGATGATAGCGTCGGCTCATGAACCGTTTTAGCGATTTTTGATTCTGCTCCAGTAATCGATTTTATTCTACGCGCGAATTCATCATTGATTTGTTCAATTTGATATGACCCTGTTGGTATTGAAACGACGTTCCAGTCTGGAGTCCCGTCTGGGTTATTCTTATTCGCGAACACCAAGGAATTATTCGGTTGTTGACCACCAAATGATTTTGATCTGATATTAGGCCAACTGTGATACACTCGTAGTTTTGCTAGCGCTATCTCCTTCACGGGGACTGGGCTAGGGAAATTCTCACTGAATTCAGGATTCGTCGATGTTATTGATATCATGCTTGTTTGTACTGGGTTCGTGTTCTCCACTATTTGTTGAAGTAATTCCATCGGTGTTGTCATCGTTGCTATACTGTTGTTGTATTTCTAATTTTGATATCGCGGAATCAAAAATACTGACCATCACTAAGAACTCAGTATCTGATATCGTTGATATCGTTGATGTTATTGATATCATTCTGGTTTTCGGGTTCGTGTTTTCTAATTCCATCGGTGTTATACTGTTGTTGTCGCTCTAATTTTGATAATTTTGATATCGCGGAATCAAAAATACCGACCATCGCTGAGAACTCACTATCTGATATATTTGTATTATCGAGTGACGACGATATCATCGGGGATAATTGCGAGTATGCGGTTGATACAACATTAAATTGAATTAAGTAATCTTGCAGTTTACTCTGATGATATTTTTTTATTATCCCGGTTGATATACCCGCGATTGTAGCCACCGCAGAAATGCAAATTGGAACTACGACCGGGGCAATCATTGTAACAGATGCTAGTATTATTCCGGCACCAGCGAGAACGCTTGACACCGAGTACATAGTAATATCAATTACGATGATTCTTCGTCGGTATTTTTTTTATTTGTATTTGGTACTCGTCGGCGAGGGTTTTGAGTCTAGTTTGAAATTCTCTGACTTGATAATAGCGACATTGCGTTGATGAAATCATTTTTATTTTAAAAACGCAAGCGTTTTCAATTGTGAAATTCGAAGGATTTTCCTTTCAATTGAAACCACTAGTGGTTTTATGATTTACTTAAATCCGCTACGAATTCTACATACCACGTTATTGAAACCCTAACCAAATTTGTATCAGTAGATGTTATCGTGAACGTTTCGGTTGTATCCTTGTCGATGATAGTTGAAATCGTATTGTTGACCCCGGATGAACTCGACGATGATATATTAAATTGAGTCGTTGTTACTAGTGTTAATCGATAAATACCCTTAACGGTTGCAGTGATATCTAATTTGTTGTTTGTAGGTGTCCACGCAAATGATCCGTGTTGGATCGTGTATACTACGTTATTGGTTTTCTCATGAGGAATTTTTGCCTTTTCAATGATTGTTATCAACCTCGGAAAATCAGTTTTGATATCTTCGATGAAGTTTTTCGTCTCATCAATAAATGTTTTAATTTCAGCGATTGATGGTGTAACTACCATTGGAGACCCAAAGAACTTTTGTACGACATTTCTACGAAATGTATTATAATTTTTCAAATGATCGTCAAATTCCCTATCTTATTTAGTGAATCTATCTGTAATAGTCGAGAAGAGTACACCCGGTTTGAGTTTACCCTGATCGGAAAATAACGCGATAGTATTTTCGATTGCGTTTCGTTGTTTAACCAAAGTATTATCCAACGACACATCACTAGTTTTCAATTTACCCTGATCGGAAAATAACGCGATAGTATTTTCGATTGTGTTTCGTTGTTTAACCAAAATATCATCCAACGACACATCACTAGTTTTCAATTTACCCTGATCGGAAAATAACGCGATAGTATTTTCGATTGCGTTTCGTTGTTTAACCAAAATATCATCCAACGACACATCACTAGTTTTCAATTTACCCTGGAGATCTTGAAATATTTTCAATTTACCCTGAAGATCTTGAAATACAACTATTTCGTTCGGGTCAACACTTGTTAAATTTAACATCTCAGCTATTTCATTTTTAACTTTTTTTTTATATCACCAGTTGCAGTGTCATCGGGTTTAGGTTTCAGAGGTCTTCCCCAAATATCAATCATATTATTGTAAAACTCTTTCTCTCTCTAAAATCTTTGATTTCAAGCGATTGCTGGTGTATTCATTTACGACAACATGCGATGGTTTTCCCCTTGGGTTACCCAAATAGTTAGAAATAGCATCAAGAACATTTAATGCTTCGCTGCCGCATATTGGTGGATCAATCATCGTTTGTGTTGGTAGCGTAGAATACCAAGTCTTCATTGGAAAAGTTTTTATATACGCATAAACTCTTTTGGCGGTGCTAATCCATATGAATCAAAATAGACAATCCCACGTGGATCAATAGCGTATGCAACCCAGTGAGTTCCAGGTCCGGTGCTGTTATCGAGATTAATGATGCCTGTTTCAACACTGTTGGGTTGTGCTGGTAATTGATCTTTCATAAAGACACCTCTGAAGTTTTTAATCGCGAGTTTTTTTTAGCAGCATCGAGTAAATCAAAATTGGACATAGGCTCTAGTAAATCGGTCCTAGTCTTAGACCTTTTCCGCTGTACCACGAATACGGGGTTCCTGGTAGTCTTAGAGCAGCAGAGGAGGTGAACAGACCAAGTTTTCAAGCAAAAATAAGGCTTCTACGGAAACCGAAACTAAATCAGACAAATCGAAACTAAATTAGATAAACTGAAACTATTTCACATAAAAGGCTGCTATAGAGTCTCCCTAGGTAGGAAAGTGAACAGACCAACTTTTACAGGCGTCGATTTAGCAAACTGAGGCTTTCTCGAAAATGCTTAATATAAGCCTCCATTCATCAAAATAAAATTAAAAAAAAAACGACGCTATTTTTGTTGTCACCATCCCCTTTGCTGCTACGATGCTTGGAAAATTCGTGGAGTTTTCGGGTAAAAAAAAAGACGCCATTTAGTTGACGTTCACCTCCTCGGCTGCTATGAAAATCTTCGATTTTTACTAACTAAATATTTGATCAAGTCCGATACGATATCTTGTCCGAGGGTCTGATAAATTTATCGTCACAAATCCGTGTGGGATTGTCTGAGCGTGGCTAAAGAAATTTCTAAATCGATTATGATCCATATCACCACCGCACCAAGTTTGCCAAATATTTCTAAGAGTATGAGTATCAACTCCGTTAAATACACACAGCATATTGCAGTTATCTCTGATCACTTTTGGTATTTGAGTGTAACGTTGAGTGATATATATCACATCGGTGTTTTTATGTCTGCCTCTGGAAAATATTCTAGCAGGATTCTTTTGATTATCTAACATGATATCATCATATACGACTAAATTGTTAATACTTCCATCAATATCATCAATATTCGGTGCCTCTTCGATATCGGTTATAAACTCAATAACACCATCACCGTTAATTTCTTGCGCGGCATCATTAAAATCCTTTAATACTTCATAACATCGTTGATCGTCTACACTCGGAGCAATCATGTACAATTTATCCCACTTCATCCATCTCGTTATCAAATTAAGTAGTAATTGTGTTTTACCACTTCCAGATGGTCCGATGATAATCGCGCGAATAGAATTTGGTAACATTGCATGGTGTCTAATAGGTTCCCGTCGTCGAGTAGCTGAATAATCAATTACATTCATGCCGTTATATAATATAATTATGGATCTATATTGTGTGAAATGTAGGACGCGTACTGGCACAAATGACTTGACGACGATTACAACGAAAAATAATCGATCAGCGCTTTCTGGTAAATGCGTACAATGTAGTACAAAGAAATTTAGATTTACTTCCACGAAACCTTTAAAAAAAAACGAGGAGGTGATATTGCAGCCAAATTGACAAAACTCCCAGGAACACCGTGGGCAAAGTATCCAGGAGAAAAGCACCTTCCAGGATATAGCTACTGTGGACCGGGAACACGATTAGATATCAGACTTGATGATCAAAATTTACCCCGACCCGGCGAATATCCAATAAACGCTATTGATAAGGCGTGTCATGCTCATGATGTCGCTTATAAAAGCAGCAATCTTCAACACAGACATCTCGCAGATGTAAAATTAATTCATGCGTTAAATGCTATTCCTGATAAATCCTTCAAAGAAAAATTGGCTTCTTGGTTGGTAAAATCTGCTATGAAGGGTAAATTGATGTTAGGTGCTGGTAATTGAAAATGTTAGCATTTTAATATGGAATCTATTTATTATTCTCCGAGAGGATACTGGAGAGGTTACGCAGCAATCAATAAACTAGCTAGTGCATCAAAGGTGAAAAAAACTACAGCGGCAAACTGGTTATCTAAACAGGCAATATGGCAAATTTATCTACCAGCGCCTAAACAAATTAACTATTCGCATTTTGATGTTACAACACCTAATGAAGTTCATCAAGCTGATATATTATTTCTGCCGCATGACAACGGTTACAAATACGCGTTAACGTTAGTTGATATTGCAAGTCGATACAAAGAAGCAGAACCGTTAAAAACAAAATCATCTACTGAAGTAGCTTCTGCATTTGAAAAAATTTATCGACGAGGTCCTCTGCGCTGGCCAAATCTGTTACAAGTTGATCCTGGCAAGGAATTTCAAGGTGTTGTTACATCTATGATGAAACATCATAATGTCGCCATCAGACGAGGACACACTGCGCTACATCGCGATCAGGCAATTGTTGAACGGTTTAATAAAACCCTTGCTGAGCGGTTATTCGGATATCAATACGCAAAAGAATTCATCCAGGATAAACGATCCCGTGAATGGGTCAAGAGATTACCAGCTGTGATTACCGCAATCAATAATGAGATTACTAGAACAATTAATATGAAACCTGTCAACGCTATTAAGAAGGTGTCTATCAAAATGGAAATCCAAGGAATTTCACAAAAAGAACCAATTCTTGGTAGTAATGTCATTGTAAGGTACTTATATGAACCAGGAGAGCTTGAGGGTGGTAAAAAAAGAGCTACTGATCCTATTTGGAGTGTCACTACGCATAAAATATCCGGTATAACACGATCAACTGGTAGACCTCCAATCTATAGACTGGATTCAACTGCTCCTCAGCGAGGATTTACTCGACAACAACTACAGGTAATTCCCGAGGATACTCAATTACCACCGCGGGGTCTTAATTAGCACCTAAGGTGCTGTCACCCCGGCGTCTGTTGCACTCAAGACAAGTCAACCTCACATTGTTTCTGACATGACCGAGATTGTTATCTTTTCTATCTACGGTGAATTGGCGAGGATCTTTATCCGACCAATTCCAACTCATTATACAATTACAACTCGCGCAGTGATTGTTCTGTTGTTGCTTTAGTGTCTTAATTAATTCAGCATCAATGTCAAATTCTCTTTTATTTTTTTTATCCTGTTGTTTATAACCAGAGAGTTTTTTTCTGATTATATTATCATCGGTGTGTATATTACTTATTGTATTGTCATTATCGTCAACAACAATTCTTCGAAGTTGGTTTATTCGCCGTACTCTGGATACTGCGAGATAAACTAAATTTGACCACTCAATATGATTATCTACTATCCAAAGAGTTGTATCGGATATAGTCAATCCCTGTGAAGAGTGTATTGTTGCTGCATAACCTAACGTCCATGGGGATTTATCAGCACCTAATGCATCTTTAACGACGCTGATATCAACCAGCACAATATCATTTAATACTAAATTCTGCTTTTGTTGTTGTCCAGGAATGTCAACGTCGATATTCTGCTTTCGTGTATCCTTAGGTCTATAACAGAGTGGTACTGGAAGTGTTGCAAATTTTTCTTTATGTAGCGCAAACAACTTCATCTGAAGTGCGTCTCTGACTATTTTTCTACTCGCGATTATTAAATCATTTGGCTTCCACATTTCCCAAAAATCATTCATGGGAGTTTCAGAGATTATTTCACGCGCTATTTCACATTGGATTTTATCCGGTTGTAATCTAATTAGCGCTTTGAATTCTCGTAATTGTTCATCAAGTGATCTATGGTCGGTATTAATCTCTTCATAATAATCTACAAATCCTTTTAACCATTCATGTGGAGATCCACCAACAAATGGCTGCGGTTGGCCGTGATCCCCGTACATGACGACTTTTGTATTTTTCAATAACAACCATTCAAGAAATATCTGTAATACTGTCAATGATACCGTGCATATTTCATCCCAGATTATTATTTCAGGAATAAATTTATCGCCCATTCGATCAGGAGTCCATGTATCGCCTTTCCATCGAAAGAAGCTGTGATAAGTACAGGCTTTTACTCCACGCGCTATCATCTCTCTGGCGAGTCTGTGAGTTGGTGTTAACACAATCATGTTAGAAACGCTAGCGTTTCTACGGAATAATTCGATTGCACGAGTTGTCTTTCCTGATCCACCACAGCCGTTTAAATAAACTGTCTTGTATCTACAAATCGGATCGGATACGGGCGGTGCAGTAGAAAATTCTTCAGAAATATTATCTATATTTCTACAAATATATTTATCATCCATAGCAACATCTGCGGATTTACAATACTCATGTAGTGTTTCTTTTTTAAACCTCCAATTTCCCCACGCTTCCTTAGGATCTGTGAATTTAGCTACATCTGATTTGTATTTCTCATGGATATACATCGAATCAGTAGCTACTCTAACCGCGGTATTAGGAAATCTATTTATCATCGAGAATAGATTAATACAAGAATAGGCTAGCATAGAACTTCTCAATTGTGTGTATTGACAACTTTTTCCATCACAGTAGGTAACAACCGTACCTAGTTTCTTACCATTTCGAAGGACATCATCTACCCAAACATTATTAGTTCCGCTCGCAGATTTGTAAGCTTCCTCATCTAATTCCCCTGATAGAAAAGCATTCTTACGGGTTACAAATTTCCCTTTTTTTATTAAATCAGATATTATGAAATTGTATTCTTCATCGTCTATGATTAATCTAGAAGAGTATTTTGCATTATCAAATCTTCCA
Source organism: Unio delphinus (assembly GCA_029339505.1). Classification (NCBI taxonomy): domain Eukaryota; kingdom Metazoa; phylum Mollusca; class Bivalvia; order Unionida; family Unionidae; genus Unio; species Unio delphinus. Next base: position 1,481,439 of record JAQISU010000238.1, on the reverse strand, counting down.
CCTTGAGTAAATTTACCGATTATTTTTCGTCCGAGATCTTTAGCCTCTCTATTACTACCTTCGAATAATTTCTTAGACCAATCTATGATTTGTTCCTCGCTGAAATTCTTCGAATTTCCATCTAGAAATTGTTTTCGTTGTTCGTTAATTATTTTTTCGAGATCGGGTTTTGGTAACCAAACATCTTTCTGAGCGTTATAACAAATAATCGCTTCACTGACAATTAACGATATTAGCATACCACAATCGATCATATATCGCAATAGCACAATTGGCATCCACGCTTTTTCATACATATGTCTACCAAGCCAAAGATAACTACACGGATGTAACCCTGTAGCTAATTCGAATGATATCACACGAGCGAACCCGGTTAAATCAAAATTAGAACTGCTAGCAGTTCCAGGCAATGGACCATTAATCGCAACACGAGTCATTTCATGTGTGGGATGTCCAAATCGTTTAAAATATTCAGAGCATTCTCCATACCCGAGAAAACTTCCAGGATAACACGCGGATATATCAATTGAAATCATACCATCACGTGAGTATTTCGTATTCCACAATCCTCCATGACCAAATTCGACGCAACTCAACTTCACGTCCTCCAGAAAATCACTTCGTGTTGGGCGCCATGAATTCTTTTCTCGTGCGAAGTGAGCTACCACTGATGGAATAGTAAAACTATCCGTAAGTAGTTTTTCTGTAGAAATGCTAGTGTTTCCTTCTAAATACTCATTAGCGATTTTTCTCATTCTAGTATCTAATTCTTCAGTTCGATATAATTCACCATTTGGTTTTACAAACTGATCAAATCCTATTTCCGGATCCTCATTACTCCTGAGTAACCATACTGACACAGGGTCGTCTTTGGTTAACGCGTGAATAGCATCAAATAATTTCTCTTCATAGAAATCATCCCTAGAAAATTCTTTAGGGATATATCGAATAGTTCTTTCTCGTGGAAATATATTTACCGCTGGTGTCCACGCGTGTTTGTTATGATCAATAATTTCAATTGGAGCTCCTCGCGATTGATATTTCGGTTCGTATAATACTTCTCCGGTTATTGTCGCTACCGATATTGGAAATTTTAATAATGCTTCTAATTTAGCTATATCGGAAATCGTTGCCCCGCGTTGTTTCACTGTCAATTCCCATTCGGTTATTTTGTTTCTTCGTAGATCAGTTAATTTGTTTCCCCGGGATGCATTTGTGAAGTGTTCTATTAACCGTGTTGCTACACAATTAAGTGGCAAAGCCACTGATGATGAAAACATCGGAGCTAGTTTTGTAATATTAGGATTATTATTTATTGGATATAACCCATACACAACTGCTGTTACAGGGTAAGATTTCTCATAGTATGGTTTGTCAATTCCAGTTAGAATTCCTGGTTTGGAATCTCTACTCACAATAACAGTTTTTTTATCCTTAAGGATTGGGTCAAATTTATCTCTGATAATCCATTCACCTTCCTCTTCGATAATGAATTTTATTCTAAAAAAATACCTCCGTAGAAATTGCTTTGCAATTTCACCAAGGTGTGAAAGTATCACAGCTGCTCTTATATCATTCATAGTAGCATCAATTATGGGTATATTGACATCTTCATCAATAATTCGAAATGTCGACCACGTATGAGATGCTCCATCACGCTTAAACTCATTAAAACAGTCGCTGATTTTACTCAATAGTGGTTTATCATCTACTAGACTTTTAGGTATATCAGAGATTCTATCGAGATTAAATCTAACATTTTTCCAAGGCTTAATTTTCGATAATCTCTTGAACTCCTTCATATTATAATTAAAACAAGTATTTAAATAAGAAAATTTTATATAATGAATCATTGCAAATGGCTTATGATTGGATCAAAGACTCCGTGTAACAAATCATGTAGAAATGAATTCTGTGGGTATCATATGCAGAGTGTGAGAAACGGTTCGGAGGGACCTCTACCATGCTTGCATTGTGGGGTAGGTGTAAGAGGCAAGTCGCAGTTATGCATTAATTGCGGGGGTAAGCGTTATAGAGAGTTAAAACGTTATTATGACAAGCGAAGAATCAAAAATCCTGACGACGTCAATGACGTTGCCAATGACAAAATCATAAAAACTGCTCAAGATTACTTAGGCAGATTTGCCAATGTTATAATTCAGCCAATTAACGAATTAGACAAATAGATATATTATATATAATGAACCAAGAATTTCAAAGACATTCTGTTATTGAAAACTACGAAGCTTCTCGTGATGGTGTTGTTAGACATTGTAAAAATAGGAAATCTATTGGGTGGGATAATGGTATGGGGTATTTGACGTTTACTACTGGAGGGAAGAAGTATTATAATCACCGTTTCGTCTTCGAAGTGTATAATGGATTAATCAAGGATGGTCTTGTTATTGATCATATTGATGGTATTAGGACTAATAATTCTTTGAATAATTTACGAGCTGTTACACAAAGTGAGAATACTGCATCTGGAAATACTGGTACTTATAAATCAATTGGGAAAAGACCTGTAAGATCGTTTAATACTGAAGATAACACGGAGGGAGTATTTCAATCAATAAACGCAGCTGGTAAGTATTTCGATATTTATCCGTATTCTATTCAATGCGTTGCTGAGAATAAAACCAAGACCGCTTTTTCAAAACGTTTTAAAAACAAAATTCGGTTTATTTATGTATAATACGTAAATAGAAATCCAACGGATTTTACGGGAGATAACTCCGTTAGGTATAACACGTGTGACAAATCATCAATGACAGAGTTACGGATCTTAAACACGGAAATACTAGCGTTGGAAAAAATCTTCGATTTTTCATTGGCTGTTATAATTAAATAAATCTGAACAAAACACAATCAATTTTGTCTTTTTTCAAGTATTAACAGAACTGTTTTATAAACACGTCGTATTTAAACATTTTTTTTAATGTCTGTTTCAAGTATTATATGTGTTTTCAACGTTGTCAGTGATCGCTAATAAACAAACAAATAATTACAATCACTACACCTCTTTTATATCACCTCGTCGTAATGAGTGTATATATACAAATTCGTCTTTATTATAATTGGGCATTAGCCGAAATTCAAGTGTAAACAAAACCACACCGTCACACGTGGTATGAACGTTATTATTGACATTCAAAACCAAAGTTTCGATTTTGCGGTTTTGTTTACACTTGAATGTAGAATAGCCCGCGTCATCCATTGTCATTGAAATCAATTCATTCATTGTTCACCTATAATCTATTGTTGTACCGTCGTCATTGTCATTGAAATCAATTCATTCATTGTTCACCTATAATCTATTGTTGTACCGTCGCATTGTCATTGAAATCAATTCATTCATTGTTCACCTATAATCTATTGTTATGTGTTTGTCGGTTAACCGTTGAGCGCGCTGCTTGATGTATAAAACACCAAGGGGGTTTAAAACGGTAAATGTGCCGTCGTCATTCATTATATATAATCATAATCACCTATAATCGCATTAAGCTTCTGGGTATACTAAGATGATCAACACCTTAGTGTATCCAGAATTCATTTTAAAATACTTTGTATTTGAAATACTTTTCATTTTTAATTCTAAAGAATTTTCATACTTTGTATTTAAAATACTTTGCATTTAAACAAATATATTTTTATATATATATGAATATTGAAAATCTCAAATTGATTATTATTGAAATCAACAAGTTGAAGGATGAAAATGTAAAATTATGTTCAGGTTTGGATTGTGATCAAATTATGACCAATTTCGAGGATATACAATTTGCAGAACAGACAGGAAAATATGTTCTATCTAAGAAATATTTTTTAATCAAAAATATACAAAAGCTTATACGTGAGAGCTTAGTAAATACTGAAGATGTTAATGTCTTCGTACCATTATGTAGCATCGTTGAACGTGTACGTAAGCAATTAGGATTAGAATATGAACAAAAGAGACTTATTAATTGTAAAGTGAGACAATTAAAAACATTAATGGAAAACTCTGAAGGTGATGAGCCCACGCGTAGAGAGCCTCCTTTGTTTGTATAACCAGTACGGTATGAGGAAGTAAAATTATGTGTGTAAAAACAAGGAAGTATTAAAATGATTTGCATTTTTTAGTTAGTGATTTCTTTCGAAATGCTTTGGATTTTTTAATTAAAAATTGCAAAGCAATTTAACAATTAGTGATACTCTTTTAATAATGATAGGACAATCATTAACTACACGGAACACTAAAGAAAGACTTGAAGCTCTTAAGAAAATATTACCCCTTCGTGATCGCATACGTGAAAAACTTCAACAGCGGCAATTATTTCAGACTGATTTTACAGAGGATACAGAACAACTCTTCAAACCTATTGTTAGTGCAACTGAGGGTGTGAAAACAGCAATCTCTAAACAAGAAAGCGCGCAAAAAGAGTCCTTTCTCCCTGTGTTAGAGAAAATATCAAAACGAACTAAACAAACGAAAAAGTCATTACAAACACTTCCTGCTGGTTTTGTAGATGCTATAGAACAACGAGAACAAGAACGACAAGAACGAGAACGACAAGAACGACAAGAACGAGAATTTCAAACAGAGAGACTATTTAGTGATATTGATTTTCCTCAACCTCCTGAAGAGGAAGAAGAATTGGGTGCTACCTCTCAGAGAGAAGAATTAGATACTGAAAAAAAAACATCAGTTTCTTTTATAGATAAATTTACTGAGGGTGGTATAGCTAAAATTAAAAATTACCCTACATCGACAATAGATGAATATTATGAGTTAGCTAAATTTGCTACTGATAATTTTAACTCAGGAAAAGATCTTTTGAATCTTTCAAGTAATGAAAAAAATAAAGTAGGTTTTAATAATTATGTTGATTGGATATTTAAAATAAATCAAAATATTACAGGTCGTTTAAATAAAAAAAGTAAAGAATATGGCTATTTTCAAGATGGACTTAAAAAATATGATCAAGAAATATTAGAACATAATCAAGATGTATTAGTATTAAAAACATTAGTACAAAAAGAAAAAGGAAAAGAAAAAAAAGAAAAAAAACAATTAAAAACTAAAACAGGAAGTGGTTTAGTTGGAAATTCTTCGAGTGGAAATACAAGTATTTCTTGCCCTGGCAATATTCTCGGTGATATAGCACGATTAGAAGTACTTGTAGGAGGAAAACGAGCCGGGAATAACTCACCAGAAATAATCAATGAAGCAGCTGATATCTGTAGGAGATTATTTCAAGGTGGTATCATGGATATTGCAACATATAGAGATTTCATTGAGGAGTTAGCCGAAAATTCTTCGAATTTCTACGGTTACCACAGTGACTAAATATTTGGAAATGCTTTAGCATTTGGAAACACTAGTGTTAGAAGTATAATACTTCTATATAGAGAATGATCATACACTACAACCATGATAAACCAACTAACGTCTACGTGGTAAACTCACGATTACCAAAATACCGAGTATACTATGGAGATGGTCTCGGTAATACTATAATGGGATTATTTTCAAGAATGGCTCCAAAAGTGGCTCCATTTGCAAAACAGGCAGCAATGAAAGCAATTGATGTTATCCGAGATAAGGGTATTAACACTGTTGGTGATCTTGCTAGTAAGGCGTTTTCAGCCGCTCGGGATAAACTAACAGCGCTAGTGAAATCACGAAGTGATTTTCGACGTAGAAATTCTTCGAATTTCCAATCAAAACCTGGAAATGCTAGCATTAGAAACACTAGTGTTTCTGGAATGACTTCACTGCCATCTACTGCAGTAATGCCTACACAGGTTAGTAAAATAATAAATAACGCCGTGGATAAAAAACTACAATCATTAATGACTAACGCCCAGGATAACATAACAGCAAATATGATAGCCGGAAGTGGGTTTAAGAAATTTCGCCGGAAACGTTAGAAATATTTATTTGAACAGGATTTCCAATTATGATAGTTATTGTAGAAACACTAGTGTTTCTAATGCTAGCATTAGAAATATTTGTGTCAGAATCACTTGTGATTCTATTTATTTGAATAGGATGCTCAGTTGTTATGGTTATTGTAGAAATGCTAGCATTAGAAATATTTATGTCAGAATCACTTGTATCAGAATCACTTGTGATTCTACTTACGTTATCTTCATTATCAGATATTTTCATCATCATTATTAAAATACACCCAACTAAATATTTATTTTTATATTATAAAATATTTATAATTTGCTAATTTTGTTAGATTTTTTACTTTTTTTACTCATTTTTCTAGTGTTTTTACTCATTTTTCTAGTGTTTTTATGCAATTCATCGACAAAATTTCATGAAAATCGAGGATGAAAACCCCAGGAATTCATTTAGAGAAAATTGATTTTCATGAAATTATGTCGACGGATTAGCCAAAAAATAATACAAAATCAATAAAAAAAACATCGAAAATTCGATGACAACAACATATTTTAGCCTCACAGGATAAAAAATCTGATCAAAATCAATTTTCTCTAAATGAATTCCTGGGGTTTTCAATTCAAAATTACTTTCAGAATTCTTTCAGAATTTTTTAAATTACTTTGTAATTTTTGATTTAGACCATCGGATATATAATAAAAAATGTTCAAACAGAACCCTGATGTTGCATTTGACATGGAAGCCCCAGTGCTTAAAGATACTTCTGTACGTGATTATCAATTTTTTGCTTATCACGCAGTACAACCTAATCTTCGAGGAAGAATTGAACTTCAAGTTCATGATACCAGTAAATACTTTTTACCCGCTGAAGCCTTTATTGAAGTCGAAGGTGAACTCGTAACAGATGTTGTAGCTAATACACCATATGCAGCTAATATCCAAGTTGGTTTTGTTAATAATGGTATCATGGCATTATTTGAAAGCGCAAGATATCTCATTGATGGAAAAGAAATCGAATCTATTGAACGTGAAGTTGATGTAGCAACAACAATACTAGGGCTAGCAAGATACTCTGACGATTATACAAGATCGGCTGGTCCATCTATGATGTTCTCTAAGGATATTACTGATCACGCTGAGCACATTTCACATATTAAAATACGTACTCCAGTAGGTACTGCAGATGCACAACCTAATACCCCTGAACATAGAGATATACCAGGTGCTGCCTTTGATATTCTCGGAAGTGTTAATAATAATTTCAATTTAGGGTTTGCAACAAGAGTAGCAACGTTGCAAGGAGCTCGTCGACGATTTTCATGTGCGATTCCGCTCCATCATATATTTGGATTTTGTAGAAACGTCAGAAAAGTTATTTATGGAGTAAAACATACAATAGCACTAGTAAGAAAAGGTGATGATAATAATGCAATCTGGCGCGCTGCTGGCGTTGCCGATGGTAAAGTCATTTTATCAAAACTATCACTGTGGATGCCAGTGTTGACTCCATCGTTGTCAGTAGAACCGCGGTTGCTATCATTTATGGATCAAGGGGGAAAGAGATTATTAAGCTGGTTGACAACGTCCACAGATACCATGGATTCTAATATTGATGGTACATTTACATGGCATTTGGCAGCACGACAGGGTGTTTCAGCTCCACGGCATATTTTTATTGCGCTACAGAATAGAGCGCGATTGGATAATCAAGAACGTTCCCATATGATATTTGATCAAATCGAATGTAATGAAGTCTCGTTAAAAATAAACGGACAACAAGAACCATCCGAGGATATACAACTTAACTATGAAAACAACCACATTGCACGAGTTTATCATCGATTGCTATCATTTATGGGACGTGATCAAAATGTAGATACTGGTCTACAAATATCACAATTGGATTTTAAAAGTCTGTATCCGATTTATTACTTTTCCCTAGAACATCTTGACTTGATGAAACAGTCCGTAGTTGATATACACTTCCGAGCTCGTGTAACCCGTCCTGCTGGTATTGTTAATTATAGAGCGGTTGCTGTTATTCTTAGTGATAAGTCAATGATACTCGAGGGTGTTGGTGGACGAATGAGACTGGTAGATGCACCAGTTGAAAATCTGTAAGATTTTCTTAATCCAAAATTCTTTAAAAATGACTCGCGATTTAGAATCAACCTGTTTTGTATAATGTCGTATAGTAATATCAATGTCACATTGACACCTGGTCAAATAAAAAAACTACAATCCAAATCAGCTAAGCAATGTGGAACCACAATAACGCTGAAACCTAATCAAATGAATGGCGGAGGAAATAAACTATCGCTGACGAAAACTCAAACTAATCATTTTAATAAAGCACTGAAAGAAAAAAAAGGAGTTCAGGTTACTCTTTCTACGAGCGCGATCCGTAATATGGAAAAGACTGGTGGTATATTCCCGTTGTTAGGGTTGATTCCAGGGTTGATTGCCGCAGCAGCCCCAGCGGTAGCGAAGGCAGCAGCATTAGGAGCTATTGGTACCGCGGCAGGAATGGCATTGAAAAAGGCAACTGGAAAAGGGTATAAAAAAAAAGGAAAGGGTCTAAGACTACCAGGAACCCCGAGTTCATGGTACAGCGGAAAGGGTCTTCGAATTCCAGGAACGATATAGTTCCTATGTCCAATTTTGATTTAATTGATACCGCTAAAAAATTAAAAATAAAAAATTTCAGAGGGGTTTTTATGAGAGATCAGTTACCGGCACAACCAAATGATGTTGAAACCGGTATTATTAATTTAGATAACAGCTCCGGACCTGGAACTCACTGGGTTTGTTACGCAATTGATCCACGTGGGATTATTTATTTTGACTCATATGGATTAGCGCCGCCGAAAGAATTTATGCGTTATATTAAAACCCTTCCAATGAAGACTTGGTATTCTACGTTACCAACACAAACAATGCTTGATCCACCAATATGTGGTAATGAAGTATTAAACGTACTTGATGCTATATCCAAAAGATTTTCGAAACCACCTCATATAGTAGTAAATGAGTATACTAGCGGTAGAAACGCTAGCGTTTCTCGGATTAGAAATCCATAGGATTTGAATAATAAAAAGATTTCTATAATAATGATTGATATTTGGGGACGACCTTTATCATCGCTGAAGAAACCTGATAGTGGAGTTGAAACCGTTGATAACAAGGATGTTAAAAAATTAATCGAAGATGAAATATCCGAAATATTAAACCTAGCAAATGTTGATCCTGGTGAAATAGTTGTTTTTCAAGATCGTCAGGGTAAGTTGAAAAGTAGTAATATCTCTCTTAATGATATTTTGGTTAAACAACGAGACGCAGCAGAGGATACTATCGCGTTATTTTCTGATGAGGGTAAACTCAAACCAGGTGTACTTGTTTCAACAATTACGGATAAATTAGCAACATACGATAACACAGTGAATTCATTGAAATCGCTTAATGATAAGTATGACGATCATATAGTTGCATTTGATCAGTTTACTGCATTACAAAGAAATATAGTTGACAAAATTGACAAACCCCTGCTAGAATTTTTTGGAAATCCACCAGTGACCACACCAAAACTCACCGTAATAAAAGATTCTATATTGGAACTAGCAACTCTTCAATCTGAATATGAAAAACACACTAAACTATTTATGACGTTTCGTAAAAACCTCATAGATAAATTTATTGGGAGCCCATTTGATAAAATTGAAATAACACTTCCCGATATTAAAAAATCCATCGATGAACTTAAAACATTCAACAACGCAATAAGGGATGATGCAATGAGAATGATAAACGTTGTTGAAAAAGTAAAAATTCCTCATAATAAATCTACTGTCATCAACGTAGTATACATGATTCAACACGGATCATATACGTGGACACATACAGATAACATTTTAAACATAACCGCAGCAGTCAAGGGTATTTATCGATTAACAATAGTATCACCGACTCAATTCAATATATCATCAAGTAGTTCATCTGGAGTCAATAATACAATATCAACGATAATTGACAAGGATACAACTGAAAAATTCACGATAACAAATACAGATGAAAATCTAGTCAAGGTTTCAGTAACGTGGTACGTAGAATTCGTAGCGGATTTAAGTAAACAGTTAAATTAAAAATACTAACGCTTTTAAAATAAAATGACTCCATCATCGAATCAGTATCGCTATGATCAAGTCAAAGAGTTTCAAACTAAACTCAGTTCTCTCTGTGAAGAATATCAAATAAAAATCAAAAAATACAAACGAAGAATAACCACAGTTGATATCACCGTATACTCGGTGTCAGGAGTAATCACTGCTGCTGGAATAATACTATCTTCGGTTACAATGATTGCTCCGGTCGTAGTTCCAATCGCTATTTCCGCAGTGGCTACAATTGCTGGTATATTAACTGGGATCACAAAAAAACTATCATCGTGTAGCCAGAGTAAACTACATGATTATTTAATTAAATATCATATTGCATCTGCCGGTTACTCGCAATTATCCTCGTTGATATCATCGTCGTTGGATGACACAACAATATCAGATAGCGAATTCTCAACTATGGCTCAATTGTATAAATCAACAATGCTGAAATTAGAGCAGAATAATAATAATAATGTTGTCGCAAGAACTACTTCAACAAATAGTAACAAATACAACACCAGTGAAAACAAGCACGATATCAATAACCTCAACACGTCCCGAATTTAGTGTTAATTTTCCAATTCCTGTTCCCGTGAGCGAGATCGCACTAGCAAAACTACGAGTGTATCATAGCTGGCCTAATATTAGATCGGTAGCATTTGGTGGTCAACAACCGAATAATTCCTTGGTATTTGCAAACAAGAATCGTGAAGACGGAACACCAGATTGGCAGGTTGTTTCTATACCAACTGGGTCATATCAAATCGAACAGATCAATGCTGAATTTCAACGCAGAATAAAATCTCTCACTGGAAAAGAATCAAAAATCGCTATAACAGTTCATGAACCAACATTATCATCCGCTATCGAGATAAATACAGAAGGATACGTTGTAGATATTTATCAGAGTTCTATAAGATCAGTGTTAGGATGGCCTGAATTACCACCGGATAACTCGCGAGAAAATTCGAAGGATTTTCCACCCGAACCTAAGAAATCCGATTATATCACCAACAAAATAAAACCCGTCAATGAAGTCAAAAATTATCAAGATTATGCTCCTAATAAATTCTTGAATAAAGAAATTTTTGAATCAATTTATGTTCCTGTCATTAACGGAAATTTCACAGCAATGAATAATGATTTTTCACGACTGCTAATATCTATTAAATCCGGCTCTCTCACCAAGGATGAATTTATCAACGTCGTAGAAACGGGTAATAAAATCATCGACGATATGAAAATATTTCACTCGAAAATTATTCAAGAAGTATTAAATGAAGAAATCTTACATGATAAGTTTGCGGATCTATACAATATTAATAAAACGGAGATTAAAGATTTTAAAATCCCTGGATATAATCCGGATAAACTAAAGAAACAACTTGACGATGCTATTAATATTGGGTTTAAAAGAATCCACGATAATTGGAAAAAATCGAAGAATCCCCCAGCAAATATTCTGAAATTTAATAATGATCCAGAAGGCGGCGGTAGACATATTGCTCCGAACAATGTGAATATTTCAACGGTGATTGCGCTCAATTTAGTATGTGATGTTATCGAAGGAAATTATCAAATAAATCTCGAACAATCAAATCAAGCTCAGCAAGGATATATTTTATACTCATTTGCACCAACGGCTCCTCCAGGATTTCTAATTATTGAAGACCCAACTAATCTAGTCTATATGCGATGTCATAATAATTTGTTAACGAGAATTAATTTCAAACTCACTGACCAATCTAATAATCTGATTGATTTACGAGGTGAGGTTTTACAAATTAGTTTGTTTGTGAAATCTTAAGGACTTGATCAAATATTTAGTTAGTAAAAATCGAAGATTTTCATAGCAGCCGAGGAGGTGAACGTCAACTAAATGGCGTCTTTTTTTTTACCCGAAAACTCCACGAATTTTCCAAGCATCGTAGCAGCAAAGGGGATGGTGACAACAAAAATAGCGTCGTTTTTTTTTTTAATTTTATTTTGATGAATGGAGGCTTATATTAAGCATTTTCGAGAAAGCCTCAGTTTGCTAAATCGACGCCTGTAAAAGCTGGTCTGTTCACTTTCCTACCTAGGGAGACTCTATAGCAGCCTTTTATGTGAAATAGTTTCAGTTTATCTAATTTAGTTTCGATTTGTCTGATTTAGTTTCGGTTTCCGTAGAAGCCTTATTTTTGCTTGAAAACTTGGTCTGTTCACCTCCTCTGCTGCTCTTAGACCTTTTCCACTTTTTTTATAACCCTGCCCAGTTGCTTTCTTTAATGCCATTCCTGCCGCGGTACCAACAGCCCCTAACGCTGCCGCTTTAGCCACCGCTGGGGCTGCTGCCGAAATCAATGCTGGAATCGCAGCTAACAACGGGAATATACCGCCTGTTTTTCCATGTTTTTGATAGCAGCCGCAGAGAGAGTAATCTGGACACCTTTTTTTGCTACAAGTGCATCATTGAAATGTTTTACTTGACAAGTTGTCAGCGATAATTTATTTGCCCCGCCATTCATTTGATTAGGTTTCAGCGTAATTGTGGTTCCACATTGCTTAGCTGATTTGGATTGTAATTTTTTTAATTGACCAGGTGTCAAAGACACATTGATATTACTATACGACATTATACAAACACAGATTGATCTAATTGCTATAAAGTTTCGATTACATATTTTTGAAAATCAAAGATTTTCTACTGACGCATCTACCACTCTCATTCTTCCTCCAACACCTTCAAGTAGCATTGATTTGTCGCTGAGAATGACAGCAACCGCTCTATAATTAGCAATACCATCAGGACGGGTTACATTAGCTCTAAAGTGTATATCAACGACAGACTGTCTTGTTAAATCAAGATGTTCCAGCGAGAAGTAATAGATCGGATATAGATTTTTAACATCCAACTGTGATATTTGTAGACCAGTATCAACATTTTGATTGCGTGCCATAAACGACAGCAATCTATGATACACGCGTGCAATATGATTTTCTTTGTAATCAAGTTGTAGATCCTCAGATGGTTCCTGCTGGCCGTTTATTCTCAGCGAGACGTCTTTAACACCTAATGGATCAAATATCATATGACTGAAACGTTGATTGCCAACTCGTGTGTTATCCTGTAACGCTACAAATATATGACGTGGAGCTGAAACACCCTGTTTTGATGCTAGATTCCACGTCAATAATCCGTTGAGACTTGATTGTTTAACATCTGTACTCACAGTTAACCAACTTAGTAATGATTTTCCTCCTTGGTCCATAAATGATAGTAATCGTCCTTCAGCGGTGATTGATGGAGTCAACATTGGCATCCACAATGATATTTTTGTTAAAATAACTTTACCGGCATCAGCATTTGGATTTTCATTGTCTGCTGGAATCCTCCAAATTGCGTCATTATCATCACCCTTTCGTACTAGCGCTACTGTATGCTTCGCCCCGTAGATAACTTTTCGGACGTTTCTACAGAATCCAAATATATGATGCAGTGGAATCGCGCATGAAAATGATTTATGCTCTCCTTGCAACATTGAAATACGTGTTGCGGCTCCTAGATTGAAATTAGGATCGTTGCTTACAATCATATCCTCGGCATCAATATTAGCAGTGCCAGCATTATTCTTTGGTCGTCTTACAACAAATTGATATCCTCCAGTGGTATTTTTAACATCCTTTGCAAACATCATGGAAGGTCCCGCCGATCTTGTATAATCATCAGAATATCTCGCTAACCCGATTATTGTTGTAGCCACATCAACATCGCGATCTATCGACTCGATTTCTTTTCCATCAATGAGGTATCTTGCACTCTCAAATAACGCCATGATACCATTATTGACAAAACCGACTTGAGTACCAGCTGGATACGGTGCTCGTACAGCAGGAGTATCAGCAGCTGTTACAAGTTCACCTTCTACTTCAATAAACGCTTCAGCGGGTAGAAAGTACTTACTGGTATCATGGACTTGAAGTTCAATTCTTGATCGACTATTTGAGTCTATTGCATGATAGGCGTAATATTGATAATCGCGTACAGAATCATCATTGCCAACTGGGGCGTCTATATCAAACGCTGGATCAGTTGACGTTTTGAACATTTTATTCTATTTATCAGAGTCTAAATTATGAAATCGTAAACGAATTTCATCGACGTAGATTTTTAAAGCCGCTTCCTGCTATCATATTTGCGTCGGGAGTTATCAACGATGCTAGTTTTTCATCTACTGCGTTATTTATAATTTTACTAACACTCGCAGGCATTTCCGCTGTAGACGGTAACGGTTTCTTTGAAAATCCTTTGGATTTCCCCCGTGATTTCACTAATGATGTTAATTTATTCTTCGCGGCTGAAAACGCTTTCCCGGCAAAATCTCCGACAGCACTAATACCCTTATCACGAATAACATTAATTGCTTTCATTGATAATTGTTTATCTAACGGCATCACTTTTGGAGCCATTCTTGCAAATAACCCAGCAATGGTATTACCTAAACCATCACCATAGTACGCTCTATAAACTGGAAACCGTGAATTAACTACATAGACACTAGCTGGTTTGTCATGGTTGTAGTGTATGATCATTATTTGAAATCAGAAACAATTTTTCAATTGTAAAACAATTTGTCAATTGTGAATTCAGTCACTGTGATAATCCTCCACTAACTCGCCAATGAAATCTCGATATGAGCTGATATCCATGATACCACCTTGAAATAATCGTCTACAGATATCAGATGCTTCATTAATTATTTCCGGTGAGTTATTTCCAGCTCGGAATCCTCCTACAAGAACTTCTAATCGTGATATATCACTGAGAACACTACCAGGACAGAAACCCGAAGAGTTTCCAACGCTAGCGTTTTGCAATCCACTTCCGCTATAACCAGTTGCTTCATCTGGTTCTTCTAAATTGGCTTCTTGTAAATAATCAATAACATCATCATCTCGATTAGGTGGTAGTTGTTGTTTTTTAGGTGAAAAAGATATTTTCTTTGCAGGTTGCTGTCGCTTTCCTCGCAATTTTCGCGGTTTTTGTTGTTGTTTAAACTCTTCGTATTGTTTATACACTATATCCACCGCATTGATATATTCAATGTATGATGCACTATCTGTCTTAATTTGACTTTTTTTAGTTTTGATTTTGTAGAATATATCAGCCCAATGAGTTAAATTCTTAACAAACTTATGATGTTCTGGTTTCAACATATTTTTCCTGTTTTCATAAGTCGTAACAACAAGCGCAGGAATTTCTGTTGGATCAGTCTTATCGACTTCTGCTAACCCCGCCTCGTTAAACCTCACGCGTAAATCATCTACTGTTCTTTTTGATTCCATTTTTTGTACACCCTGTTTTGTTTGTTCAGTTTTCGCTGCTATTTTTTCAAGTTTACCGATAACAAATTTCCCCGTCTCGGGAACATCTCCCAATATAGCACGCTCTACCCCTTTTGTTGCTGTGGTTACTGGTTTAAACAATTCTTCAGATCCCACAGCAAAATCCGTTTGTAAACTCTGTCGTTGTTGCAGTTTATTTCTTACAGAGTCGCGAATTGAGATAAATTTCTTGATTGCTTCTAGTCGTTCACGAGCCAACCGGGTCGTTAATGCTTCATTGACCATTATTTGAAATCGCAAACAATTTTTCAATTGCAAAACAATTTTCCGAACCTGACCTAACAGACGAAAACACTTCGACATGTCAGATGATTTTTTATTCAGTGTGTGTGAAATATTTTTTATTCACTGATTTTGTTGTTTTCAATCAAAAACTGCTAAAAAAAATGAAAATCTCTCTGAGGTCGGTCACAATAAAAAATGACAAAATCTCTCTGAGGTCGGTCACGGACAAAATCTCTCTGAGGTCGGTCACGGTCAAAGTCGTTCATTTTCTTGAATTAACGCTCTTATGTTTCTAACTTTAGAATTGACATCCCTTTTCAATTCGTATTCGTTACCTAATTCTTTTCGTATTCGTTCAACGATAGTATACAACAGAACGAACACACTTATGTCACTGGAAAATGAAAGAGAGTCTCGAATAGAATTCTGAATTTTTTGATTAGCGCATATTTCTTGGGTAGCATATATTTGTTAGTGTTAACTCCGTATTCTATATCCTGCAAATCTGACATGATTTGATCAGGATTTAAACCATCTGATAGTTTGATATCCTGACTTTTTAATTTTAAGATTTCATCAATAATGCTATTCATTTTTTCAGAATTCATATTCTATGATGATTACATATTTCTAAATGAAAAATATGACGCATCAGACATAAATGAAATGAATTGTTTGTCCGGTCTTTTTTGAAATGGCAGATCGATAAATCCCTTCTGCAACTCTTTGAACAGAAGGTGAACAAATATCGAAGTGCCTACCGGCTTCATATATCGATTGAAATATTTTTTCCTCATTAGTTATTGTATTAAAAGATTTTACGTGTCTCTTCTCAACCGTTTTGCAAGTGCCAGTCTTTCCTCGTTTGGTATTCTCACTTTGTGTGATAGCTTGCAGATTTGATAAAGAATTATTTTTTGGATTGGAATCTTTATGATCGATAACAAAATCACCCTCGATCAATCCATAAAAGCATTCAAATACGAAACGATGATTGAGATAAGTTTTCTTTCCAACGCGAAACATCAAATACCCTTGATTATTCACAGCACCAACTGGTTTCTTCAGTCTACGGCTTCTTACAACACCATCACTGGATGCTTCATAGTTTGTGATCAAGGGATGTGGTTTGAATTCTTGGTTCATTTATATACTATACTATTGTTTGTCTAATTCAGTGTTTGGTCTAATAATAACATCTTTGGAAAATCTTTCGATGTAGTCTTGGGGAGTTCTTATGACTTTGTGGCTGACAGAGTCGAGGTCAGAATTTTTTTTGGAAAATTCATGATTTTCCATTTTTGATTCTTTTGTCATAATAACGCTTCAATTCCCTGTATCGTTTACCACCACAACTCAGACACAACTGCGATTTCCCCCTGACCCCAACCCCACATCGTATGCAGGGTAACGGACCGAGGCTTCCACGACGAAAGCTTTGCATATGATACCCACAAAATTCATTTCTACATGATTTGTTACACGGTGTCGTCGATCCAATCATAAGCCATTTGCAGTGATTCATTATACATAATCTTTCATTTAAATGCTTGTTTTAATAATAATATGAAGAAGTTCGAGAGATTATCGAAAATTAAGCCCTGGAAAAATGCTCAATTCAATCCTGATAAGGAGTTTAAGAGATTATTGAAAATTAGTCCTAGATTTAATCTCGATAAACCAAAAAAACGTCTAGTAAACGATAAACCAAAAAAACGTCTAGTGGACGGCAACATGAAGGAGTTTAAGAGATTATTAAAAATTAGTCCTAGATTTAATCTCGATAAACCAAAAAAAGTCTAGTGGACGGCAACATGAAGGAGTTTAAGAGATTATTAAAAATTAGTCCTAGATTTAATCTCGATAAACGAAAAAAACGTCTAGTAAACGGTAAACCAAAAAAACGTCTAGTGGACGGCAACATGAAAGAGTTTAAGAGATTATTGAAAATTAGTCCTAGATTTAATCTCGATAAACCCAAAATACGTCTAGTAAACGATAAACCAAAAAAACGTCTAGTGGACGGCAACATGAAGGAGTTTAAGAGATTATTAAAAATTAGTCCTAGATTTAATCTCGATAAACCAAAGAAACGTCTAGTGGACGGCAACATGAAGGAGTTTAAGAGATTATTAAAAATTAGTCCTAGATTTAATCTCGATAAACGAAAAAAACGTCTAGTAAACGGTAAACCAAAAAAACGTCTAGTGGACGGCAACATGAAAGAGTTTAAGAGATTATTGAAAATTAGTCCTAGATTTAATCTCGATAAACCAAAAAAACGTCTAGTAAACGATAAACCAAAA
This sequence comes from Unio delphinus, assembly GCA_029339505.1. Classification (NCBI taxonomy): domain Eukaryota; kingdom Metazoa; phylum Mollusca; class Bivalvia; order Unionida; family Unionidae; genus Unio; species Unio delphinus. The sequence goes on along the minus strand of JAQISU010000238.1, from coordinate 1,463,473 downwards.
AAACGTCTAGTGGACGGCAACATGAAGGAGTTTAAGAGATTATTGAAATTTAAGCCCTGGAAAAATGCTAAATTCAATCTCGATAAGGAGTTCAAGAGATTATCGAAAATTAAGCCCTGGAAAAATGTTAATTTCAATCTCGATAAAGTCTCTGATACATCAAAACGTCTAATCGGTGATAGAACTATACTGAGTAAAATCAGTGAGTGTTTTAATGAATTCTACCGAGACGGTGCAGCACATTGTTGGTCGACATTTCGAATTATCAATGATGATGTCAATGTACCCATCATCGATGCTACTATGAATGATGAAAGAGCAGCCGAGATAATTTCACACCCTAGTGGGCCAAGCAATTCTCAACAGAAGTATTTTTTCAGAATAAAATTCATTATCGAAGTCGAAGGCAAATGGATTATTAGGGATAAATTTGAACCAATCCTTAGGAATAAAAAAGCTGTCATTGTGAGTAGAGATTCCAAACCAGGAATTCTAACTGGAATCGACAAACCATACTACGAGAGATCTTATCCTGTAACGGAAACCGTTTATGGAATATACCCGCTAAATGATAAACCCGATATTGCAAAACTAGCTCCTATGAAACTATCTTCGACGTTGAATTGTGTAGCAACACGGGTAATGGAACACTTCACAAATTCATCCCGAAGAAATAAACTAACTGATCTGCGACGTAGGAAAATAACCGAATGGGAACTGACAGTGAAACAGCACGGTGCAAAGATTTCTGATATAGCTAAATTAGAAACATTATTAAGATTTCCAATATCAATAACGACAATAACCGGAGAAGTATTATATGAACCGAAATATAACAAAAATGGAGCGCCAATACAAATTATTGATCATAACAAACACGCGTGGACACCTGCAGTAACAATATTTCCACGAGAACGAATCGTGAGATATATCCCCAAGGAGTTCGTCGGGGATGTTTTCTATGAAAAGAAATTATTCGATGCTATTAACGCGTTATGTAAAGATGATCCTGTGTCAGTGTGGTTACTTATTAGTGCTGGTTCCGAATTAGGATTCGATCAATTTGTAAGACCAAATGGTGAATTATATCGCATTGAAGAGTTAGATAACAGAATGAGAAAAATAGCTAATGATTTTTTACCGGAGAGTTTCCATGAAAAACTACTCACGGATAGTTTTACTATTTCATCAGTGGTAGCTCACTTTGCAAGAGAAAAAAACTCATGGCGTCCAACACGAAGTGATTTTCTCGAGGACGTTAAATTGAGTTGCGTCAAATTCGGTCATGGAGGACTATGGAACACAAAATACTCACGCGATGGTATGATTTCAATTGATATATCCGCGTGTTATCCTGGAAGTTTTCTCGGGTATGGGGAATGTGGTAACTATTTTAAACGGTTTGGACACCCCACGCATGAAATGACTCGTGTTGCGATTAATGGTCCATTGCCTGATTTTGATTTAACTGGATTCGCTCGTGTGATATTATTCCAATTAGCTACAGGGTTACATCCGTATAGTTATGTTTGGCTTGGTAGAGACCTATCTGAAAAGGCATGGATGCCAATAGTGTCACTACGATATATAATCGATTGTGAGATGTTACAATCGTTAATTGTCGGTGAAGCGACTATATCCTATCGAGCTCAGAAAGAAGTTTGGCTACCACAACCCCATCTAGATCAAGTAATTAATGAAATACGAAAACAATTTCCTGATCTCAGCGAGGAAGAAATCATGAATTTGTCTAAGGAGGTATTTGAAATTATAAAAGAAGAATAATCGGTAAATTTACCCAGGGTGGAGGATACGACAATGCAAAATACTCTTCGAGGTTGATCATAGACGTCGCTGAATACGATTTTATTGTAACGGATTTAACAAAACAGGGAAAACTTGTATCCCGTAAGGATGCTTTTCTATCCAATGGTGAAAAATTAGGTAAGGGTGTTACCTACTGTGATGGATATAATTCCCAGTACACACATTTGAGAAGTTCTATGCTAGCCTATGATTGTATTAATCTATTTTCGATGATAAATAGATTTCCTAATACCGCAGTTTGAGTAGCCACTGATTCGATGTATATACACAGTAAATACAAATCAGCTGTAGCGGCATTCACAGATCCTGATGAAAATTGGGGACGTAGGCGATTTAAAAACGAAACACTACATGAGTATTGTGAATCCGCAGACGTTACCATGGATGATAAATATCTTTGTTGTAACCGTATTGAAATTCAATCAGAATTTTCTAATGCACCACCTGTCTCTGATCCAATATGTAGATACAAGACAGTTTATTTAAACGGTTGTGGTGGGTCAGGAAAGACAACTCGTGCAATTGAATTATTTCGTCGGTCAAACATGATTGTCCTAACACCAACTCACACACTCGCAAGAGAGATGAAACAACGAGGGGTAAATGCCTGTACTTATCATAGTTTCTTTCGATGAAAGGGTGACAAATGGACTCCTGAGCGTATGGGTCATAAATTCATTCCTGAAATCATAATTTGAGCAGCAGAGAGGGTGAACAGACCACGATTCCAAGCAAAAATAAGGCTTCCAGATCATGTTTTCGAACAAAATATGGCCTATAGATAACGTTTTCGAACAAAATATCAGGTTTCCAACAAATCTCATTTAACCAAAAAAAAGTCTCCATTTTTGCAAAAACGGAGATTTTACAATTTTTTAATCAATTTTGCTCGCAACGATGTGGTCATCACCCTCTCTGCTGCTACAGGTTAACAAAAAATAATAAATGATTTGATCAAGTCTTTAGGATGAAAATCATTTATGATTTTACAAACAGACTAATCGCTAACACCTCTTCTTGTAAATCAATCAGATTATTTGACTGGTCGGTGAGTTTGAAATTAATTCTGGTTAATGAATTATTATGGCATCGCATGTAGACAGGATTAATTGGGTTTTCAATAATTAGGAATCCTGGAGGAGCTGTTGGTGCAAACGAATAAAGAATATATCCTTGCTGAGCTTGATTTGATCGTTCGAGATTAATTTGATAGCTTCCTTCGATAACATCACATACTAAATTGAGCGCAATCACCGATGAAATATTCACGTTGAACGGAGCGATATGCCTACCGCCACCATCTGGGTCATTATTGTGAGTCAGGATTAATAAATTTTTCATTAGTTTCCTTTCACATGCGTCATAGATTATTTTGAAACCAACATCGATGGCATCACTGAGAGATTTTTGTAGTTCTAAGATATTATATCCTGGTAGTTTGAACGCATGAATATCTTCTACGCGTATATTATACTTCGTTGCAAATTCTGTTCTCGTTGTGGGGTTTTCATGATCGAGTATAAATCGAATAATTCGTAAATTAAATGTTTCCATATCGTCGATAATTTTGTTACATGTTTCTACGACGCTGATAAATTCATCTCGGGTGAGAAATCCGGATTTAAGAGATATTAACAACAGTGAAAAATCATTATTCATCGCTGTGAAATTTTCATCGATTTTAGATTCAACAACAAAATGATACACACTCGATTGTCCACTCCCCGCAAAATGTTGGTGCATTGACCCAAAAAATTCTACACTGAACTCTTTATAACTTTTTATTGGATTATCAGGTTTTATCCTGTCTGTGACATAATCAGATTTTTTAGGTTTGGGTGGTACAACAACGATTCCCTGAGGTGGGTTTTCAGGCCATCCTAGTACGGTTCTTATCGAGCTGTTATAGATATCTACGACGTATCCTTCTGTGCTTATCTCAATTGCGGATGATAGCGTCGGTTTATGAACTGTTATAGCGATTTTTGATTCTTTTCCAGTAATCGATTTTATTCTACGCGCGAATTCATTATTGATTTGTTCGATTTGGTATGACCCTGTTGGTATCGAAACGACGTTCCAGTCTGGGGTACCGTCGTCCTTATTCTTATACGAGAACACCAGTGAATTATTCGGTTGTTGACCACCAAATGATTTTGATCTGATATTAGGCCAACTGATACATTCGTAGTTTTGCTAGCGCTATCTCCTTCACTGGGACCGGAGAGGGGAAATTCACACTGAATTCTGGATTCGTTGATGTTATTGATATCATGCTTGTTTGTACTGGGTTCGTGTTCTCCACTATTCGTTGAAGTAATTCCTGCGGTGTTGTCATTGTTATTATACTCATGATTTATTTCTAATTTTGGTATCGAGGAATCATAAATACTGACCATCACTGAGAACTCACAATCTGGTAATGTTGATATTATTGAGATCATTTTGTTTTTTGGGTTCGTGTTTTCTGATTCCATCGGTGTTGTCATTGTTATTATATTCATGTTGTCGCTCTAATTTCGATATCGCGGAATCAAAAATACTGACCATCGGTGAGAATTCACTATCTGATATAATTGTATTATCGAGTGACGACGATATCATCAGGGATAACTGCTTATATGCGGTTGATGCAATATGAAATTGAAGTAAGTAATTCTGCAGTTTACTCTGGCTGCATGATGATATCTTTTTTGTTATCCCGGTTGATATACCCCCGATTGTAGCCACCGCAGAAATGCAAATTGGAACTACGACCGGGGCAATCATTGTAACAGATGCTAGTATTATTCCGGCACCAGTGAGAACGCTTGACACCGAGTACACAATAGCATCAATTGCGGTGATTCTTCGTCGGTATTTTTTTATTTTTATTTGATACTCCTCAGTGAGGGTTTTGAGTCTATTCTGAAATTCTCTGACCTGATCATAGCGACAATGAGTTGATGAAATCATTTTTATTTTAAAAACACTAGCGTTTTCAATTGTGAAATCCTTTCAATTTATTTACTTAAATCTGCTACGAATTCCAAATACCATGATACCGAAATTCTAAACAAATTTTTATCAGTAGATGTTATCGTGAACTTTTCAGTTGTATCCTTGTCGATGATCGTTGAAATCGTATTGTTGACCCCGGATGAACTCGACGATGAAATATTAAATTGATCCGTTGTCACTAGTGTTAATCGATAAATACCCTTAACGGTTGCAGTGATATCTAATTTGTTGTTTGAAGGTGTCCACGCAAATGATCCGTGTTGGATTGTGTATACCACGTTGTTGGTTTTCTCATGAGGAATTTTTGTTTTTTCAATGATTGTTATCATCCTCGAAAAATCACCTTTGACGGCTTCGATGAAAGTTTTCGTCTCATCGATGATTTTTTTAATATCAGGGAGTTTTATTTCAATTTTATCTAACGGGGTTCCAATAAATTTATCAATGATATTTCTACGAAATGATGTAAACTGTTTTCCGTTTTCTTCAATTCTAGATTCAAGTGTTGTTAGTACAAACACAGAATTTTTTAACTCATCGTTGAGAGTTTTTAATCGATCTGTAATCGTCGAAACGAGTACACCCGGTTTGAGTTTACCCTGATCCGAAAATAACGCGATAGTATCCTCGATTGCGTTTTGTTGTTTAACTAAAATATCATCCAGAGAGACATCACTAGTTTTCAATTTACCCTGATCGGAAAATAACGCGATAGTATTCTCGATTGCGTTTCGTTGTTTAACTAAAATATCATCCAATGACACATCACTGGATTTCAATTTACCCTGTTTGTCTTGAAATACAACTATTTCATTAGGATCAACATTTGTTAAGTTCAACGTCTCAGCTATTTCATCTTTGATTAGTTTTTTTTACATCCTTGACAGAATCAGGTGGTGCAGTGCCATCGGGTTTGGGTTTCAAAGATCTCCCCCAAATATCAATCATGTTATTGTAAAACTCTTTCTCTCTCTAAAATCGTTTCGATTTCCAGCGATTACTAGTGTATTCATTAACGACAACATGTGGTGGTTTTCCGCTTGGGTTACTCAAGGAGTTAGAAATAGTGTCAAGGACATTTAATACTTCGCTGCCGCATATTGGTGGGTCAATCATCGTTTGTGTTGGTAGCGTAGAATACCAAGTCTTCATTGGAAGGGTTTTTATATACCGCATAAACTCTTTTGGTGGGGCTAATCCATATGAATCGAAATAAACAATCCCACGTGGATCAATAGCGTATGCAACCCAGTGAGTTCCAGGTCCAGTGCTGTTATCTAAATTAATGATTCCGGTTTCAACGCTGTTTGGTTGATGTGGTAATTGATCTTTCATAAAGACACCTCTGAAGTTTTTAATCGCTAGTTTTTTAGCAGCATCCATTAAATCAAAATTGGACATGGGAATCTTCGATTCCTCAATTAATAAATCGTTCCTGGTAGTCTTAGACCCTTTCCGCTGTACCACGAATACGGGGTTCCTGGTAGTCTTAGACCTTTTCCGCTGTACCACGAATACGGGGTTCCTGGTAGTCTTAGACCCTTTCCCTTTTTTTTATATCCTTTCCCAGTTGCTTTCTTTAGTGCCATTCCTGCTGCAGTACCAACGGCTCCTAACGCAGCCGCTTTAGCCACCGCTGGGGCTGCTGCTGCAATCAATGCTGGAATCGCAGCTAACAACGGAAATATACCGCCTGTTTTAATCATATTTTTGATAGCAGCCGCAGAGAGAGTAATCTGAACACCTTTTTTGGCTGCAAGTGCATCATTGAAATGTTTCACCTGACGAGTTGTCAGCGATAGTTTATTTGCACCACCAGTCATTTGGTTGGGTTTCAACGTGGTTGTGGTTCCACATTTTTTAGCTGATTCCGATTGCAATTTTTTTAATTGACCGGGAGTTAACGCAACACTAATAACACTATATGACATTATACATAATTGATTGATTCTAAATCGTTTACATGTTTTCCACTGGTGCATCTACCACTCTCATTCTTCCACCAACACCTTCAAGTAGCATTGATTTGTCGCTGAGAATGACAGCAACCGCTCTATAATCAGCAATAGCACCACGAGTCACATTAGCTCTAAAGTGTATATCAACAACAGATTGTCTCATCAAATCGAGAAAATCAATCAAAGATTTTCTACTGGTGCATCTACCACTCTCATTCTTCCACCAACACCTTCAAGTAGCATTGATTTATCACTGAGAATGACAGCAACCGCTGTATAATTAGCAATAGCACCACGAGTCACATTAGCTCTAAAGTGTATATCAACAACAGATTGTCTCATCAAATCGAGATGTTCCAGTGAGAAGTAATAGATCGGATACAGATTTTTAAAATCATATTGTGATATTTGCAAACCAGTATCCACATTTTGATCACGTGCCATAAATGACAACAGACGATGATAAACTTGTGCGATATGATTTTCTGTGTAATTAAGTTGTATATCCTCGGATGGTTCCTGCTGGCCGTTTATTCTCAGTGAGACGTCTTTCACACCTAACTGATCAAATATCATATGGCTGGAGAGTTGATTGCCAACTCGTGTGTTATCCTGTAACGCAATAAATATATGACGTGGCGCAGCAACACCTTGTTTTGATGCTAGATTCCACGTGAATAACCCGTTGATATTTGATTGTTTAACATCTGTACTCACGGTTAGCCAACTCAACAACGACTTTCCTCCTTGGTCCATAAATGATAGTAATCGTTCTTCTGCGGTGATTGCTGGAGTCAACACTGGCATCCACAATGATATTTTTGTTAAATTGACTTTACCGGCATCAGCATTGGGATTTGCAGCATCTGCTGGAATCCTCCAGATTGCGTCATTATCATCACTCTTTCGTACAAGCGATACTGTATGCTTCGCCCCGTAGATAACTTTTCTGACGTTTTTACAGAATCCAAATATGTGATGCAGTGGAATCGCGCATGAAAATGATTTACGCGCTCCTTGCAACATTGAGTTTCGTGTTGCAGCTCCTAGATTGAAATTAGCATCGTTGTTTATAATCATATTCTCGACATCAGCATCACTATTATCACGTTTTTTTGGTCGTCTTACAACAAATGGATTTCCTCCAGCGGTATTCTTACCATCTTTTGCAAACATCATAGAGGGTCCTGCTGATCTTGTATAATCATCAGAATATCTCGCTAACCCGATTATTGTTGTAGCCACATCAACATCGCGATCTATGGACTCAATTTCTTTTCCATCAATGAGATATCTAGCACTCTCAAATAACGCCATAATACCATTATTGACAAAACCGACTTGAGTACCATCTGGATACGGTGCTGGTACAGCAGAAGTATCATCAGCTGTTACAAGTTCTCCTTCTACTTCAATAAACGCTTCACAGGGCAAAAAGTATTTACTGGTATCATGGACTTGAAGTTCAATTCGCGATCGACTATTTGAGTCTATTGCATGATAGGCGTAATATTGATAATCGCGTACAGAATCATCCTTGCCAACTGGGGCGTCTATATCAAACGCCGGATCATGTGACTTTTTGAACATTTTATTCTATTTATCAGAGTCTAAATAGTGAAATCGTAAACGATTTTTCCATTCTCATCGTCGTAGTTTTTTAAAGCCACTTCCTGCTATCATATTTGCAATATTGCTTTGGTCGGGGGTTAAAGCCATCGACGCTAAATTTTCGTCTACTGCGTTATTTATAATTCTACTAACACTTGCAGGCATTTCCGCTGTAGATGGCAATGGTACCGGTTTCTTTTTTCGTCTCACTAATGATGTTATTTTATTCTTCGCAGTTGAAAACGCTTTTCCAGCAAAATCTCCAACAGCACTAATACCCTTATCACGAATAACATCAATGGCTTTTATTCCTAGTTGTTTAGCCAACGGCATCACTTTTGGAGCCATTCTCGCAAATAACCCTGCAATGGTATTGCCTAAACCATCTCCGTAGTATGCTCTATAAACCGGAAACCGTGAATTAACTACGTAGACGGGGGTTGGTTTATCATGATTGTAGTGTATGATCATTATTTGAAATCAGAAACAATTTTTCAATTGACTTTTCAATTCAGTCAGTATGATACCCATTTGCTAACTCGTCAATGAAATCTCGATATGTGCTGATATCCATGATACCACCCTGAAATAATCGTCTACAGATATCAGCTGCTTCATTAATTATTTCCGGTGAGTTATTTCCAGCTCGGAAACCTCCTACAAGAACTTCTAATCGTGATATATCATTGATAACACTACCAGGACATGTCGTGGTAGAGTCAAAGACATCCTTTGGATTTCCAATCGAATATCCTTTTCCGCTTGTTTCCTCAGTTGTACCAGTTGCGCCCTCACTATCATCAAGTAATTTCCTTTGTCGGCCTCGACTTTATTGTTTTTGTATACCATAGCTATCAACTCCTGCTTTAAAAGTTCTGTACTCAATTGTATCCTTTTTCAAATTACCAGTAATCTCCTTGTTTATTTTATACAACCAATCTACCCAGTCGTCTCGTTTAATTCTACTGTTTTTATACTCGTCTTTTAAAAACTCTTCCCTTGAATAATATTTTTGGATAGCGAAAATGCCAAAATCTGCATAATCGTTGGGTTTTATTAATTGATATTCTTTGATTTCTGTTATAGCTCCTTCGGTGAATTTGTCTATAAAGGGGATACCTTTTGGGGTGACGACATCAACAGGTTGTGGTTCAGGCGCAGAATCATCAATATCAGCTAATTGTTCATACTCGCGCTGAGTTTTTATATCACTGGATAACTGTTGTATCCCTGCGCGTGTTTGTCCGGTCTCTGCTGCTATCTTTTCAAGCGTATCAAGCAGCGGCGCCTTCTTTACTCGTTCTCGCTCAGGAATATCTCCGTATATCGCTGCTTCAGTTAACTTTTTCACATCTTTGGTCGCACTTGTTATCGGAGTAAACAGTTGTTCACTTGACACAGAAGAGTCAGTCTGCGCTTGTTGTCGTTGTTGCAGTTTATTCCGTACAGAGTCACGAATTGGTACAAATCTCCTGATTGCATCCAGTCGTTCACGAGCCAATCGGGTTGTTAATGCTTCATTGACCATTATTTAAAATCAGAAACAATTTTTCAATTGCAAAACAATTTTTCAATCCCGACCTAACACCATCGTGGAAGTGTTTTAACATCTCTATCAATGATGGGGAAAGTGTCATAATTGTATATAAAAATAATAAATATCACACTTTCCCCACTTTTCCATTTGATCAATCCGAACCAGCCATCAATTTTTTATTCACTGATTTCAATAGTTTTAATCAAAAAATGCTAAAAAAAAATTAAAATCTCTATGAGGGACGGTCACAATCAAATAATGATAAATGGTTGGTCAATCAAAATTGTTCATTTTCTTGAATTAACGCCCGTAGGTTTCTAACTTTAGAATTAACCTCCTTTTTCAATTCGTATTCGTACCCCAATTCTTTTCGTATTCGTTCTACGATGGTATACAACGGAGCGAACACACTTACGTCACTGGAAAATGCGAGAGAGTCCTTAATAGAATTCTGAATTCTTTTGATGAGCGCATACTTCTTTGGTAGCATATACTTGTTAGTGCTAACTCCGTATTCTATATCCTGAAAATCAGACATGATTTGATCAGGATTTAACCCATCTGATAGTTCAATATCCCAACTTTTCAATTTTGAAATCTCGGATAAAATGCTATTCATGTTTTCAGAATTCATTATTCTATAATAATGATATATTTCTAAATGAAAAATATGACGCATTAGACATAACTAAATTTAATTTTCTTTCCGCGATTTTTTGAAAACGCAGATCGATAAACCCCCTCTGCAACATATCGTACTGAGGCTCTACAAATATCGAAGTGCCTACCGGCTTCATATAATGATTGAAATATTTTTTCTTCGTTAGTTATTGTATTCAAAGATTTTACGGGTCTCACTTTATTTGAACAAGTGCCAGTCTCTCCTCTTTTCAAATTCTCACTTTGTGTGATAGCTTGCAGATTTGATAAAGAATTGTTTTTCGGACTAGAATCCTTGTGATCAATGACAGAATCATCCTCGATCAATCCATGGAAACACTCGTACACGAAACGATGGCAGTAATATGTCTTCTTTCCAGCACCAAACATCAAATACCCTTGATTATTCACAGAACCAACTGGTTTCTTCAATCTGCGGTTTCTTACAACACCATCACTTAATGCTTCATAATTTGTGATCACAGGGTGTGGTCCGAATTCTTGGTTCATTTATATATTATACTATTGTTTGTCTAATTCATCGTTTGGTTCAATAATGAATCTTTCAATGTAGTCTTGAGGGGTTCTTATGATTTTATCCTTGATGTTGTCAGGGTCAAGGACCTTTTCAGGGTCAAAATTTCTGATTGATTGTCCATTTTTTATTCTTTTATCATAATATCGCTTCAACTCCCTGTATCGCTTACCACCGCAATTTAGACACAACTGAGATTTTCCCCTGACCCCAACTCCACATAGAATACAAGGTAACGGACCAAGGCTTCCACGACGAAAGCTTTGCATATGATACCCACAGAACTCATTTCTGCATGATTTGTTACACGGGGTTATTGATCCAATCATAAGCCACTTGCAGTGATTCATTATATAAAAATCTTTCATTTAAATGCTTGTTTTAATTATAGCATGAGGGAATTAAGGAGAACGCCTTCGAAAAATGCTGATAAGGAGTTTAAGAGATTATTAAAAATCAATCCTAGATTTAATCTCGATAAACCCAAAAAACGTCCAATAGACGGAAACATGAAAGAGTTTAAGAGATTATTAAAAATCAATCCTAGATTTAATCTCGATAAACCCAAAAAACGTCCAATAGACGGAAACATGAAAGAGTTTAAGAGATTATTAAAAATCAATCCTAGATTTAATCTCGATAAGCCAAAAAAACGTAACAAACGTCCAATAGACGGAAACATGAAAGAGTTTAAGAGATTATTAAAAATCAAACCTAGATTTAATCTCGATAAACCCAAAAAACGTAACAAACGTCCAAGAGACGGAAACATGAAAGAGTTTAAGAGATTATTAAAAATCAATCCTAGATTTAATCTCGATAAACCAAAAAAAACGTCCAAGAGAGATTACCCTTGGAAAGATGCTCAATTCAATCTCGATATAGTTTCTAATACACCAAAGAATACAATTCTTGATAAAGCCATGATTAGTAAAATCAGAGACTGTTTTAATGAATTCAAGCGTGATGGAGCATCTTATTGTTGGTCAACATTTCGAATTGATGGTGTTGTTGATGCTACCATGACTGATGGAAAAGCAGCAGTGATAATTTCACGTGTTGGGGAAAAACGGCATTTTTTCCGAATCAAATTCATTATCGAAGTCGATGGTAAATGGATTATTAGGGATAAATTTGAACCAATCCTCAAGAATAAAAAAGCTGTCATTGTGAGTAGAGATTCCAAACCAGGAATTCTAACCGGAATCGATAAGCCATACTACGAAAGATCTTATCCCGTAACAGCAATGGTTTATGGGATATATCCGTTAAATGATAAACCCGATATCGCAAAACTAGCTCCTATGAAATATTCTAGTTCACTGAATTGTGTAGCAGAACGAATAATAGAACACTTCACAAATGCGTCCCGGGGGAATAAACTAACTGATCTAAGACGAAAAAAAATAACCGAGTGGGAATTAACGGTAAAACAGCACGGTGCAAAGATTTCTGATATAGCTAAATTAGAAGCATCATTAAAATTCCCAATATCAGTAACAACAATAACCGGAGAAGTATTATACGAACCGAAATATCAATCGCGAGGAGCCCCAATACAGATTATTGATCATAACAAACACGCGTGGACACCTGCGGTAACAATATTTCCACGAGAACGAACCGTGAAATATATCCCTAAGGAGTTCGTCGGGGATGTTTTCTATGAAGAGAGATTATTTGATGCTGTTCATGCGTTGTGTAAAGATGATCCTGTGTCAGTGTGGTTACTTAGAAGTGATGAAGAATTCGATCAATTTGTAAAACCAAATGGTGAATTATATCGCATTGAAGAATTAGATAACAGAATGAGAAAAATCGCTAGTGATTTTTCACCGGAGAATTCCCATGAAAAACTACTCACGGATAGTTTTACTATTCCATCAGTGGTAGCTCACTTCGCAAGAGAAAAAAACTCATGGCGTCCAACACGAAGTGATTTTCTCGAGGATGTTAAATTGAGTTGCGTCGAATTTGGTCATGGAGGACTGTGGAATACGAAATACTCACGTGATGGTATGATTTCAATTGATATAGCCGCGTGTTATCCCGGAAGTTTTCTCGGATATGGGGAATGCGCTGAGTACTTCAAACGATTTGGACACCCCACGCATGAAATGACTCGTGTTGCGATTAATGGACCATTGCCTGATTTTGATTTAACCGGATTCGCTCGTGTGATATCATTTGAATTAGCTACAGGGTTACATCCGTGTAGTTATGTTTGGCTCGGTAGACACCTATCTGAAAAACACTGGATGCCAATAGTGCTATTGAGATATATGATTGATTGTGGGATGCTAATATCGTTGATTGTTTCCGAGGCTATTATATGCTATCGAGCTCAGAAAGAAGTTTGGCTACCACAACCCGATCTAGATAGAATAATCAACGAACTACGAAAACAGTTTCCAGATTTCAGTGAAGAAGAAATCATAAATTGGTCTAAAAAGTTATTTGAAATTAAAAAAGAACAAGCAAAAGATCTCGGAAGAAGAATAATCGGTAAATTTACCCAGGGTGGACGATACGACAACGCAAAATACTTTTCGCGGTTGATCATAGATGTCGCTGAATACGATTTTATTGTAGCGGATTTAATGAAACAGGGAAAACTTGTATCCCGTAAGGATGCTTTTCTATCCAATGGTGAGAAATTAGGTACGGTTGTTACCTACTGTGATGGATATAATTCCCAGTACACACATTTGAGAAGTTCAATGTTAGCTTATGCTTCTATTAATCTATTTTCGATGATAAATAGATTTCCTAATACCGCGGTTAGAGTGGCCACTGATTCGATGTATATACACAATAAGTACAAATCAGCTGTAGCTAAATTCACAGATCCCGAAGAAAATTGGGGGCGTTGGCGATTTAAAAAGGAGATGCTACATGAGTATTGTGAATCCGCAGACGTTGCCATGGATGATAAATATCTTTGTTGTAACCGTATTGAAATTCAATCAGAACTTTCTAATGCACCACCGGTATCTGATCCAGTATGTAGATATAAGACAGTTTATTTAAACGGTTGTGGTGGGTCAGGAAAGACAACTCGTGCAATTGAATTATTTCGTCGTGGAAACGCTAGCGTTTCTAACATGATTGTGCTAACACCGACTCACAGACTCGCCAGAGAGATGATACAACGAGGGGTAAATGCTTGCACTTATCACAGTTTTTTTCGATGGAAAGGTGACAAATGGACTCCTGATCGAATGGGTGATAAATTCATTCCTGAAATCATAATCTGGGATGAAATATGCACAGTGTCATTAGATGTATTAAAAACATTTCTTGAGTGGTTGTTAAACAAAAACACAAAAGTCGTCATGTGCGGGGATCACGGCCAACCACCACCATTTGTCGGTGCATCTCCACATGAATGGCTAAAGGGTTTTGTAGACTACTATGAAGAAATCACCACTGATTATAGATCACTTGATGAACGATTACGCGAGTTCAAAGCGTTAATTAGATTACAACCGGATAGAATCCAATGCGAAATAGCGCGTGAAGTGATTTCAGAAACCCCAATGAATGATTTCTGGGAAGCGTGGAGACCAAACGATTTGATCATTGCAAGTAGAAAAATAGTCAGGGATACACTTCAGATGAAGTAATTTGAATTGCATAAAGAAAAATTTGCAACGCTTCCAGTACCCCTTTGTTATAGGCCATCGGATACACGAAAACAGAATATTGAAGTTGATATTCCAGGACAGAGTGAAAAACAAATTCTCGTATTAAATGATATTGTGCTGGTTGATATCAATGTCGTTGAAGATGCATTGCGTGCTAATAAATCCCCGTGGACGCTAGGATACGCAGCAACAATACACTCTTCACAGGGATTGACTATATCGAATACAATTGTTTGGATGGTGGATAATCACATCGAATGGTCAAATTTAGTCTATCTCGCAGTATCCAGAGTACGAAACATAAATCAACTTCGGAGAGTTGTTTTCGATGATAATGACACAACAATAAGTGATATTGATGTTAGCATCATTAATAAAAAACTCTCCGGTTACAAACAACAGGACAAAAAAAAAAACAACGAGAATTTGATATTGATGCTGAACTAATAATCACTTTGAAGAAACAACAGAATAATCACTGCGCGAGTTGCAATTGTATAATGCGTTGGCAGTATTCGGATAAGGATCCTCGCCAATTCACCGTAGACAGAAAAAATAACAATCTCGGTCATGTCAGAAATAATGTGATGTTGACTTGTCTTGAGTGCAATAGACGCAACGGTGCTAGTTAAGACCATGCGGTGGCAATTGAGTATCCTCGGGAATCACTTGTAGTTGTTGTCGAGTAAAACCCCGCTGAGGGGCAGTTGAATCCAGTTTATAGACTGGAGGTCTACCAGTTGATCGTGTTATACTAGATATCTTATGCGTAGTGACGCTCCAAATAGGATCAGTAGCCCTTTTTCTACCCCCTTCAAGCTCTCCTGGTTCGTATAAGTACCTCACAATGACATTACTACCAAGAATTGGTTCTTTGAAATCTTTTTGTGGTTGTACGGGTATTGACTTCTTTTTAATTGCGTTGATAGGTTTCATGTTGATTGTTCTAGTAATCTCGTTATTCAGTGCAGTAATCACAGATGGTAATCTTTTAACCCATTCACTGGATCGCTTTTCTTGAATGAATTCTTTTGCGTATTGATATCCAAATAACCGCTCAGCAATCGTCCGATTAAATCGTTCTACAATGGCCTGATTGCGATGTAGCGCAGTATGCCCTCGTCGTCTGGTGACATTATGATGTTTCATTGTAGATAACACTGCACCCTGAAATTCCTTGCCAGGATCAACCTGCAATAGATTTGGCCAGTGCAGAGGACCTCGTCGATAAATCCTTTCAAATGCAGAAGCGACTTCAGTGGCTGATTTTGTTTTTAACGGTTCTGCTTCTTTGTATCGACTTGCAATATCAACTACGGTTAACGCATATTTGTAACCACGATCATGTGGCAGAAATAATATATCAGCCTGATGAACTTCATTAGGAGCGGTCACATCAAAATGCGAGAATTGAATTTGTTTAGGCGGTGGTAGATAAATTTGCCATAGTGCCTGTTTGGATAACCAATTAGCCGCAGTGTTTTTTTTCACTTTTGCAGCACTAGCGAGTTTATGGACTGCTGATTTACCCCTCCAGTATCCTCTTGGGGAATAATAAATTGATTCCATATTATTAATTACCAGCACCTAACATCAATTTACTTTTCATAGCCGATTTTATCAAAAATGAAGACAATTTTTCTTTGAAGGATTTATCAAGAATAGCATTTAACGCATGAATTAATTTCACATCCGCGAGATGCCTGTTTTGCAGATTGCTGCTTTTATAAGCAACATCATGAAGGTGAAAGGCCTTATCAATGGCGTTTATTGGTTCTTCACCGGGGTTGGGTTGATTTTGATTATTGAGTCTGATATCAAGTCTGGTTCCTGGTCCACAGTAGCTATATCCTGGGAGGTGCTTTTCTCCGGGGTACTTTGCCCATGGGGTTCCAGGGAGCTTTGCCAATTTGGCTGCGATATCACCTCCTCGTTTTTTTTAAATCAGATCTCATAGACACAAATCTAAATTTCTTTGTACCACATTGCACGCATTTACCAGAAAGCGCTGATCGGTTATTTTTAGTTGTAACCGTCGTCACATCATCTGTGCCAGTACGCGTTTTACACTTCACACAATATAGATCCATAATTTATGTATAGAAATATGGGTATAATTGATTTTTCAGCGACTAAAACAAGAGAACCAATTAAGCATCATGCAGCGCTACCAAACTCTATCCGGATGATTATAATCGGGCCATCTGGATCCGGTAAAACGCAATTGTTGCTCAATTTAATAATGAGATGGATGAAGTGGGATAAGTTGTATTTAATTGCCCCTAGCGTAGATGATCAACGATGTTATGAAGTGTTAAAGGATTTTAACGAGAATGCATCAGAAATTAAGGGTGAGAACGCCATTGATTTTATAACCGATATCGATGAAGCACCGAGCATTGATGATATTGATGGAGATATTAACAATTTAGTCGTATACGACGATATAATGTTGGATAAACAAAAAAATCCTGCTAGAATATTTTCCCGTGGGCGTCACAAAAACACTGACGTGATATATGTCACTCAACGCTACACTCAGGTTCCAGAAGTCATCAGAGATAACTGCAATATTCTTTCTGTATTCAACGGAGTTGATACTTATACTCTTAGAAATATTTGGCAGACATGGTGTTCTGATATGGACTTCAATCAATTTCGAGATTTCTTTAGTCATGCTCAGTCGACTCCGCACGGATTCGCAACAATAAATTTGCATGATCCTCGGACACGATATCGTATCGGACTTGATCAAATATTCGGTTAAAATCGTAAAGAATTATTATCCCAGAACTGAAAACTTTAGCAGCAGAGAGGGTGAATGACCACATCGTTGTGAGCAGAATTGATTAAAAAATCGTAAAATCTCCGTTTTTGCAAAAATGGATACTTTTTTTTTGGTTAAATGAGATTTGTTGGAAACCTGATATTTTGTTCGAAAACGTTATCTATAGGCCATATTTTGTTCGAAAACATGATCTGGAAGCCTTATTTTTGCTTGAAATCGTGGTCTGTTCACCCTCTCTGCTGCTATTTGGGATGAAATATGCACAGTATCATTAGATGTATTACAAACATTTCTCGAGTGGTTGTTAAACAAAAACACAAAAGTCGTTATGAGCGGTGATCACGGCCAACCTCCACCATTTGTTGGCTGATCTCCACATGAGTGGCTAAAGGGTTTTGTAGACTATTATGAAGAAATTAACACTGATTATAGATCACTTGATGAACGATTACGAGAATTCAAAGCGCTCTTTAGATTACAACCGGAGAGAATCCAGTGTGAAATAGCGCGTGAAGTGATTTCAGAAACTCCCATGAATGATTTTTGGGAAACGTGGAGACCAAACGATTTGATAATTGCAAGTAGAAAAATTGTCAGAGACACACTTCAGATGAAGTTATTTGAATTGCATAAAGAAAAATTTGCCGTACTTCCAGTGCCTCTTTGTTATAGGCCTTCGAATACACGAAAACAGAATATCGAAGTTGATATTCCAGGACAGAGTGAAAAACAAATTCTCGTATTAAATGATAATGTGCTAGTTGATATCAACGTCGTTGAAGATGCATTGCGTGCTAATAAATCCCCGTGGACGCTAGGATACGCAGCGACGATACATTCTTCACAGGGATTAACTATATCGGATACAATTGTTTGGATGGTAGATAATCGCATCGAATGGTCAAATTTAGTCTATCTTGCAGTATCCAGAGTACGAAAAATAAATCAACTTCAAAGAATTGTTTTCGATGATAATGACACAACAATGGATGATATTGATGTTAAAATTATTGATAAAAAACTCTCCGGTTACAAACAACAAGACAAAAAAAACCCAACGACAATTTGATATTGATGCTGTATTAATAATTACGCTAAAACAATAACAGAATAATCACTGCGCAAGTTGCAATTGTATAATGCGTTGGCGTTATTCGGATAAAGATCCTCGCCAATTTACCGTAGAAAGAAAAAATAACAGTCTCGGTCATGTCAGAAACAATGTGATGTTGACTTGTCTTGAGTGTAATAGACGCAACGGCGCTAGTTAAGACCATGCGGTGGTAATTGGGTATCGTCAGGAATCACTTGTAATTGTTCGCGTGTAAAACCCCGTTGAGGGGCAGTTGAATCCAGTTTATAGATTGGAGGTCTACCAGTTGATCGTATTATAGTAGATATCTTGTGTGCAGTAACACTCCAAATAGGATCAGTAGCCCTTTTTGTGCCACCTTCCAACTCTCCTGGTTCATATAAATACCTGACAGTGACATTACTACCAAGAATTGATTCTTTGAAATCTTTCTGTGAAATCCCTTGAATTTCCATTTTAGGTATAGACGCTTTCTTAATCGCGTTGACAGGTTTCATGTGAATTGTTCGAGTAATCTCGTTATTGAGCGCGGTAATCACAGCTGGTAATATCTTAACCCATTCACGGGATCTTTTATCCTGAATAAACTCCTTCGCGTATTGATATCCAAATAACCGCTCAGCAAGAGTCCGATTAAATCGTTCTACAATTGCCTGATCACGATGTAGCGCAGTATGTCCTCGTCGTATGGTGACATTATGATGTTTCATTGTAGATGCAACCACACCCTGAAATTCCTTGCCAGGATCAACATGTAACAGATTTCGCAAACTCAGAGGACCCTTTCGATAAATCCTTCCAAGTGCAGAAGCGACTTCAGTTAATGATTTTGTTTTCAGCGGCTCTGCTTCTTTGTATCGACTCGCAACATCAACTACGGTTAACGCGTATTTGTAACCACGATCATGTGGTAAAAACAATAAATCAGCCTGATGAACTTCATTAGGGACAGTCACATCAAAATGCGAGTAATTAATTTGTGTAGGCGCTGGTAGATAAATTTGCCATATTGCCTGTTTGGATAACCAATTAGCCGCAGTGGTTTTTTTCACTTTTGCGGCGCTAGCGAGTTTATTGATTGCAGCGTTACCCCTCCAGTATCCTTTTGGAGAATAATAAATAGATTCCATGTTGTTATTAATTACCGGCACCTAACATCAATTTGCTTTTCATAACCGGTTTTATCAACCATGAAGCTAATTTTTCTTTGAAGGATTTATCAGGAATAGCATTTAATGCATGAATTAATTTCACATCTGCTAGATGCCTGTGTTGCAAATCACTGCTCTTATATGCAACATCATGAGCACGACAAGCCTTATCAATAGCGTTTATCGGTTCTTCACCGGGTTTGGGTTGATTTTGATCATCAAGTCTGATATCTAATCGTGTTCCTGGGCCACAGTAGCTATATCCTGGAAGGTGCTTTTCTCTGGGGTACTTTGCCCATGGGGTTCCTGGGAGCTTTGCCAATTTGGCTGCGATATCACCTCCTCGTTTTTTTAAAAAATCATCTCCGGATTTCATAGACACAAATCTAATTTTTTTTATACCACATTGTACGCATTTACCAAAAAGCGCTGATCGGTTATTTTTAGTTGTAATCGTCGTCACGTCATCTGTGCCAGTACGCGTTTTACACTTCATACAATATAGATCCATCATTTATGTATAGAGATATGGATATAATTGATTTTTCAGCGACTAAAGCAAGAGAACCGGTTAAGCATCATGCAGCGCTACCAAACTCTATCCGGATGATTATAATCGGGCCATCTGGATCCGGCAAGACGCAATTGTTACTCAATTTAATAATGAGATGGATGAAGTGGGATAAGTTGTATTTAATTGCTCCTAGCGTAGATGATCAACGATGCTATGAAGTGCTTAAAGATTTTAATGAAAACGCATCAGAGATTGCAGGCGAGAACGTCGTTGATTTTATAACCGATATTGACGAGGGACCATCAGTAGAAGATCTCGATGGAAGTATTAATAATTTAGTTGTATACGACGATGTGATGCTGGATAAACAAAAAAATCCTGCTAGATTATTTTCCCGAGGCAGGCACAAAAACACGGACGTGATATATGTCACTCAACGCTACACACAGATTCCAAAAGTGATCAGATATAACTGCAATTTATTGTATGTATTTAACGGAGTTGATACTCATACTCTTAGAAATATTTGGCAAACTTGGTGCTGCGGTGATATGGATCATAATCAATTTAGAAATTTCTTCAGTAACGCTCAGTCAACCCCGTACGGATTTGTAACAATAAATTTGCATGACCCTCGGACACAATATCGTATCGGACTTGATCAAATATTCGGTTAAAATCGTAGTGATTTTCATCGTAAATTTTTTTTAACCCATAGCAGCAGAGAGGGTGAATGACAACGACGTTGGCGTCTTTGAGGAAGCTTCTATTTACCGAATCGACGCTTTTTTTTTACGAGGAAGTCTCAGTTTTGCCGAATTGACACTTAAAAGGTTGTAGGTTTCACCCTCTCTGCTGAGTTCCCATTTGGCAAATGGAGACTTATTTTTTTTTTTTTTTTTTAAATTTTTTCTCTAGATTTTTTATGTCCCAATCACTCTCCATCATACGTAAATACGTCTTTACGACCGGTATATACCCTTCCCATCTAAGGGTACTCAGCCAAGGAAGCCTTAATTTTGCTTGAAAACGTTGTAGGGTTCATCCTCTCTGCTGCTATCCGTGATGGTTAATCCCTACGAGGAATGTATCGTCGTTACGTAACCTAGCGTCCATGGCGATTTATCAGCACGCAATGCGTCTTCGACAACACTGATATCAACAAACACAATATCATTTAACACTAGTGTTTGTCTTTCGGGTCCTGACGAAGTCACTCGTCCTGCAATTTCAACTTCAATATTCTGTCGCCGTGTATCATAGGGTCTATAACACAGTGGAACTAGGCGCGTTGGGAATTTTTCTTTGTGAAGCTCAAACAACTTTTTCTGAAGTGTGTCTCTGACTATCTTTCTACTTGCCACTACAAAATCATTTGGTCTCCATTTTTCCCAAAATTCCTTCATGGGAGTTTCAGGAATTATTTCTCTGATTATTTCACAGTCAGTATCGATTTCTTCATAATAGTCAACAAACCCTTTTAACCAATCATGTGGACCCGCGCCGACAAATGGTGGTGGTTGGCCATGATCTCCACACATTATTACCGCTGTATTTGTTTGCAGCAACCATTCAAGAAACATTTTTAATACATCTAGCAAAACCGTACATATCTCATCCCAAATAATAATCGCAGGGATGAATTTTTCACCCATTCGTTCAGGGGTCCATTTGTCGCCGTTGTATCGAAAAAAACTATGATAAGTGCAAGCTTCAACGTTTCGTTGTTTTATCTCTCGCGCTAGTCTATGTGTCGGTGTCAGCACAATCATATTTTTCCCACGATATAATTCAATCGCCCGAGTCGTTTTTCCTGACACGCCACAGCCGTTAAAATAAACTGTTTTATATTTACAAATTGGATCAGATATCGGCGGTGCATTAGAACGTTCTGATAAATTATCACCGCGTAAGTAATTACTTTTAATTTCAACGTCTGCTGATTCAGAATAATCACGCAGCATTTTTTTTTTAATTCTCCATGATGCCCAACTTTCATCCGAATTAGTGAATTCAGCAACTGCGCAACTGTACTTGCTATTAATGTAAAATGAATCAACGGCAACTCTAACCGCAGTGTTAGGAAATCTATTTATCATTGAAAATAAATTAATACAAGCATAACCCAGCATCGATGACCTCAAATGTGTATACGGGGATCTGTAACCGTCGCTGTAAGTAACAACTGTGCCCAATTTTGTTCCATCGGACAAAAAGCGTCCTTACGATCGACATATATATTTTTGGATACTGCATCCGCGATTACAAAGTCATATTCGGTGCTATATATAATCAACCGTGAAGAATATCTTTTGTAGTCATATTTTTTCCTTCCCTGAGTGAATTTTCCGATTATTCTTCTGCCGAGATCTTTTGCTTTGATGTTTCGTTGATTAAATACCCGTTTGGACCACTCAATGATATATTCTTCGTCGGCATCAATATGTTTTCTAGATTCGTCAATTATACTATCAAGACGTTCCGGTGTTGGTAACCAGACATTGGTTTGTGTCCGATATGTTATAATTGCTTCACTGACCGTCAGCGAAATTAACATTTTGTATCAATCATGAATAGTAATAGCGCTATTTACAGCCACTTCTTTTCAGACATGTGTCTACCAATCCAAATATAACAAGTGCGATGAAGTCCTGCTGCGAATTCAAATGATACTACACGAGCGAATCCAGTTAAATCAAAATCAGGCAGCGACCCATTAATTGCAACACGAGTCATTTCACGTACGGGGTGTCCAAATCGTTTAAAATACTCAGTACACTCTCCATAACCAAGAAAACTCGCTGGATAACAAGCAACCATATCAACTGAAATGATATTATCACGGTCGTATTTGTTATTGTATAAAGCGCCATGATAAAATTCGAGGCAACTATCCTCAATGTCTGGCAAGAATTCTACGCGTGTTGGTTTCCATGCGTTTTTGATTCTCGCAAAATGAGCTGCAACCGACGGGATTGTAAAACAGTTTGTCAATAATTGTTCGTTTTTGAAAATTTTATCACTGGTGGCTTCGCCACTGTTGTTGGCTTCGCCACTGGCTACTCCGTCGCCCGCCTTTAAAAACCGACTAGCTGTTTTTTTTCATATTATTGTGAAATGCTTCAGTGCGGTATAATTCACTGTTTGGTCTTACAAACTGATCAAACGTATCCGTGTCGTTTTCAGTGCTGCGAAGTAACCACACCGACACTGGGTCGTTTTTACTCAAATGCGCAATAGCATCAAATAATTTCTCTTCAGCGAGAAAACCATCCTTGGAGAATTCTTCTCGTAAGAATTCGTCAGGTATATACTTTACTGTTCTGTTTCGTGGAAATATTGTGACCGGGGACGTCCATGCGTGTTCGTTATGATCAATAATTTTGATTGGAGCTCCCTGTTTATTGTATTTCGATTTATATAATACCTCACCGGATCTCGTTGTAACGGTTATCGGAAATTTCAGCGACTTTTCTAATTTAGCTATATCGCTAATAGTTGCCCCGCGCTCTTTCACTGTTAACTCCCATTCATTATTTTTTTTTACGTCTTAGATCAATTTGTTTCCGCTGAGTGCATTTGTAAAATGTTCTGTTATTCGTGCTGCTACACAATTGAGTGGCAAAGCCACTGACGAAGACGCCGGCGACGACTGTTTCATCGGCGCTAGTTTTTTTATATCAGGTTTTTCATTTAACGGATATATCCCATAAACAACTGCTGTTTCAGGATATGCTCGTTCATAGTATGGTTTGTCAATTCCAGTTAACAGACCAGGCTTAGAATCACGGCTAACAACGATTGTTTTCTCTTCTTTGAGAATCGGTTCAAATTTGTCTCGTATAATCCAACCTCCTGATTCTACACGGATAATGAATTTCACTCTGAAAAAATGCTTTTTGTTGCCAAGTTGTGATAACATCATGGCCGCGTTACTGTCGTTCATGGTGGCATCAACAACGCCATCGATTCGAAATGTTGACCAGCTATGAGATGCACCGTCGTGCTTGAATTCTTTAATACAATCGCGTATATTATTTATCAGGGCTCTATCCGTTATTGCCCGTTTTGGCACATCTTTGAGGGTTCTATCGAGATTGAATTTAATATTTTTGTAGGGCTTAATTGCTGATAATCTCTCGAATTCCTCAGTCATATAATTAAAACAAGTATTTAAATAAGAAATTTATATATAATGAATCACTGCAAATGGCTTATGATTGGATCAACAACCCCGTGTAACAAATCATGCAGAAGCGAATTCTGTGGGTATCATTTACAGAGCGTTCGCAACGGTTCCCTTGGCTCCCTCCCGTGCCTCCGATGTGGGGTGGGGGTAAGGGGAAAATCACAATTATGTCTCAGTTGTGGCGCAAACGATACAGGGAACTGAAACGCTATTATGACAAACAAATAAAACATACCGTCATTGACCCTAACGATGACAAAATCATAAAGACCCCTCAAGATTATATCCAGAGGTTTATAATTAAAGCAAATAATAAATTAGACAAATAGTATTATTATACGAATGAGCCAAGACTTCAGACCTCACCCCGTGCTTGTTAATTATGAATCATCCAGTGACGGTGTTGTTAGAAATGGCAGACTAAAGAAACGGCTTGGATGTGTAAACAATATGGGGTATTTGATGTTTGGTGCTGGGATGAAGAAATATTTTTGTCACAGAATTATTTTTGAATGTCATAACGGATTGATCAAAAATGGCTTTGTGATTGATCATACTGATGGATCCCCTCAAAATAACAAATTGGATAACTTACGAGTTGTTACACAGAGTGAAAATACTAAAGTAGGAAAAACAGGTATGTATCCAAAACAAGCAAAGAGTGTGAAATCATTTGATTTAGAAAATAACGAATAAAACGTATTTCCATCAATGAATGCGGCTGGAAAACATTTTGATATTTGTGAGCCCTTGGTACGAAAAGTAGCAGAAAAAATAACTAGATCAGCTCTCTCAAAGAAAAATAAACACAGGATACAATTTGTATACATCAAGGAAGATAAATCCTCCAGTGATAAATCCATATGACAGAGTTATGTCCCGTGATTGAAATGTAGTCTAATTACTGTCTATTACGATTAATTCATTATCCGTTACGATGAAAACTGTTAGCCAACATGTACTGTCCTTAATTAAGTTAATTAAGTAACCTGAAATATAAGAAACGAGTAAAAAATGACCCCTTTTTTAATAATTAGAGGTAAAATATATTATATTATATTTTTATAAAAATGGATATCAGCAATGTAAATGCTATAATCGCTGAAATTTCAAATTTGAAAAATCGTGGGATAGTATTATCTGAAGGTCACGACTGAGACAGGATTACCTCAGAATATGAAGACATTGAGTATCAGTCTAGTAAGGGTCGTTATGTTTTACCTAAGATGTACAGGCTCGTGAAAGGAATTCAAAAGTCCATAAATGCTTGGTACGGTAACGACATTAATGCATTTATAACGCTATTTAGCACCGTTGAAGCAATACGTCAAAAGCTCGGCCAAGAGTATCAATTAGAAGCTGACATTAGTTCTAAAGTTCGTGATCTTAGAAAAATATTAAACGAGGAAAAACCCGTATCTTAATCACGTGGGCGTTACTATAAAAATAGGCTTTCAGTAAATTTTTTAATAAAATTTAATTTTTTTTAGCGTTTTTTGTAACACTTGTTACATTTGTCACATAGGATTTTCTCCTGAAAGAATTCTCATCAGTTTGGGTTTGTATACAGCAATAGAATGAAAACATCAATGCATTATTCACATTTGAAAACTCAGTTCACAAGCAATATATGGTGGTTGAATCGCTTACAACTAGGTTAGCCCGAGAGCGGCTAGCAGCAATTAAAAAGTTTATACCGGTACGAGACAGACTTCGCGAGAAACTTCAACAACGACAACAAGCGCAGACTGACTTTTCTGTGTTAAGTGAACAACTGTTTACTCCGATAACAAGTGCGACCAAAGATGTGAAAAAGTTAACTGAAGTAGCGATATACGGAGATATTCCTGAAAAAGAACGAGCAAAGAAGGCGCCGCTGCTTGATACGCTTAAAAAGATAGCAACAGAGACTGAACAAACACGCGCAGGGATACAACAGCTATCCAGTGATATAAAAACCCAACGAGAATATCGACCGGGCGAAATTGAAGAACGCGAAGAAGAACAACAAGGTGCAGCTGCAGGAAGAGACTATTCACTTGAAAGAATATTTACAGCCGAAACATTAAATAGAATTGGAGAACTAGGTACGGATTTCGAATTAGCTGATTTTGCTAGAGAAAATTTTCCTAAGGGTCAAAGAGAGAATTTATTAAACGACGAGTTTAAAAATTTTATAAGAAGCAAAGACGCCTGGGCATCAATAATATATTTATTGAGACACGGCGGAGATAAAATCTTAACGTCATCACGGCACCCTGGTTTTAATAACTTTCTAGCTGCGGTTAAAGTCGGTCCACAACTACCACGTTATACGGAGGGTCCAATCCCGGAGGAAATAGACATAAGAGCAGAAGCCGGTTCTAAGAAAACAAGCGGAAAAGGATATTCGATTGGAAATCCTTTGGATTTCAACGCAACCGTGACATGCCCTGGTAATATTCTCTCGGATATATCACGGCTGGAAGTACTTATCGGGGGAAAACGAGCCGGAAACAACTCCATTGAAATCATTAATGAAGCAGCTGATATCTGTAGACGATTATTTGCAGGCGGTATCATGGACATTGATGTATATCGAGAACTCATTGCTGAATTAGTTAAAAATCACAGAGACGCTCATGGTTATGATGAAAATCCTATGGATTTTAGCGATTGATCGCAAGCGATTACCCAAAGAGTTTTCAATGGCGGCTACGCAATTCACTAATTGAAAAACTAATCGTTTTATAACAAGATGATTATACACTACAACCATGATAAACCCGTAAGCGTCTACGTGGTGAACTCACTATTGCCTGTTTACCGCGCATGGTACGGAGATAGTCTCGGCAGTACCATCTCGGAGTTATTTACAAGAATAGCCCCAAAAGTGGCGCCGTTAGCTAAACAATTATCAATGAAAGCCATTGATATTATTCGTGATAAAGGAATCAGCGCTGTTGGAAATCTTGCCGGAAAGGCATTTTCTGCCGCGAAAGATAGAATAATGTCATTGGTGAGAAAGAAACCAACAGCGACGAAGTCGGTGGTGAAACCACCAGTGACCACACCGAATATTGAAACGATAAAAACCGCAATCAACAATTTATCAAAGCTACGATCTGATTATAATGCTCATATAGATGCTTTTAACGCATTACGAAGAGGCTTCAGCAGAACCAATGAAGCCATTGCTAAATTCAATCAACCGCTACAAGAATTTCTTGGTGTTCCACCAGTGACCACACCAAATATTGAAACGATAAAAACTGCAGTCGACAATTTAGCAAAGCTACAATCTGATTATAATAATCATATGGATTCTTTTGTCACACTACGAGAAAACTTCAGCAGAATCGATGACGCCATTGTTAGATTCAATCAACCGCTACAAGAATTTCTTGGCGTTCCACCAGTGATCACACCGAATATTAAAACGATAAAAACCGCAATCGACATTTAAGAACAGCTACTATCTAAGGATAATAATCATATATATGCTTTTAACGAACTACGAGAAAACTTCAACAGAACCGATTACTCCATTGTTAATATCAATAAACCGCTGCAAGAATTTCTTGGTGTTCCACCAGTGACCACACCGAATATTAAAACGATAAAAACCGCAATCGACATTTAAGAACAGCTACTATCTAAGGATAATAATCATATATATGCTTTTAACGAACTACGAGAAAACTTCAACAGAACCGATTACTCCATTGTTAATATCAATAAACCGCTGCAAGAATTTCTTGGTGTTCCACCAGTGACCACACCGAATATTAAAACGATAACAACCGCAATCGACGATTTAGAACAGCTACGATCTAAGTATAATAATCAAATAGTTGCTTTTGACACACTAGTAGGAGGCTTCGGCCAAACCAATAACATCGTTGATAAATTCGATCTACTGCTACGAGAATTTCTTGGCGTTCCACCAGTGACCACACCGAATATTAAAACGATAAAAACCGCAATCGACAATTTAGCAAAGCTACGATCTGATTATAATGCTCATATAGATGCTTTTGTCGCACTACGAAGAGGCATCGACAGGACCGATGACGTCATTGATAAATTCTTTGGTAAACAAGATATTAAACCTGAAGATGTTAAAACAACTCTAGATAACATCACTGCAAAGTTCGATGAAATAACTCGGTTTGGTCGGCAATTGGGAGCAATCAACACAGATGTTACTACGATCAGAGGCAATCTCCAGAGAGTTGAAAAAATAAAAATTCCTCATGATAGCTTCAGCAATAACGTATACACACTTCGATCTGGAACATTTGAGTGGACACTAACATCTAACGCTTTACTCATCACAGCTACTGTCAAGGGTATTTATCCATTAACGCTGGCAACACCAACTCAATTTAATATATCATCGTCGAGTTCATCCGGGGTCAATAATGTGATATCAACGATCATCGACAAGAATACAACTGAACAGGTAACGTAAAATGGCAAGCTCATCTTAACTGCCTGCCA
Source organism: Unio delphinus (assembly GCA_029339505.1). Classification (NCBI taxonomy): domain Eukaryota; kingdom Metazoa; phylum Mollusca; class Bivalvia; order Unionida; family Unionidae; genus Unio; species Unio delphinus. The sequence continues at coordinate 1,434,481 of JAQISU010000238.1, read as the reverse complement.
GCCCATAAATGTCGTCTGCAAAACGTAGGTTGGTGATATTACGGCCTCCAATGCTGACTGTTATGTAGATGTTGAAATGTGTGGGTGACAGGAGACAGCCTTGCTGTACTCCAACTGTAGTCTTGAACCAGTCCTTCACATAACCTTGAGCAGTTACTGCACTGGTAGCCTTGGGGTATTGGTCAACTTTTGACCCATGTTGTACTTCGTCATTGTGGCCCACAATTCCTCTTGCCACAATCTGTCTGTGTGTTCAGTCTGTTCAAGATGATCTTCAGCATCACCTTACTGGCTAGGCTGATCAAACTTACAGTTCTGTAATTTTGATACAGCTGGAGATTAACTTTTTTTGGAAGTGTTATAATTGGGGACTGGGTTCAGTGTGTTGGCCATTCGCCTGTCGGGGGGGGGGGGGGGAGGGCTGTCAGGTGTGGTGGGAGACAACTGTTACAATCTTTTCTTCATGGAACAAATCTATTATTCTTGTTCATTCAATGTTGTAATATGCTATTCTTAAATTATCCAAAGGTACTCACTCGACGTTTTGCTCTGACACTTCGAATTCTGGCACCGACTGTACTCGTCAGTTGTCTGCTCTACAATGACAGCACTCCCCTATTTATAACCTTCCCCCAGACACCACGTGAGACAATTTAGCCAATCGCAGAATGCATGGTAATCCATGTAACCAATCAGTGTCTTGTATGGTGTGCCATGCATTGCATTGTAAATAATACAGTTTTGTATGGTATGGCATACAGTTTTGTATGGTATACCATGACAACATTATAAACACATAAATTACATTATAATAAGTAATTTAATGCAGTAGGGCTTGTCTATAAAACGAATAAGAATAGTTTATGAGCTCATGTTTATATGAAATCAAAGTTTATGATGATAACTTAAGTCTTGAATAATTGAATCGATTCATATAGACGCGGGTTCTACACTTTATGCAGACGACTGCTATTGTCACATCGAAACATGAATTGCATACATCGATACAAAGGTATTGCAATGATGTTATCACTAAAACATGCAAATTACTTTATTAGTAGTACCCTATTGTCATTAGAGAGAATAATCACAAATGCGAAAATATAGAGTTTCGAAATACAAAACTCATGCAAATCCAAAATGGCGGACATCGTGATACAGTGATATACGTGGACTTTTCCCATCATGATTTTGTAGGTGTTTTACATAAATTACAAATAGTAATAGTATCAGAGCATAATATGTGTATCAGATAAGGTAAATAGTACGCTCTGAAAACACTTTATGACAGACCTTCAAAGACGATTTACCGAAATAACCTCTACCTCGAAATTAGGTTACACATGTTAAGATACGTTGCCAGGATTGACTGTTAGCTTGACAGACCATATACATTATAGATATACATCGTTTATATGCTTTGTAAATGAACATTATAATTCATATTCATATGTACCATATTTATAAAAACAACTTAATAGAAGCAAAGACTGAACATTGTTTCGGAGTCAATTACTCTAAACATGGTCATTACACTCTTCTCCGCCAAGTTACAAAATTCTCCTGAATGTTCTTTTTCTCAGTAAATCGGTTTGAGATTATTTTGCCTGTTAAAAAAAACATCTATTCAGCATCAAGGCGCAGGTTGACACCATCAGTCTTTTGTGTTAATGAATCATAATCCTTGTCGCGATGTTCTGTCCCTTGTTCCAGTATGGACAACCAATGTTTCATTGGGGGTTCTTCTCCACCTTCCTTGGCTACTTGCGTTAAGACTTCATATGTATAGTATCTACTTTTTGCTAAGCATTAGTCCTTTTTCCTCAAATAATACGTTGCAGTTCCAGGTAGGGCCAGGAAATTAAAGGTGTCTAATAGATCTAGTCTTTCTTGGGATGGAAACTGGAGACTGGTCTTTGCAGATGATAATGACATAGCCGGATATTCCCATAGCAGCAGTTTTCTGTCCGGAGTCATTCCCTCCCATCCTTTCGGTGGCTACTTGATAGATGTCTGGCCAATTGCAAAGTTGATGTCTTCTTCAGGCAGAAAGCTCCAGTCCCTTCTGGATTGCGGAAATAGCGTCATGCATCCCCGAGATAGCAGGGCGACTGCTCTGGCTTGGTTTGTAAATATTTTCTTTTGGGGTTTGGATCCATCTGTTTTAGGTATTTTAGAACATTGATTGCGGACAGGAGACAACTCTGGTAACATCTGTAACGATGGCACAGAGACTAATGATGCTGGTAATGTTGGTTCTGGTCCTTTCTGCAGGACCATATCAGACTCTGGTAAAGACGGTTCTTCTATATCCCTGAGCCTTGCCCGTTTGCCCAAGTGCATCAGCAATCTCTTTCTTACGGGAAGTCAGTGTCTGGTCAGAAAGTGGAACAAACTGGCCATCATTGGCAGATGAAAGATTTGGCTTCAAAGTTACCATTCTTCTGGCAATGGCGGCCATTGCCTTAGGATCGTATGGTACTTGGTCCTTCAATAATGCTCTGTATTTTGTGATGGCCTGCTGGACTATTGCATTTATATTCTATGGGACTAAAGATATCTCACATATGATCATTTTCCCCATGTCTGGTCTAGTAGGACTATACGCAGTGATAATGGCATCATCATCATCTTAATCAGGCAGTTATTGAGACTCGGATAAGGGGGTGGCACTGTCAAATCTGTTCGTCACGGGATTTGTCTGCTGGTCTTGGTTTGTCAACATGGGTGTGGATTGGGGTGACTTCTGTCTACCTTCTGCTTCCCAACCTTGTAGCCATTCACTCTTGCTTCGGGTGGATCTAGTGATCTTCCTCACCCACTCTAGCACTATAACTCTGGCTCTTATGGCTAGTAGGTCATGCCACCTGGTCGATCTGATAAGGCGCTTGTAGTCTTGAGGATATAGTGATAACCAAAGCGTATTGTTCGCACTGAAGAACTCTTCAGGCACTTCATTAATATGGTCAAAATGATGCCTCTTGCAGTGATTCTTAAGATCAACGACGCGCTTGAACGTCCGCTCCTGGTGGTAACACCATAGGCAGATAACCACCAACCGACCATGTGGGGCTGGAATCATGTGGTTATTCAGCTCTCTCTTGCTGTTATAAGATTTGTTGCATAGCCAACAAGTCTCCAACATTCTGTAAAGAAACGAAAATCATTCATTGTTGGTTGCTAGCATTACACTTTCTTCCGGGATAGATTATAGCTATATCAATCACAGGTTTAGAAGGGAGGTGGGGGATGAAAGGACTTATCGGGTTCTACACAGCACATAAGGGTAAAAATGCTATAATTTTCTGATTCCATCCATGTCAACTCTGCTGACATGGAATATGCTCGGTTAAGAAGTTTTTGTCAGGTAAGTGGTATAAGCAGGCATTTAGTTCGTCTTTTTACTCTTTCTTTCTCATTATTCATGTTTAAACAAGGATTATCTTATACGCTCTTTTGAACTCATTTACGCCACATGGGAGGGAACGTGGATGATCAGGCCAGATTCCTTACCATCTTATACTATAGGATTCATCTTTTCTTTGCCTTGGTCCATCCTGGATCACCATCTATCAGACTTACATAGCTCGAACTTACTAATACATCTAAGGTCTGCCGTTTTGAATCCACAGTTGTAAAATCTGACATGGCCCATCCCGGATCACCATCTGCTCACTACAGTACTCATCAATTATCATTTGAGACGTATATATATTATTCCTTGAAGGTTACCACTGAAGGTTCATATACTTCCTATTGAAAGGAAAAGGAATATATACCACACACCTTATAGTTATTGCCACTAAAACTATATATGTAAATAATAATTAAAAAAAAACAAAAACACATCTTTATGAAGAATTCAAGTGTATATAACTGTCATATGCAAAGATGAGTCAAACTTCGAAGTTTTATTCATCTTTAGTAAACCAAGTAGGTGGGTTTCTACCCTGGTAAGGCAGGAGTCTGTCAATATGGTATACTTTCGAGAGCTGTTTTGGTGACCTCCTAATAAGATAAGTAAAATCGTTCCAGATAATTGTCTGGGTCTACTTCATCATCACTGAATTGAGTTGTGTATGGTCTCCCAACAACTGCTTCCATTGGTAAGGTGATGTTTCTTCCCAACATCATCATATTTGGTGTTTTTACTGTTGTGGAGTTTATTGAAGCTCAATGGGCCATCATTACTTGGGATAGGTAAGTATCCCAGTGCTTCTGATCCTTTTCAGCATACATGGTCAGCATTTCTTGTAAAGTCCTTTTAAATCTCTCAACTGTTCCATTGGCCTGTGGTCTCATACTAGTAGTTCTTGTTTAATCTATTTTTAGAAAGTCGCACATTTCTTGAAATATCTTTGATTGAAAGTTTTGACCTTGATCTGTGAAGATCTGTAATGGTGTGCCGAAACGACACACAAATTCATTTACAAATGTTTTAATGATGGTGCTTGACTCTTGGTCTGGAATGGCGAAAGCCTCGCTCCACTTGGTAAAGCAGTCACAAACAACCAAGATAAACCTTTTGCCACTTTCAGTCAGAGGAAGGGGTCCAAGTACAACTAGAGCAATTTTTTCCATGGGCTCACCAACTATGTATTGTACTAAAGGAGCCCTATTGATCTTTCTGGATGGCTTTCTAACTGCGCACTTATCACAAGTACGACAGTAGTCCATGACAAACTCTTTCATGCCTGGCCAGTAAAAAGACTGCTTTATTCGTTCTAGGGTCTTCTTAGTTCCTAAATACCCTGCAGTTGGTACATCATAAAAGTACTTTAGGACATCAAGCCTTCGTTTATTTGGAACTACCAGTTGCAGTGTGTATTGATTCTCATCATTTTGAAAGAATTTGCGGTAAAGCATGCCCTTAATGACTGTTAATCTATCCTATTGTCGCCAGAGTGTTTTTAGTGTTGATGCTTTATCAGATATGGCATCCCACTTCGGTCTTTCAGACTTTTCCTCGATAGCAATTAGAATAGCATAACTGTCTTGATCTTGTAACTGAAGACTACGTATGATGTCAGGTGTCCAACCCTTCAAGTACTGCATGGCTTTGTGCAATATCATCCCCTTGGATAGCACCCTGACCCCGTGTTAACACCCTTACCAAATCGGCATTGATGATTTGCTCTGCGAGTTGTGGAGCTTCACAGTCTTCATCATTGTAACATTTAAGATTACCTTGTTCTTGTTTCTGACAGACACGACATGGCCTTCTCGACAAAGCATCAGCATTTGAGTGTTGTCTTCCAGCTCTATGCACTACCTTAAAATTGTAGGTTTCAAGCTCTTGAAACCACCTGGAAACTTGAACAGTTGCTTTCTTGAGGTTTCTTACCCAACTCACTGCACCATTGTCTGTTCTGAGCAAAATATTCTGTCCATATAGGTAGGATTGAAATGTTTTCAGTGATGTGATAACGGCTAAAAGTTCCTTTCTTGTTGTACAATAAGATTGTTCATGGATGTTCATAGCTTTACTCATGTATGCGACAACACGTTCTGCGCCTTCCTGCATCTGTGAGAGCACTGTTCCCACAGCTTTATCACTTGCATCAGTATCCAGTATGAATCCTATTCCAGGGAAGGGGTAAGCCAGCAATGGTGTGAAGATCAGGGCTTGTTTAAGATTATAAAATGCTGATTGACACCCTTCAGTCCTAACGAAACGAACGCCGTTTTTGCATGCTTTATGTAGTGGTCTTGCAATGTGTGCAAATCCCTTCACAAAGCGCCTGTAATAGGAACAAAGACCCAGGAAACTACGAACTTCCTTTGCATTTATTGGGATAGGCCAGTCTTGCACATATACAATCATCTCGGGGTCAGTGGACACTCCTTCTTCAGAAACGACATGACTCAGGAATTTTATTTGCATCTGGAAAAATATGCATTTGGATGGTTTTAGTTTCAGATTTGCATCTTGAAGTCTCTTGAGTATGTTCTCCAATCTGTCAAGACCGTGTTCAAAGGTACTACTTGGCGAGATTATGTCATCCAAGTATACTAGACATTCTATCCACTGTAGGCCTCGTAGAATGTTTTCCATCAAGCGCTGAAATGTACTTGGGGAATTACAAAGGCCAAAGGGCATTACTGTAAATTGGTACAGTCCTAAACTTGTCACAACAGCAGTTTTCTCTTTGTCTTTAGGAGACATCTCCACCTGCCAGAAGCCAGAGTTCAAATCCTTGGAGCAAAACCATTTGGCACCAGATACCGCATCCAAACATTCATCAACTCTTGGAAGTGGGTATGCGTCCTTGATCGTCACATCATTGAGTTTGCGCTAATCAACGCAAAATCTTATGCTACCATCCTTCTTAGTTACTAGAACTATTGGCCCAAGCACTATTGGAAGGCTCTATAACCCTGCGATCTAACATCTTCAGAATTTCTTCCTGCTCTACTGCACGTTTTCCAATTGGTTGGCGTCGTGGCGGCTGCCTTATAGGAATGGAATGACCAATATTGATGTGATGTTGCACTCTATCTGTCCGACCGAGCTCAGCTGATGACTTTGCAAATACAGATCGGTATCTTATGAGCAGTGTTTTGAAGGATTCTTGTTGTAGGTGATCAAGATGAGTCGAACTCCTTTTAAAGAAATCTTTTAGGTACTCTGGTAGCTTGTCTTTACACATCTCAGACACATTCTCTTTGTTTGTATCAATACTGGCAACTCTTTGAGAGTTGGATACATCCTCATATGGCTCACATACACCAATAAGTAAGTTTGCTTGCAGCGTAACATCAGCATCACTGCAATTCACAAAGTTTACAACCATCTCCTTGGCTTGAGTATCAATCACGCCAGGAACCATGGTGCACTTGATTTCGTTGTGAAATATTGGCTCCACATATCCAAACTTTGTTATGTGCTCTGACCCAGGTATGCTTACTGGTAGCCATAATGCAGAGTTAGCAGTTACTGTTGTAGTTTTTTGTACTTGTATTCTGGATGTGACATGTACTTTACTTCCCATCCAAGATCTGATGTCAATCTTGTTTGTGTGAAGCAAGAATTGTTTGTAATTGATTTTGTTCACATAGTTTAATAAAAAGTCCTGACCCAGGATACCATCTTGACTCACATCACATACTATAACTTTTTGTGCATTGAAATGAATGGCGACGCTTATGGATCCATAGTTGTGAATGTCATTTCCATTAACATCATTTACTTTCGTTTCAAGTGGTGTAAGCTTATACTTCTTTTCTCCATGCATTTTTTTATATGTGCTGTATGAAAGAAGGGATGCTGTAGAGCCACTATCAATAAGAAAAACGACTTCAGTTTCATCAATCATTTGTATAAAATTCGTTGTCCCATTGACTGCTGGTCTCCCAAGTGTGTCCTGTTCTGACCTTTTGTTTTTATTGAGCTACATAAGGTTTTGGCCTATTACTACCCGCTGACCCCAGGCCTATTGAATCAACGGTCTGTCCTTTCCCTGGTTATATGCTGAAGATGAACTCTTATTTCCTTGACTTGGAGCTTCATTCTTTCCATCATCATGTCCAGTAGTAGTGCGAGATTTACATTGGATGAAGGTAGGACAGTTTCTGAAGAAGTGACCTGGGGAGATACAGACAAAACATATTCTCCTCTTCTCGTTTCTTGGTGCAGGTTTGCTCTGTATTTGATTTTTCCAATCTTTTACATTGTTCAAAGGAGTGTTTCCTTTATCTAACAACTCTATTCATTTTTCTATTCTTTGCAGCATTACCCCAATTCTGCCATTGTCATTAGAGCCTTGGAGTTCAATTTCATTTGACCCAACTGCTCTAACATTTGCCTTTTTCTTCTCATATTCATCGTCCAGTATTGCTTCATATCTCTCGACTACATCTACTGCATCAGCTATTGTCTCACAATTTTTGTCAATACATCGGCACTTCATTTCAATTAGTAATATCTTGTATAACTGGTTCAGGGCAAGATTTTCCTGTGCTTTAGAATCTAAATTGCAATACGCTTTCTGCGCTATCTGCCTAATATCATCCCCCAGTGCTGCAATAAGTTCACCAGGTTGCCGTTTTCTCATTTCAAGTTTTGCCAACCACCTGTTTTGATGTCTAGAGCTACCAAATCTTTGACTAAGTCTAGCAGCAAGGGTGTCATATAAACGTTTTTCCTCATTTGTCAAACTCATATAAAATGTTCTAGCTTGACCTCGCAAACTGGCAGCAAGAAAGAGAACTTTGTCACGTTTGGTCCAGTTGCACAACTCTGCACAATTTTCAAAATGGGATATGTACTCTTCCCAGCATTCTTTACCATTAAATGGCTCAGGCATTAAAGTAGGGCCATAGTTTGGGAATCGGTTGGCAATAGTACCATCATTATTAACCTCACGTCTTGGGTGATGGGAGTGATTTTGGTTCTGTCCTGTATATATTGTCTCTTCTTCGTCTCTGTGAACTGGACTTGAACCATGCTTATCATACGCACATTGATCATCATCGATTACATCACCATGGCCTTCGTTGTTTCCATTCAGGCAAAATTTGATTTCAGGATCTGGGGACTCAGACATTATAGGTGTCAGTCAACAGGAGTGTCTGCGTTCAACTTTTTTTTCCCTCACTACTTTGATCCCCACACTTGACAGAAAAAAAATGGGGAGGGTAGGGTTCCGGGTAGAGAGTGACGTGTTATAGACGGTCGAAAGTTTGGGGTTGGGGAGATGAAAGAGGGCTTATATAATCAACATAAAAGCGAGAACAGTTTGACAATGTTTAATGAATTCTAAAATTAAATAAATAAAAAGGAATTGCCTATAGTTATAGTGAACATCCAGATTATGTACTTATAATATAACAGACTGTATTGGGGGGGGGGGGGGGCAAGGGATGTCAGGTGTGGTGGGAGACAACTGTTACAATCTATTTTTCATGGAAGAAATCTATTATTCTTGTTCATTCAATGTTGTAATATGCTATTCTTAAATTATCCAAAGGTACTCACTCGACGTTTTGCTCTGACACTTTGAATTCTGGCGCCGACTGTACTCGTCAGTTGTCTGCTCTACAATGACAGCACTCTCCTATTTATAACCTTCCCCCAGACACCACGTGAGACAATTTAGCCAATCGCAGAATGCATGGTAATCCATGTAACCAATCAGTGTTTTGTATGATGTGCCATGCATTGCATTGTAAACAATACAGTTTGTATGGTATGGCATACAGTTTTGTATGGTATACCATGTCAACATTATAAACACGTAAATTACATTATAATAAGTAATTGAATACAGTAGGGCTTGTCTATGAAACGAATAAGAATAGTTTATGAGCTCATGTTTATATGAAATCAAAGTTTATGATGATAACTTAAGTCTTGAATAATTGAATCGATTCATATAGACGCGGGTTCTACACTTTATGCAGACGGCTGCTATTGTCACATCGAAACATGAATTGCATAAATCGATACAAAGGTATTGCAATGATGTTATCACTAAAACATGCAAATTACTTTATTAGTAGTACCTTACTGTCACTAGAGAAAATAATCACAAATGCGAAAATATAGTTTCGAAATACGAAACTCATGCAAATCCAAAATGGCGGACATCGTGATACAGTGATATACGTGGACTTTTCCCATCATGATTTTGTAGGTGTTTTACATAAATTACAAATAGTAATAGTATCAGAGCATAATATGTGTATCAGATAAGCTAAATAGTACGCTCTGAAAACACTTTATGACAGACCTTCAAAGACGTTTTACCGAAATAACCTCTACCTCGAAATTAGGTTACACATGTTAAGATACGTTGCCAGGATTGACTGTTAGCTTGACAGACCATATACATTATAGATATACATTGTTTATATGCTTTGTAAATGAACATTATAATTCATATTCATATGTACCATATTTATAAAAACAACTTAATAGAAGCAAAGACTGAACATTGTTTCCGAGTCAGTGACTCTAAACATGGTCATTACAATATTGTCTGATGCTGTTTTGACCAACATGGGGTTTATGGGGACGGAAGAAGTTTGTAAAGTGGCTGTAAGACCAGACTACATGATTGACTGCATTTATATTTTTGACAGCTTTTCCGCCCCTTTGGAGTATAGGTGGATATTATTTCTTTTTCCAAACAGATGTTGAATCACTTGTCCCTCTTCATCCAGGAAATTCTATCACGCTTCCATTTACTTGCCAGCCTTCGGATGACCTCATTGATATTTAACACATCACAATCTCCCCTGGGGGCCATTTAACACAACGCAACCTGACAGCTTTGATTTTGCTTATGAATGAAATTAAGTAATTGGTCATATAGTTCTTCAAAAAGTTCTAGATCAGTCCCTTCACTGGCATTGTTCCCTCCAATATAGAGCACTATTTTAGTAAACTTGGAGAGATCATATATATTTATATCTTCCAGTATTTTTGTATTTTGGCACCTGAAATGGCATGCTTTCTAAAACAGTGCCTCAGTCATCTGTTGTTAATTCCATGTAAAATGGAACTACCAAAAAGAAGGATGTGATCTATGCGGGTAGAAGGCAATGTAGAATGTTTGATTTTTGTTGATATTGGTCTGTATGGAACTTTATTACTTCAGGCTGAATCAGTGTCAGAGTTGGAAAACTGCATTTGGTTTCCTTTTGGCAATACTTCTGGTGTCTGTACACTTCGTCTGAGAGACATAGGTTTAGGACCAATGGTTTGTGAATGTCTGCTGATAGTCATATGTTTCTCTCTCTCTATGCAGCTAATTTAACCTGTTCATTTATTAGCTTGTCAGTCTATTTTCGCATCTTGCCTACTTGCTTCTGCAGTGTTGGTATAACTATTTTGACTTTCTAAATACGTTTTTATTCCACTTCAATGATTTTTAAGATAAAAGCAAGTTATTTTATAAAATGAATTGTGTTGTTCCTATTGTTTTATTTAAGCCTAATACATTGTGAATCAAAAGATGTACAATAAAAACAACATTCGGACATGATTTAAAATTGTATATACTTGCCAAATTAAAACTATATTGTTGTATATACTTGCCAAATTAAAACTATCTTAAGAAAGGTATTCGAGAACAGGTGATGGTCCATTTTTTCTATTGAGGAAAGATACAAGTAAATACCAACACGACAAAATGTTTTTTAATTGTTTTCTAGATTTCTTTGATATTACTTTTTTCTAATTTTAATAACAGTATACCTAAAATGTTTTCGAAAATGTGTTTAATACAGGTGTTTGCCATTAACGATCTTCGTTCAATATCAGGCGTCTAATCCAGGAACATTTTATGTAACATATACATTAGTGAATCATATTAACTCCCCCTTCCTTAATAGTAGTTATAAGAGTAACCCTTTCAACCTTATCCCATTTGCAACCCCCAAAACACCTGAGCAATAATATATTTACTTCACTGACGATATGGGATGGAGGGACAAGGTAGATCAGCAGAACGACGAATACATTTTGGCACAATCAAGGGTTTCATCACAATAATATTTACCAGTAAGGGACAAATTTCATTTGCTGGACCATCCGAGCTTATTGATACTTTCATAATGCACATTCAAAAATCCGAGTGATTAACCATTGCATAGTTTTTAGTCTTTGCTTACATCAGTCTTCATTCGGATCCATTACACTGGTCAACAGTGAAATCATTACTGACTTGAAAAGGCCCTAATCTGTAGTATTTTGGTGTGCTGAACACGAATATAACCGTTAATTTTTTTTATTGGCTCTCGTTTTGAAGATATTCATATGCCTCATTTTCTATGTTTCACTGTGTAAATTTCTCCAGTAGGACTGAATTAACATCCGGAATAATGATGTAACATTGCATAATACCATCATGCTCACATCATCCACAGTTGATTGCATCATTTTCTAATGCAATGCAATACTAATGCCATGCGGCTGCTGAAGTAAGTTGACGTCAGCTGTGTACTATACATGTGTAGGCCTATTATACTAATGTCAGGCGGCTGCTGAAGCTGACGTAAGCAGTGTACTATATAAAGCCCAATCAGATAGGTTCAGCATTTAAAATATTTTAGACGTTGTGCGAGACAGTTCAAGCTACTGTTACATAAAACTTATTATTTTATCCATTTACGTAAAATAAAGAACAGTAATGCCTCGAAAGTGTGTTAATACCGAGGACAATTTTTGCTATATTTGTGGGGAAGTGACATTTGCCAACCAGAAGAAAAGTATCAATTCTCAAGTGAAGAAGGCATAACATCTTTACTTCGGATGCAAGGTTGGTGACCAAGACAAGCCTTGGGCTCCGCATATATGCTGTGCTACATGTACAACACAGCTTTCACAGTGGTTGAATTGCAAAAGGTCATCAATGCCGTTTGCAGTCCCAATGGTGTGGAGATAGCCAAGCAACCACCTAAATGACTGTTACTTCTGCTTGGTTCCTCCTCTTTCTGGCGGAATAACGAAGCGAAAGAAGTCGAGAATAGTCTACCCAAACATTCCGTCTGCATTGAGACCAGTTCCATATGGTGAGGGACTTCCTATTCCAGAACCTCCAGCAGTATATTCTCTTGATTCATCTGACGAAGACAAAGGTGAGTCGACCTGTTCTTCTCCTGGTACATCAGCATGCAGTGATCCAGATTTTCACTGTGGTGCATCATCAACACCACACAGAATAACACAGGAAGAACTAAATGACCTGATTCGAGATTTGGACTTATCAAAGAACAAGGCAGAATTGCTAGGATCAAGACTCCAACAACGGAATCTTCTAGAAGAAGATGTCACAATTACTGCATATCGAAAGCGCCACCAGCAATTGGAGCCTTTCTTCAGAAAGGAAAGTAATCTGATATTCTGTTCCGATATTGAGGGCCTCATGAATGCTTTAAAAATCACTCATGACCCACAAGAATGGAGACTATTTGTGGACTCTTCGAAACTGAGTCTCAAGGCTGTGCTTTTGCACAATGGAAACATTCTTTCATCTATTCCAGTAGCGTATGCTGTCCACATGAAAGAGACATACGATAACTTAAGGCAGCTACTGAATTCCATTGAGTATAACAAGTACAGCTGGCACCTCTGTGGTGATTTGAAGGTAGTTGCCCTTTTAATGGGACTGCAGCAAGGATATACAAAATACATGTGTTTCTTATGCGAGTGGGATAGCCGAGCAAGGGAAATGCACTACACGAGGAAGGAATTGACTCACAGACAGAATGTAGCCATTGGAGAGAAGAATATCCAACACCCAGCTCTGGTTGAGGCTCAGAAAATCTTGCTACCACCCCTTCACATCAAACTAGGTTTGATGAAGAACTTCGTGAAAGCCATTGACCGGACTTTGCCAGCATTCCGATACCTGCATGAAAAAGTCCCTCCACTCAACGAAGCAAAGATTAAAGAAGGAGTTTTTGTGGGTCCTCAGATTCGAGAGCTTTTCAAAGATGACCGGTTCAACAACTTGCTGGAAGGTGACGCGAAACAAGCATGGAATGCTTTTCGCCTAGTTTCTACAAACTTCCTCGGAAATGTTAGGGCAGAAAACTATAAGGAACTAGTAGAAGACATGTTGATGAAGTATAAGAAACTTGGCTGCAATATGTTTCTAAAGATTCACTTCCTTCATTCCCATTTGGATTTCTTTCCTTGCAACTGTGGTATTGTTAGTGATGAACACGGCGAACGTTTTCATCAAGATATCGCAACAATGGAACAAAGATACCAAGGAAAATGGTCCACTACAATGCTGGCTGACTACTGCTGGACACTCCTCAGAGATGCTCCAGAACAGCTGTACAAGAGACAGGCGAAGAAACCTAAGATGTAGTCAATGACTTGATTTTTTATAAGTAGGCTATTACAGTTGACCTTTTACTATTGGAATGCATTTCGTTATGTAAACATTAATTTCTTGCAGATTACAAAACAACTAGAGCCAATTTTGCAATTTGACTGTCATATTCGTGTTCATCACATAAAAATTGATAAGAATTGACTAATTTTATTTCAGTAACATGACTTTTGTAAAAATTTGTTGTCCAGTGTTATCGTAAGAATGAAAACAAGGGTAACATGTGCAGGGTAAATAGCGTTAATTTTGTATTTGATTCTTAAAGTCAGTATTATTAAAATTTGCTTTAGCAGCTGTTATCATTGTCTACCTTAGAAACTACTTTGACCTGGTTGTAAATCCCATGCATTGTGTGGGGGCCCGGAGTGGCAGACCACCGCAGAGTGGTCTAAAGCGCTCTCCGTTTCGGATCACTGCCATCTCACCTCTGCGTGGATTCCAGTCTCGGATTCAGAAAATGCGGGGATGTGAGAAATCAATCCAGTAGCTTCTCGTGGGTCGGTGGTTTTTCCTCCACCATTAATACTAGTCACCATATATATATATATATATATATATATATATATATATATATATATATATATATATATATATATCATATCTTGTGCTGAAAATAGCGTTAAACCCTACATCAACAAGAACAAAAACTTACGCTTTGCGTAACCTTTGAGTGACAACTAGCAGTATGTAGTATAATGTCTTTGAAAAATGACAGTTATGGCAGTATAACATCGAGACCTGCATCAATATAATACATATCAGGGTCGATGCGCCATTATATCTTAAACGATGCCACTCTGTTCGAGTGGTGTTTTGTAATGGTCGCTTTAAATACTATTGATGCACATCTCACAGTTATGATATTAAAGAACAAATTTGTTCTTGAAATGTTGGTCGAGATTCATCATTTCAATTGTGCGTTCTTCTGATGTCCAAGTTCGAGCATCACGTACTCCTTGTAAACATAATAATGGTCATTTAAGTGATTGACTGTATTGTTGAAAATGCAGCCAGGCTATGGGTTGTATACTGGCCAGTGTGTAAACAAATCTTGAACATGAGAAACATACCCTAGATTTCATTTTCGTATTTAACATCAGACAAAAGGGATATGACATTTACTATTTTATCTGCTTTATTTTGGTTTAAATAACATTGTTGTACCCTATTAAAACCCCCTGATATAGGTAAACTTGGCATCATTTCTAAGATGTATGCCTTATCTCCGCATTATTGAACGAAGATGGTTATTGCGTGATCATGATGGCTAAAACTTCGATGGAACAGTAAACAAACGAAATACGTTATTTAACGCGGTGGCTATGGAGTGAGATTCTTTTCTTAAGAACACACACGGTATCAGGTCCATGCCTCATTTTTGGTCGTGATTTTTCTTTCGCACCAATTGTTGTAAACCTTACCCAGGAACAGATTCACTTCAATGCAGATTTTGGTGAGTAATGTGAAATGGATTTCCTTTTTTACCTTGTTGTTTCTCGTCCACTTTTTAGCTTTGCATAATTTCCGGTTTCCTATGGATTTGATGATATGCAGGTTACAATCACTAGCAAAGACAAACTTCTCTAAATAGTAATAGCTTTAGTAACACTATGTGCAGGAGAATGTGAAAATGATGCAAAGTGACTTTCGTAGTGTTTTTAAAATACATTATTATCCATACATATTGTCTTATCAATAGCTGGGATCAATCTGAATATAGAATTTCAATGTTCAAGTTTCACAAATGATGTCATTCAGTTTACAAAGACTGGTCCATACATTTTATGTTACCTGATGAGTTGCCTCCCTTACAGTCTACCTCAGATTTATATGTTCTAGTATAGATTTGACCTTCGTCATGAAATCAGTGAGATAGTTCTGGCCAGTTTATATATGCTGTGCATCGTTAATATTTTGTTAAGTACTTAGCATGCACATTTTACAGTTTTTTTTACAAGAGAATCAGCTTAGCTTCTTTTTTAAAAAAAATCTTTTATTCACTACCTTTAAGATTTCATAAATAATACTATTTTTCCTGTGAGATATCATTGATATCTAGGTACTTATATTAAAGGATAAAATAGCTGTGAAAAATGATGACATTGACTTGTTACAAGGAAATTGTAGGTCTATGTGTGGAAAGTAAAATGAAAGTATGCAGGTGTCTAAAAACTGTTGCTCTATATCATGGCTCTCAATCATCGACACATGCCATGGATCATAGGAAACAGATAATTCTGAATTTTACACAAGTTAAGTGCTCATTGTACTCAGAATTGCCCAATGTTATAAAACTAAGAAGTATCTCCCTTAATCTGACTGGGATATAAATTATAAAGGCCTCATTGGATAGTGTCGCATTTTGACACCTCTCTAATATTCAAAGTAGAAGGCATCCTAGCATTTTACAATTCACACATAAGCTAAATCTGTAATGTGGTTTAGATTTACTTTGAGTTAGGTTTTAAAACTGGTTGACTTGTTGGTGACTGCCTGTCACAGTTAGATTAGCACAGGAGATCAAATGTGTAACTTGGGCTTCAAATGAGCCGCGGACTTGGCTTGCGTATTTACATGTGACTGCTACAGAGGTAAATATCTAAAAATCTAGATGACCGAGGGGTGATGAAAAGGTATGCTAATTTGTTACAGTACTAGTGAACGTTATTCATGTATAAGGCTCATGCTGATTCTTTTAGCTCTCTTGTCACAGGAAAATATTAAAAATACCCCCTTTCTGTACCTATCATACAAATTAAAATAAAGAAAAGAAGAATAAGCAGCAGCAGAGAGGGTGAACAGACCACCTTCTTTTTTAGCAAAACCTGAAGCTTCCAGTAATATTTTAATAGAAGCCTCCGTTGATGAGATTACACTAAAGAAGTCATTGTTATTCACCTTGTTTTTGCTGCATTGAAAATCCTTCGGATTTTTGAAAATCCTTTGGATTTCATTAACAATTTTCCACGATGAAATTGTTAACGTGAATAGACCAACTTCTATTTGTCAAACTGATGCTTTCCAAGTGTAAAAAAAAAGACGCCATTGTCATTGGTGTTCACACTCTCTGCTGCTATGAAAATCCTTCGGATTTCGTTAACAATTTTTGAAATTGCAAAGCAATTTACGATTGAAAATCGCTACTATTTCACAAATAGACCAATTTGCAAAACTTCACCTCGCAGATCAGTCAAATTATTAGATTGGTCAGTGAGTTTGAAATTAATTCTCGTTAAAGAATCATTATGACATCGCATAAATACTGGATTAACTGGGTTTTCAATAATTAGAAACCCTGGAGGAGCCGTTGGTGCAAATGAATATAGAATATATCCCTGCTGAGCTTGATTTGATTGCTCGATAGCTTCCTTCGATAACGTCACATACTAAATGTAGCGCAATCACTGAGGATATATTCACATTTTGAGGAGCGATATGTCTCCCACCACCATCAGGGTCGTTATTAAATGTCAAAATATTTGTTTGTTGTCGTGATAATTTCTTCCAATCGTCGTGGATTTTCTTAAACCCGATATCGATGGCAACACTGAGAAGTTTTTTTAATTCGTCGGGTTTATACCCTGGAATTTTAATTTTTGGGAGATCTTCTGCTCTGTCTTCGGGTTTTCCCCATATTCGCAAAATTGTAACACCGCCTTGTTGAATAATTTGCGCATGAAATGTTTCCATATCGTTGATGATTTTGTTACCTGTTTGTACTACGCTATTAAATTCATCTTGGGTGAGAGAGCCGGATTTAAGGGATATTAACAATAATGAAAAATCATTATTCATTGCTGTTAAATTTTCTTCGATTAAACCAGGGTGAAATGAGTTGTCATATCTCATAAACTTGTTGGGATAATAATCTTGATAACTTTTCAATGGATTATCGGGTTTTATCACGTCGGTGATATAATCGCCCTTTACAGGTTCTGGTGTATTAACGGTTTCTTTCTGTCTAGGTGGTAATTCAGGCCATCCTAACACTGATCTTATAGAACTCTGATAAATATCCACAGCATACGCAGGGGAATTAATCTCGATCGTAGATGATAACGTCGGCTCGTGAACCGTTATAGCGATTTTTGATTCTTTTCCAGTGATAGATTTTATTCTTCGTTGTAATTCGTTATTGATTTGTTCGACTTGATATGACCCAGTTGGAATTGAAACAACATTCCAGTCTGGAGTTCCGTCTTCACGATTTTTCCACGCGAATACCAAGGAATTATTTGGTTGTTGACCACCAAATGCTACAGATCTGATATTGGGCCAGCTATGATACACTCGTAGTTTTGCCAGCGCGATCTCGCTCACTGAAACGGGGATTGGGAAATTTACACTGAATTCAGGATGAGTTGAGGTTATTGATATCATGCTTGTTTTCACCGGTGTTGCATTTGTTACTATTTGTTGAAGTAGTTCTTGTGACGACATTATTATTATCATTTTTCTGCTCTAATTTTAGCATTGTCGATTTATATAATTGAGCCATCGTTGAGAATTCGCTATCTGATATTGTAGTGTCATCCAACGACGACGATATCAACGAGGATAATTGCGAGTAACCGGTAGATGCAATGTGAAATTTAATTTCATAGTCGTGTAGTTTACTCTGGCTACACGATGATAGTTTTTTTGTGATCCCGGTTAATATACCCGCGATTGTAGCCACCACGGAAATAGCGATTGGAACTACGACCGGAGCAATCATTGTAACCGAAGATAGTATTATCCCAGCAGCAGTGATTACACCCGATACTGAATACACGGTGATATCAACCACGGTTATTCTTCGTTTGTATTTTTTTAATTTTTATTTGATACTCCTCACACAGCGAGTTGAGTTTAGTTTGAAATTCTCTGACCTGATCATAGCGATACTGATACACTGAAGGGATTGTCATCTTATTTTAGCAGCGTTAGCGTTTTCAATTGATTTCAAATTGCTAGCGTTTTCAGTTGTGAAATCCGAAGGATTTTCCTTTCAGTTTTATTGCTTACTTAAATCCACCACGAATTCTACGTACCACGTTACTGAAACCCTGGCTAGATTTCTATCTGCGGTCGTTATCGTGAACTGTTCAGATACATCCTTGTCGATGATCGTTGATACTGTATTATTGACTCCAGATGAACTACTTGATGATATATTGAATTGAGTCGGTGATACTATTGTTAATCGATAAATACCCTTGACGGCTGCGGTTACGTGTACAATATTAGTTGTGGGAGTCCACGCAAATGAACCGTGTTGAATCGTGTATACGATATTGTTAGTGCTCTTATGAGGAATTGTTATTTTTTCAATAATGCTTATCATCCTCGCTGTATCATCCTTCATTGCGTCGTTGAATGTTTTTAGATCATCAACAACCTTTTTAATATCAGGAAGGGTTATTTTAATTTTATCAAATGGAGTTCCAATAAACTTATCAATGAGGTTTTTACGAAACATTGAAAACTGTTTCACGTGTTTTTCATATTCGGATTGAAGAGTTGCTAGTTCCAACATAGAATCTTTTATCAAGGTGAGTTTTGGTGTGGTCACTGGTGGATTTCCAAACAATTCTAGCAGGGGTTTATCAATTTTGTCAATTATATTACTTTGTACTGTAGTAAACTGATTAAATGCAACTATATGATCGTCATATTTATCATTGAGCGATTTCAATGAATTCACCGTGTTATCGAATGTTGCTAATTTATCCGTGATTGTTGAAATAAGTACACCTAGTTTGAGTTTACCCTGATCGGAAAATAACGCGATAGTATCCTCTGCTGCGTCTCGTCGTTTGACTAAAATATTATCGAGGGAGACATTACTAGTTTTCAATTTACCCTGACGATCGCCAAATATAACTATTTCACCAGGATCAACACCTACTAGGTTCAACGTTTCGGATATTTCATCTTCGATTATTTTTTTAAAATCCTTTTTATCAAGGGTTTCAACTCCATCAGTATCCGGTTTCTTCAGCGATGATAAAGGTCGTCCCCAAATATCAATCATTGTTATCATAGAAATCTTTTCTCTGTTTAAAATCAAAGATTTTTAATCTAAAGGATTTCCAATCAAAGATTTCCAATCCAACGACTGCTAGTATACTCATTCACTACTACATGGGGTGGTTTTGATTGTAAATTACTTTGCAATTTCATCAAAGATTCCTTTGAAATAGCATCAAGTACGTTTAATACTTCATTTCCACATATGGGTGGGTCAATCATCGTTTGCGTTGGTAACGTGGAATACCAACGGGGTATTTTTAAGTTGTTTATATAACGCATAAATTCCTTTGGAGGCGCTAGTCCATATGAGTCAAAATAAATAATCCCACGTGGATCAATCGCATATGCAACCCAGTGGGTTCCAGGTCCATCGCTGTTATCTAGATTAATAATACCCGTTTCAACGTGATTAGGTTGTGCCGGTAACTGATCTTTCATAAAAACACCTCTGAAGTTTTTAATCGCGAGTTTTTTAGCGGCATCAATTAAATCAAAATTGGACATTGGAAGATTTTTCACTAGTAAACCGTTCCTGAGATTCTTAACCCCGATCCCTTGTACTACGTGTGTGGGGTTCCTGGTAGTCTTAGACCTTTCCCCTTTTTTATAACCCTTTCCCGTTGCTTTTCTTAGTGCCATTCCTGCCGCGGTACCAATAGCCCCTAACGCTGCCGCTTTAGTTACCGCTGGGGCCGCTGCGGCAATCAATCCTGGAATCAACCCTAACAGCGGGAATATTCCACCTGTCTTTTCCATGTTTTTAATCGCGCTCGCAGAAAGTGTAACCTCAACTCCATTTTTTTCTTTAAGCGCTTTATTAAAATGATTAACCTGAGTTTTCGTCAACGATAGTTTATTCGCTCCGCCATTCATTTGATTAGGTTTCAGTGTTATTGTGGTTCCACATTGCTTAGCTGATTTGGATTGTAATTTTTTTAGCTGACCAGGTGTCAACGTGACATTGATATTACTATACGACATTATACAAAACAGATTGATTCTAAATCGCAGAGAGAGATGGAAAATATGTAATCAATTACAGATTTTCCACTGGTGCATCTACCACTCTCATTCGTCCACCAACACCTTCGAGTATCATTGATTTATCACTGAGAATGACAGCAACCGCTCTATAATTCGGGATAAGGATAGTAGGTACCCCAGCAGGATCAACACCAACAGGACGGGTTACACGAGCTCTAAAGTATATATCAACGACGGACTGTCTCATCAAGTCAAGATGTTCCAATGAAAAGTAATAAATCGGATACATACTTTTAAAATCAAACTGTGATATTTGTAGACCAGTATCAACATTTTGATCACGTCCCATATACGACAACAGGTTATGATAAACTCATGCAATATGATTGTTTTCATAGTTAAGTTGTATATCCTCTGATGGTTCTTGCTGTCCGTTTATTTTCAGCGAGATTTCATTACACCCAATTTGATCAAATATCATATGGGAACGTTCTTGACTATTTAATCGCGCAGTATTCTGTAGCGCAACAAATATGTGACGTGGAGCTGAAATACCCTGTTTTGATGCTAGATGCCATGTAAGTGTACCATCAATATTAGAATACATGGTATCTGTGGATGTTGTCAACCAACTTAATAATATATTTCCCCCCTGATCCATAAATGATAACAATCGCGGTTCTGTTGACAACGACGGAGTCAACACCGGCATCCACAGTGATAATTTTGATAAAACGAATTTACCAGCGGCAACGCCAGCACCGCGCCAGATTGCATTATCATCAGTACCTTTTCTCACTAGTGCTACCGTATGTTTTGCTCCATAGATAACTTTTCTGACGTTTCTACAAAATCCAAATATGTGATGCAACGGAATTGCACATGAAAACCTTCGATGTTGACTTTGCAACATTGATACCCGTGTTGCAAATCCTAGGTTGTAATTACCATTAACGCTTTTTATAACATCAAAGACAGCACCTGGTCTTGCTTGGTGTTCAGGAGAAACAGGTTGTGGATCTGATGCGGTATCTTGCGGTGTCTGTATTTTAATATACTGAAGATGATCAGGATGATCAGTAATATCCTTCGCGAACATCATAGACGGACCTGCTGATCTAGTATAGTCATCAGAATATCTCGCTAACCCGATTATTCCCGTTGCAATATCAACTTCACGTTCAATAGTTTCGATTTCTCTTCCATCAATGAGATATCTAGCGCTTTCAAATAACGCCATGATGCCGTTGTTAACAAAACCAATTCGGGTAGTTTGGTTATTAGCATATGGTGTATTATCAGCTTGTAAAAGTTCACCTTCGACTTCAATAAAGGCTTCACAAGGCAAAAAGTATTTTCTGGTATCATGAACTTGAAGTTCGATTCTTCCCCGAAGATCAGGTTGTGCTGCGTGATAAGCAAAAAATTGATAATCGCGTACAGAAGTATCCTTGAGTACTGGGGCGTCCATGTCAAATGTAGTATCAGGATTCGGTTTGAACATTTTTTATTATATACCCGCTGGTCTCAATTGAAGGTGAAATCATAAATAATTTTCAATTATTTTAAAATAATTCCTAACAGCTTTTTCCTATGGAAAATCCCATGCAAATTCGACCACTAGCAGCAGAGAGGCTGAACCCTACAACTTTTAGAGGCGTAAATTCGGCAAATAGAGACTTCCTCGTAAATCGTAAAATAAAGCGTCGATTCGGTAAATAGAAGCTTCCTTAAAGACGCCAACGTTGTTGTCAATCACCCTCTCTGCTGCTATGGGTTAATAATTTTTTTACGATGAAAATCACTAAGATTTCAACCGAATATTTGATCGAGTCCGATACGATATCGTCTCCTAGGGTCATGCAAATTTATTGTTACAAATCCATGCGGGGTTGACTGAGCGTTACTAAAGAAATTTCTAAATTGATTATGATCCATATCACCGCAGCACCAAGTTTGCCAAATATTTCTAAGAGTATGAGTATCAACTCCGTTAAATACACACAATAAATTGCAGTTATCTCTGATCACTTTTGGAATCTGTGTGTAGCGTTGAGTGACATATATCACGTCTGTGCTTTTATGCCTGCCTCGGGAAAATATTCTAGCTGGGTTTGTTTGTTTATCTAACATCACATCATCGAATACGACTAAATTATTAATACTTCCATCAAGGTCATCCACGGATGGTGCCTCGTCAATATCGGTTATAAAATCAACGACGTTCTCACCTTTAATCTCTGATGAATTCTCGTTAAAATCTTTTAACACTTCATAGCATCGTTGATCATCTACGCTAGGAGCAATTAAATACAACGTATCCCACTTCATCCATCTCATTATTAAATTGAGCAACAATTGCGTCTTGCCGGATCCAGATGGCCCAATTATAATCATCCGGATAGAGTTTGGTAGCGCTGCATGATGCTTAACCGGTTCTCTTGCTTTAGTCGCTGAAAAATCAATTATATCCATATCTCTATACATAAATTATGGATCTATATTGTGTGAAGTGTAAAACGCGTACTGGCACAAATGATGTGACGACGATTACAACTAGGAATAACAGATCAGCACTAACTGGTAGATGTGCAACATGTGGTATAAAAAAGTTTAGATTTGTTTCTACAAAATCAAAGATTTTACAATTCGGAGATGTTTTAAAAAAAAGAGGAGGTGATATCGCAGCCAAATTGGCAAAGCTTCCTGGAACCCCATGGGCAAAGTATCCCGGAGAAAAACACCTTCCAGGATATAGCTACTGTGGCCCCGGAACACGATTAGATATCAGACTTGATGATCAAAATCAACCTCGACGTGGTGAAGAACCGATAAACGCCATTGATAAGGCGTGTCATGCTCATGATGTCGCATATAAAAGCAGCAATTTGCAACACAGGCATCTCGCAGATGTGAAATTAATTCATGCGTTAAATGCTATTCCTGATAAATCTTTCAAAGAAAAATTGGCTTCGTGGTTGGTAAAATCAGCTATGAAAGGCAAATTGATGTTAGGTGCCGGTAATTAATAATATGGAATCTATGTTTGTAATACATCTAATGACACTGTGCATATTTCATCCCAAATTATAATTTCAGGAATGAATTTATCACCCATGCGCTCAGGAGTCCATTTGTCACCCTTCCATCGAAAGAAGCTGTGATAAGTACAGGCATTTACCCCTCGTTGTTTCATCTCTCTGGCGAGTCTGTGAGTTGGTGTTAACACAATCATGTTTGTGAAATCCGTAGGATTTTTCCCACGGAATAATTCGATTGCACGAGTTGTCTTTCCTGACCCACCACAACCGTTTAAATAAACTGTCTTGTATCTACATATTGGATCAGATACCGGTGGTGCATTAGACAATTCTGATTGAATTTCAATACGGTTACAACAAAAATATTTATCATCCATGCTAACGTCTGCGGATTCACAATACTCATATAGTGTTTCCTTTTTAAATCTCCAACGTCCCCACGCTTCCTCGGGATCTGTGAAAGCCGCTACAGCTGATTTGTATTTATTGTGTATATACATCGAATCAGTAGCTACTCTAACCGCGGTATTAGGAAATCTATTAATCATCGAAAATAGATTAATGCAAGCATAGGCTAGCATAGAACTTCTCAAATGTGTGTACTGGGAATTATATCCATCACAGTAGGAAACAACCGTACCCAATTTCTCACCATTGGATAGAAAAGCATCCTTACGTGATACAAGTTTTCCCTGTTTCGTTAAATCCGTTACAATAAAATCGTATTCAGCGACGTCTATGATCAACCGCGAAGAATATTTTACATTGTCGTATCTTCCACCCTGGGTAAATTTACCGATTATTCTTCGTCCAAAATCTTTTGCTTGTTCTTTTTTAATTTCAAATAACTGTTTGGACCAATCCATGATTTGTTCTTTACTGAAAATCTCCGATTTTCCATTCGAAGAATTTCCATCTGGAAACAGTTTTCGCTGTTCGCTAATTATACGATCTAGATCGGGTTGTGGTAGCCAAACTTCTTTCTGAGCTCGATAGGATATAATCGCTTCACTGACAATCAACGATATTAGCATACCTCAATCGATCATATATCTCAATAGCACTATTGGCATCCACGCCTTTTCAGATATATGTCTACCAATCCAAAGATAACTACACGGATGTAACCCTGTAGCTAATTCGAATGATATCACACGAGCGAATCCAGCTAAATCAAAATCAGGCAATGGACCATTAATCGCAACACGAGTCATTTCATGCGTGGGGTGTCCAAATCGTTTAAAATAGTTACTACATTCCCCATACCCGAGAAAACTTCCAGGATAACACGCGGATATATCAATTGAAATCATACCATCACGTGAGTATTTTGTATTCCACAGTCCTCCATAACCAAATTCGACGCAACTCAATTTAACGTCCTCGAGAAAATCACTTCGTGTTGGACGCCATGAGTTTTTTTCTCTTGCAAAGTGAGCTACCACTGATGGAATAGTAAAACTATCCGTTAATAGTTTTTCATGGAAACTCTCCGGTGAAAAATCATTAGCAATTTTTCTCATTCTAGTATCTAACTCTTCAACGCGATATAATTCACCGTTTGGTCTTACAAATTGATCAAATCCTGATTCGGAACCAGCACTACAAAGTAACCACACTGATACAGGATCATCTTTACACAACGCGTGAATAGCATCGAATAATTTCTCTTCATAGAAAACATCCCTGATGAATTCCCCGGAAAATTCCTCGGGGATATATCTCACGGTTCTATCTCGTGGAAATATTGTTACTGCAGGTGTCCACATGTGTTCGTTATGATCAATAATTTGTATTGGCGCTCCATTTTTGTTATATTTCGGTTCGTGTAATACTTCTCCGGTTATCGTCATAACGGTTATTGGGAATCTTAATAATGTTTCTAATTGAGCAATGTCAGAAATCTTTGCACCGTGCTGTTTCACTGTCAATTCCCATTCGGTTATTTTCCTACGTCGCAGATCAGTTAGTTTATTTCCTCGGGATGCATTTGTGAAGTGTTCCATTGCCCGTGTTGCTACACAATTGAGCCTTGACGAAGTCAACGGTGAATATTTCATAGGAGCTAGTTTTGCAATATTGGGTTTATCATTTAGCGGGTATATTCCATAAACGATTGCTGTTACAGGATAAGATCTCTCGTAGTATGGTTTGTCGATTCCAGTTAGAATTCCTGGTTTGGAATCTCTACTCAGCGTGATTGTTTTTTTATTCCTAAGGATTGGTTTAAATTTATCCCTGATAATCCATTTGCCTTCGACTTCGATAATGAATTTTATTCTGAAAAAATACTTCTATTTGGAATTGCTTTGTTGAAAATCTTTGATTTTCCATGAAAATCCTTTGGATTTTACACCCTTGGATTTTACACCCTTGGATTTCCCACCAAGGTGTGAAATTATCTCAGCTGCTCTTTCATCATTCATAGTAGCATCGATGATTGGTACATTGACACCGACATCTTCGATGTTGTTGATAATTTGAAATGTCGACCAGCAGTGTGCTGCACCGTCTCGGTAGAATTCATTAAAACACTCCCTGATTTTACCCAGTATAGTTCTATCACCGATTAGACATTTTGGTGTATCAGAGACTCTATCGAGATTAAAATTAGCATTTTTCCAGGGCTTAATTTTCGATAATCTTTGGAACTCCTTATCAAGATTGAATTTAGTATTTTTCCAAGGCTTAATTTTCGATAATCTCTTGAACTCCTCCATGTTATAATTAAAACAAGTATTTAAATAGAAAAATATAGTATGATGAATCACTGCAAGTGGCTAATGATTGGATCAACAACCCCGTGTAACAAATCATGCAGAGGCGAATTCTGTGGGTATCATTTACAAAGTGTTCGCAACGGTTCCCTTGGCCCTCTCCCATGTCTCCGATGTGGGGCTGGGGTAAGGGGAAAATCGCAGTTGTGTCTTGCTTGTGGGGGTAAACGATACAGGGAACTAAAACGCTATTATGACAAACGAATCACTGACCCTAACGTCCTTGATAAAATCAAGGACAAAGTCATAAAAACCCCTCAAGATTATATCAAGAGGTTTATAATTAAAGCAGATATAAATTAGACAAATAGTATTATTATATAAATGAGCCAAGATTTCAGACCACATCCGGTGCTTGTTAATTATGAAGCCTCCATTGATGGTGTTGTCAGGCACCGCAGACTAAAAAAATCGGTTGGATTTCTTAATAATATGGGATACTTGATGTTTGGTGCTAGAAATAAAACATACCTCTGTCACAGAGTCATTTATGAAGCATTTTACGGATTAATCGAAGACGGCCTTGTTATTGATCACATAAATGGCGTGAAGACTGATAATTGTCTTGAGAATCTTCAAGCAGTCTCGCAGCGCGATAACGTTTTAAAAAGCACCGCTGGTAGGCACTCAAAACGCCCTAGGGGGGTCAAATCGTTTGATTTAGAAAGCAACGAGGAGATAATCTTTCAATCAATAAATGCGGCCGGTAGATACTTTGATATTTGTAGGGCTTCAATTCGATTTGTTGCAAAAAATATTATTAAAACTACTCTGTCTAAAAAGAATGGTCATAAAATAAAATTTGTATACACTTGAAACGATTTAAGGGAGATAAATCCTTTATGGATAAATTCGCCTCAATTCACACTCTACCTACTAAGTTCCCTTGTATTATGTGTCGTCTGCTATTACCTGTAGGAGAGGTATAATTGACATGTGCGCGCCCACGTACATTAATACATGAGTTTCGATAGAGTTGTATTTTTATGAACTTTAAATAATTCTAAAACTTTTTATTGTCGCTTGGGCTTAAACTTCATTATTTAAACAGTTGTATTTTTATTTATCTACATGTCTCATGTGTGTGTGGGGGGTGGGTGGACTTGCAATATAAAGCAGACAGCTAACTACGTTCTTTCAGTACAAAAATGCTTTATAATCTAACGCATTACCTATGTTCGCTCAGCCGGAACGCGAGTGTTTCCTATTCATTGAAGTAGGTGGGCGTGGTTAAAATTCCTCTGTATACAGCTATTTGTGGCCTAATCGATAACGCATTTGGAACAGGGAAAATATACGCTGTTATTTAACAACTGTATTATTTTGTTTAATGTTTTATTAAACTATTTTGTCTCATTTAAATGTTGTGAAACGGCATAAATAAGTAATTCAAGGAAATAAAATAACACACTTGTGAATCAACGCCGCGTTATTAGTCGCTTTATATAGCATTTGAAAGGTAGAAAGCTGGGGCTTTCGAAGGCCAATGCGACCGGTCAAAACTAACCAACGCCATTAACCCGGGCGTGTGGTTGTCTTTTGTTCACAATCATGCAACCGGGTTAATTTAATTGGGTTGCTTTTGATTGGTTGGTTGGCCGTAGAAAATCCGCCCCGTCGTTTCATGTTTGTGCTGTCTTGTGCCGTCCCACTTAAGTTAATTAAGTATATATGTATGCCTAAAATTTGCCACAACACTCGAGTGGAAATATATATGGCATTGTGACGTCACCCACCCCCAAGCATATCTTCTGGGCGGTCTAAGATGGCGTTTGCCACCTTAGGCCTCCCGCCGGAGATGTATGCTTCGGGTCCCCTTGGGCTTACTTGGATGTGAAGGCAACCAAGGAGTTCCAAAGATGTGTTGTCGTTTTTTTTTTAATAATTAGAGATACAGTATACTATATTTATATAAATAATGGATATCGAAGATGTAAATGCTATAATTGCCGAAATCTCAAAGTTAAAAAATAACGGTATAGTATTATCTGAAGGTCTCGACTGTGACAAGATTACCTCGGAATATGAAGATATTGAGTATCAGTTTAGTAAGGGTCGTTATGTTTTACCCAAGATGTACAGGCTCGTGAAAGGAATTCAAAAATCCATCAATGCTTGTTTGTACGGTAACGATATTAATGCATTTATAACGCTATTTAACACCGTTGAAGCAATACGTCAAAAGCTCGGCCAAGAGTATCAAAAACGAGCTGAAATTAGTTCTAAGGTTCGTGATCTTAGAAAAATATTAAACGAGGAAAAACCAGTATCTTAACCACGTGAGCGTTAGGCTTTCAGTAAATAATTTAAAATTTATTTTTTTTAGCGCTTTTTATAACACTCACATAGGATTTTCTCCTGAAAGAATACTTAGCAGTTTGGACCTGCTCATGCAGTTATGTGCATACTGGATGATCTGGCTGTGGTAGCAAGTAATCACCGCGATGCCTCCATTTTCACGTAGTTGTTGTTGTTGCCGCGTCGTTAACACAAATCGTTCATCGCCGTTCTCAGATATTACAATTCTGAAACCCCCAGCGATGTTATTTCTGAAACACTCGCGGATAGCGTCGTACAGTTTAACCCTGTCGAAGATGGATACGTTAACTTGATGGTACATTATTAAATAACTCATCTTTTAATTGTGATAGTTTCACATTTGAAAATTCAGTTCACAAACAATATATGGTAGGTGAATCGCTTACAACTAGATTAGCCCGAGAGCGGTTGGCAGCAATTAAAAAGTTTATACCGGTTCGAGACAGACTTCGCGAAAAACTTCAACAACGACAACAAGCGCAGACTGACTTTTCTGTGTCAAGTGAACAACTGTTTACTCCGATAACAAGTGCGACCAAAGATGTGAAAACTGCTACAGAACGAGCAATATTTGGGGATATTCCTGAGGAAGGCAAGCGACGAGAAGTGCCTGTTCTTGGTGTGCTTGAAAAGATAGCAACAGAGACCGGACAAACACGTGCAGGGATACAACAGTTATCCAGTGATATAAAAACTCAGCGCGAGTATGAACGATTAGCTGATATTGATGACGAAAATCTACAATTTTCCACACCTGAAACTCAAAGAGTTTCTACACCTGATTTACAATCTGTTGATGTCACCCCAAGAGGTGTTCCCTTTATAGACAAACTCACCGAAGAAGCTATAACAAAAATAAAAAAACCTGAATTAATAAAACCCAAAGATTATATGACTTTTGATGATTTTGCCGCCCAAAGCTTTCATTCTAGAAAGTACATTTTAAAAGACGAGTATAAAAACAGTAGAATAAGCCGAGATGAATGGGTTAATTGGTTGTATAAAACGAATAAGAAGATTACTGGTAATTTGAAAAAGGATACAATTGAGTATAGATCTTTTAAAGTAGGAGTTGATAGTTATGGTATACAAAAACAACAAGAACGAGAAAAACAAAGTCGAGGCCGACAAAGGAAATTACTTGATGATAGTCAGGGCGCAACTGGTACAACTGAGGAAACAAGCGGAAAGGGATATTCAATTAAAAATCCAAAGGATTTCAACGCTGGAGTCTTTGACTCTACCGTGACATGTCCTGGTAACATCCTCAGTGATATATCACGGTTAGAAGTACTTATGGGTGGAAAGCGAGCTGGAAACAACTCCGTCGAGATAATTAATGAAGCAGCTGATATCTGTAGACGATTATTTGCTGGCGGTATCATGGACATTAATGTATATCGAGAACTCATTGCTGAATTAGTTGAAAATCACAACGATGACAACGTCATTGATGATGAAAATCCAATGGATGTAAGCGATTGATCACTAATTGAAAAACTACTAGTTTTATAACAAGATGATTATACACTATAACCATGATAAACCCGTAAGCGTCTACGTGGTGAACTCACGATTGCCTGTTTATCGCGCGTGGTACGGAGATGGTTTCGGCAATACCATTGCGGGGTTATTTAGAAGAATGGCTCCCAAGGTGGCGCCGTTAGCTAAACAATTATCAATGAAAGCCATTGATATCATTCGTGATAAGGTACCCAGTAAAATCGGAGATTTCGTTGGAAATCTTGCTGGAAAGGCATTTTCTGCTGCGAAAGATAAAAAAGCATCATTGGTGCGAAGGAAACCAGGAATGACTTCGTCATCGATGACTTCGTCGGTGGTGAAACCACCAGTGCTGCCATCAACTACAGTGATGCCTGCAAAAATCAGCAAAGCAATAAATAGCGCAGTGGAAGAAAAACTAGCGTCGTTGACAGCTTCGCCGGTAACAGATAACGCTATCATGAACGCGATAGCAGGAAGTGGTTTGAAACTAAAAAGAAATTCGAAGAATTTTCAACGACGATGATTACAAAGAGTTAAAACGCCAGCGTTTCCAATTAAAAACACTAGTATGTTATAAATGTTTAAACGAACAGCTGATCCCGCGCTTGATATGGAATCCCCAATGCGAAAAGACGATTCCGTCCGCGATTATCAATACTATTCCTATCATGCAATACAACCCGACCTACGATCGCGAGTTGAACTTCAAGTTCAAGATACCAGTAAATACTTTTTGCCGTGTGAAGCATTTATCGAAATCGAAGGAAAACTCGTAACAAATGTTGCAGCTGATACCCTATATGCAGATGACCCAAATATCCGAGTTGGGTTCGTCAACAATGGCATAATGGCGTTATTTGAAAGTGCAAGATATCTCATTGATGGAAAAGAAATTGAATCAATAGACCGTGAGGTTGATGTTGCAACAACAATAATCGGACTAGCGAGATATTCCGATGATTATACAAGATCGGCTGGTCCGTCTATGATGTTTGCAAAGGATACCTCTGATAACGCTGACCATCTTCAATACATTAAAGTGTTAACACCGCAAAACACTTCAGTTGATAATCAGCAAGAAGCAGCTAATCCAAAACGTCGAGCTAGACCCGGAGCTGCGTTTGATATTCTCGGAGGTGTTAATGGTAATTTCAATCTAGGGTTTGCAACACGAAAATTAGCATTGCAAGGACAAGAGAGAAATTTTTCATGTGCGATTCCACTCCATCACATATTTGGATTCTGCAGAAATGTCAGAAACGTCATCTATGGAGCCAAACACACAATCGCGTTAGTGCAAAAGGGTGATGACAACGATGCAATTTGGCGTACTGGTGCCGCTGATGGTAAAGTTAAAATAACTAAATTAGTATTGTGGATGCCAGTAATGACCCCATCAATTGCCAGAGAAGAGAGGATACTCTCATTTATGGACACGGGCGGCAAATCATTGCTAAGTTGGCTAACAACAACGACTGATGTCAAACAGGATAATGTTGATGGTACATTTACATGGCACTTGGCATCAAAACAAGGCGTTTCAGCTCCGCGTCATATATTTATAGCGCTGCAGAATAATGAGCGAGTTGGTAATCAACAACGCAGCCATATGATATTTGATCAATTAGGGGTAAGTAAGGTTTCGCTGAGAATAAACGGACAACAAGAACCAACCGAGGATATACAACTTGATTACAACAATAACTATATAGCACGTGTATATCATCGGATGCTGTCATATATGGGTCGTGATCAAAACGTTGATACTGGTTTACAAATATCGCAACTCGATTTTAAGAAATTGTATCCGATTTATTACTTTTCGCTGGAACATCTTGATTTAATGAGACAATCTGTCGTTGATATACACTTTAGAGCCCGTGTAACCAGCCCTGGTGGTATTATTAATTATAGAGCGGTTGCTGTCATTCTCAGCGACAAATCAATGTTGTTAGAAGGGGTTGGCGGACGAATGAGACTTGTTGATGCACCAGTGGAAAATCTATGATTTTCAAATATGTAAATGAAACTTGAAAAGTTTCCATAGGATTTCCCCAATTAGATCAATTGAAAGCATAAATGCGGTTTACAATAAAATGCCATATAGTGTTGTTAGTGTCAAGCTGACTGATGGTCAGGTCAAGAAATTGCGATCAAAATCCGCCAAAGAATGTGGAACCACAATAACGTTGAAACCAGCGCAGATGTCCGGCGGTACACATAAAATATCATTAACGGATCGTCAAATAAAACATTTCAATGATGCATTGAAAAATAAGCTAGGGGTTCAAATTGATTTTTCGAAAGCCGCAATCGCCAACATGATAAAATCAGGCGGTATATTTCCATTGTTAGCCGCAATACCAGCATTGATTGCCGCGGCTGCCCCAGCGGTAGCTAAAGCGGCAGCGTTAGGGGCTGTTGGTACCGCGGCAGGAATGGCACTAAAGAAAGCAACGGGTGGATCCGCTCGCGGATCTGGGTATAAAAAAAAGGGAAAGGGTCTAAGACTACCAGGAACCCCGTATTCGTGGTACAGCGGAAAAGGTCTAAGACTAGGACCGGTTTATTAACTCAAAAATCTTCGATTTCCAAACCTTTGATTGAGGAACCGATGGTTCTGGAATCTTTGATTCCTATGTCCAATTTTGATTTACTCGATGCTGCTAAAAAACTCGCGATTAAAAACTTCAGAGGTGTCTTTATGAAAGATTAATTACCGACACAACCCAACAGGGTTGAAACCGGTATCATTAATCTCGATAACAGCACCGGACCTGGTACTCACTGGGTTGCATACGCTATTGATCCACGTGGGATTGTCTACTTTGATTCATATGGATTAGCACCGCCGAAGGAATTCATGCGTTATATAAAAACTTTTCCAATGAAGACTTGGTATTCTACGCTACCAACACAACAAATGAATGATCCACCAATATGCGGCAGCGAAGTATTAAATGTTCTTGATGCTATTTCTAACTCCTTGGGTAACCCAAGGGGAAAACCACCACATGTTGTCGTAAATGAATACACCAGCAATCGCTTTTTAGAGAGAGAGAAAGAGTTTTACAATAACATGATTGATATCTGGGGAAGACCTCTGAAACCTAAACCCGATGGCGTTGCAACCGGTGATTCTATCAAGGATATAAAGAAACTAATCGAAGATGAAATCGCTGAGACGTTGAATTTAACAAGTGTTGACCCGAACGAAATAGTTGTATTTCAAGATAGCCAGGGTAAATTGAAAAGCAGTAATATATCCGCGGGTGACATTTTGATACGGCAGCGCCACGCTGCTGAAAACTCTATTGCGCTGTATTCCAACGATGGACAACTTAAACCAGGCGCACTTGTATCTACGATCACCGACGCAATTGCCACCTACGGCCGTAATCTGGATAATTATATACAAGGTTATAATAGTTTTCGCAAAAATGTCATACATAAATTCTTTGGAACCCCGCTTGTGATTGGCATGACTCTCGCTGAAATTAAAAACTTTCTATCGCTATTCTTTTTTAACAAGAACGCGGAGAGGATGAGGAATGAAAATGAAATCAAGGCAAATTATCTTGATATTTACAATGATATTTCTAAACTAATAGAAAATCTTGAAAAGGTACAAAAACCCACTAACGACGTCGTTGTTAAGTTTTTTGGAACCCCGCTTGTAGCAGGCATGACTCTCGCTGAAATTAGCGAGTTTATCGGCAAGCATACTCACAATGCCTACATCGCTAATAGTTTCTTTGGTGTCCCAGCTACATCTACAATGACTCTCAAGGACATTAATATGTTTATAGTGAGACAAACAACACTTAATACCATCGTTGATAAATTTTTAGGGAGAACACCTGCGTCTGAAACCACATCGTTGACAGGCATGACTCTCGCTGAAGTTAAAAAAGCTATTGACCAACAAAAACCCACCAACGAAGCCATCAATAGATTCTTTGGAGAACTACTTATGACAGGTATAACCCTCAAGGAGATTAGCGCGGTTATCAATAAAGTAAAAATTCCACACAACATCGTCTCCGTTAACAACTTCGTATACGTAGTTGATAGTGGGACTTTTGATTGGGTCCGTGGAAATATAAATGTTTTTAATCACATCTACAGAGATACTAGTGAACCAGGTTGTTACCGATTTACAATAATACACGAAGACAGATTTGATTTGATTGTCGACCAGATAAATATTACCGGTGTTAACACGCTGACGTATAACATCGATAGAATACCATCATCTCCGGGGATACCAATCCCGTTGTCAATCACCATAAACAACTTCGACGAGTCTGTGCTTAGGGAGTCACTACCCTGGATAATAGAATTTCTCGGTAAACCCTCGTCCGATCCTAAAACCCTTTCAATGATAGAATAATTGAAAACACCAGCGGGTTTAAGTAAATAATAAAGCCACTAGTGGTTTCAATTGAAAGGAAAATCCTTTGGATTTCACAATTGAAAACGCTAGCGTTTTTAAAATAAAAATGATTTCATCAACGCAATGTCGCTATGATCAGTTCAGAGAATTTCAAACTAGACTCAAAACCCTCGCCGAGGAGTATCAAATAAAAATAAAAAAATACCGACGAAGAATCACCGCGATTGATATTACTGTGTACTCGGTGTCAAGCGTTCTCACTGGCGCCGGAATAATACTTGCATCGGTTACAATGATTGCCCCGGTCGTTGTTCCAATTTGCATTTCTGCTGTGGCCACAATCGCGGGTATATCAACCGGGATAACAAAAAAGATATCATCATGCAGCCAGAGTAAACTGCAAGATTACTTAATTCAATTTAATGTTGTATCAACCGCGTACTCGCAATTATCCTCGATGATATCGTCGTCACTCGATAATACAATTATATCAGATAGTGAGTTCTCAGCGATGCTCAGTATTTATGATTCCGCGATATCAACATTAGAGCGACAACAACAGTATAGCAACGATGACAACACCGATGGAATTAGAAAACACAAACCCAAAAACCAGAATGATCTCAATAACCTCAACGATATCGGATACTGAGTTCTCAGTGATGGTCAGTATTTTTGATTCCGCGATGTCAAAATTAGAGCGACAACAACAGTATAGCAACGATGACAACACCGATGGAATTACTTCAACGAATAGTGAAGAACACGAACCCAGTACAAACAAGCATGATATCAATAACATCGACGAATCCTGAATTCAGTGTGAATTTCCCTAGCCCAGTCCCCGTGAAGGAGATAGCGCTAGCAAAACTACGAGTGTATCACAGTTGGCCTAATATCAGATCAAAATCATTTGGTGGTCAACAACCGAATAATTCACTGGTGTTCGCGAATAAGAATAAAGAAGACGGGACTCCAGACTGGAACGTCGTTTCAATACCAACCGGATCATATCAAATTGAACAAATCAATAATGAATTCGCGCGTAGAATAAAATCGATTACTGGAAAAGAATCAAAAATCGCTATAACGGTTCATGAGCCGACACTATCATCCGCAATTGAAATAAGCACAGAAGGATACGTCGTCGATATCTACCAGAGTTCTATTAGAACCGTACTAGGATGGCCTGAATTACCACCCGGGGAAAAAACCGTTGATATACCCGAACCTAAAAAATCTGATTATGTCACCGACGTGATAAAACCCGATAATCCAATAAAAAGTTATAAAGAATACAAGGAATTGATAGTTTTCACTGTAGTGAAAAAGTACAACAACCCAATATATCACGCAACTCGACAAGATATCATCGATGAAAATTTCACAGCGATGAATAACGATTTTTCGCTGCTGTTAATATCTCTTAAATCCGGCTCTCTCACCCGAGATGAATTTATTAACGTCGTAGAAACATGTAATAAAATCATCGACGATATGGAAAAATTTAATTTACGAATTATTCAAGTTATAATCGATGATAAACCCCCCACATCGAGAACAGAATTTGCGACAATGTATAATATACGCGAAGAAGATATTCCAGCATTCAAACTACCAGGATATAACGTACCAGAACTAAAAAAACTTCTCAGTGATACCATCGATGTTGGTTTCAAAATAATTCATGATGCATGGAAAAAAACAGCATCATCGGAAATAAAAATCCTCAAACATAATAATGACCCAGACGGTGGCGGCAGACATATCGCTCCGTTCAACGTGAATATATCCTCAGTGATTGCGCTCAATTTAGTATGTGATGTTATCGAAGGAAGCTATCAAATTAGTCTCGAACGATCAAATCAAGCTCAGCAAAGATATATTCTATACTCATTTGCACCAATAGCCCCTCCAGGATTTTTAATAATTGAGTCTCCGGTTAATCCAGTCTATATGCGGTGTCATAATAATTCGCTAACCAGAATTAATTTCAAACTCACTGACCAGTCCAATAATCTGATTGATCTACAAGGTGAGGTGTTAGCGATTAGTCTGTTTGTGAAATCGTAAATTGCTTTGCAATTTCAAAGTGATTTTCAATCATAATCAATTTAGAAATTTCTTTAGTAACGCTCAGTCAACCCCGCATGGATTTGTAACAATAAATTTGCATGACCCTCGGACACGATATCGTATCGGACTCGATCAAATATTCGGTTGAAATCTTAGTGATTTTCATCGTAAAAAAGTTATTAACCCATATCAGCAGAGAGGGTGATTGACAACAACGTTGGCGTCTTTAAGGAAGCTTCTATTTACCGAATCCACGCTTTTTTTTCACGATTTACGAGGAAGTCTCTATTTGCCGAATTGACGCCTCTAAAAGTTGTAGGGTTCGCCCTCTCTGCTGCTCCACTTGACCCGAAAAATCTCAAAGAGATTTTCACGGAATAATTCCGGATTTTTCTGGATTTTTCATCGTGAAATTACGTTTTTGTGATTTCATTGTTGATTTTTTGATCATTTTTGATCATTTTTGCTTCGAACACAACAAAATAAATTCCTAACAGCTTTTTCCTATGGAAAATCCCATGCAAATTCGACCACTTTACCCTACGAATTTCTTCTAATTCTCACTGAAATCATCAATAAAATCACCTAAATTAGTCAAAAAATCATCAAAAATCACCCAAAATTCAATGAAAACCAGTGAAAAATACAGAATTGAAAATCGCAGATTTTTCATTTATTATAATTATTTTTTTTATAAACTACAAGCAGTTTTCATTTACGTCTTTGACTTTTGTAGAAATTCTTTGAGTTTCCAAGACCACTTCCCGCTATCATATTTGCTGTTATGTTATCTTGGGCGGTCATCAACGACTGCAGTTTTTCATCTACTGCGTTATTTATTATTTTACTAACACTTGCAGGCATAACCGCAGTAGATGGTAACGGTAATGACGAAGTCACTGCTGGTTTCTTTGAAAATCTAGATTGGAAATCCTTTGGATTTCTGCGTCGAACTAGCGCTGTTAGTTTATCCTTCGCGGCTGAAAACGCCTTCCCGGCAAGATCACCAACAGCACTAATACCCTTATCCCTGATAACATCAATGGCTTTCATTGACAATTGTTTTGCTAGCGGTGCTACTTTTGGAGCCATTCCTGAAAATAATCCCATTAAAGTATTACCGAGACCATCTCCATAATACGCTCTGTATTTTGGCAATCGTGAGTTCACTACGTAGACGTTAGTTGGTTTATCATGGTTGTAGTGTATGATCATTCTCTATTCAATTGCTATTTATCTAATCGTGAAACTCTTCGAGTTTAATCGCTATGATAACTGTCCACTAACTCTTCAATAAAATCTCGATATGTTGCAATATCCATGATACCACCTTGAAATAATCGCCTACAAATATCAGCAGCTTCATTAATTATTTCTGGTGAGTTATTTCCAGCTCGTTTTCCTCCTACGAGTATTTCTAATCGTGCTATATCACCAAGAATATTACCAGGGCATGTTACGCTAGAGTGAAAATCCATAGGATTTTTCTCAACTAAACCACTACCCTTTTTTTTAGTTGTACCAGTTGCACCCTTCTCAGAATCAGCCTCTGCCATTATTTGTATTTCATCTGGGATTGAGTCAGCTGTGTATATTGGTGG
Source organism: Unio delphinus (assembly GCA_029339505.1). Classification (NCBI taxonomy): domain Eukaryota; kingdom Metazoa; phylum Mollusca; class Bivalvia; order Unionida; family Unionidae; genus Unio; species Unio delphinus. Next base: position 1,395,919 of record JAQISU010000238.1, on the reverse strand, counting down.
TGGTTGTGTAACTCCCTTTACCATAGCTAGAAAATTATTATAATCAGATTTTATTTCCCTTGTGATTTTAGTTTTTCCCCGGTTTGCTAAAAACACCTTATTTGCCCAAATATCTTGACCTCTTACAAATTCTCTAGACTGGTCGTCTTTTAAATAGCCATGTCTTTTCTTTTTTTTTAAGATTATCTTGGGTAAATTTAACTAACTCAAAGTCTGTTTTGATTCCTCTGATTGTATTTAACGCATCAACTGTAAATAGATTTTTAGGAGAACGATCAGCGTCTTGTTGTTCTTGAATTTCTTCCTGAAATTCTTCTTGAAATTCTTCGAATTTTCGTTCAGGTGGTGTATCAACATCACCTAATCGTTCAACTTCTTCCTGAAGTTCTCGTTCTTGTTGTTCTTGTCGTCTTGCAGCGGTTATTATATCACCAGGAAGTGTTTGTAATGATTTTTTTTGTTTGTTTAGCTCGTCTTGCTATTTTTTCAAGTTCACCAAGAAGAGGTCTCTCTGTTCTAGTACCCTCCTCAGGGATATCTCCGTATATAGCTCGTTCAGTAGCTGTTTTTACATCTGTAGTTGCAGCAACAATCGGCTTAAAGAGTTGTTCAGAACCCTCTGTAAAATCAGTCTGCATTAACTGCCGCTGCTGAAGTTTTTCGCGTAAACGATCACGAATTGGTAATAATTTATTTATATCGATCAGTCTCTGTTTTGTGTTACGTGTGGTCGGCGATTGTCCTACCATTATTGAAAGAGTATCACTATTGTTAAATTGCAAAGCAATTTCCACCAGGTAAAAAAAAATACTACGTTGAAAATTACTATGAATGAAATTACAAAGCGACTAAAACTCACATGAATGGGCTCATTCATGTACACGGAAGTTATATACAACAAGGGGCTCTCTACGGGTAGGATTCAGCTTGCTCCATTAACGTTTTTAATTGTCTCACCTTGCAATTGATACGTTTTCTGTTTTCTTACTCTAAACTTAATTGCTTACGTATATGTTCAACGATGTTACATAGTGGTACAAACACGTTAATGTCTTCATGATAAACCAAACTCTCACGAATAAGTTTCTGAACTTGCTTAATTAAAAAATATTTCTTAGCGAGTACATATTTTCCGTTTTGTTCTGCAAATTGTATATCCTCGAAATCGGTCATGATTTTATCACAATCTAACCCTGAACATAATTTTACATTTTGATCTTTAAGTTTATTGATTTCAACAATAACACATTTGAGATTTTCAGAATTCATATAATATGAAAGGGTTATTTATTTAATTGTTTGAACGAAAATCCAAAAAATTAAAAATCACAAAATGAATTCTGGACACGCTAAGGTGTTGGTCATCTTAGCATATCCAGAAGCTTAATGCGATTATAAGTGATTATGATGACGGTACTTACAACCCCTGATCTAGTGTATAGGCGGCTGTATTTACAAATAGGACGGTACAACAATAGATTATAATAACAATGGATGACGACGGTACAACAATAGATTATAATAACAATGGTATTTACAAATAGGAAGGTACAACAATAGATTATAAGGTGACACAATGAATGAATTGATTCAATGCTTGTAAAGTATGAATTGATTCAATGACAATGGATGACGCGGGCTATTCTACACTCAAGTGCAAAACCAAATCATAAAATCCGATTTGGTTTGAATGTCAATAATAACAATCAAACCACGTGAGACATTGTGATTTGATTTTTGCACTTGAGCTTCGGCTAAAGCCCAAACATAATACAGACTAGGTTGTATATAAGCATTCATTACAGCGAAGTTAGATAGAATGGTGTCTGCTTGTAATTGTTTGTTATGTTTAAAAGCGATGATTCACAACGTTGAAGTAACGCATAGTACTTAAAAACCCCACTAAAAAAAAGAATACTATTATTTGTAAACGCTATAATGATTTTGTTTCGTTGAATTGCAAAGCAATTTACAACAAATAATTGATTATTCATGATAATTATAACAACCAATCAAAAACCACCAAAACAACAGTGTTTCAACGATAACTCTGTCATTGATAATTTGTCACACGCGCGTTACCAGTGAGTTATTCCCCTTAAACATAAGTAAATTCAATTTTTTTACAAAAACGTTTTGAAAAGGCGGTTTTGGTTATATTTTTTGCAACAAATCGTACTGAGGTCGGACAAATATCAAAATACACTCCAGCGCTATTTAGAGACGGAAATATTATTTCCTCGTTGTCAGTGCTACTTGATTTTACTGGTCTAGCATTTTTCGAGTATTTTCCAGTCCCACCTCGTTTGGTGTTTTCACGTTGTGAAATAGCTTGAAGATTCGATAAAGAATTATTAGTCTTAAGTCGATCAATATGATCAATAACAAAGTCATTATTGATCAATCCGTTAAATACATCATAGACGAAACGGTGATTATAATAACTTTTCTTTCCAGTGTTAAAACTCAAATATCCTTGATTATTCAGAGTACCAACCGTATTCTTGAGTCTACAGTGTCTAACAACACCATCACGAGAAGCTTCATAGTTTTCAATAACAGGGTGTCTTTGAAAATCTTGGCTCATTTGTATACTATATACTTCTATTTGTCTAATTCATTATTTGGTTGAGAAATAATATTGAGAAATCTTTCTCTGTAGTCTTGGGCATTTTTTATGATTTTGCCATTGTCGTTGACAGAGTCAGGATTTTTGATTCTTCGCTTGTCATAATAACGCCTCAATTCTCTATAACGCCTACCCCCGCAATCGATGCATAATTGCGAATTGCCTCTAACACCCACCCCACAATGGATGCATGGGAGAGGACCTTTTGAACCGTTTCTAACGCTTTGCATATGATACCCACAGAATTCATTTCTGCATGATTTATTACACGGAGTCTTTGATCCAATCATAAGCCATTTGCAATGATTCATTATATAAAAAGTTTCTATTTAAATACTTGTTTTAATTATTATAATATGAAAGGATTCAAGAGATTATCGAAAATTAAGCCTTGGAAAAATGTTAGATTTAATCTCGATAGAATCTCTAATCTACCAAAAAGTCTAATAGATGACAAAACCCTGTTGAGTAAAATCAGAGACTGTTTTAATGAATTTAAGCGTGATGGAGCATCTCATACGTGGTCGACATTTAGAATTATTGAAGATGTCGATGTCATTGATGCTACCATGAATGATAAAAGAGCAGCTGAGATAATCTCACATCATCGAAAACGGTATTTTTTTCAGAATAAAATTCATTATCGAAGTTGAAGGTGAATGGGTTATCAGAGATAAATTTGAACCAATCCTCAAGGATAAAAAATTTGTCATTGTGAGCAGAGATTCCAAACCAGGAATTCTAACTGGAATTGACAAACCATACTACGAGAAATCTTACCCTGTAACAGCAGTTGTTTACGGAATATACCAGCTAAATGATAAGCCGAGTATTGCAAAACTAGCTCCTATGAAAACTTCGTCGACGTTGAATTGTGTAGCAACACGGATAATGGAACACTTCACAAATGCATCCCGAGGAAATAAACTAACTGATCTGCGACGTAGGAAAATAACCGAATGGGAACTGACAGTGAAACAGCACGGTGCAAAGATTTCCGATATAGCTAAATTAGAAGCATCATTAAGATTCCCAATATCAGTAACGACAATAACCGGAGAAGTATTATACGAACCAAAATATCAATCGCGAGGAGCTCCAATTGAAATTATTGATCATAACAAACACGCGTGGACACCTGCAGTAAATGTATTTCCACGAGAACGAATCGTGAAATATATCCCCCGGGAATTTTGTAAAGAGGTTTTCTATGAAGAGAGATTATTCGATGTTATTGTTGCGTTGTGTAAAGATGATCCTGTGTCAGTGTGGTTACTTAGAAGTGATGAAGATCCCGAAATAGGATTTGATCAATTTGTAAGACCAAATGGTGAATTATATCGCGTTGAAGAGTTAGATACTAGAATGAGAAAAATCGCTAATGATTTTTCACCGGAGAGTTTCCATGAAAAACTATTAACGGATAGCTTCACAATTCCATCAGTCGTAGCTCACTTCGCAAGAGAGAAAAACTCATGGCGTCCAACACGAAGTGATTTTCTCGAACACGTTAAATTGAGTTGCGTCGAATTTGGTCATGGAGGATTGTGGAATACAAAATACTCACGTGATGGTATGATTTCAATTGATATATCCGCGTGTTATCCTGGAAGTTTTCTCGGGTATGGAGAATGCCCTGAGTATTTTAAACGATTTGGACACCCCACGCATGAAATGACTTGTGTTGCGATTAATGGGCCATTACCCGATTTTGATTTAACGGGATTCACTCGTGTGATATCATTCAAATTCGCTGCAGGGTTACATCCGTGTAGTTATCTTTGGCTTGGTAGACACCTATCTGAAAAGGCGTGGATGCCAATTGTGTTATTGCGGTATATGATTGATTGTAAGATGTTACAATCGTTAATTGTCGGTGAAGCTATTATATGCTATCGCGCGCAGAAGGATGTTTGGTTACCACAACCTAATTTAGATCATATAATACGCGAACCGCGAAAACAATTTCCTGAAGAACAAATCATGAATTGGTCTAAGGAGTTATTTGAAATTAAAAACAAACAGGCCAAAGATTTCGGACGAAAAATAATTGGTAAATTCACTCAAGGTGGAAGATATGACAATGCAAAATACTCTTCGAGGTTGATCATAGACAACGCAGAATACGATTTTATCATAGCGGATTTAACGAAACATGGAAAACTTGTATCCCGTAGGGATGCTTTTCTATCCAACGGTGAGAAATTAGGTACGGTTGTTACCTACTGTGATGGATATAGCCCCCAGTACACACACTTGAGAAGTTCTATGCTAGCCTATGCTTGCATTAATCTATTTTCGATGATAAATAGATTTCCAGATACCGCGGTTAGAGTAGCGACTGATTCGATGTATATCCACGAGAAATACAAATCGGATGTAGCGGCATTCACATCCTCGGAGGAAGCGTGGGGATGTTGGCGATTTAAAAAGGAAAAACTACACGAGTATTGTGAATCCGCAGACGTTGCCAACGACGATAAATATCTTTGTTGTAACCGTATTGACATTCAATCTGAATTTTCTAATGCACCACCGGTATCTGATCCTGTATGTAGATACAAGACAGTTTATTTAAACGGTTGTGGTGGATCAGGAAAGACAACTCGTGCAATTGAATTATTCCGTGGGAAAAATCCTACGGATTTCACAACCATGATTGTGTTAACACCAACTCACAGACTCGCCAGAGAGATGATAGCGCGGGGAGTAAAAGCCTGTACTTATCACAGCTTCTTTCGATGGAGAGGTGATACATGGACACATGATCGAATGGGCGATATATTCAATCCTGAAATCATAATATGGGATGAAATATGCACTGTATCGTTGAGTGTATTACAGACATTTCTTGAATGGTTGTTAAACAAAAACACAAAAGTCGTCATGTGCGGAGATCACGGCCAGCCACCACCATTTGTCGGTGCATCCCCACATGAATGGCTAAAGGGTTTTGTAGATTATTATGAAGAAATTACCACTGATTATAGGTCACTTGATGAACAATTACGAGAGTTCAAAGCGCTAATTAGATTACAACCGGATAGAATCCAATGTGAAATAGCGCGTGAAATAATTTCAGAAACTCCCATGAATGATTTTTGGGAAACATGGAAACCAAATGATTTGATAATCGCGAGTAGAAAGATAGTCAGAGACGCACTTCAGATAAAGTTATTTGAATTACATAAACGTAAATTTGCAACACTTCCAGTACCGTTGTGTTATAGGCCTTCGGATACACGAAAGCAGAATATCGAAGTTGATATTCCTGGACAGCGTGAAAAGCAGAATTTAGTGTTAAATGATATTGTGCTGGTTGATTTCAGCGTCGTCGAAGATGCATTACGCGCTGATAAATCCCCGTGGACGTTAGGTTATGCAGCAACAATACACTCTTCACAGGGATTAACTATCACAGATACAATTGTTTGGATGGTAGATAATCGAATTGAGTGGTCAAATTTAGTTTATCTCGCAGTATCCAGAGTACGAAGAATAAATCAGCTTCGAAGAATTGTTGTTGACGAAGTCAGTGACGATAATGACACTACAATCAGCGCCGATGATATCACCAGTGATAAAATCACCAGAGATATAATCAGAAAAAAACTCTCTGGTTATAAACAACAGGATAAAAAAAATAATAGAAAATTTGACATTGATGCCGAATTGATAATTCACTAAAGCAACAACAGAATAATCACTGCGCGAGTTGTAATTGTATAATGCGCTGGAGTTGGTCGGATAAAGATCCTCGGCAATTTACCGTAGACAGAAAGAATAGCAGCATTGGTCATACCAAAGATAACGTTATGCTGACTTGTCTTGAGTGCAACAGACGCAGAGGTGCTAGTTAAGACCACGCGGTGGTAATTGAGTATCCTCTGCAATTACCTGTAGTTGTTGTCGAGTAAATCCTCGCTGAGGAGCAGTTGAATCTAGTTTATAGACTGCTGATCTAGAAACGCTAGCGTTTCCACCCGTAGATCGTGTTATACCGGATATCTTATGCGTCGTGACGCTCCAAATAGGATCGGTAGCTCTTTTTTTTACCACCTTCAAGCTCTCCTGGTTCATATAAATACCGAACAGTGACATTACTACCAAGAATTTGTTCCTTGAAATCTTTTTGTGGTTGTACGGGTATAAACTCCCTTTTAATAGCGTTGTTAGGTTTCATGTTGATTGTTCTAGTAATCTCATTATTGATTGCGGTAACTACACCTGGTAATCTTTTAACCCATTCACGTGATCGTTTATCCTGGATGAATTCTTTCGCGTATTGATATCCAAATAACCGCTCTGCAAGAGTCCGATTAAATCGTTCAACAATTGCCTGATCGCGATGTAGCGCAGTGTGTCCTCGTCTGATGGCGACATTATGATGTTTCATCGTTGTTAAAACAACACCTTGAAATTCCTTGCCAGGATCAACTTGTAACAGATTTGGCCAGCGTAGTGGACCTCGTCGATAAATCCTTTCAAATGCAGAAGCTACTTCAGTAGATGATTTTGTCTTCAGCGGTTCTGCTTGTTTGTATCGACTAGCAATATCAACTACGGTTAACGCGTATTTGTAACCGTTGTCATGTGGTAAAAACAATATATCAGCTTGATGAACTTCATTACGAACGGTCACATCAAAATGCGAGTAATTAATTTGTTTAGGCGCTGGTAGATAAATTTGCCATATTGCCTGTTTAGATAACACTGGACAACAAATTTTTACAAAAGTCATGTTACTGAAATAAAATTAGTCAATTCTTATCAATTTTTATGTGATGAACACGAATATGACAGTCAAATTGCAAAATTGGCTCTAGTTGTTTTGTAATCTGCAAGAAATTAATGTTTACATAACGAAATGCATTCCAATAGTAAAAGGTCAACTGTAATAGCCTACTTATAAAAAATCAAGTCATTGACTACATCTTAGGTTTCTTCGCCTGTCTCTTGTACAGCTGTTCTGGAGCATCTCTGAGGAGTGTCCAGCAGTAGTCAGCCAGCATTGTAGTGGACCATTTTCCTTGGTATCTTTGTTCCATTGTTGCGATATCTTGATGAAAACGTTCGCCGTGTTCATCACTAACAATACCACAGTTGCAAGGAAAGAAATCCAAATGGGAATGAAGGAAGTGAATCTTTAGAAACATATTGCAGCCAAGTTTCTTATACTTCATCAACATGTCTTCTACTAGTTCCTTATAGTTTTCTGCCCTAACATTTCCGAGGAAGTTTGTAGAAACTAGGCGAAAAGCATTCCATGCTTGTTTCGCGTCACCTTCCAGCAAGTTGTTGAACCGGTCATCTTTGAAAAGCTCTCGAATCTGAGGACCCACAAAAACTCCTTCTTTAATCTTTGCTTCGTTGAGTGGAGGGACTTTTTCATGCAGGTATCGGAATGCTGGCAAAGTCCGGTCAATGGCTTTCACGAAGTTCTTCATCAAACCTAGTTTGATGTGAAGGGGTGGTAGCAAGATTTTCTGAGCCTCAACCAGAGCTGGGTGTTGGATATTCTTCTCTCCAATGGCTACATTCTGTCTGTGAGTCAATTCCTTCCTCGTGTAGTGCATTTCCCTTGCTCGGCTATCCCACTCGCATAAGAAACACATGTATTTTGTATATCCTTGCTGCAGTCCCATTAAAAGGGCAACTACCTTCAAATCACCACAGAGGTGCCAGCTGTACTTGTTATACTCAATGGAATTCAGTAGCTGCCTTAAGTTATCGTATGTCTCTTTCATGTGGACAGCATACGCTACTGGAATAGATGAAAGAATGTTTCCATTGTGCAAAAGCACAGCCTTGAGACTCAGTTTCGAAGAGTCCACAAATAGTCTCCATTCTTGTGGGTCATGAGTGATTTTTAAAGCATTCATGAGGCCCTCAATATCGGAACAGAATATCAGATTACTTTCCTTTCTGAAGAAAGGCTCCAATTGCTGGTGGCGCTTTCGATATGCAGTAATTGTGACATCTTCTTCTAGAAGATTCCGTTGTTGGAGTCTTGATCCTAGCAATTCTGCCTTGTTCTTTGATAAGTCCAAATCTCGAATCAGGTCATTTAGTTCTTCCTGTGTTATTCTGTGTGGTGTTGATGATGCACCACAGTGAAAATCTGGATCACTGCATGCTGATGTACCAGGAGAAGAACAGGTCGACTCACCTTTGTCTTCGTCAGATGAATCAAGAGAATATACTGCTGGAGGTTCTGGAATAGGAAGTCCCTCACCATATGGAACTGGTCTCAATGCAGACGGAATGTTTGGGTAGACTATTCTCGACTTCTTTCGCTTCGTTATTCCGCCAGAAAGAGGAGGAACCAAGCAGAAGTAACAGTCAATTAGGTGGTTGCTTGGCTATCTCCACACCATTGGGACTGCAAACGGCATTGATGACCTTTTGCAATTCAACCACTGTGAAAGCTGTGTTGTACATGTAGCAAAGCATATATGCGGAGCCCAAGGCTTGTCTTGGTCACCAACCTTGCATCCGAAGTAAAGATGTTATGCCTTCTTCACTTGAGAATTGATACTTTTCTTCTGGTTGGCAAATGTCACTTCCCCACAAATATAGCAAAAATTGTCCTCGGTATTAACACACTTTCGAGGCATTACTGTTCTTTATTTTACGTAAATGGATAAAATAATAAGTTTTATGTAACAGTAGCTTGAACTTTCTCGCACAACGTCTAAAATATTTTAAATGCTGAACCTATCTGATTGGGCTTTATATAGTACACTGCTTACGTCAGCTTCAGCAGCCGCCTGACATTAGTATAATAGGCCTACACATGTATAGTACACAGCTGACGTCAACTTACTTCAGCAGCCGCATGGCATTAGTATTGCATTGCATTAGAAAATGATGCAATCAACTGTGGATGATGTGAGCATGATGGTATTATGCAATGTTACATCATTATTCCGGATGTTAATTCAGTCCTACTGGAGAAATTTACACAGTGAAACATGGAAAATGAGGCATATGAATATCTTCAAAACGAGAGCCAATAAAAAAAATTAACGGTTATATTCGTGTTCAGCACACCAAAATACTACAGATTAGGGCCTTTTCAAGTCAGTAATGATTTCACTGTTGACCAGTGTAACCAATTAGCTGCAGTGGTATTTTTTACTTTTGCAGCGCTAGCGAGTTTACTGATTGCTGCCTTGCCTCTCCAGTATCCTCTCGGAGAATAATAAACAGATTCCATATTTTTAATTACCAGCATCTAACATCAATTTGCCTTTCATGGCGGATTTTATCAACCACGAAGCCAATTTTTCTTTGAAGGATTTATCAGGAATATCATTTAACGCATGAATTAATTTCACATCCGCGAGATGTCTATGTTGAAGATTGCTACTTTTATAAGCAACATCATGAGCATGACACTCCTTATCAATAGCGTTTATTGGATATTCACCGGGTTTGGGTTGGTTTTGGTCATCGAGTCTGATATCGAGTCTTGTTCCCGGTCCACAATAACTATACCCTGGAAGGTGCTTTTCTCCTGAGTATTTTGCCCACGGTGTTCCTGGGAGTTTCACTAACTTGGCTGCAATATCACCTCCTCGTTTTTTTTTTAAAGATTCCTTGGGTTTACCAAGGGAAACAAATCTAAATTTCTTTGTACTACACTGTACGCATTTACCAGAAAGCGCTGATCGATTATTTTTTGTTGTAATCGTCGTCAAGTCATTTGTGCCAGTACGCGCCCTACATTTCACACAATATAGATCCATAATTTATTATATAACATTATGAATGTAATTGAATATTCAGCTACGAGACGACGGGAACCTATTAAACACCATGCAATGTTACCAAATTCTATTCGCGCAATTATCATCGGACCATCTGGAAGTGGTAAAACACAATTGCTACTTAATTTGATAACGAGATGGTTGAAATGGGACAAATTGTATTTGATTGCTCCGAGCGTAGATGATCAACGATGCTATGAAGTGTTAAAAGATTTTAACGAGAAAGCAATATAAATTAACGGCGATGGTGTTATTGAGTTTGTAACTGATATCGAAGAAGCACCGAGTATTGATGATATTGATGGAAGTATTAACAATTTAGTTGTATATGATGACATCATGTTAGACAATCAAAAGAATCCTGCTAGGATATTCTCGAGAGGGCGCCACAAAAACACCGACGTGATATATGTCACTCAACGCTACACTCAGATTCCAAAAGTGATCAGAGATAACTGCAATTTGTTATGCGTGTTTAACGGAGTTGATACACATACTCTTAGAAATATTTGGCAAACTTGGTGCTGCGGTGATATGGATCATAATCAATTTAGAAATTTCTTTAGCCGCGCTCAGTCAATCCCACACGGATTTTTGACGATAAATTTATCAGATCCTCGGACAAGATATCGTGTCGGACTTGATCAGATATTTAGTTAACGAAATCCGAAGGATTTCCAATTAAAAGTTCCAGCAGCAACAGGGTGAACACCAATGACAATGGCGTCTTTTTTTACCCTTGGAAAGCATCAGCTTGACAAATAGAAGTTGGTCTATTCACGTTAACAATTTCATCGTGGAAAATTGTTAATGAAATCCAAAGGATTTTCAAAAATCCGAAGGATTTTCAATGCAGCAAAAACAAGGTGAATAACAATGACTTCTTTAGTGTAATCTCATCAACGGAGGCTTCTATTAAAATATTACTGGAAGCTTCAGGTTTTGCTAAAAAAGAAGGTGGTCTGTTCACCCTCTCTGCTGCTTAGGTAAAAAGATTGTAATTGTAAGGAAATTAGAGAAATAATTATGATATTTTTACTTTGTTAAAAACGGATGGCTAGTAATCTCTAGTTTCTGCTGTTCTTACCAGACAGTGAGTGTGTATTTGTGCGCGTGTGTATGTATCTAACTGACCTTTGATGCAAGTCATCAATCAACAACTTACCTTTTATTTAAATAATACATATGTTATCTCTTTTCAGGTCTTGTCTTGTATTTTGAACAAGATAGAAGAGCTGGTGTATAATGGATGCCCTCAGCTTGTCAGGCGATGATACAAAAGCCCCAGTAGGACCAATTTATCTGCTATGAATGAAGTATATTACTGGACAAACAAAAATGTCTCAGAACGGAACGCACAGAACAGTGACGTATTCCACCAAACAAAGGCACAGGCTACTGACGTATCCACACAAGGGCACAGACTACCGACGTATTCAACCACACAATGGCGACTCCGGTCAAAAAAGTATTATCTCGAAATTGGGTTGCATGGCGATTGATTTATCTGATCGACAGCATTGTTCAGTAGGATAGAGCCTCCCTGTTTTACTATTACAATGTTCTCTCTTGAATAAAACAACAGCCCCATTGAAATGCTTTGCATTTTTGCTATTAAACATAGTACAGGTGCCATCACCAATGGTCATTTTAAACGCTAACAACATGCTAATTATATGATATAATAAACACTTGTCATTGTCCGCACACCTCTATTGATTGGAACACGCATATTGCAATTTGCTTAAAATAAGATTGTGAATTATCACACATAAATACTCCTGTACAAATTTCTTTACAATGCTCAAGCCCAAACCTGATTGCGGAACTTTGCTGCCTACAATCAAAACTCCGTGTAAGATTTAGTTTCTTTTTCTTTCTATTGAAAGTAAATGTATCAATATGTTATTATTTCCAACATTTACTATAATTACAGGTATTACTACTTTGATAAAGTAATATAATGTTGGAAGGTAGAACAAACTGAGTTAGCCAAAATCATTCTGTCTACAATCAGCGCCATGCTGAATGACATGACTGTACATTTGTTGACAATTGTCACATTGTTTGTGATGAAAGCCAAAACGATTTCGTGAGTTGAAATAGCTATGGCATACTGTTAAGGGGCAGCACAATTGCTAACAATAATATTCAACAGAAAATAGACCCCAAATAATTTTAATGTTCACACAATGTGAGGCACAAGACATCTGACCTTTAAACTGACACTACCGTATACATCATTAATCATGTCTTACTTTTGATAAATGTTTATTCAATAACTTGCAAGAAACTGTTAAGTACTAATATGACGTCGAAACACTTATCTCTCTTATTTTTTTAAAAACTTTAGTTTTTGAAACAATGTTTTAAAGTTGGATAGGTAAATGTGAATGGTTATTATTTGCCCGCGTTATGAACATTTATATGCAGGTAGTTTAGTTCATTGATGTTCTAGCATCGCCCTGGCAAATCTAATTCTTTCCAAATACTATGATAGAGAAAACACACACACCATTTATGACAACATTAATATAAACACACAAGCTGCGGCGGTTTAAAGATTACAACGTACTACAGCATAACGAAAATCTAGGCAGGAACTCTATTTTTTACATAGAGCGACAAAATAAATATAATTGGAGTTCACCTTGCTTTTAATCAACGTTTGCAATATTATGGCATCTTCTTTCGTTATTTGTATACCGTCCCCAATGAAGCCGAGACATACTGTTTAAAAACAAATTTCAATATAATATTTGTTTATATATTAATGGTTTGTTACATATAAACTTCCATGATATATGTTCCTTTAGAAATTTAGGAAATAACTAATTTGAATGCATTCGTGAAATAAATGTATCTCATTGCAATCATAAGCTGTTTCTCTTCAACAAGACTATAGCAAACAGATATAACGTTAAAAATACAATACTAATCTTTTAAAAACGACGACACACGATTTGGTTATATCTGCATTAGATATTAACTCCCTTGTCTTTTATTCACAATCCATATGGCATTAAATTACTTTAAATGAAAAATATATCTTTACACGTCTTTTAATATGTAACTGTAGAGTGTAACGGATGGATTGAAAGATGTCATGTGACCTATATGTATATATCAGGTTTGCTACATTCCAAACAAGCTAATTTACGAAGTAAACTTTACATGCCGTTTCTGAAGATACGAACATGTAAAACACCAGGATAAGAACAGGACTAAACGGTTCTGGGATTAAGGTAAGGTTGGCACATGCAAAAAAAACAGCAAAATAACAGGCCTAAATGGTGTAGGATTGAAGGTAAGATAGGCAAATGGAGAACATTAGGAAAAGAACAGGACGAGATGGTTTCTGGTTCAGGTGGGAAAATATCACATGCCACATTAAGAACATGACTCCAGAATTAATATTTTAAACGTTTAATCAAAATGCAAATGGTTGATGAATACCAAGCTGTCTGCACAGGTATCTGTACAATCAGCAATTGACAGAACAATAATTGCTGCAGCTACAAGTATAATAAAGACGTTGCAAAGAAAACCACATGAATTACCACCACAAACATATTAGCATGGAAATCTACTGGTAACTGTATCAAATGTTTGATTTAACCAGGACTAAAATTACAATGTAGAATTATGTGTACAACGTTGAGCATCTTTAAAAGTCAACCTAGATCTCCAACATCACGGTACTCGCGACAGGTTTCATTTAACATGGTCTCAAAATGATGACAGTAGTTAACTTATATCTACTGCAAAACAATAAAATGTGTGTACTGTTGGAATAACATGGATTAATATATATTAGATGTCACACGATGCATTATCTGGTTAGTTACAAAATAAACCTGTTTTTTGTATCAGTTAGAGGTTATTGCTAAAATATACAAGATTGAGTTTGCAAATAATTTTAATTAGGAAGAAAAAAACTTGTTTTGAACGCTAATTTTTATACTTAAATTTCATGTCAATGCAACTCCAGCCAAACTGTAAAGTTAATAAAACTGGATTCATTGGGAATCAGTTTCAACATAATTATTGACCTACAAGCACATCCCAGTGATGTGACCGTGCATGTTAAAACTAATCTATAGCATCACAGTCAGCTCGTTCCGCCGACGGTAAGTTGTCCGGAACATCAGATGCTTTGTAATGTGGTTAAAATATGTATGCGCTCAATTTATTATCTACTTTATACGTTATATGAATCCCAGATTCTCGTTTAAAGATTAAATATTTATCCGTTTTTGTTAATTGACAGTTACAACTTGAATTGCTGTGAATGTAATTGTCTGTAACGTGGTCGACCAGCTTAGAAGTATCATATACATCAAGTCTATTATGGTTCCTAAGGGTTTCATAATTAGCAGAGACGTCTGATTAAATTTCAGCGGATGCAAGATCTGTGAAGTTACAAAGCACGCCGCGTTTTTGCTGAATGTTCGAGTCTGAGGTAAAGGACCACGCGTCTGCCTTGTTGTCTGCCTTGTTGTCCACAATCATAGCTGTCTGCCTTGTTGTCCACAATCATAGCTGTCTGCCTTGTTGTCCACAATCATAGCACAATCATAGCTGTCTGCCTTGTTGTCCACAATCATAGCTGTCTGCCTTATTGTCCACAATCATAGCTGTTGCATGACATTGATATGCCACTCTATGATGCATTGTACTGTTATTCATCTTCTCTCAGATTTGATTGGTTGCACTGAGATCCAGGGACTTGACTTGCATGTCGCTAAACCATGGTTGACTGACTTTCACGGATCAAATCAAAATGTCCTGTTGAAGCACCAGAAAAGGTTGTAGTCAAACCATCATCTGAATGAGAAGTAAATGCCAATTTCTTTTACGTTTCACTAGCTGTAGATTTCAAGTCACGAGTTACTTTAAAACGGAATGAATGAGAATATTTTCCTCTTCCGTTCTCGCTAATTAAAGCTTCCAAATCAATTGATGATGCTTTACTAAGTTATCATTTGCGTTAGTTCGCGAAACAAAGGCCGATTCAAAATCATGTATATCGTTGTCTTGATTTCATGTAATGGGATATCCAGGTAAAGAGTTATCTTCTCATTTCAATTTGACATGAATCATATACCTTTGTTTGAAGCTTGTGAATTCAATCTGAAACCCATATTTAAAGATGGGAAAGAAAGTGCAGGCAGACGATTACAAAATATTAAGATGAATGGTACCTATCATATAAAGTAAGTCTCGAAAATAAATTTGTGACAAAGATATCTTTTTTCCAGCAGTAAATCTGAGATAACCAAATACTGACAGTGCCCACTGTAGTTTTCAACCAAGAGTTTCTAATTACGTCATGATGATATGCTTCATAATTCTTGATGGTGGGATGCTTTTCAAATTCATGGCTCATTTATAATAATATTTTTTTTCTAAATTAATTCTTGAGAATCTAGACAAGTAATCTTTAGGAGTTTTTTTTAACCTTTTCACTGTCGTTACTTTTATTATCATAATATCGCTTCAGCTCTCTGAATCTTTTACCGCCACATTGTACACACAATTGTGTTTTTCCTCTAATTCCAAAACCACAATGTTAACACGTTATCGGGTCTAGACACCCATTGCGAACAGAATTCATTTACACAGGATTTGTTGCAAAGGGTTGAGGACTCTATCGTCAACAACTTATAGTAATTCTTTATTTGCGTCATGGTATATATATAATATTTTTATTATCTAAATATTTGTTTTAATTATAGCATGGACGAGTTACCTTCCCAGAATAACTCCTGACTTTCGGAGGAGATTTCTAGTTGAGAAATATAATCTGAATAATATTGATCGGAGTTCTAAATATGAATTTCAGGATGATGGGGCTTCTGACGTATTCAAAATTACACGTATCGTATACGTTACAATTAACGATGAGCGAGCGAAAACAGTATTGTTTATTTTAACTATCAAAGATGTATTTTCAGAATAAAATGTATTGTGCAATAAGAAACATATTCTACTGTGTGGATTATCAGCGACAAATGTGACCCTGTTTTTCATATAGTAAGAAAAAACAACTGTGTTAAGTAACTATTCCAAACCATACTGGGATTGATAAACCGTATTATGTACGAGCATAGCATTAACCGCAGTTATGTATGGGCTTTATCAGCTAAATAATTAACCTTATATTAATCTTGTTCCAATGAACAACATCATTGACAGAGCGTGTAATAGAACATTTTACAAACGCGATGCGTGGAAATGGTTTAACCGATCTAAGACGTATAAAGATAAACGAGTGGGCTGAATTACTAACAAACACCGGAGCTACAATAAATGATGCTGCAGAATTAGGAAGTAAAATTACAATTTCCAAAAACAGTAAAAACGTTAACCGGAGAGATTTTATATGAATCAAAAAGAATAAGTCAAAGAAATCTCGAAATTCTGTGTAACGTTTAGTTTATTTTTCTTGATTAAAAATAACCAAACACCTTTCTATTTAAAAAAATTTATCAATATTTTTTTTATTTCAAACGCATTTTGGAAAGAAATTGTCTTCTATTATAAATACATTTATTACAACTTTAATAAAGTAATATAATATTGGAAGGTAGAACAAACAGTTAGCCAAAATCGTTCTGTCTACAATCTGCGTTATTCTCAACACCATGACTGTACATTTGTTGCCAGTTGTTGCATTGTTTGCAATGAAAACCAAAACGATTTCGTGAGTAAAGTTGAAATAGTTATGGCATACTGTTATGGACAATTGCTAGCAACAATATTCAATATAAAAACCACCCCAACTAACTTTAATTTTCACACATAGTATGGCATAAGACATCTGTCCCTTTAAACTGACACTACCGTATACATCTTGACTTACTTTTAATCAATATTTATGCAATACCTCGCAAGGAATTGTTAAATACTAATATGTACAGTTCTATGCAAGTATTTTATTTAAATGATATTAGCATCACACTGGCAAAAATAGTGCTTTCCAATAGGATAGAGGGGCCCCGAGTGGCCGAGTGGTCTAAGGCGCTCTCCGTTACGGATCATTGTCATCTCACCTGTCTGCGAGGATTCGAGTCTCAGATTCGGCCTATGTGGGCATGTGCAAAAGCTTACCAGTAGTTTCTGGTGAGTAGGTGGTTATTTACGGGGGTTTTCCCAGGGTTCTTCCTCCACCTTTAATACTGGCCGCCATGTCTAGCCTATCGTGTGCTGAAAAAATGGCGTGAAACACTACAACAACAACCAATAGGATAGAATGTAGTTCAGTTACCTTACCGCATTCAGATCTACCGCTGTATATTTTTATATTTCATATTGAACATTTTTGTACACTATTCAACACAACCAGTATATAGTCTGAGGCTATATCCCCGTTTGTTTGTACCCTCTGCCGATTTCAATAACGAAAACCATGAAAAAGATAAAAAGTCAATAAATCTTCATTCATTGACTTATAATTTCTAACCCGATTGCAACCAGGGTGTCCATTACACCTTTATCGTCTGAGCGTCTGATTCTTAACTAAAAAAGAACGTTGTTTCAAAGCTTGCCTCTGTCAAAGCGGAAGAAGAATTCCGGTTATCTCCCTTTAGCTCTTTCCAGATAAACAATTTATGAACTCGGCCGTTAATTTTGATAATCGTCAACCGTTGTGTCAATGGACCCAGAGATACTACTGCGTATTGTATTATTCAACGCCGAATCTGTGGGAACACCAGAAAAGTGCACGGAAATAGTTAATTTTATCAATTACCAGAAGATCGACGTCTTCTTCCTGAGAGAAACGTTAATAAAAACATCAGGCGATGAGCCCAAGTGCACAGATTTAACACTCACCACTTACTCGATCAAGCCATACGCCCGCCACTCTCCCAGAGGAGGAATTGCTTTCATCAAAAATAATTAAATGAAAAAAATCTCTATGGTACAACACAACCTTTAATTTCTGCCACACATTGTTTGAACTAGTCCAAACAACACTTACAGTGGAACAAAGGTCAGTCATTTGTTTCTGCCTTTACCGCCCTTCTCCTAGAAGAAACAACAAGCTGACTGAATCTTTCGTTTTGGAGCAGTTTCCAAATCTTTTGTAGTACCCACCCATAGATATGGTCACATTTTAGACTGGATTCTTCATATACCTGATGATAATATTCTGCAATCCACCCTTGTATCCCACAAACTTGCATCAGATCACCTCTACATTATATACCATCTGGAAGTTTCAGTCCCAAACCCTTCACCTTATTATTTTACTAAGAGAAAAATATGTATGATAAATAGAACCAAACTAATGCATGACATCCAAGAAAACCTAACAATGTTCTTACCTCCTACAGTAGGGAAATCTCGATAACTGCCTGCGTCTGTCGCTTGAAAAACATGCCCCAGTCACCAAATGCAGATCGTCAATTCAAAAGTGTTCTCCGTGGTATAGAAGTGTTAGGGACCAGTTTTGCACTGATTAAAAACGCCGCCGTAAAGCAGAAAGGTTTTGGCTTTCCACCAGACTCATTCTTCATTAACAAATCTACGCAGCCGCTAAGAAGAACGTCCCAAACATAGTCCATTTAGCCAAGTCATCCCTCTACAGTACTAAGTTCACGGAGAGTTTCAGCTGCAAAGAGCTCTTCGAGATAACTAACAAACTAATTTCATGGAACAAATGTACACTACTTCCAACTACCGTCTCTCCAGTAGACCTTCCGGACCTATAAGGCAATAAACCTGCGCACAAGGACCATATATGTGGCTGATAGTTAGGCTAATAAAAGCATAATCATTATGGAATATTTCACCAGCCTTTTTATTCTTAATATATCAGGTTTCGAGTTATAGAACGAGAGGAAAACGTTTCCATGTGGCAATAAACCTGTTCTTAAGATTATCAATACCCTCTCTTCCAAGTGTGACAACGCTAAGATTATCATGAGATTAACTTATGTTGCTGTAGAAACAATACTGTTTCGACCAGAAGATTTATCAGTGTCGAAAAATGTTTATATAAGTGTATGTCATTTTCTGTTGCAAAAATTCCATTAAGCATCCGTTGCCGACAAGATATCAACATTTGAATCAAGTTAAGTTTGAGTGATATTTAAATAACAGCAAATACGTTAAGTGAAACCCTTGACAATAATACTCGATGAATATGCAACATGTCTAAATTCATTTGCAAACCTCAGGCAGAATATGCGGTTGCAATGCATTTTACCAGCACCAATCATTGAGCGTGGACTATTTCTGATTTGTTCAGTCAAGGTTTGCATCATAATACAAATGTATATCTATATCTTGTTGCAACTCCTGCTACATGATTGTGTCTAATTTTATAATTCTTATTCATGGCTGTAATGTGTGGGGAATATATTTAGTTCAGTTTGGTCTACATGACTTGAGTATAATATTGTATGGGAAATATACTTAGATGTTTACGTATGAATTGGCAATCAGTAATAGTTATCTAAATAGTAAGACATAAAATGGCGCCTATGGTCTATTTTCCTAGTTACTTGTGTGATATCCAAGTTCGAGAATAATTTTGTGGTTTTCCATTGGTTGTGCTAGATCACGTGAATATGCTTAACTCGGAGTAAAATCAATAGTGTGTGCTTTCACGTAGGGTATATTGCGAAGCACAGTCGCCAATATGTGACACAAGTTACCTAATTATATTTGTTCCGATTTTCGGAGTCATTCACACTTATTTTGTTCCTTTTGTAAGTCTGCAGACATGTTTTATGTTGTATTTAGAAATTATGCAAGAGGGAAAATATTCGTATTACTGTATAGACCTTTATAAAGATAGCTTTGGATTCACTTCATAATCTTGAAAGATCCTTTCCTATATTTTATTTACAACTTCGATAATTAAATTGTTTAAGTTTTAAAAGTCATTGAAAGATCCTCTCATATATTTTATTTATAACTTCGATAATTAAATTGCTTAAGTTTTAAAAACAAACTTGATTTTTCTTGTTCTGTTACTTAAGTTGGGACCATATAATCGTAACAACACGGACAAGATTCATCCACCATTGTATATGAAATAAATAGTCAACCTTGATCAAACTCAACCGCTATTTTTCTAGTTAAATAATTTATAAATGGATTTTTCAGATTGAAAACGAATGTGAATCCAGACTTGCACTTGTCATATTAAATATTGAATAACTTACATGTACATTGCTCGTAATATATAATCATACGAGTCTACCTTTTCTAAACAAATCATCTTTAGATTTAGTTGGCATCGTTTGGTCAGAAAGTAAGTATTTTTTTGTAAAACAAAAACACTACATATTACGTTTGGTCCAGTTTGCCAGGCAAATTGCCATCCCATCAATGGATTCCAAATTTCATCCACCCTGTCCAGTTCAATTCAGATGTTAAATCGGCCCGATGCTTAAAAATCACACCCCCTCAGGATGTCGTTGTACACTCAATTACTAAATATGCTTCGATGTTTTGCATGAAAATTATGTAAGACCACGCAATGATGTATGTATGTATGTATGTATGTATGTATGTATGTATGTATGTATGTACGTATGCGCCTCAGCATATAAACAAACGATTCTTCTCGGCAGCATAAAATTCGCTGTTGCAAAGAAACTTCGCTCAATAACGTGGCCTCAACAGTGATGCTCTCGCGCAACGGCTACTCAGTAAACTGCTGATCCATCAATATGCGCAACAATTAAAACAACTGAGCATCATGTCCCACTCAGTTACAATATCCTGGAATCAGGTCAACCAGTTGTGATATTAATCTCTTGATGCTGAGTGCCAAACTTAGTATATATGCTTAACATGATACCGGATTCCTAGGAACTACTGTTCGAGCCTCAAGTCATCATGTAAAAATCTTTTTGAATCAGCCATGCAAGATTGGAATCTTCTCAGATAAGATAGGCTGTAGGGTCTGTATGCATGTCATCGAGATAGGCATGGTCTCATGCTAAATAAATATTTCGTGTTGCAAATGACCTGTAGGTATGTGAATTTGACTGCATATCCAAGTAGAAGCACTGGAGCGATGTATATGATACATACAGGGACAAAATGTAAAACAGATAATCAATTCTAGTAATAGTGCATAAATACAATATCATATAAATTAAATCACTTAAGAATCACTTATATTAATACTGCATGAACTGGATGCTGCTTGGTAAACTGTATACAGAAAACGGACCTGCACTTATCTGACCATAAAGAAAGTGAAACTTGGTTCACAGATGCTAAATGCACTAGTATAGAAAACTTATCTGTATGTATCCAGTGTCATGGCGGAGCACATATATAAATTATAAGCTAAAGACAGAACTATTTTGAGGTCGTATAGGCTTCAAGTGCCAGTACATAAATAGCAGCAAAGTTCTCTAATGTAAAGGCGGAACGTTGTCATGACAGGAAGAAAAAGTGTTGGAAATAAAGATGAGAATATTTTCATTTTTTTAGTAAATACTCATCAAATTTGTGAGTGTAGGACAGAAACGTGGCGGATGATTTTTGCAAGGTCCCAATTGACGGGAGCATGCTACTTCTCACATGCAAAGTAGTAACTTATATGTTCATGGGATTTACTAGCTGAAGGTGTTAACCTGGTAGGGCTGTATGAGATGATAATAGTTCCCCTTCGGTAGTATGATTGGATAACATATTTAAAGAGGACATCTGAAACAGCAGGATTTTTATTGATGTAGGGTTTAACGCCAATTTTCAGAACACAATAGGCTAGACATGGCGGCCAGTATTAATGGTGGAGGAAGAACCCGGGAAAATTCCCGGAAAGAACCACCCACCCACGAGAAGCTACTGGTAAGCTTTCTCACATATCCACATTGGCCGAATCTGATATTCGAACCCATGCAGACAGAGGTGAGATGGCAGTGATCCGTAACGAATAGCGCTTTAGACCACTCGGACATCTGGAACAACACGGTGCATTCTGTAGATAGGCCTATCAGTGGCGACTTCATACATTATGAAAAAACAATTCAGGGTCTCGTTTTTATATTTTATTTTATTTGAAGGAACATTAATAGCATCATTTGTCAATAAAATGTCTTTATGCTGGTTGCTTTCTGCGCAAAGATCTTCAAATCCTGCTCATCTGTAACAAATATTTCTTTGTAATTGGCAATTTGGCCATATTTAATGGTGGATGAACATCATTTGCACATACCCTATTCCTACTTGACAAGATACTGTCTCTAGATTTTGATCGTATTGTGTTGAGAGTTTTGTGAAAAAGCTATTTAATATTTTTTCTACATTGAATAATGATGACAATATTTGATGACAGAGCATGATGATTTATTTTCACAAATATGAAAGAACTTTGTGAAGAATGCTTTCTATCAAATTTATGTTGAGTGCTGTTCCATTTAAACACACATGGTACCCATGAAAGGCAGTTTTTAAATGATATATGCCAGCATACTTTGATTTCACAGAGTTCATATTAAATATCTAAATTGCATCTATATGAGTGTCTCACGGGCCACATGTATGTTTTACTGTAACAGCCCTTGACATCTTTAGGAAGATTATCAAACATTTTTTTAAACAATTTTCGGTATTGATGTCCATATTTAGTTGAAAATGAGTATAGTTTGTATAAATTTTAGAGTCCCTAATTCAATATGCTTTTCATCAAATTATATCATGCCATTTCTGAAACGTCATTTAAAGTTATCTTATATTTATAGTAACATTGACTATAAATAACAGCATATTGGCGCCATCTGTATAAAATTGAAATGCTTTCTTATAAGGATGATTTTATAAGGTTTCTTTGTTTTGAGATCACAGTGATTTGTAATAGTTGTCAACAGACAACACATGCCATTCCGTGCATGACACACCCTGAACACACAGGACCATATCATACCATCTTATGGCCATTTCATGCAAAGTAACAGAATTTACTTTAAATCCAGAGAGCCTTAGAAAATTACCGTAAAGAAACCAAAAACAGCAAGACAGGCAACTGGGTGGGGGGAAGGGCATAAGAGATGTCACTTGAAACTGAATTCATTTAAGGTCCTACCAAAAGTCCCTAATTCACGCTTTTGATTTTAAGGGAGTTTTGCTGGTATTATTATTCGTAGTTCCAGAAAGAGAGAGAGAGAGAGAGAGAGAGAGAGAGAGAGAGAGAGAGAGAGAGAATTCCTAATGTTGCTCCAAGTCCAGAATGAGATCCCAGGGCAGGTTATGATGGCTCCTTGTATAGCCCTTAAATGAAGTTGGTATTAGAGTATTACAGAGGAACACTAGCAGCCAACAGAAGACAGGGAATCTCATGGTTTACCTTTTCCTTCATGGAAAGATAGAATAAATAAAAATGCAACTCGCAATATTCCTTTATTGGTTAATAGTCTGCTGCTTTAGAAATCCACACAGAGATAGGAAAAGATTTATCGAGAAAACAAATCTTGCATGAATAGAGATTTTATGCAACACACACACACACACACACACACACACACACACATATATATATATATATATATATATATATATATATATATATATATATATATATATATATATATATATATGTATGTATTCTGCTAGTACTCTATTAAGACCTATAATTCTATACTTGCTAATATCGCTGCTGTTTGGTGGCGAATACTAAAGTGTCATTCCTTAGAAAACGCTGATCCGTTAATATTATATTTATGAAAGTAGTAGGAAAGTAATTATCAGCTTTTCAGATGGTCACTAGTGGTTGAAAATAAACAATTTGTCTATTGTCGATATTAAGCTAGCTACATAGAGTGTGCATAGTTCGACCTTCGTACGTATGGTGGACAGGATCACTTAATAGAAAGTTTTCTCTCTGTCTTTTTCGTGTACGTCAAACTTATTTTCGGTTAACAACAAAATATTTTCATCATAAAATGCACCCCCAAACACTCACAGTTCTGTATTGTCATATATAAATAGTGAAATGGTATATATATATATATATATATATATATATATATATATATATATATATATATATATATATATATTCACCTGTATATTCATTTTTTGTGTACCGCGGAGAAACATGTTGCTTGTAAAAGGTCCATTTCAACCCACATTCCTTGTTAACTTTCCATCCCTTGTCAGCGTTATTATAATTTGTATGTGAGGTAATCATCATCATCATCATTAATCCTCTCTGCGCCGTCTGGTGCTTGAGGCGACGGCAAAGGGGCACCAGTTTGGTCTATGGGCTGCTGTTGCGGGGGTGGTCTGCAGGGTGAGAAATCAGGTCTTAAATTCTTGCTCCACAGTTTGGCACCAATTCTGTTTAGATATGCCACGGTTCCTTTTCCCCTGTGGGGTCTATCTCAGTGCCACCCTTGGTAGTGAGTCAGGCGGCCTGATTGGCCTCGGTGATTCTTGTGGTGACTTCCCTTGTGCAATCTCCATCCGTAGCGAACTTACTGCCCAGGTACGTTAAATCGTCTACTTCTTGCAATGGGGTCAAGTTTGGGTATTTCAATGTGAATTTTATATTGTAGTCTGCTGGAGCATAACGTCTGTATTTTCCGAATGATTATAGTCATGCACATCAAAATAATTTTAATTTTCGGGGGTCACACAGTTGACAAATTCTAATTAAATTGTAACGCCCTGCCTCTTTCTCTGTAGAAGCAAAGTGGGTTTACAGTGTTAGGTCTTTATTTATAATATGTGATTTTGTTTTACTACTTTTTATCAACTACTTGTAAAATAACGCAAATACATCTAGTGTCTTTTTATACGAATGCTTTGGAATATTTATAAAGTGATCAGACAGAAGGTGTTTTTTGGTGAGTGCTTTAGTCACGTATATTGTTGCAACGTTTACTGTTGCGCAACAGGCCTCAGACAGACTTTGCGATGTCTTTAACACCAGTAACATTATAGAGACATCAATCAGATATGCCCTCAACTTGACCCAACCATCCCAGCTAAACACCATCTTTCAAGATTGTCTGGGTATAGTAGTCCCTTATTGTCTAGGATCTTGACATGGAAGCATATGATGAAGTACGAATAATAATAGTTCACGTTAATAACGACGAGTAATATATATGAAAGATGGTAATAAAAAAATGCAACAAAACCAGATTAGATTTGTCGATAGTTTTTCGTTTCATGCCTTGACCTTGAGTATATAGAGAAGACGATAAAAAACATGAAATTGGCAGAGTAAGTGAACGACATCGAGCAGATTGCATCTCAGTTTATTCACCTTAAAAGGAAATTTATTACCATCCAATTGTGATTGTATTTTAGATTAAATCTCTCATTATAAGACTGAATAATAAAAGGATGTATATTCTCGACATAAAGTTTTGTAGGTATATATGTCTCACAAAAATATGCATAAATATCGGGAGATAAATGTCATGATACCCCTGTGGTAACGTATATGCGCGCATAAGGCGACACGTTTAAGGAAGTATGTTAATTATATAGTTAAGGAAGCATGTAAATTATATAATTATGCTTGCGTAAAATATACTTAAACCTTCTTCTTTAATAAAATTTCATCTGACAAGACTTGATGAATCTTGGCTAAATTTCCTGGAATGTCGTTTCCTCAATTTGTAGCCTAAAGCTCGACCTATGGTGATATTACAAACTATATATACCTGGGCAATATAGGTATATTCAGGAGTCAACGGTGTAGTCAAACTTCAACAAGGTATGTTCACGCTCTATAAAATAAGATGATTTGATATGGATAAAAGTAGAGGACTTAGTGATTATTGAATATTTGGCATTACATATATGCGTATACATTCGATCTGAGTCGAATTGGCTCTAATAACCACATACTATAAATTAGTTCAAGTTTACTTATTGGTGTCATCCAAGATGCTGACACAAAGGATGGAGAAAAATAAATTAATGATTGGTAAATGTAATTCACCCGCATTTCAATGTGACAAGGCTGTCTGCGTCTTTCATTACTAATGGGTATTTTTGTGCCAGAGTAAGAAAAACTAATTAAATACCTTAACATACTGATTAATTAAATACCTTAACATTATTTTATAATTAAATACCTTAACATACTGATTAATTAAATACCTTAACATAATTTTTATAATTAAATACCTTTACATACTGATTAATTAAATACCTTAACATAATTTTTATAATTAAATACCTTAACATACTGATTAATTAAATAACTTAACATAATTTTATAATTAAATACCATTACATACTGATTAATTAAATATCTTAACATAATTTTTATAATTATATACCTTAACATACTGATTAATTAAATACCTTAACATTATTTTATAATTAAATACCTTAACATACTGATTAATTAAATACCTTAACATTATTTTATAATTAAATACCTTAA
The DNA here is from genome assembly GCA_029339505.1 of Unio delphinus. Classification (NCBI taxonomy): domain Eukaryota; kingdom Metazoa; phylum Mollusca; class Bivalvia; order Unionida; family Unionidae; genus Unio; species Unio delphinus. Next base: position 1,369,140 of record JAQISU010000238.1, on the reverse strand, counting down.
CATACTGATTAATTAAATACCTTCACATAGTTTTTATAATTAAATACCTTAACATACTGATTAATTAAATACCTTAACATAATTTTTTATAATTAAATACCTTAACATACTGATTAATTAAATACCTTAACATAATTTTTATAATTAAATACCTTAACATACTGAGCAGGATTTGTTATTTGACTAACATTTAATTTCTATGTTAGAAAATAAAATGGAAAGAGGTTTTAAGGTCCACAAATTGAGCTTATTTTTGTCACTTTTGTATGTCGCTAGAAAAAAATACGTAGGCTCTGCAAAATTGTTATAATTTTTTTTGCATGGTCTTGAGTAAATACAATCGTCTGCCATAAGATGACATCTGTTAAAATATCAAAGTCATGTAAAAATATCAAAATCACTGGACAAAAGAATATTCCACGAAATATGACATGCTAATACCATTTTATGCAATCGGATATAGAGACGTATGTTTCAGTACACTGCAATTGGAGAGATAAGTATTAAACGAATTTGAATACTCAAAATTTGAACCCTAATTAACATCAAAACAAATTAAAAATTAATAATAACTATAAACGCAAAAAGATTTAATTGCGTTCAGTTACTGCAATTAGATTTACAGAAACGAAAACATTTAAAATCAAACCAAACTTGATATGATCATTCCTGTATGTTCTATATATTTCTTATTGATTCGTTTGAAGTTTGGTTACGTGTTCCTGTCGGAAAAAAGATATGTACAAAAAAGTACATTTTTGCGGTTCTTGTTTCGTTTCAGTGAAGGTTCAGCTTATCAACTTCCTAAGTTAGAATTCCACGGAATAGGTAAGTTTAATGTCACGCCCATATATTTCTTTTCACGTGATAGTGTAGTTCAATATTTTGCATCATGCAAGGTAAATTTTCCACTATTGTCGCTTCCTTATTATTGCAAGGGTTTTGTATTTAACATAGGGAAACATGATTTAGGGACATGTACTAAGGAAACAAAAGCAAACAAAACATTTGTAACGGTTCAAAGAGAGACCTGAAAAAAAGCAAAGCAAAGTATTGTAAATAAATAAGTATTGCATGGATTTCTGAAAGAAGAGCATTGCAGTTTCTATGCTGCTCAGTCACGCCCTTGATTAAATCCCTAATATTTCAATATATTCATCGAATAATTCATCTATAGCCTGATAAATCCTTCACAAATCCATATTGGCATGCTGGTGGTATTGGTGCTGATCTCACTTCTTTACACAAAACTGCAAATATATAGCAGACGTGACCGCTAAACATCAGTGTACACATGAATCTTGATTTAGTTGACGGTCTCCTTAATGGTATTGCGATGTGTGTATCTTTTGGTGATCTGTACAGCATATGTATGTAACTTTACTAAAATATATATTACAAAGTCCGTTAACAAATTCCAGAAGCAAGGACCTGCTGATAACACTGATTTCCTGCTTGTCCGCATCTTGCACCGATACAAGTTTAACAAGTTCCTTATGTAATGTTTCTATCAAACATATTACATGAAATTTATGAAAGATCCCTTTTGGTGGATCATAATTTAGACGTACATGTAGACGTGAGGAACATTTCAAAAAGTTAATTATGTCTATATTTACATCATACATCCGACGTCTTGCCTATTTCTCTTTCTAGTGTTGCTATTGTAATTACTGTAGTTTCATCTTCAAAAGAGACACAACTATCTTGCAATACGTATGAAAAAAAGAAAAGAATACAGAGCGTTACTCTTATTTCAAACTAGAGACCTGAACAAAACCAAAACTGTATTGTAGAACTACATAACTATTAAATTAATACTGAAGTTTATTGCAGTTGATATTTATCTTAATCATTCCCATGAAATGATAAAAATCCTAACATTCAAGAAGATTCATCGAATACATTCACGTATTATCCGACAAATCTTTCTTAATATCTGTATATATGTGTTGATCGCACGGTCTTACTTATTCTTGAGACATTTCAAGTACTTCATACATTTTTCTCCCTAAACATTGTTGGATATTTGAAACATTTTAGACACATACAGGATATTTTCAGGGTTCCTGAATTGTGAAAAATGAAGGGGTCCTTTGCAGAACTGTTAAGCATATTTTCAAAAGCAATTACCTGCTGGGGGTTTGTTTCAAACACATGACGAGAAATTTATGAAGAATCACAATTCTGTCTGGAGATAATGAAATTTGTGATGCAGATTTGAGTAACACGACATCATTGTATCATCCAACACTTTTCAGCTTATTTTACTTTATTGTTTAAATGACATTGTCATGAACGTGTAACATGGAACAAACATTTGTATACAAAATCATTGCAAAGAAATAGGAAATGACAATCAAGGTTCTGCACACCGTCGTGTTATATAGAAATTCAGAGATATAATTAATATTTTAAACGGTTCGATACAGAACAAATGAATATATAATATAAATCATATACCAATATCCTACAAATCACACCAAAGGGAAGTAATAATTCATGCAGGACTGTCCCCTCCATCACTATTTAATTTAGAGGTCCGTTTTCTGATTACGCCACTAGACCATATATAGATAGCAGAAAACATTTTTATTTATTGTATTTTTTTAATGATATAGGTAGCATACAACATTTTTATTTATTCTATCTTTCAATGAAGGAAAAGGTAAACCATGAGTTTCCCTGTCTTCTGTTGGCTGCTAGTGTTCCTCGGTACTACTCTAATTACCAACTTCATTCAAGGGTCATACCAGGAGCCATCACAACCTGCTCTGGGATCTCAATCTGGACTTGGAGGAACATTAGGAGTTTTAGGTCTCTAAACCCCCGATCTCTCTCTCTCTCTCTCTCTCTCTCTCTCTCTCTCTCTCTCTCTCTCTCTCTCTCTCTCATGAATGTGTGTGTATGTATGTATGTATGTATGTATGTATGTATGTATGTATGTATGTATGTATGTATGTATGTATGTATGTATGTATGTGTGTGTGTGTGTGTGTGTGTGTGTGTGTGTGTGTGTTATATCACTGTGTTACATTCAATTTATAAGAATTCATAATAATATAGTCTACTGCAAGAACATGATATAAGAATCATTTTCATTAAAGGTCGGTTAGTCTTTTCAATGTCTTGATTGAAAATTTGGTTCGGCTTTTTACTGTTAAAAACAAACGTTCTGACATATATTGCGCAATATGTTATCATATCTGGTTCTCAAATAACATGTATGTTTTTAATCTTTTGACAATTACGTGGGAATCAAATGTTGACATATATACCCATTCATAGTGTTCTTTGAGTTATTATTGATTCATTGAAAGTGTACTTAATGTTTTATTTTTATATTTAATATTGGCTACTTTGCTTCTTTGAGTGATTTGTCCAGTATGAAATTGCTTTATAATTACTAAATTCGCAAATAATGAAACCTTTTTTATTATTTCAGCCTTGGCCGCTATTATTCCCAATGTTTTAGGCAAAACCCCGACTACTACTACTACTACTCTTCCAGGTGACCTAGATTTCTTCTCTGTCTGTCATCTCACACTTTCGTGCAAAACAATACACGTGTTAATACATAGAACATAAAAATATTTTAAAATAATATATTCCATGGACATGGACATGAGTCGTTTCATGCCTAACGGCTATGATGCACCCTTATTGATAACTTGCATCATAAATCAATTAATATTAAACATTTGTACAGCAGAGTTCTGCATTAGGAACGCTTTGTTGATTAAAAAGTGTTGCATTTTCTATCTAAACGCTAAAGAATATCTGATGATAAAATTCAATAGATTATTTCTTGCCTACGAATCGTTAAAATAGTTATTTCAGTGCTTTGATGAAATTTGTTTCGAAGCAAGATTTAAAAATTTCTCCGGTGAGAATTCAATACTTATTGAGATATATTCAAGAACAAATTGATATTGAAAAGGTGCATCTTATAAATTCGTGGCTAAGCTAGTTACAGTTCATTTCCATATACTCTGTATAATGGGAACAATGTGTTTGCAAATGTCAAGATTATCCTTTTTAAAGAAATCACTCGTCTATTATTTTAATTTGGTGAGTGTAATATACGGTTCAGATGATCCATTAGAAATATTCTTTTGTTTACAATTATTTAAGGATCAACTGTTTTTTGTGCTGAATTCATGTACGTATGATTCAAAACAACGATGTACAAACTGTTTTAATCTGCGAAGTTCGCACAGAGATTTCTGGTTCATACTTCGCTGAATTTTAAACAAAATAATCCTTGTTATTATATTCAAAAATATACATAGTTAAATAAATTGATTTACTGATAACAGTTTGAAGTTTAATCATATTTTGAATTTCTATTAATATAATAATAATAATCCTACAGTCAGTGTTAAGCCATGTCCACTTCTAAGCTGAAGACGAGGCCATCACATCGGTCAAAAAATCTTAGTCCATACTTCCACGATAGAAATCATCGTCCACAAAATCTTTTTTCATTGTTTGCAGGGAAAATAAGATTTTGGTATTCGTTTTCATCAAAGTTAAAGACAAAATACAAATAACGGTGCAAAATGTCATATAGCACTGTGCCGTCATGTTTTCACGTCGAAATATGTAAGCAGATGATTTTTTTTATTCGTTCAAAGTATATTTCGTTGTTTATTGCGTTAACAAAAATATCTCATTTATTTGAGAAAATGTCAAGTACATGATTCATGATTACAGTCTTACGTACTAGTTTTGAAGGATCCTATATCTATATATTGTTTATTCTAAAACATTATCCACAAAATATTATTACAGGTTGGCGTGGTTTTAAAAATTTCAATTGATAGAGTATTGAACCAAATTAATTCTAAAGGCCAATCAGATTACTGTAAATCGTAATAACAGAAAACTTCAATTATATTACTTTAAATTTATCCTTTTCTGGTTTTCACTATCTTCCAAGCTCATTAGCCTCCATTTGAATTTGTGCTGTTTCCCTCTATTTACACTAAATAACTTTCATTTATGTCTAATACTTACTCATTCCATCTTACTACCATGTCTAAAAGTTAAACTTGTTAATTTGCTATAATGCCAAATACTTATACTTGATACCTTTCTCTCATGTCTAATAGTTACACATTGCAACTTACAATCAAGTCTAATATTTACACTTGTTAATTTCCTATCCTGCCAAATACTTACACTTTATACCTTTTTCTCTGGTCTAATAGTTACACACTGCAACTTAATATCAACTCTAAGACTTACTCTTGTGAACTTACTATCATGCCTAATACTTACACTTGTTACCTTTCTTTCACGTCTCATATATACACATTCCATCTTTATCTCACATCTAATACTTACACTTGTTAACTGCTATCAAGTCTAATGTTTACCCTTGTTAACTTGATATCAAGTATAATACTTACACTCGAAATTGCTGTCAACTCTAATACTTACACTTGTTAACTTGATATCAAGTATAATACTTACACTCGAAACTGCTATCAAGTCTAATGTTTACACTTGTTAACTTGATATCAAGTATAATACTTACACTCGAAACTGCTGTCAACACTAATGTTTACACTTGTTAACTTGATATCAAGTCTAATACTTACACTCGAAACTGCTGTCAACTCTAATACTTACACTTGTTAACTGCTGTCAAGTCTAATACTTACACTTGTTAACTGCTGTCAAGTCTAATGTTTACACTCGTTAACTTGCTATCAAGTATAATACCTACACTCGTTAACTGATGTCAAGTCTAATGTTTATACTTGCTAACTTGCTATCAAGTGTAATACTTACACTCGTTAACTGATGTCAAGTCAAATGTTTATACTTGTTAACTTGCTGTCAAGTCTAATACTTACACTCGTTAACTGATGTCAAGTCAAGTGCTTACACTTATTAACTTGCTATCAAGTCTAATACTTACACTCGAAACTGCTGTCAAGTCAAATGTTTACACTTGTTTATTTACCATCATGCCTATGTTACGTATATTTGATATAAGTCATTGATATTTTTTTTTGATGTTCGTTTTTTAGATTCAAATTTGGCATTTTAAGTTTTTTTATTAAGGAGTGGGGTGACCTTTACATTACAGAATAAACACCAGGTGTTGACCTCATTTCTGACCTGGTGTCAGAGTTGTAAACAAGCTTTTAAAATGATTGGTTGGTTCCAAGGATATTGTGGAGTTTTATATAAACATCTTTCTAATTTTAGTTGGGTCATACAGTATTTACGTGATTTCTTGAACGTAGGTTTGTTCTGAGAGATTCTAGAAGATCGTGACTCTTTTCTTGTTTACGTAAAAACAGGTATATAAACTATGTTTTGGAGCGAGTTATTCAGTAGAAGAATTTGGGTTGTTAGAATACTAAGCTCTGTGTCTTTTTGAGTTATTTTAAATTACCTCGTACTGGAAATTATGACAATTTGTTTGGATCAAGAGGTATTAGTTTGTTATTTATCTGGATAAGAAGCGTGCTCATGGATTATTATTAACAAGAACTGACTTCATCAAGTGACATCATCTTCCATTTTGGATACTTCGCTGGAATTCGAATTTGGAATTATTTGGATATTTTATTACCAGGACTTTTGCAATTTCTCTAGTGGATAATATTTTGAATTATTTTTGGATTAATTTTGGAATTGATTCTTAAAACCGTAAGTTTATTTTTCATTTCTGAAAAATATTTATACTCAATAAATTGTTTATTAAGTTTTACAAGCTTGTTATTTTTGCTCTTTCTATGTTACTGTTTATTCGAGCCTAAGCACGTAACACCTAACACTATTTAGTAAAGTATTTATTGTATAAATAGGACAAACTAGGATTAAGAGCATCTGAGTGTCTGATCCTTTTGCTTGATATAAGGAAAGCAATATTATATGCTTAATTAACAAGGTAACAGACACAACTGCTAATTGTTTTGATTTGGTTTTCTTTTTTTCTCCAAAATTTCTTTCAATATTTTAACGTTTTCAATCATTATATTTATTTCGTTTTGTTTTCTGGCTTGTATCTTAAAATGTGCTTACCAGTGAGCCATGTGTCCCTGTTGACAACATTGCTTGGCTCCAAATTATTAGTACTTCCATATTTACCAGTTTTCTTGCATATCTTTCACTTGCTTTCGGAAATGATTACCTACGTAGTATGTTCCTCACAATCCCCGTCGTGAGCGCGCTGTACCACAAACCGGTTATCCTACGGCAAGCTTATGTTTTCAATTTCTAGACATATTTTTGACTAGTGCTTAACAATCTCGAAATCGCCGTGTTTTGTATATGGAATTAAAATTTCTCTTAGTTTTTAAAAAATAAAATATTATTCCGTTTATATACTATTGTAATGTAATATTGTTTACTTGCGTCGATATTGTCCCGAATAGAGTTCACTTCTGTTTGACCTGATAGATTTTTTTATTTTCCACGTAAATAACTAATATTAGATAGAAACATTGTATTTAGTTGCTAGCCTTGTTTCAAAATCAGTAACAGTTTTAGTAAACAACTTTTTACGGTTTTGTATTATCGTTCTCAGAGTAAGAATCATTATCTCGGGTCCAGGTTATCCCTGGTCTACGTGTCATCAAGCACGTTTCAATTCATAAACACACTGCTATTCTTTCCAGAATAATGAACTTTTGGCCAAAATCCGGGAATCTGTTTTACATTTATTTTAGTCTTGTAGCTGATATTATGATTAGAATTCGATCAGTCGTGCTTTAACAATTGAGACGTAAAGATGTTTTGTGTTGTGTCCAGTTCGGGCTTGAATTACAGCAAGAGACTCTTGACACATCAGTACAACGCTGACTATTACATGCGTCATCGTCTTCAATTTGGATTTTATTCGAGATTTGAACTGTGGGTCACTTAAAACTTTTCATTGATAGGACTTGCAACTTTCTTTAATCCTTGAATTCTTTTTTGTTAATTAATTCGTAAAACCGTAAGCTATTTTCTCTCATTTTTCACTTTGTAGTCTAGGGAAATATATTATCTGTTAAATGGTACAGCGTTTGTTGTCTTCACTATTCTCTTTTACCATTGTTAAGAACGTAGACTCGTAACACTCTGTCCGTCAGTTAAATCCTAATTACATTAGTAATTCAACAATGTCTTACTATTCAGCAAGATTTATGAATATCTATTGCACGATATCACTCTACAATCAAACAAAATGTTTATAAGAAAGAAATGCCAAAGCATGGCACATGAAATCAGCCTGTGTCGGAAAGAAGAATGGAAACATGGTCTCTCGATTATTGCTATGCATAAGAGGTTTTAGACGTTGATGGAATACATTTTCGTCAAAATGAAAATGTCATAAATTTGCATAAATAATCCAAGATGTATTACTTGGCATTCTTAGAGATGCTAAAAGAGATGCACATGATTTTCCAACAGTACAAGGTAGATATATACACGATATACACTAAATAGTGTGCAGTTAGATATTGAAGTGAAGCATCAAAAGATCAATCAAGAGAAAGTTTCACTAGGGTTACATATATATTCCTCAATCTAATTTATAACTGAAACATAACGTTATTCAAATTTTATTTCAGAATGTCCGATGAGATACAGATTGTATTCAACCAGGTGTGGAAAATTCTGTTATCGAATTGAGAACCAAAATTGCAAGACCTTTATTAACGCCAGAGCATCGTGTGCAGTCGACGGAGCCGATCTTTTGAATGTTGACACTTGTCACCACGACTTTTTCGTGGATCTTGCAAGAAAAAGTCAAGGTAACAGGTCGAGGTTGTCTTTAATCTAATACAGAATATATGCCGAAATGTCAGAATAAAGAGTGATCCGCTTATATTATGTATTAAATCTTCTGTATCCGACTCATTTTCCTGACTATTATGGAATATTATAAATGTGTGCATATGTGCGTGTTGCTTTATGTGAATAATAAGTATTTTTAAATATTAATGCTTGGAGATAGTTCATCTATAGATCTTTGTTATGTTTGAGCATTTTTGGTATGATCGGTCCATTACGTGGAGCGTTCTGGTGGCTAAAATGGCTAGAGCGTCCGCATTGGATGCGGAAGGTTGCGGGTTTGATCTTCAGCAGAATCATACCAAAGACTTATAAAAAAATCTAATTAGCATATGCCTTGTTTTGCTCGTCATTAAGAAGTTAGTATTTGGACTGGTAGGCTTGGTGTAAATCTAGTGTGACTGGTTGGGACATGATGCTACCTGTATTAGCGTGATGCCCCAGTGCTAAATATCACTATAAACGGACACACTGCAGACATTGTTCCATGATAATCTAAATCACAAACAAACAAATTTGAAACTAACAAAGTCTCTAGATAGAATGGAGTCACCATCACCCAAATGAATCAGCACGACAGTGTTGTAATATTAACAACAATTGTTTTCGGTGAGTAATTTCCTTTTGTGATTGCAGTTTGAATCGTCAGTGACTCATCTACTCGTCGATGAAGTCAATGTAACTAGCATCCTCTATATCTGTATAAAATAAGCATGAAGACATAATAGACGAATAAACAGCGAAGACAAAGGCCTTAGGACACAAAAGCTTTCTTAGACATGCTGATCGTAGACGTTATGACAATATTATCAATGATATATTTTAAATCTTAACCAGCCGAAACCGAGAACTTTTCACGGATAAATAACATTTTTATATGCAGCACAAATATTGCTCGATAATGAATATGGTATTAGTTGTTCTTTGCCCTTGGTTTAAGATTTCGTTTTGCCTTGAATATATGGTACATTGAATTAACAAAGTAAATTTCAACAGAGGAATAGGCGTTGATAACAGTAAAGGCTATTTCTTTTAACGGAAAATGCTGTTTCAGTATGACCTAAAACTGGAAGACATTAATAAAACATATTAAACATCTGCATTTTATCTTGACACAAACAATTACATTTTGATGCATTGCTACCAGTAAAGATTTACTTACTTATAAATTTATTCAAACTTCAATTTTAATGATATAAATGTCTGCAATTTAAAGATTCATTAATACCGAAATTCAATTTCCTGGAAAAAAGACGCAATTGACAGTCATACGTGTTTCATTTCAGGTGGATGCGATGACGATTTTTGGATAGGAGCTAATAGAACGCAACCTAGAGCCAATTTCGTAACCGTGACAGGAGAAATTCTTTCAGGAAATTCGGTATTATGGGCGGAAAACGAACCCGCAAATATAAATAATCCTACTGCATGTGTAGAAATTGAACGTGATGACAAGTTCCGGATTCAAATTGCACCTTGTACGGATACTAATGGGTATATTTGTCAGATATTTATATAACGGTGGGTAACAAAAAGGAGCAAGTTAATAAGAGGACCTAAAGAATACTAATAAACCTAATTTCACCCTAAGGTCATATTTGTAAATGTAAATTCTCACTCACGTGTATTTCTTATTGGATGAATATGCTTAGGTATGTATTGACCATGTTGTTTAGTTCTATATCATGTTTCCATCTTACTAATTAAAGTTGACCAGACCCGAAATATCTAGACACACATTAACTAGTATTGATCATATGAGTACTTTGTATTTTACAGGAAAAACATGACTTATTACACCCTTCATCTTAGAAATTCAATTTGTTGACAGCGATTAAAATTAATGAATGACATGTATTTCTTGAAAATATATCGGTAAATACCTGAATTGTCTGGATTTTTCTTCTCAGTAAAAGAACTAAATCAATGTTTAATATTGACTTCTGTAAATTAGCACATGTTAACAATTCGGAATATATATATATATATATATATATATATATATATATATATATATATATATATATATATATATATGTGTGTGTGTATATATATATATATATATATATATATATATATATATATATATATATATATATGTGTGTGTGTGTGTATAAATATATATATATATATATATATATATATGTGTGTATGTATGTATGTATATGTGTATGTATGTCTGCATGTGTATGTATGTATGTATGTATGTATGTATGTATGTATGTATGTATGTATGTATGTGTGTGTGTGTGTGTGTGTGTGTGTGTGTGTCTGTCTGTCTGTCTGTCTGTCTGCGTGTGTATGTGCGTGTCTATGTATGTATGTATGTATGTATGTATGTATGTATGTATGTATGTATGCATGCATGCATGCATGCATGCATGCATGCATGCATGTATGTATGTATGTATGTATGTATGTATGTATGTATGTATGTAAGCAGCAGAGAGGGGGGGTATCCCACAAACTTTTTAGGCGTCGACGAGGCTTCCTTCTCGTTAATATTTAATAGAAAGGTCTATTTGACAAATTGAGGCTTCCTAGTAAATATTTAATAGAAAGGTCTATTTGGTTCCTCGTAAGGGTCTATTTGGCAAACAAAAAAGATGCCATTGTCTTTGTCTCTCCCCCTCTGCTGCTATGTGTTAACCGAATGTTTTATCAAGTCCGACACGATATCGCGTCCGAGGATCTGATAAATGTATCGTCACAAATCCATGTGGGATTGACTGAGCGCGACTGAAGACATTTCTAAAGGGATGATGATCCATATCACCGCTGCACCAAGTTTGCCAAATATTTCTAAGAGTATGTGTATCAACTCCGTTGAATACGGCAAGAATATTACAGTTATCTCTGATAACTTTTGGTATTTGTTTGTATCGTTGAGTGACATATATCACGCCAGTTTTTTATGCCTACCTCTGGAAAATATCCTAACAGGATTCTTTTGATTGTCTAACATGATATCATCATATACGACTAAATTGTTAATATCTCCATCAATATCATCAATGCTCGGCGCTTCATCGATATCGGTTATAAACTCAATAATACAATCGCCGGATTCTTCCACTGCTTTGTCGTTAAAATCTTTTAACATATTGTAACATTGTTGATCATCTAGACTTGGAGCTATCAAATACAACGTGTCCCATTTCATCTATCTCGTTATTAAATTAAGTAACAATTGTGTCTTGCCACTTCCAGATGTTCCAATTATAATCATTGTAATTGAATTCGGCAACATCGCATGGTGTTTAATAGGTTCCCGTCGTCGGGTAACTGAATAATCAATTACATTTATGTTATTATAAATAAATTATGGATCTATATTGTGTGAAATGTAAGAAGCGTACTGGCACAAACGACTTGACGACGATTACAACTAGCAATAACCGATCATCACTTTCTGGTAAATGCGTAGAATGCAGTACAAAGAAATTTAGATTTGTTTCTATGAGATCTGCGGATAAATTTAAAAAAAAACGAGGAGGTGATATTGCAGCCAAGCTAACTAAACTCCCGGGAAGACCATGGGCGAAGTATCCAGTAGAAAAACATCTTCCAGGGTATAGTTATTGTGGACCCGGGACTAGACTCGATATCAGACTCGATCATCAAAACCAACCCCGACGTGGTGAAGAACCAATAAACGAAATTGATAAAGCGTGTCATGCTCATGATGTCGCTTATAAAAGCAGCAATCTGCAACACAGACATATCGCAGATTTGACATTGATTCACGCGTTGAATTCTATCACTGATAAATCCTTCAAAGAAAAGTTGGCTTCAAGGTTAGTAAAATCGGCAATGAAAGGTAAATTGATTTTAGGTGCCGGTAATTAATAACAACATGGAATCTATTTATTATTCTCCAAGAGGATACTGGAAGGGTAAAACAGCAATTGGTAAACTCGCTAGCGCCGCGAAGGTGAAATATACCACTGCAGCGGATTGGTTATCCAAACAGGCGATATGGCAAATTTATCTACCATCGCCTAAACAAATTAACTACTCGCATTTTGATGTGACCGTTCCTAATGAAGTTCATCAGGATGATATATAATTAATGCCACATGATGGTGGTTGCAAATACGCGTTAACCGTAGTTGATATTGCGAGTCGATACAAACAAGCAGAACCGTTAAAAACAAAATCATCAACTGAAATTGATTTTGCGTTTGAAAAGATTTATCGGCGGGGTCCTCTGCGCTGGCCAAATCTATTACAAGTTGATCCTGGCAAGGAATTTCAGGGTGTAGTGTTATCAACAATGAAGCATCATAATGTCGTTATCAGACGAGGAAATACTGCACTACATCGCGATCAGGCAATTGTTGGACGATTTAATCGGACACATGCTGAGCGGTTATTTGGATATCAATATGCTAAGGAATTTATTCAGGATAAACGATCTCGTGAATGGGTTAAGAGATTACCAGCTGTGATTACCGCGCTAAATAATGAGGTTACTCGAACAATCAACATGAAACCTAACAACGCGATTAAAAAGAAGTATATACCAGTAAAACCGCAATTTTTTTTTTCAAAACAACCAATACTCGGCAATGTCACTGTTAGGTCTTTATACGAACCAGGAGAGCTTGAAGGTGGTACAAAAAGGGCTACTGATCCTATTTGGTGCGTTACCGCGCATAAAATATCTAGTATAACACGATCTAAGGGTAGACCAGCAATCTATAGACTGGATTGGTCCGCTCCTCAGCGAGGATTTACTCGTGAACAACTACAAGTGATACCCGAGGATACTCAATTACCGCCGCGTGGTCTTAACTAGCGCCTCTTCGTCTGTTGCATTCAAGACAAGTCAGCATCACATTATCTCTAGTATGACCTACGTTGCTATCTTTTCTGTCTACGGTAAATTGTCAAGGATCTTTATCCGACCAACACCAACGCATTATACAATTGCAACTCGCGCAGTGATTATTCTGTTGTTGCTTTAGCATAATTATTAATTCAGCATCAATATCAAATTCTCTATTATTTTTTTATCCTGCTGTTTATAACCAGAAAGTTTATTTTTCTGATTATATCATCGCTGACAATATCACTTTTTGTAGTGTCGTTATCATCTAAAATAACTCTTCGAGGTTGATTTACTCTTCGTACTCTAGATACTGCGAGATAAACTAAATTCGACCACTCGATGTGATTATCCACCATCCAAATAATTGTATCTGATATAGTCAATCCCTGTGAAGAATGTATCGTCGCTGCGTAATCTAGCGTCCATGGGGATTTATCAGCGCGCAATACATCTTCGACGACGCTGATATCAACCAGCACAATATCATTTAGCACTAAATTCTGCTTTTCACGCTGTCCTGGAATATCAACTTCAATATTCTGTTTTCGTGTATCGGATGGTCTATAACACAACGGTACTGGAAGTGTTGTAAATTTTTCTTTATGCAATTCAAATAACTTCATTTGAAGTGTGTCTCTGACTATTTTTCTACTCGCCACTATCAAATCGTTTGGTCTCCACGCTTCCCAAAACTCTTTGAATGGTGTTTCCGAAATTAAATTACGCGCTATCTCACATTGGATTCTATCAGGTTGTAATCTAATTAGTTTCTTAAACTCGCGTAATTGTTCATCAAGTGCTCTATGATCAGTATTATTTTCTTCATAATAGTCTACAAAATATTTTAGCGAATCATGTGGGGATAAACCGACAAATGGACGTGGTTGGCCATAATCACCGCTCATTTTTACTTTTGTGTTCGCATGCAATAACCAATCGAGAAATCTTTGTAATACATCTAATGACACTGTGCATATCTCATCCCAAATAATGACTTCAGGAATAAATTTTTCACCCATTCGTTCAGGAGTCCATTCATCGCCTTTCCACCGAAAGAAACTGTGATAAGTACAAGCATTTATCCCTCGTTGTTTCATCTCTCTGGCTAGTCTGTGTGTTGGTGTTAGTACAATCATATTTGATTTGCCATGAAATAATTCAATCGCACGAGTCGTCTTTCCTGACCCACCACAACCGTTTAAATAAACTGTTTTGTATCTACATATTGGATCAGATATCTGCAGTGCATTTGATAGTTCTGATATCTGATTATTTTTCAAATATTTGTCTTTAATCGTAACATCTGCTGATTCGATATAATCAAGCAGTATTTCCCGCTTAATTCTCCATGATCCCCAACTCTCGTCAGAATTAGTGAATTCAGCCACTTCTTCGCTGTGTTTCGCGTCTATATAAAATGAATCAGTGACTACTCTAACTGCGGTGTCAGGAAATCTATTTTTCATCGAAAATAAGTTGATAGAAGCATAAGCTAGCATAGACGCTCTCAAATGTGTATACTGAAGACTATATCCATCGTTGTAAGTAACAATTGTACCAAATTTTGTTCCATCGGACAAGAAAGCGTCTTTACGATCGACATATATACCCTTTGATGTTATATCCGCGATTATAAAATCGTACTCAACACTATCTATAATCAACCGTGAAGAATATCGTTTATTGTCGTATTTTCCACCCTGAGTAAATTTACCAATTATTCTTCTACCGAGATCCTTTGCGTCTTTATTTCTAACTTCAAATAACCGTTTGGACCATTTCACGATATATTCTTCGTCAAGATCGAGAAACTGTTTTCGTTGTTCGCTGATTATACTATCTAGATTGGGTTGTGGTAACCAGACTTCAGTCTGAGCTCGATAGGATATAATCGCTTCACTGACAATTAGCGATATCAACATTCTACAATCAATCATATACCGTAACAGCACTATTGGCATCCAGTGTTTTTCAGATATATGTCTACCAAGCCAAACATAACAGCACGGATGAAGTCTTGTAGCCAATCGAATGTTACCACACGAGCGAATTCGGTTAAATCAAAATCGGGTAGTGGTCCATTAATAGCAACACGGGCCATCTTGTGTGTAGGATGTCCAAATCGTTTGAAGTATTCAGCGCATTCTCCGTTCCCGAGAAAACTCGCCGGATAACACGCGACTATATCAACTGAAATAATACTTTCACGGTCATATTTTGTATTCCATAATCCACCGTGGTTAAATTCTATACAAATTGATTTGATGTCTGTGAGAAACTCATCTCGCGTTGGTTTCCATGTGTTTTTCTTTCTCGCAAAATGAGCTGCAACCGACGGAATTGTAAAACAGTTTGTTAGTAATTGCTCGTGGTCGAAACTCTCCGAGAAACTACTAGCTAGCTTTTTCATCGCCTCATGGAGGGCTTCAGTGCGATATAATTCTCCATTGGGTCTTACAAATTGATTAAATCTTCCTTCTTCGTCTTCAAAACTGTGAAGTAACCACACTGACACGGGATCGTTTTTACTCAACTGGTGAATAAAATCAAATAGTTTCTCTTCTCCGGAGTAAACCCCGGAAAATTTCAAGGGTATGTATTTTATGGTTCTATCTCGCGGAAATATTGTTACTGCAGATGTCCATGCGTGTTCGTTATGATCAATAATTTTGATTGGAGCTCCATTTGATTTATATTTTGATTCGTATAATACTTCACCGGTTATTGTCATTACCGATATTGGGAATCTTAATGATGTTTCTAATTTAGTTATATCTTGAATTGTTGCCCCTCGCTGTTTCACTGTTAACCCCCACTCGTTTATTTTGTTACGTCTTAGATCAGTCAATTTGTTTCCACGCAGCGCATTTGTGAAGTGTTCTATTATTCGTTCTGCCACACAATTTATTTTTGATAGTTTCATGGGTTTTAGTTTTTCAATACTCGGTTTATCATTTAACGGATATATCCCATAAAAAACTGCTGTTACAGGATAAGATCTTTCGTAATACGGTTTGTCAATTCCAGTCAGAATTCCTGGTTTTGAATCTTGAATCACAGTGACAGTTTTTTTTATCCTTCAAGATGGGTTCAAATTTTTCCCGAATAATCCAATCTCCCGTGTCTGAACGGATAATAAATTTTATTCTAAAAAAATACCTTTTCCGCGTAAGATGTGAGATTATCACTGCTGCGTTTTTATCGTTCATGGTAGCATCAACGCTACCATCAATTCGAAATGTTGACCGACAGTGAGATGCTCCATCACGCTTGAATTCATTAAAACAATCACGAATTTTACTTATCATGGTTCTGTCACTTATTAGACTCTTCGGTTTATCAGAAACTCTTTCGAGATTGAATTTAGCATTTTTCGAAAGTGTAATTTTCGATAATCTCTCGAACTCCTTCATATTATAATTAAAACAAGTATTTAAATAGAGAATATGTTATAATGAATCATTGCAAATGGCTTATGATTGGATCAGTAGCCCCGTGTAACAAATCATGCAGAAAGAAGTTCTGTGGGCATTATATGCAAAGCGTTCGACGCGGAAGCCTTGGTCCAATTCCATGTATAAGATGTGGGGTAGGGGTGAGAGGAATATCACAATTGTGTCCCGGTTGTGGTGGTCAGAGATACAGAGAGTTGAAGCGCTACTATGATAAACGAATTAAGAACTCCATTAATGACTCTGACTCTGACAGTGTCAAAATCATAAGAACTCCTCAAGACAACATTGAAAGGTTCTCAAGTGATGTTATCATTAGACCAAATAATTAATTAGACAAACAATAGTATAGTATATAAATGAACCAAGAATTCCGACCACACCCTGTGATTCCAAACTATGAGGCATCCAGTGATGGTATTGTCAGACACCGTAGATTGAAAAAGCCAATCGGTGTTGTAAATAATATGGGGTATTTGATGTTTAGCGCTGGGAAGAAGAATTATACTGTCACAGATTCGTCTTCGAGGTTTTTAATGGATTGATCAGAGATGGTTTTGTAGTTGATCACATTGATTCCAATCCTCGTAATAACAAATTGGATAATTTACGAATTGTTACACAAAGTTAGAATAATACATACGGAAAAACTGGAAAATACTCAAAAAATGCGAGGTCTGTAAAATCATTTAATACAGCAACTAACGAAGAAATTGTATTCCGATCAATGAATGAAGCCGGTAGATATTTTGGATATTTGTATACCCTCAGTACGAAAAGTAGCAGAGGAAATTTATCGATCAGCTTTTTCAAAAAGCACTGAACAAAAAATACAGTTCGTTTATGTCTAATCATGTTTTGCATTATTCTATATGACACCAACGGAGATAACTCGCTTAGGTATATTTACGGCCTATGAAAGAGTTATGGATCTCAATGGATTTTTCCGATTATTTCTCAGTGGAAATATAATATATTTTGTAAGAAAACGATTCAAATATGTAGTATTTTACAAATAATTGTATTTTTTTCCAAAGTATTCGGTTTTGTTTCATACAAGAAAGGTATATGGATTTGTTCGTGGCTTTGTGATCAATCCATTGACGTCATCACACCTGTTCGTTATTGATTTTATTACCTTACCTATATATTATATTCAAAAACATACACCTGTATATAAGAACCATTAGCTCAATCGGTAACATGTCGCGGTGCCATACTGACGGTCATGGTTCGAAACCCGTAAGGCATCATTGCTAACGGTGACCGACAGATGGTTTTAATTGGGGGAGGAGGGGCACCTCCGAAATTCAAATTGCAGCCTCTATACCAACCACACCACGTTGTGGTGTGAATGATTTTTCATTCAACCCAGGGTGATTTTGTGGGGGGTATATACGGTTGCAATTTAAATGTAGGAGTGTCATCATTCATTGACATCATTCATTTAATTTTATATGTAGTTTTGTCTTGTGCAGTCCCTATACAATTGCCAAAACACTCGAATGGAATTGTATAATCATTCATTGACATCATTCATTTAATGTTATATAATCTATTGTTTGTACTGTCCATTCACTAAACATACCCTCTTGTGATTCTTACCCGTTATTTGACGAGTTAGATTCACTCTTAGGGGAATATACTTCGTGATAAATGTGCTGTCCCTATCCAATTGCCAAAAGACTCGAATGGAATTGTATAATCATTCATTGACATCATTCATTGTATATATCCATCTTTCATGTATGCCTAGAAACTACCCCAAACCGTAGTAATGGCATTGTGCTGTCCTTAACATGTATGCCTAGAAACTACCCAAAACCGTAGTAATAGCATTGTGCTGTCTAACTAACGGGTCAAAATTGACCCCAATATTTTTTTGTTTTTTTGAATTAGAAATATGTATTATCATATATGAATTCTAAAAATATGAATAGGATTATAGCTGAAATTTATAAATTGAAAAACATGAGATTAAAGTATCTGACAATTTAAATCCTGACCAAATTATGTCTGACTTTCAAGATATAGAATACGGTATTATTACTAACAAATATATGCTGCTAAAGAAATATGCGCTCCTAAATAAAATCCAGAATTCTATTCGGGACTCTCTTGCATTCTGTAGTGACGTAAGTGTGTTTGTCCCGTTATTTACTATCGTGGAAGGAATACGTAAAGAATTGGGCCGAGATTATGAATTGAAAAAGGAGGTTAATTCGAAGATTAGAAATATACGAGCGTTAATTCACGAAAATGAAAGAAAAAAAAACGCTGGATACAACTAACGATTTGACAGTATAGCGCGTTAGAAGTAATTAAATTAACTGACAAATATTTTAGTGTTTTTTTTGTTGCTTGTCTATCTGAGTCGGGTTAAAACGTAGAAATTATTTGATGATGACAAAATCACTACATCGTATATTAATTGGAAATTGCTTTACTATTTCAATAATGGTCAACGAAGCTTTAACAACTAGATTGGCTCGTGAAAGATTAGATGCAATTAAGAGATTTATACCAATCCGCGACTCTGTCAGAAGTAAATTACAAGCCAGACAGAATCTTCAGACTGACTTTTCTGAGAGATCTGAAGATTTGTTTAGACCACTTCCAAAGCAACGAAAGAGGTAGAGCGAGCTATATGGGGGGATATCCCCGAGACGGGGGAAAAAAGAAAAGAAAAGCCTCTTATTGGTGAACGTAAAAAAATAGCAACGGAAACTGAAAAAATAGCAAAAAGATCCAAACAGACAAAAAAAATCTTTAAAAACACTTCCTGGTGATATAATAACTGCTGCAAGACAAAAAGAACAACAAGAACGAAAACTTCGAGAAGAAATAGAACGATTAGGTGGTATTGATATTAGATCCCCACCACCTGAACCCCAAGCAACACTTGCAAAATAAGAAATTGAACTACCAGGTGATATTCCTATTGTCCCACCACCACCTGAATTTCAACAAGAAGAACAACAAGGCGCTGTTGCAAGAGTAGAATATCCACCTGAAAAGATATTTACGGCTGATGCGTTAAATGAAATTAGAAATACCCTTGACGATAATGAATTAGCTGAATTTACAAAAAATAAATTTAAAACAAGAAAAAATTATATATATGATAAATTTAGCCGGTTTATGAAAGACAGAGACACCTGGGAAACAAAAGTATATTTAGCAAAACATGGTGGAACTAGAATCACACAATAGAAGCATCCTGGGTTTCCTGCATTTCAAGCCTTGGTAAAAGGTATCGCACAACCACCACCGGCATATACAGCAGACGACCCACACCCGGATGAAATTCGAATAATGGCAGAAGCTGATTCTGAAAAAGGTGCAACTGGTGGAACTAAAAAATCAAAAGGAAATGGATATTCTGGGACTGGAATTTCAGGTAGTGGTCTTATTTAATGTCCTGGTAATATTCTCAGCGATATAGCACGATTAGAAGTTCTCATAGGAGGAAAACGAGCTGGAAATAACTCACCAGAAATAATTAATGAAGCGGCTGATATCTGCAGACGGTTATTTCAAGGTGGCATCATGGATATTGGTTTATATCCTACGGATGGTTACCACAGCGACTAATCTGATGACAAAGTCATCGTATTAGATAAATATCATTTAAATAAGATGATCATACACTACAACCATGACAAACCAACCAGCGCCTATGTAGTAGACTCGCGGTTTCCAGTTTATAACGCGTACTATGGTGATGGTCTCGGTGATACAATTGCAGGATTATTTGCAAGAATGGCTCCAAAAGTAGCGCCGCTAGCAAAACAATTATCAATAAAAGCCATTGAAGTTATTCGTGATAAAGGTATTAGCGCTGTTGGAGATGCTGCCGGAAAAAGCGTTTTCAGCCACGAAGGATAAACTAACATAGTTAGTTAGACGGCGAAGGAAACCAGGACCACTACTATCTACAGCGGAAATGTCCGCGAGTGTTAGCAAAATAATAAATAACACAATGGATCAGCAACTAGCGTCACTGGCGACTTTGTTGACAGCAAATGACCAGGATAATATAACCGCAAATATGATAGCGCGAAGCGGCTTAAAAAACCACGACGACGTCGACGAAGATGATTTAGACCAACGAGTATATAATAAAATGTTCAAACGGTCACCTGATACAGCGTTTGATATGGACGCTCCAGTGCTCAATAATGATTCGGTACGTGATTATCAATTTTATTCTT
The DNA here is from genome assembly GCA_029339505.1 of Unio delphinus. Lineage (NCBI taxonomy): Eukaryota > Metazoa > Mollusca > Bivalvia > Unionida > Unionidae > Unio > Unio delphinus. The sequence continues at coordinate 1,347,838 of JAQISU010000238.1, read as the reverse complement.
ATCACGCAACACAACCAGATCTGCGATCAAGAATTGAACTTCAAGTTCATGATACCAGTAAATACTTTTTGCCTTGTGAAGCCTTTATCGAAGTAGAAGGAGAACTTGTAACAAACGATGCTGCTCATAATGATCCACCATATGACAATAACCCAACTATCCGAGTTGGTTTTGTTAATAATGGGATCATGGCGTTATTTGAAAGCGCTAGATAGCTCATTGATGGAACAGAAATTGAATCTATATAGCGTGATGTTGATGTTGCTACAACAATAATATGGTTAGCAAGATATTCTGATGATTATACAAGATCGGCTGGTCCATCTATGATGTTCGCAAAAGATCTCACTGATCACCCTGAACACGACCCAGGAGAAGGATATGTAAGACCAGCTGGTAATTTTGATGTCATAAATACTATTACTAACTACAACCTAGGATTTGCAACACGTGTAGCAACGTTACAAGGACATCGTCGACAATTTTCATGCGCGATTCCACTGCATCATATATTTGGATTCTGTAGAAACGTCCGACAAGTTATCTATGGAGCGAAGCATACAGTAGTACTCGTGCGAAAAGGTACTGATGCTGATGCAAATCTGGCGCGGTGCTGGTGTCCCGGAGGGTAAATTTATTTTATCAAAACTATCATTATGGATGGCAGTGTTAACTCCATCAATCACCGCAGAGGCGTGATTACTATCATTTATGGACCAAGGAGGAAAATCACTACTGATTTGGTTATCAATGATTACTGATATTAAACAGGATAATATTTATGGTACATTTACATGGCACCTGGCATAAAAACAAGGTGTTTCAGCTCCACATCATATATTTATTGCGTTACCAAATAATGCGCGAGTTGGTAATCAAGAACGAAGTCATATGATATTTGATCAGATGGGTGTTAATGAAGTCTCGCTGAGAATAAACGGACAGCAGGAACCATCCGAGGATATACAACTTGATTACACCACTAACCATATTGCACGTGTATATCATAATATTTTGTCATATATGGCACGCGATCAAAACTTGGATACTGGTATCACAGTTGGATTTTAAGAGTCTGTATCCGATCTATTACTTTTCGCTGGAACATCTTGACTTAACAAGACCATCCGTCGTTGATATACACTTTAGAGATCGTGTAACCCGTCCTGGTGGTATTGCTAATTACAGAGCGGTTGCTGTCATTCTCAGCGATAAATCAATGCTACTCGAAGGTGTTGGCGGAAGAATAAGAGTGATAGATGCACCAGTGGAAAGCATGTAACAATTAGATCAATCTGTTATTTTATAATGACATACAGTCATATTAATGTTGCGTTAACTCCCTGTCAACTCAAGAAATTGCAATCGGAAACGGCTAAAAAATGCGGAACCACTATAACAGTGAAACCCAATCAGATGACTGGCGGAGCAAACAAATTGTCGCTGACAACTCGTCAAGTAAAACACTTCAATGATGCCTTCAAAAATAAAACAGGCGTTTAGATCACTCTCTCTGCAGCCGCGATTAAAAACATGATAAAATCAGGTGGTATATTTCCATTGTTAGCTGCGATTCCGGCTTTGATTGCGGAAGCGGCCCCAGCGGTGGCTAAAGCGGCGGCGTTAGGAGCCGTTGGTACCGCGGCAGGAATGGCACTAAAGAAAGCAACTGGGCGAGGATATAAAAAGAGGGAAAGGTTCTAAGACTATCAGTAACCCCGTATTCATGGTACAGCGGAAAGGGTCTGAGAATCCCAGGAACGGTTTACTAGTTGGAGAGCCTTTGACTCCGTTGTCCAATTTTAATTTACTCGATGCTGTTACAAAATTGGCGATAAAAAACTTCAGAGGTGTCTTTATGAAAGATCAGTTACCGGCACAACCAAACAGCGCTGAAACCGGTATCATTAATCTCGATAACAGCACCGGACCTGGTACTCACTGGGTTGCATACGCGATTGATCCACGTGCAATTGTTTTTTTTTCGATTCATATGGATTAGCGCCGCCGAAGGAATTTATTCGTTATATAAACCGCTTAAAAACTCCTCGTTGGTATTCTACGCTACCAACACAACAAATGCGGCAGCGAAGTATTAAATGTCCTTGACGCTATTTCAACATCTGGAAAACCACCACACGTCGTAAATGAATATACTAGCAGTCGCTGGTAACGACGAATTCGTCAACGAAAAGATTTTAGAGAGAGATTATATAGAATAACATGATTGATATTTGGGGGAGATCTTTATCAGCGCTGAGGAAACCAACCAAAGAAACATCTGCAACCGGTGAATTAAAAAAAATAATCAAAGATGAAATAGCTGAGACGTTGAATCTAGCAAGTGTCGATCCGAATGAAATAGTTGTATTTCAAAATCGTCAAGGTAAATTGAAAACTATTAATTTTTCCCTGGATGATATTTTAGTTGAACAACGCAACGCTGTAGAGGATACTATCGCGTTATTTTCCGATCAGGGTAAACTCAAACCGGGCGTACTCGTTTCGACGATTATTGATAAATTAAAAACTCTCAATGATGAGTTAAAATTCATACAAAATTATTTTGGGTGATCCAGCGACAACATCACCGAATTGATCATTAATACAAATTTCTACGGACAATATAAAGACTGTCAATGACAAATTAAAATCAATTATGGCTTTCTTCGGCGAACGAGCGGTAAAATCACCGAAGCTCACAGAGATAAAAAATACTATGATGGAACTAGCAACACTCCAAGCCAAATTTGAAGACCACGTTGAAAAGTTTTCATCACTTCGTAAAAACCTCATCGAGAAATTTTTAACAACCACGCCGGATAAACTCGACATAAAACTTCCTGATATTAAAAAAATCATCGATGAGACGAAAAACTTCATCGAGGCAATCAAAATTGATTTTCCGAGGATGATAACAAGGATTGAGAAAACAAAAATTCCTCATGAGAAAACCAACAACGTAGTATACACGATCCAACACGGATCATTTGCGTGGACTCCTATAGACAATATACTAAGTATCGCTGCAACCGTCAAAGGAATTTATCGATTAACACTAGTAACACCGACTCAGTTTAATATATCATCGTCAAGTTCATCTGGGGTCAATAATACAATATCAACGATCATCGACAAGGATACAATTGAACAGTTCACGATAGCATCTACTGATAAAAATTTGGTTAGGGTTTCAGTAACATGGTATGAGGAATTCGTAGCGGATTTGAGTAAATAACTAAATTGAAATCGTAAACTGATTTGGAAATAAAATGTCGTCATCAACGGTACCTTCGGTATCTCAATATCACTATGATCGGGCCAGAGAGTTTCAGACTAATCTCAAAACACTCACTGAGGAGTATCAAACAAAAATAAAAAAATACCAACGAAGAATCACCGCAGTTGATGTTACCGTGAACTCGGTGAGTGGTGTAATCACCGGAGCCGGAATTATACTCTCTTCGGTGACAATGATTGCCCCGATAGCTGTTCCAATTTGTATATCAGCGGCGACAACAATCGCAGGAATAATTTCGATAACAACGAAAAAAAATATCATCATGCAGCTAACGCAAACTACAAGACTACATAATTAAATTTCATGTTGTATCAACCGCGTACTCGCAATTATTCTTGCTGATATCGTCGTCGCTCGATGATACATTTATATCAGATAGTGAGTTCTCAGCGATGGTAAGTATTTATGATTTATGTCAAAATTAGAAATACTACATGAATATAATAACAATGACAACACCGCAGGAACTACTTCAACAAATAGTGGAGAACTCAAACCCAGTACAAACCAGCATGATCTCAAGAACATCAACCAATCCTGAATTCAGTGTGAATTTCCCTATTCCGATTCCCGTGAAGGATATAGCGCTAGTAAAACTACGAGTGTATCACAATTGGCCTCATATTAGGTCGGTAGCATTAGGCGGTCAAAATTGAATAATTCGCGAATAAAAATCGCGAAGATGGAACTCCAGACTGGAACGTTGTTTCGCTGCCATCTGGGTAATATCAAATCGAACAAATCAATGCTGAATTCCAGCGTAGAATAAAATCAATTACTGGAGCAGAATCGAAAATCGCTATAACGGTTCATGAGCTGACACTATCATCTGCCATTTAGATAAACTCACCTAGTTATGTCGCAGATATCTATCAGAGTTCTATAAGAACAATACTGGGATGGCCTGAAATCCCACCTGGGACAGCTTATCAAATACCCGAACAACAAAAATCTGATTATGGTCACCGACAGAATAAAATCTGATAATCCAATAAAAAGTTATAATGAATACGATAAGTTGAAATTTTTCACTGAAATAGACGATAGCGCTAATAAATATTATCAAACTCGACAAGATGAAATCGTTAAAAATTTCACAGCGATGACTAATGATTTTGCGTTGCTGTTAGTATCTCTCGAGTCTGGTACTCTCACCCGAGATGAATTTATCAGTGTTGTGGAAACATGTAATAAAATCATCGATGACATGGAAACATATAATTTAAAAATTATTCAAGAGGTATTAAGTGACGATAATCCTAAAACAAGAACAAAATTTGCAACGAAGTATAATATAGATATAAGATATATTTCTTATTTCAAGATTCCAGGACATAACGTCTCAGTGATAAAAGAATCTCTTAGATACGCCATCGATGAAGGTTTCAAAAAAATCCACGACGCATGGAAGAAATCGCCACAATCACAAACAATAATCCTTAACTATAATAATGACCCAGACGGCGGTGGTAGGCATATCGCTCCTCAAAATGTGAATATATCCTCGGTGATAGCATTGAGTTTAGTATATGATGTTATCGAAGGAAGCTATCAAACAAATCTCGAGCGATCAAATCAACCTCAGCGGGGATATATTTTATATTCATTTGCACCAACAGCTCCTCCAGGATTTCTAATTATTGAGTCTCCGGGTAATCCAGTCTATATGCGATGTCATAATAATTCATTAACGAGAATTAACTTTTAACTCACTGACCAGTCCAATAATCTAATTGATCTACAAGGTGAGGTTCTACAAATTAGTCTGTTTGTGAAATCGTAGCGATTTTAATCGTAGCGATTTTCATCGTAAAAGAATTGTTAACCCATAGCAGCAGAGGGGGTAGGGGGACAAAGACAATGGCGTTTTCATTTTGTTGCAAAATAGACCCTTACGAGGAACCAAATAGACCATTCTATTAAATATTTACTAGGAAGCCTCAATTTGTCAAATAGACCTTTCTATTAAATATTAACGAGAAGGAAGCCTCGTCGACGCCTAAAAGTTTGTCGGATTCACCGAATTCACCCATCTGCTGCTATGTATGTATGTATGTGTGTATGTATGTATGTATGTATGTATGTATGTATGTATGTATGTATGTATGTATGTATGTATGTATGTATGTATGTATGTATGTTTCTATGTATGTATGTTTGTATGTGCGTGCGTTTGTATGTGCGTATGTATGTATGTGCGTACGTATAAGCGTATATATGTGCGGATGTATGTATGTATGTATGTATGTATGTATGTATGTATGTATGTATGTATGTATGTATGTATGTATGCATGCATGCATGCATGCATGCATGCATGCATGCATGTATGTTTGTATGTATGTATGTATGTATGTGTGTGTGTGTGTGTGTGTATGTGTGTGTGTGTGTGTGTGTGTGTATGTATGTATGTATGTATGTATGTATGTATGTATGTGTGTTTGTCTGTCTGTCTGCGTGTGTATGTGCGTGTCTATGACTGACTGACTGACTGAATTTATTTCCTCTTCAACAGAGATTACATCAGATTAATCAAATTCAAGATAATACAAAACTATGAAATACAACAGACAAGTGTATAAAAAAAAATGGTGAAACGTATACCATTGTAATTATCAATGTAGTTTTTTTACATGACATATGTGATTATGCATACATACATATATACATACACACACACATAAACGTACACACACACACATACACATACACACACAAACACATGCACACACATACACACATACACACATCTATACATATATATGTGGAACAACATGAAACCATTCTCAAATGAAAAAAGATAGCAAAAGGTGACATTCTTATATTATATAAGACAGAAAGCATTATATCTCCGTGATCTGTCATACAACAAACTTGCGGAATGTGACAAGAACAGGATGTCCTTTTGTTTTTGCTTGTTTTTTTAAAATAATTAATTTATTTATTTAGCTTAACTACTGTATATTGCTGTTATGATATGACATGTTGTTTGAGAGTAGAGCATGCATTTTATTGTAAAATGAGGTTATGCTTTTTGTCGTTACCAACATGGGTTTATCCCATACTTCATCGTCGATAGACGACAAGCAATCTACTCTGCTTCCAAGAAGTGCCTCCAATAGTATATCGTCTTCTTGATTGAATAAAATAACCCCTTCTATCACCTCTAACGTGTCAATCACCCTCTCAAAGAAGACGTTTCGTTCTTCAAGTAGCATTTCACAACCTAAGATAAGATGTTTCACTCTGTCGTCAGTCTCTTTTCCACAGAGTTTGCATATCATAACTTTTCCAACAGGTATGATATATAGTTTTACTATTTCAGAGAGAGGCCATAACATAGATGGAAATTTACGCCCAAGAAACCATATACTGCTTGGTTTTAAGTCCAAATGAATGTTTCTGAAGTGAATTAAATCGCCCCTTAGCTCAATATCTGTATTCCAGGTTGAGTCTTCAAGTTTTTGAATATTATTAATTATATACCGATTCCAAACAAGTTTACTTTGGGTTTGTACTCTTACTGCATAGTCTAAGAGAACACGTCCCATACCATATTTCTTGAATATTTTGTCAATATCTGCTATAAACCCCGTCTGTGTTAGTGGGTTGGTCAAGTACTGACATAAGCCCAAATTGAAAATCTTTTTCCAGATAAGAGTCCAATCGCCCCTACACAGCCAGTTGAAAAAAACACAATTTCATCTTATCTATGTATGCTTCCATTGACCAGAGTCCTAAGGTACTAAGCGTTGCCTCTGTGAGCGAATATTTATCAAAAGCTTGCATGCGTCGCGCTGCATATCTCTAACATAGCTCAGGTTCTTCTATATTGGTGCTTGTCATATTCGACCATATTTCACATCCATATAGGACTGCGGGTAGAATGATTCTTTTCCAGATTTTCATACTTGTTAGAGGTTTCATTCCCCCGTCTCTGATACCAATAAAATAAAAAGAGCTTAATAAGTGTTTACCTTTATCGCATGCTTCTTTTATCGCGTCATTAGGTTTAATGTTGTACTTTAGAGGTATCCCGGCATATTTCTTACTTTTCACTACTGGAATTGGCGATTTGTTGAATAGAAAAGAAGGGATATCAGTTCTTCTTTTGTTTGTAAAGAGGATGCTGCAACATTTATCTGCGTTATATTTCAATCTCCACCTTTTCGCATAATTAGAGATTGTATCGAGCAGATGCTGCATCGAATGATGCAAATTAGCAATTACAGTTGAGTCATCCGCTAATAAGACACACGGCAGGTGGAGAAGGACAAGTTTTAGGCCACGTCTTCCCTTTTATGCCAAGTTTGTACAGCTTGTAAAATAACACATTGTGCCAGACTGTATTGAATGCCTTAGCATTATCAAGAAATGTTGCATAGACAGGAGTATCTTTATCCATATAGTAGCATATAGATTCTTTGATTCAAAACGCCGCAGTGATACTACCACAATTATGCCTAAAACCTTGTTGCAATGGATTTGGAAAATTAATGTACTTTGAAAATATAAGTAGTCTATTATATATAGGATTTTCTGAAGCACTGGAACTATAGTTATGTTAGGATTGAATTTTTAGTAAAATTAATAAGATTGATATTTTCTTTGAATCATATTAAAGTAATGTTTTTTTTGTTATATTCTAAAAGATATTAAAGGTAATTTCATTTGTTTTTGTAACACAACTATATAGAATAGAAATGATTGCTGAGCAAGTGGAAAAAAGGCAATGTATATAACTATATAACATCAGTAAAAATAACTAATGTACAGTGTTGTGTAAGATTGTATAACATAATATATGCGTTTGCCGGCTTAGTTACAGTTCTAGGCTCCATCAGTAAAAATATGTTTTTGACCTAGTATTGGCATAGGTTCAAATCGGTGAATGAAGGTGGAGTAACCTCTCTCTCTTTAGAAACTTCTGGACGACTCAGGAACAAGATGGTTTCCAACTAACGGATATCCATATTTGGTCTGACGTTGTCAAACGAATATAAATAACTACACAATTAAGTCTTATGACGTAAATAAGGTGGTTTTCACCTGCTGAAACTGGTTCTTATCGGTTGGAGAGTCAGCATTTTTCTGTCTGTTGCGTGGAGGGTATGACCTTGTCTAACCCTGAATCTGGCCGAGTATGTATAAATACAGAAGCGCAATCGGCTCGGATTTAGTTATACGCATCAGCAGAAAATTGACGTTTGACTCTTCATTCCAGCTTCGATTCCGTACCTGCATAATTCCCTTGACATTTCATCATCGGGTGACATTCTTTATCTGGGAACTCATCCTTTCTCTTCTTACTATCCTCCTGAGTTCCCAATTTGTGTTTATGAGACTGATCCACAGAACGTTCCAGCTAAACATCTAACAAAAGTCTCATAAAAGTTATATCACGGTAATTATTCATATCTAATTTGCTTTTTCCCCCTCCTTTAAATATTGGTATTACTAAACCTTGTTTCAAATAGCATTTGTACTCCTCGGCCTCGTACACTTTTTGGAAGACAGTTTCAAGTAACTGTACACTGCTTTGAGTGTCCGCAAACAGTAAATGCTCGGCAACAATACCGTCGTGACCACATGCCTTATCTTTATTGAGAGAACTAATTGTACTACTGATTTCTTCTCTACTGGGAATTTTGTCAACAGCTTCATCAAAGTGGAAATGGGTTTCTATACTCTGTTTTTTAACCTCTGCTAAGACCATCTGGTAATGATTCTCATCGTACCGATAGGTATTGTCAGGTAGTGACAAATTGGAAAAATGATTTGCCCATAAATCTCTTATAGAGTCGTGGTCGCGTATGATTTTTCCGTTAGATTCAATTTCGTATATGTAATCACGTTTATGTCTTTTATTCCATATAAACGTATAAAAAGTGGAAATATCGAGCTCTGCATCCTTTAAAAGCTCACTGAACTGTTCTCTATCACACATTTCTTTTGCTCTCAGTAACTCTTTTCCAAACAGTTTCTTCGCTTTCTTATAGTTCGCGTATGACTAAAATTCCCATCTTCTTGGCCTACCATGAGAGATACATACCCTACATTTCAGCCTCATTTCTGTATGAAACTTTTTATGTTTAGTAGTTTCCAATAGGGATTAGCGTACGGGCAAACCCTTTGTATGGGCAGAAACCTAGCAGCTGCGTCATGTAAGATCTTTACCGTGTCTTGAATAATACTTTCAATATCAACATTTGTCACTAGTTCTGCCTTATGCAGTTGCGCTAAAAATGCATTGCGTGTTGCTTCCTTATACCTATTTATTTGTTCTGCTTTCTTGCAATTTATGGAGGGAATTATATGTTTGTCAGCCATGATTATATTATATGCAAAAGGAATGACCAACTCTATTTTTACAGGATGATAATCTGAAATGTTCAAAGGATGGTCATCAATTATTTCGGCCTTAACCACTAAATCGAATTTGCTTTTATGCAATAGTATATGGTCTATCAACGATTTGGATTTACCATCGATTGAGAAAAATGTAAAGTCAGGCTCTTCACAAATAGATTGACTATTAATGAATATTAAGTGCCTATCGGTCAGAAACTTTTCTAGAATAGAACCTCTAGCGTTTGTTGTTAGACAGTTCGTTTTGGAGCTAAGCAGTGAACTCAACTGGCCATTGAAGTCTCCCGCGAGTATGGGAATGCCTTCTTTACAGAACATATCAAACTGGTCCTTTAATTCTTCCATTGTTTCATAGTAACTTGTAATAGGAAAATTAGTTGATGGCAAAAGTGCTCCGAATACAAAATATTTCAATTTATCATTACATATTACTTCTATCCCTAAGACTCTATCGCTGCCGACGCTCAATAAAGGATTAACGCAGAGTGACTTCCTATATAGGATTGCTGTTTCACCAAACCCTGTATGTCTTATCATTTCTTCAAAATTCACTTTTAGCCAATTGTCAGAGCGTGAGAAAGATTTAAACTGTGGATGTAAATTGTCTAAGAAGTTGAGTTGCTTCGGAAGCAACTGTCTGTCTGTCTGTCTGCGTGTGTATGTGCGTGTCTATGTATGTATGTATGTATGTATGTATGTATGTATGTATGTATGTATGTATGTATGTATGTATGTATGTATGTATGTATGTATGCATGCATGCATGCATGTATGTAAGTATGTATGTATGTATGTATGTATGTATGTATGTATGTATGTATGTATGTATGTATGTATGTATGTATGTATGTGTGTGTGTGTGTGTGTGTGTGTGTGTGTGTGTGTGTGTTTATGTATGTTTGTATGTGCGTGCGTATGTATGTGCGTATGTATGTATGTGCGTTCGTATAAGCGTATATATGTGCGTATGTATGTATGTATGTATGTATGTATGTATGTATGTATGTATGTATGTATGTATGTATGTATGTATGTATAGGATGGAAACGAATACAATCAGCAACTTAAAAATAATAACTCTTTTCCATTTTCATGCAAACCTATTTATAATTACTCGTATAACAGTTTGCAAAATAATAATGCCGACTGTACGTCTCGTAAGCTTTTTTCTTCCGTTTGCTTTTAACGTCCCTCCATATGAATGATACGCGCATGTTCTCCATAAATCTAATTAATAGTTATGTTTTCAACTAATCTATTCTTGTTAGATCGCCATAAATTTGCCACTTCAGACACACACACACACACACACACACACACACACACACACACACACACACACACATACAAAACACAATTAGGTCTCTAAGTTTGTCCCTAAAGTCGAAACAGTTGAGTTTTAAGAGCACTCTTAAAAGGAACCACTGTCTTTGTGTCTAATTTCAAAGGGCAATTCGTTCCACGTCGCCGGGCCCTGGTATGCAAATGAACGTTGTCCATACGACTTTGTTTTCACCGTGGGAACAATGAGTATACGATTATCAGAAGAAGAGCATATACTAGTATATATATATATATATATATATATATATATATATATATATATATATATATATATATATATATATATATATACACACACGAGTGAAATTGATTCATTAGGTACGCATTATTAAAATTACCCAACCGAGAAGATCTTAGGATAAAGTTGTATTCCTTGTTCCAATACCATTCATTATTAGTAAAGAACTTTGAAAATAAGATAACGTAACGAAAGTCTACATCGTAGAAAATATTACAACAATCAAAGAGTTTACTTTAACGAGTGTTGTCAAACCATGGGGCAATTCTACTAGCCGTTATACGTTTCTCCTAATTCCATAAACCTCTATACAACTACTGTTGCAAACGAGTTAACCCAAAGCGTCCAGTCTATAAATAATTTTACTCGAATTGACACAAGACCACAGATCTCACAACTTCCCAATTATATATCAACCGCAGAAGGGAATGGTTTCTCTTAGTTAATGTTCCGTAACGTACCGTCAGCATTTCACGCCGAAATACTATACTACTCAACCACACATTACAGGAAGCTAATTTACTACGCTACAACTAGTTCCTGTAATGTGTGGTTTTAAACCACATTTCACCTGTAAGTCTGCATCAGATATACCACCATGGCAACAACGAACGGCTCCTTTCGACGTCGGGACAGTCCCTTTTCATTAATTTCATTGTGTAATGTGCCAGTCCCCAATCCTTAACTCTGCACATGGAGTCCAACAATAAATTTACACAACTAGATTTAATAGAGATTACAGGACGCTTATGCGGCTCTGACCTAAATTCACCACACGTAAAGTATGGCGTCACGGAAATGGACTAACACTTCACTCCGTGACGTTTTCCCGTAGGAATTGGCTAATTTTTTCGATCTGATAAATATTTCCCCATAACCGACTTCCCATAATCAAACTAGTACTAAAAAATTTAAGAAACCTAAAACGGAGAGCTATAACCAAATTCGCATAATCCTAATTTATTATAATTTTCTCGCCTTTTAAACATCATTCGCCCTCAAGTGACACAAGCATCGTACCTGTGTGGTAATGAATCAAAATGGAGAACTCCCCTAATATCAACCACCACCTCTATTAATAATACCCAAACATGATTAAGAGAAAACTCAGAATCAATTGGCTAATGGGTTTAATACAACCAGTCACTCACATTTTAACAAACGTTTTCTTTGAATCACTGATTGATTAGAAGTAAACTAAATCTCAACAATGAACCAAGTTGAATCCAACATAAAAATGTTCCGGCAATGTTTACGTGGTCAAACTCTCCGACAACAGCCTTCGCTGGAGTAAAGAATTCTCAACATAAAGCTCTCTAACAAAACAAATGTAACAAGATTATTCATGTTTACACGAAAAACTCGGGACTGATATTTGAGTTTTCACAAGTATAATAAAATGTCTCTCAAAAGACCTTAGCGCACCTGCATGAAATATATTTTTCGACTCTTTGTCTGCCGGTCTAATAGTCTAATAACTCACTACTAATTGACCAATGCTACAGCGACCGACACTGGCTACCAGAGAACCCACTCCCGAAAGTAAGAACACTATCTCATAATTTATTGAATTATTAAATGGCATGCAGCACTGAGAGTTCATGCTGATAATTAATTATCTTCTGCTAATTAATTATCATGTTCTATGAATTGTCCTTCAGAGCTCCCAAATGGAAAATATTTTTTTCCAAGCAGACAATTCAATCCATGCATGATGGAAACCAATTGAGCCATTATAAATGTCACAATGGTAGCAAACAGTTTTCGAAAAAAACTCTACGAGACACTTTCTAACTGGCAAGTCGCTAGCACGTCAAAGACAATGAAACACGGGAACATTCTTGTGTAAAACAAGGTCAGATAATACATTCATCAGTGACAACCACGTCTCTTATGACTCCGCCACCTACCCCTCCCCCAGGCAATAGGTTTTATGGAGACAAGATTCAAGCTGTATAGCTTCAGCGCTCCCTGCCAATCAAAAGGCCAACCCACAATGTTATTTTATCCAGGATTATTTATACAGGTCAGTCGCAACATCAAACATGTATTCAGCGAATGTGCAAACAGATGTAAAGGCATCGTTGTTCTTATCGTTGCGATTGTTATTACCAAATATGCTGTGGGATTTCAGTAGGAAGCTTATCAACCTAAAACTATAGTGGGGTGGGTGCTGTTAAAAAAAGTTTATCAGTGGTCATATTCACAAATACGCAGACCAATGAATGGAATTTTCGGCTCGCTGAGAAAGGAGCATGTCTGTCAATATCGTTATTATGGGATTTAAATAACATGGAGATTGGGGTGACCCCTGGGTTAAATATCTATTTTATGCAATTTTAATGGAAATGGAGCGGGAGGATGCGCGTTGTCAAATACATCCCGTAACATGTTTTTATCTAGTTAATTAAAAGATTATACAGCTAACTGCATGAACCTGGTATGCCGAGATTTTCACGGTCAATAATTCTAATCACTTTAGTTCATTCGAAATTATTTGTTTTAGGCGAGAATTATTTTTTTTGTTGCTATGGTCGATCTACCACGTGTCGTAAATGTAACACGATTCTTCATGGAGGAAGAAACAGTCCCTTCTCATTTATTCGATTTTGTAATTTTCCAGTGTAAATTTTATTAATACTGCACCTGAACTCTCTCTCTCTCTCTCTCTCTCTCTCTCTCTCTCTCTCTCTCTCTCTCTCTCTCTCTCTGTATGTATGTATATATATATATATATATATATATATATATATATATATATATATATATATATATATATATATATATATATATATATAATTTATGTACATTTACTTGCGAGAGAAATAACTATATCCCGTTCGGTACTCTCGGTACACGCTGAAGTTTAAGGAATATCCGCTAGATAATTAATTACGCTAGGGCCTATTCTTTCGTTTTAGTACGTTCAAAAGGCATTATTAGATTTAAGTAAGGAAAGTAAGTATATATAGTTGTTACGTCATACTGTAACTATTAGAACACTTACGAGCGAAATTAAACTATGGCGTGTAATCTTTTTTTGTTGCTGTAACCATTTAAGAAGACATTTTCTTTTATTTTAATTGTTGATAAAGTTTTGAACTGGGCCTTGTCATTCTGGTCACAAGCCAGGCTGGTTATGTGATTATTTAGTCTTTAGATTGAATTCCTGAAGCTAAGATATGCATGATTTATAAGTTTCTAGAATGTGTTATATACGTAAACTGCTGTCGCGGAATTGTGTGTACGAAAATCTCTATGCATTATATAAGAACAACAAAGTAGGCATGTCTCAATGTGAATAACGCGACCTGCGAATTGCTGTATAGTTAACTTTGAAATATTTACCTTACTCACCCGAAACTAAGAAATGTACTTTTTCTTTGATGAAACCTATTGGCTAGCAAAAGTGTATACCAGTTTGAAGATGATTTCTAACAGTAATGTCAGTTGTTTGAGGTTCATATTCTGCTTTTTTTTTGTTGTGAATATTCGAACAGTTAATAGCAGTAGAAAGCTTCTTTTTCCTAATTGACGACAAGTGAGCACATACCTGGTTAAACATGGAACAATATATTCAGATTATAATTCTAACGTGCCTGTCTCAAATGGGTGCTGTACTTGATACCACTATAACTTACGATTGACAACCTTAAGGAAGAAAATAATGTCATCTTTTATTGAAAATATTCTTGAATGATAAAAGATAATTGTTTGAAGAGCATCATCAATAGCATTCCACTAGCAATTTCTCGAATTCACTGTTAGCAAAGATACAAAGCCTCCCAAAGTCTTACATTAAATTTTTATCTGAGGTGAAGGCCTCTGATTTCTTTAGGATTTATTGAGAAACAGACGAAATGTGCAATTATTAGATATATAATCATTTAGGAGATAGTTTTCTTTTGCAACGAAATAAGTGAGGTAATGTTTGCAGAAAGTATTCTTAATCAGCTGAAATCAAAAAGTGAAATAATATGTGTATTATTGACAATAACTGCAAGCAAGCCAGTTTTTGTTCTGAAGAATGAAAACAAAGATTGAAATCGGTTATATTCTAACTGGTCAGTGCATCATTTTATACTTAATTAAACTGTCTTGTCTTCGTACCATTGTCAACCATTTCTGAATTGTACCTTACTGGTCACTGTCGTCAATGTTGCAAAAGAAAACATCTTTAAAATTTCTAAACTGAGCAAACCACGCTTTAAATTGTTACAAGCATTTGTATCTATGTGAATGACAGTCTCCATAACCTCTCGGATTTGAAAGTGGGTAATGACAACTGTCTTCTCATCTGTGGTTATTCATTTAAATATTTCTCCTTTTCAACTAGAGAGCCTGACTCATCAGTAGTAATAGGGGACGATATAGCCTCAATGGGAAATCCAGTCAAAAACAGCTTGGGACGATATAGCCTCAAGATTTATAGCCTCAATGGGAAATCCAGTCAAAAGCAGCTTGGGACGATATAGCCTCAAAACATAGTGGGACGATATAGCCTCAAGGGAAATTGAACACAGTGGGACTATATAGCCTCAAGGGAAATTGAACATGGGGAATATTATTTGTATTTGTATAGGGGACTGTCTAGGGACAAGGGGAAAATGGAGGCAAATAAATCTAATATCTTTTCGAGGCCTATGAGTGGCCCTGAAAAGGGCCTTTGGATACTTCTTCTTTAATTTTCTGCTGTTCCATCACCTTTTTATTTTTCCAATGATTTCCGTTTTCTTCTTCTTCTTCTTTTCGTCCTCGGGAATCCAGTTATCATGTCCCATAGCTCTAAACTTTTCCTGAACTCTGATCCATCTCTGATTGAGTTGATCAAAGTCCTCTTTCTTCTTTTTGTTCTTTTTTTCCTTTCTCTCCTTAGCCCAGTTATCTTTAATCTGGATCACCTGTTCTTCCATCAACTTTCTTATCATTGCTTCTGCTTTCTTTAGCCGGTCTAGTCCCCACTTCACATATTCCCACTCTATCAAATTTAATGTTTCTTCTAGAAAGCATCTCACTTTGATGACATTATCAAGTGCCTCCTTCAAGTTCCCTATTCTTATATATTTTGTTTTAATAAGTCTTCTTAATTTCTTGACTTCCTCCTCTATCATGCCTTCTAATAGATCTCTCGCTATTTTCAAATGTTTTACAAAGCCCAGGTCACACTGAAATTCTTCCTCAAGTCTTTCCACTTCATATTCTGCATCAATGATCCCAAACCAGCTGTCTCGGAGTTGGATAAACAAGTCGATGTTCATCTTGATGTGTTTAAAATTGAATGGCTCAAATGACGGACGATTGTGTATATATATTTTAAGCACGGACATGAAGGAAAACACCCCATACATTCACTTTTCATATTATATGCTATTCACGAACCATATCATTTACTATCCAAAATCAAACCATATACTAACCAAACACACGGGAAGTAGCCAAAACAAACCATATTATTTACTATCCAAAATCACACCATATACTAACCACACACACACACACACACACACACACACACACACACACGGGAAGCAGCCAAAACAACCCATATTATTTACTATCCAAAATCAAAGTATATACTAACCACATACACACGGGAAGCAGCCAAAACAAACCGTAGTATTTACTATCCAAAATCACACCATATACTAACCACACACGGGAAGAAGCCAAAAGAAACCAAATTATTTACTATCCAAAATCACACCATTTAATAACCACACACACACACACACACACACACACACACAGTATAGTGTTAGTGTTTATAATCACACTACTCCTCTCTCAAACCCATTGGCAATTTGAACAGTCTCTTTTCTAGACATTTGGTCAGCCCTGAGAAGGGCTGTTTTTTAAACTTCAAAATGCACCTGGCTAATGCTGGCATCTCCTAGGTCTAGCCCCGCACACACATCTCCTACTCCAATGAGAGAATGAGAATGAGAGGCTTCACTATCCCAATCTTCCGTTTGATGGATAGTGAAAGTCTCTTCATGTCTTCCTCTATTCCACAACCTGTGGTTGTTGCGCCCAATTCACTCTTGTGATTGAGAGTGAAGAGGAAGCTGCCTGTGCTTGACGAGCTGATTCTGGTGGTGAAGGCGTCCTCACCCCAGTTTTCACCCGACAGGCTTTAACCATTATGCGTTGAGGCAAGATCGGTCTTCTCTTCTCCTCTCTTCTTTCTTTTTTATTTCCTCCTCTTCTTTTTAAATCCTAGCCTGTTCTGCTATGGCCTCCATTCTCAGCTCATCCAGGAGACGTCTAGCATTCTCCAGGTGCATTTGAAGCTCTCTCAATTTTTGTACTCTACTCATCTTGTTTGGCTCGAAACGTCAGCGATAGGTATCCGACTCAGCAGCAGAGTAGTTGTTTTATAGTAGCCACCGACCACTAAGGGTCATATGGGCTACTTTTATATCCACCATATCGGTGGACATTTAGTGACCCTTGGAGGGGTGGTCGCTACCCCCCCCCCCCCTCAGGCATTTAAGTGCATAATGCACTATTAAATAGGGCGTTCTTCTGAATTACTAAAAAGTAACTATCAAAAGAAATGGAAGCCCATAAGGTGGGTAGGAATAGTACCCACAAACACCCACCCCTATCGATATAAACCAATCGTAAGCAGTGATACTGGTAGCGAGGGAAAATGTTTTCTCATTTCGCTAGTAATTTAGATGAGCTGGAAGCGGAAAAGGCGGAAAAGGCCCAGGTCCAGGAGACGCCAACAGCACAGCAGCACACAAAGAGAAAGACAGCAACGCCACGGACGCAGTCCACACCTGAAACGAAAGGGTCGCACTTATTTCAAATTCAGTCCAGTTATACTAATGGACAACTTAACATCCAATAATGTGTTAGCCACCTGTGCAATTTGTCAAATATCTAAGTCGAAGAATTATTATTTATCATCCTCTCGTTCTAAAAATTCTAGTACATAAGTGTACATAGTATACTCCCTAACAAATTTAAAATTAAAATGTCTAAGCGACATATATTAGTGTAGTCAATGTTAGTTTGTTTTTGGTCATGAATTTTGCTGGAGGCGGCACCAATAAGGCCAAATTAGTCTCTTTAGGGCCACGGAAAGTTGTTCAAAGAGGGGTTCTCGTAACCAAATGAGTCCCCTATTATTCAGGCAAAGAAATGGCAATGAAAATTCTTTTCATTGTACAGCTTTCTTCGTAGTCCGATGGTGACGTCAATATCCGTATATACAGTTAGTTCCGTATATAACATCTATAGCAGCCATTTGTCTTCGTTTCGTATTTAAGTAGAAGCCGTTGACTCTCTTCTGTTTCAACCCCTGCCACAAATCAAGTTCGGGAGTTACGTGGTCTCCACTTCAGAAGGTCAAGGTCGTTGCCGCTATACATACTTCCCTCCATTTCTATTTCTGCCACGAGGCCAGGTCGGGAGTTACGAAATGTCCATTTCGAGTTTCTGTATAGTCCACCGCTGTACAATTCGATGTTTCTGTCTGTAACAGTGACGGGATGATATCACAGTAACATCCTTAACTGTGAAAGCCCGGGACTCATGCTCTCGCAATACAACTCTGATATCACCAGGTCGCCTGCTCCACATAAGACGTCCTACTCAGTCCGCTGCCTTTGCCTGAATGAATAACCGTGAATGAGGTATCCGACTGACGAGTGCTTCTTTATATATATCATAAGCGCGGAAGTGATGGAAAACACCCCCTATGATCCAAAAACTTACATTATCCCTATCATAACCAAAAACACGCGGACTTAAAAGAAAACACGCACTCACTTTTTTACTTTAATCATATAAATTATAAATTGAACAAGTATTTTTTGAAAAATACGTTGTGCTTATAGACGCACTTCAAACAAAAGTAAAAAGAGACAGTGATTATAGACTCACTTCTATTTTTTCTAACTTCCTCACATACCATAAGCAAATTGAATGATTAATTCTTTTCGAGAATATTGGGTAGCCCTGAAAAGGGCTGTTTTTGTGTGTGTGTGTAAGTGTACGAGGAGGAGCAGCAGAGAGGGTGAATCCTACAACGTTTTTAGACAAAATTTTGATTGAAATCTTAAAACGAGCCTTCCTACGATCTCATTTTAACCAAAAAAAATGTCTCAGGGGCGAACCCTACAACGTTTTTAGACAAAAAAATTGATTGAAATTTTAACGAGCCTTCCCTACGAAATCTCATTTTAACTAAAAAAATAAAAACGGAGACTTTTACGATTTTTTAATTAATTTTGGTCGCAACTTGTTGTCAATCACCCTCTCTGCTGCTGAACTTTCAGTTCTGGTTAACAAAAATAATAAATGATTTCAACCGAATATTTGATCAAGTCCGATACGATATCGTGTCCGAGGATCATGTAAATTTATTGTTACAAATCCGTGCGGGTTTGATTGAGCTACGCTAAAGAAATTTCTAAATTGATTATGATCCATATCACCGCAGCACCAAGTTTGCCAAATATTTCGTAACGTATGAGCATCAACTCCGTTGAATACACACAATAAATTGCAGTTGTCTCTGATCACTTTTGGAATCTGAGTGTAGCGTTGAGTGACATATATCCCGTCAGTGTTTTTGTGCCTGCCTCGGGAAAATATTCTAGCAGGATTTTTTTGTTTATCTAACATCACATCGTCGTATACGACTAAATTGTTAATGTTTCCATCAAGATCTTCTACTGATGGCGCCTCGTCAATATCGGTAAAATAATCAACGACGTTTTCATCTTTAATCTCTGATGCATTCTCGTTAAAATCTTTTAGCACTTCATAGCATCGTTGATCATCTACGCTTGGGGCAATTAAATACAACTTATCCCACTTCATCCATCTCATTATTAAATTGAGCAGCAATTGCGTCTTGCCGGATCCAGATGGCCCGATTATAATCATCCGGATAGAGTTTGGTAGCGCTGCATGATGCTTAACTGGTTCTCTTGTTTTAGTCGCTGAAAAATCAATTATATCCATATCTCTATACATAAATTATGGATCTATATTGTGTGAAGTGTAAAACGCGTACTGGAACAAATGACTTGACGACGATTACAACTAGGAATAACAGATCAGCGCTTTCTGGTAAATGCGTACAATGTGGTACAAAGAAATTTAGATTTGTTTCTACAAAATCAAAGATTTTACAATCCGGAGATGTTTTAAAAAAAAACGAAGAGGTGATAGCGCAGCCAAATTGGCAAAGCTCCCTGGAACCCCATGGGCAAAGTACCCCGGAGAAAAGCACCTTCCAGGATATAGCTACTGTGGCCCCGGTACACGATTAGATATCAGACTTGATGATCAAAATCAACCCAAACCCGGTGAAGAACCGATAAACGCTATTGATAAGGCGTGTCATGCTCATGATGTTGCATATAGGAGCAGCGATTTGCAGCAAAGACATCTCGCAGATGTGAAATTAATTCATGCGTTAAATGCTATTCCTGATAAATCTTTCAAATAAAAATTAGCTTCATGGTTAATAAAACCGGTTATGAAAAGCAAATTGATGTTAGGTGCCGGTAATTAATAACAACATGGAATCTATTTATTATTCTCCAAAAGGATACTGGCGGGGTAACGCTGCAATCAATAAACTCGCTAGCGCCGCAAAAGTGAAAAAAGCTACTGCGGCTAATTGGTTATCCAAACAGGCTATATGGCAAATTTATCTACCAGCGCCTAAACAAATTAATTACTCGCATTTTGATGTGACTGTTCCTAATGAAGTTCATCAGGCTGATATATTATTTTTGCCACATGATCGTGGTTACAAATACGCGTTAACCGTAGTTGATGTTGCGAGTCGATACAAAGAAGCAGAGCCGCTGAAAACAAAATCATCAACTGAAGTCGCTTCTGCATTTGAAAGGATTTATCGAAAGGGTCCTCTGAGTTGGCCAAATCTATTGCAGGTTGATCCTGGCAAGGAATTTCAAGGCGTTGTTTTATCAACAATGAAACATCACAAAGTCACCATCAGACGGGGGCATACTGCGTTACATCGTGATCAGGCAATTGTAGAACAATTTAATCGGACTCTTGCTGAGCGGTTATTTGGATATCAATACGCGAAGGAGTTTATTCAGGATAAAAGATCCCGTGAATGGGTTAAGAGATTACCAGCTGTGAATACCGCGCTCAATAACGAGATTACTCGAACAATTAACATGAAACCTATCAACGCGATTAAAAAGAAGTCTATACCTAAAATGGAAATTCAAGGGATTTCACAAAAAGATTTCAAAGAACCAATTCTTGGTAGTAATGTCACTGTTAGGTATTTATACGAACCAGGAGAGTTGGAAGGTGGCACAAAAAGGGCTATGGATCCTATTTGGAGTGTTACTACACACAAGATATCTACTATAATACGATCAACTAGTGGAAACGCTAGCGTTTCTAGAAAAGCAATCTATAAACTGGATTCAACTGCCCCTCAACGGGGTTTTACACGCGAACAATTACTAGTGATTCCTGACGATACTCAATTACCACCACAGGGTCTTAACTAGCGCCGTTGCGTCTATTGCACTCAAGACAAGTCAACATCACATTGTTTCTGACATGACCGAGACTGTTATTTTTTCTGTCTACGGTAAATTGGCGAGGATCCTTATCTAAATAACGCCAACGCATTATACAATTGCAACTTGCGCAGTGATTATTCTGTTGTTGTTTCAGCGTAATTATTAATCCAGCATCAACGTCAAATTCTCGTTGTTTTTTTTTTTTGTCTTGTTGTTTGTAACCGGATAATTTTTTATCAATAATTTTAACATCAATATCATCCATTGTTGTGTCATTATTATCGAAAACAATTCTTCGAAGTTGATTTATTTTTCGTACTCTGGATACTGCGAGATAGACTAAATTTGACCATTCGATGCGATTATCTACCATCCAAACAATTGTATCCGATATAGTCAATCCCTGTGAAGAATGTATCGTCGCTGCGTATCCTAGCGTCCACGGGGATTTATTAGCACGCAATGCATCTTCAACGACGCTGATATCAACCAGCACAATATCATTTAATACGAGAATTTGTTTTTCACTCTGTCCTGGAATATCAACTTCGATATTCTGTTTTCGAGTATCCGAAGGTCTATAACACAACGGTACTGGAAGCGTTGCAAATTTTTCTTTATGCAATTCAAATAACTTCATCTGAAGTGCGTCTCTGACAATTTTTCTGCTTGCAATTATCAAATCGTTTGGTCTCCACGTTTCCCAAAAATCATTCATTGGAGTCTCTGAAATCACTTCACGCGCTATTTCACATTGGATTCTATCTGGTTGTAATCTAATTAGCGCTTTGAACTCTCGTAATTGTTCATCAAGTGATCTATAATCAGTGGTAATTTCTTCATAATAATCTACAAAACCCTTTAGCTATTCATGTGGGGATGCACCGATAAATGGTGGTGGTTGGCCGTGATCACCGCACATAACGACTTTTGTGTTTTTGTTTAACAACCACTCAAGAAATGTTTGTAATACATCTAATGACACTGTGCATATTTCATCCCAAATTATGATTTCAGGAATGAATTTATCACCCATACGCTCAGGAGTCCATTTGTCGCCCTTCCATTGAAAGAAACTGTGATAAGTACATGCATTTACCCCTCGTTGTTTCATCTCTCTGGAGTCTGTGAGTCGGTGTTAGCACAATCATGTTTGTGAAATCCGTAGGACTTTTCCTACGGAATAATTCAATTGCACGAGTTGTCTTTCCTGACCCACCACAACCGTTTAAATAAACTGTCTTGTATATACAGATTGGATCAGATACCGGTGGTGCATTAGAAAATTCTGATTGAATTTCAATACGGTTACAACAAAGATATTTATCATCCATGGCAACGTCTGCGGATTCGCAATACTCATATAGTGTTTCCTTTTTAAATCGCCAACGTCCCCACGCTTCCTCGGGATCTGTGAATGCCGCTACAGCTGATTTGTATTTATTGTGTATATACATCGAATCAGTGGCTACTCTAACTGCGATATTAGGAAATCTATTTATCATCGAAAATAGATTAATGCAAGCATAGGCTAGCATAGAACTTCTCAAATGTGTGTACTGGGAATTATATCCATCACAGTAGGTAACAACCGTACCTAATTTTTCACCATTGGATAGAAAAGCATCCTTACGGGATACAAGTTTTCCCTGTTTCGTTAAATCCGCTACAATAAAATCGTATTCAGCGACGTCTATGATCAACCGCGAAGAGTATTTTGCACTGTCGTATCTTCCACCCTGGGTAAATTTACCGATTATTCTTCGTCCAAAATTCTTTGCTTGTTCTTTTTTAATTTCAAATACCTTCTTAGACCTATCCATGATTTGTTCTTCATTGAAATCTGGAAACAGTTTTCGCTGTTCGCTAATTATTCTATCTAGATCGGGTTGTGGTAGCCAAACTTCTTTCTGAGCTCGATAGGATATAATCGCTTCACTGACAATTAACGATATTAGCATACCACAATCGATCATATACCGCAATAACACTATTGGCATCCAGGTCTTTTCAGATAGGTGTCTACCAAGCCAAAGATAGCTACACGGATGTAACCCTGTAGCTAATTCGAATGATATCACACGAGCGAATCCAGTTAAATCAAAATTAGGCAAACGACCATTAATCGCAACACGAGTCATTTCATGCGTGGGGTGTCCAAATCGTTTAAAATAGTTACTACATTCCCCATACCCGAGAAAACTTCCAGGATAACACGCGGATATATCAATTGAAATCATACCATCACGTGAGTATTTCGTATTCCACAGTCCTCCATGACTAAATTCGACGCAACTCAATTTAACGTGTTCGAGAAAATCACTTCGTGTTGGACGCCATGAGTTTTTTTCTCTTGCAAAGTGAGCTACCACTGATGGAATAGTAAAACTATCCGTGAGTAGTTTTTCATGGAAACTCTCCGGTGAAAAATCATTTGCAATTTTTCTCATTCTGTTATCTAACTCTTCAACGCGATATAATTCACCATTTGGTCTTACAAATTGATTGAATCCTATTTCGGGATCTTCATCACTTCTAAGTAACCACACTGACACAGGATCATCCTTGCACAGCGTCTGAATAGCATCGAATAATTTCTCTTCATAGAAAACATCCCCAACGAACTCCTTGGGGATATATTTCACGATTCGTTCTCGTGGAAATATTGTTACTGCAGCCGTCCACGCGTGTTCGTTATGATCAATAATTTGTATTGGAGCTCCATTTTTGTTATATTTCTGTTCGTATAAAACTTCTCCGGTTATTGTCATAACGGTTATTGGGAATCTTAATGATGTTTCTAATTTAGCTATATCAGAAATCTTTGCACCGTTCTGTTTCACTGTCAGTTCCCATTCGGTTATTTTCCTACGTCGCAGATCAGTTAGTTTATTTCCTCGGGATGAATTTGTGAAGTGTTCCATTACCCGTGTTGCTACACAATTCAACGTCGAAGATAGTTTCATTGAAGCTAGTTTTGTAATATCAGGTTATCATTTAGCGGGTATATTCCATAAACGACTGCTGTTACAGGATAAGATCTCTCGTAGTATGGTTTGTCGATTCCAGTTAGAATTCCTGGTTTGGAATCTCTACTCAGTGTGATTGTTTTTTTATTCTTGAGGATTGGTTCAAATTTATCCCTAATAATCCATTTGCCATCGACTTCAAAAATGAATTTTATTCGCAAAAAATACCTTTTTTCCTCAACACGTGAAATTATCACTGCTGCTTTTTCATCATTCATGGTAGCGTCAACAACACCATCAATTCGAAATGTTGACCAACAATAAGATGCTCCATCACGCTTGAATTCATTAAAACAGTCTCTGATTTTACTAATCATGGCTTTATCAAGAATTGTATTCTTTGGTGTATTAGAAACTATATCAAGATTGAATTGAGCATCTTTCCAGGGTAATCTCTTGGACGTTTTTTTTGGTTTATCGAGATTAAATTTAGGATTAATTTTTAATAATCTCTTAAACTCTTTCATGTTTCCGTCTCTTGGACGTTTGAGATTAATTTTGTTACGTTTTTTTGGTTTATCGAGATTAAATTTAGGATTAATTTTTAATAATCTCTTAAACTCTTTCATGTTACCGTCTCTTGGATGTTTGAGATTAATTTTGTTACGTTTTTGGGGTTTATCGAGATTAAATCTAGGACTAATTTTTAATAATCTCTTAAACTCTTTCATGTTTCCGTCCACTAGACGTTTTTTTGGTTTATCGAGATTAAATCTAGGACTAATTTTCAATAATCTCTTAAACTCTTTATCAGGATTGAATCGAGCATTTTTCAAAGGCTTAATTTTCGATAATCTATCGAACTTCTTCATGCTATAATTAAAACAAGCATTTAAATGAAAGATTTATATATAATGAATCACTGCAAATGGCTCATGATTGGATCAACGACTCCGTGTAACAAATCATGAAGAAAGGAATTCTGTGGGTATCATATGCAAAGCTTTCGTCGTGGAAGCCTTGGTCCATTACCCTGCATACGATGTGGGGTTGGGGTCAGGGGAGAATCGCAGTTATGTCTACGCTGTGGTGGTAAACGATATATGGAATTGAAGCGTTATTATGACAAAAGAATAAAAAATGGACAATCAATCAGAAATTATGACCCTGAAAAAGTCCTTGACGTTGACAAAGTCAAGGATAAAGTCATAAGAACCCCCCAAGACTACATCGAAAGATTTTCCAAAGATGTAATCATTAGACCAAACAATGAATTAGACAAACAATAGTATAGTATATAAATGAACCAAGAATTCAGACCACACCCTGTGATCATAAACTATGAAGCATTCAGTGATGGTACTGTCAGAAACTGTAGACTGAAGAACCCAGTTGGTGCTGACAATGGTATGGGGTATTTGGTGTTCACTGTTAATGGAAAGAAAACTTATCTCAATCATCGTTTCGTGTACGAATGTTTCCATGGATTAATCGAGGATGGTTTTGTTATTGATCATAAGGATTCTAATCCAAAGAATAATTCTTTATCAAATCTGCAAGCTATTACACAGAGTGAAAATTCCAAACGAGGTGGGACTGGAAAATGCTCAAAAAAAGCGAGACCAGTAAAATCTTTGAATACAGCAACTAACGAAGAAAAAATATTTCAATCGATATATGAAGCCAGTGGGTACTTCGATATTTGTAGAGCCTCAGTACGATTTGTTGCCGAGGGAATTTATCGATCTGCGTTTTCAAAAAATCGCGGACAGAAAATTAAATTTAGTTATGTCTGATGCGTCATATTTTTCATTTAGAAATATATAATTGTTATAGAATAATGAATTCTGAAAAAATGAATAGCATTATTGATGAAATTTCAAAATTGAAAAGTCAGGATATCAAACTATCAGATGGTTTGAATCCTGATCAAATCATGTCAGATTTTCAGGATATAGAATACGGAGTTAACAACAATAAATATATGCTGCCAAAACAATACGCGCTCATCAAAAGAATTCAGAATTCTATTCGGGACTCTCTTGCATTCTCCAGTGACGTAAGTGTGTTCGCTCCGTTATATACTATCGTAGAACGAATACGAAAGGAATTAGGTAACGAATACGAATTGAAAGAGGAGGTTAATTCTAAAATTAGAAACCTACGGGCGTTAATTTTAGAAAATGAACAATTTTGACCGTGACAGATCTTCAAAGAGATTTTTATTGTGACCGACCCTCAGAGAAATTTTCATTTTTTTTAGCATTGTTTGATTGAAAACAACAAAATCGATAGGCCGTTAATGGTTGGTTTACTCGATATGATATGTCAGATTGATCAGCGTAGAAATGGCGCAAGTGTGGTATTAATTATTTTATATACAATTTCCACACTTGCGCCATCACTGATAACGCCGTTAAAACGCTTCCATGATCGTGTTAAAAATCATTTATGATATGTCTGACATGTAACAAAAAGTGTGGAAAGTGTCATAATTATTATTTTATATACAATTTGGACACTTTCCACATCAATGATAGAGCTGTTAAAGACTTCTACAGTGATTCCATCACTGGTGTTAAAAATCATCTGACATGTCGAAGTGTTTTCGTCTGTTAGGTCAGGTTCGGAAAATTGTTTTACAATTGAAAAATTGAAAAATTGTTTACGATTTCAAATAATGGTCAATGAAGCATTAACGACCCGATTGGCTCGTGAACGACTTGATGCAATCAAGAAATTTATACCAATTCGAGACTCTGTCAGGAATAAACTGCAACAACGACAGAGTTTACAAACTGATTTTGCTGTGGGGTCTGAAGAATTGTTTAAACCAGTAACCACAGCAACGAAACAGATAGTGTCAACAATCTCTGAAGAAGGAAAAAACAAGAAGAGTCTTTTCTTCCTGTGTTAGAAAAAATAGCAAAAAGAACTAAACAAACAAAAAAATCATTGAAAACACTTCCTCAGGATATATCAACCGCTTCAGAACAACAACGAGAACTTCAAGAAGATATCCCCCCACCCGAATTTCAAGAAGAAGGGGAGGATACTACTAGTGGACGAGTTGCATTCAATGAAAAACTTCTTCCCGGTAAATTAGATGAATTGAGAAATAAAAGATTTGATTCTATGGAAGAATTAGCCCAATTTGTCACTAGGAGTTTTCATCAGAGAAGAAAATATATTTACGGTGATTATAATCTTCCCCCTAAAAAAGATTGGTATAGGGGGTTATATCGTATACTATCAGGTTCCTCTCAAGCAAAAGGAGATGATAAAACATTTCAGGAATATATGGCAGCAATAAAAAAAGCTGAATCATCTATAGGGGAGCAATCGGATACCGGATTTCTTAGACTACCAGAACAATCAAAATTTATTGATATAACACAATCCCCCCAACAGATGAAAATAACGAGAGAAGCTGATCATGAAAAAGGTGCAACCGGTATCACTGATAAAACCAAAGGATTTTCAGGCAGTGGTTTAGTTGGAAACTATTCGAGGGAAAATCCTTGGATTTCATGTCCTGGTAGTGTTCTCAGTGATATATCACGATTAGAAGTTCTTGTAGGAGGATTCCGAGCTGGAAACAACTCACCGGAAATAATTAACGAAGCATCTGATATCTGTAGACGTTTATTTCAAGGCGGTATCATAGATATCAGCACATATCGAGATTTCATTGGCAAGTTAGTGGAAGATTATCACAGTGATTAATCACCGGGATTGAATAAAAACGCTAGCGTTTCCAATTGAAAAATGGTTTCTGATTTCAAATAATGATCATACACTACAATCATGATAAACCAACCCCCGTCTATGTAGTTAATTCACGGTTTCCAGTTTATAAAGCATACTATGGTGATGGTTTAGGTAATACCATTGCGGGGTTATTTGCAAGAATGGCTCCAAAAGTGATGCCGTTAGCTAAACAATTATCAATGAAAGCAATTGATGTTATTCGTGATAAGGGTACCAGCAAAATCGGAGATTTCGTTGGAGATTTTGCCGGGAAAGCGTTTTCAGCCGCGAAGAATAAATTAACATCATTGGTGCGACGAAAAAAGAAACCGTTACCGGAAATGCCTGCACGGGTTAGTAAAATAATAAATAACGCAGTAGACGAAAAACTAGCGTCGATGGCTTTACCATCGTTGATAACTCCAGACCAAAGCAATATTGCAAATATGATAGCAGGAAGCGGCTTTAAAAAACTACGTCGTTGAAATCCTACGGATTTTCACGCTAGCGTTTTTCACGATGAAAATCGTTTACGATTTCACGATTTAGACTCTGATAAATAGAATAAAATGTTCAAAAAGTCACATGATCCGGCGTTTGATATAGACGCCCCAGTTGGCAAGGATGATTCTGTACGCGATTATCAATATTACGCCTATCATGCTATAGACGCAAATAGTCGATCGCGAATTGAACTTCAAGTCCATGATGCCAGTAAATATTTTCTACCCGCTGAAGCGTTTATTGAAGTAGAAGGTGAACTTGTAACAGCTGCTGATACTGCTGCTGTACCAGCACCGTATCCAGCTGGTACTCAAGTCGGTTTTGTCAATAATGGTATCATGGCGTTATTTGAGAGTGCAAGATACCTCATTGATGGAAAAGAAATCGAGTCGATAGATCGCGATGTTGATGTGGCTACAACAATAATCGGGTTAGCGAGATATTCTGATGATTATACAAGATCAGCAGGACCTTCTATGATGTTTGCAAAAGATGTTAAAAATACCGCTGGATGAATTGAATTTGTTGTAAGACGACCAAAGAATAATGCTGGCACTGCTAATATTGATGCCGAGGATATGATTATAAGCAACGACGTTAATTTCAATCTAGGAGCCGCAACACGTATTTCAATGTTGCAAGGGGCTCGTAAATCATTTTCATGCGCTATTCCACTGCATCACATATTTGGATTCTGTAGAAACGTCCGAAAAGTTATCTACGGGGCGAAGCATACAGTAGCGCTTGTACGAAAGGGTGATGATAATGACGCAATTTGGAGGATTCCAGCAGACAATGCAAATCCCAATGCTGATGCCGGTAAAGTCAATTTAACAAAAATATCATTGTGGATGCCAATGTTGACTCCATCAATCACAGCAGAAGGACGATTACTATCATTTATGGACCAAGGAGGAAAGTCGTTGTTGAGTTGGTTAACCGTGAGTACAGATGTTAAACAATCAAATCTGAACGGGTTATTCACGTGGAATCTAGCATCAAAACAAGGTGTTTCAGCTCCACGTCATATATTTGTAGCGCTACAGGATAACACACGAGTTGGCGATCAACGTTTCAGTCATATGATATTTGATCCATTAGGTGTTAAAGACGTCTCGCTGAGAATAAACGGCCAGCAGGAACCATCCGAAGATGTGCAACTTGATTACGGTCAAAATCATATTGCACGCGTGTATCATAGATTGTTGTCGTTCATGGCACGCGATCAAAATGTCGATACTGGTTTGCAAATATCACAATTTGATTTTAAGAATCTATATCCGATCTATTACTTTTCGCTGGAACATCTCGATTTAACAAGACAGTCTGTCGTTGATATACACTTTAGACCTAATGTGACTCGTGGTGCTATTGCTAATTTTAGAGCGGTTGCTGTCATTCTCAGCGACAAATCAATGCTACTCGAAGGTGTTGGAGGAAGAATGAGAGTGGTAGATGCGCCAGTGGAAAACATGTAATTGAAATCCTCTATTTAGAATTAATCTATTACGTATAATGTCGTATAGTAATATCAATGTGTCGTTGACACCTGGTCAATTAAAAAAATTGCAATCCAAATCAGCTAAGCAATGTGGAACCACAATTACGCTAAAACCCAATCAAATGACTGGCGGGACGAATAAATTATCGCTTACAACTCGTCAAGTAAAACATTTCAATGATGCACTTGTACCAAAAAAGGGTGTTCAGATTACTATTTCTGCGGCTGCTATCAAAAACATGGAAAAAACAGGCGGTATATTCCCTTTGCTAGCTGCGATTCCAGCGTTGATTGCGGCAGCAGCCCCAGCGGTGGCTAAAGCGGCAGCGTTAGGGGCTGCTGGTACCGCGGCAGGAATGGCATTACAGAAAGCAACGGGGAAGGGTTATAAAAAAAGTGGAAAGGGTCTAAGACTACCAGGAACCCCGTATTCGTGGTACAGCGGAAAAGGTCTAAGACTAGGACCGGTTTATTAACCCAGAACTCTTCGATGGTTCCTATGTCCAATTTTGATTTAATTGATGATGCTAAAAAACTCGCCATAAAAAACTTCAGAGGTGTTTTTATGAAGGATCAATTACCGACACAACCCAACAGCGTTGAAACCGGTATCATTAATCTCGATAACAGCACCGGACCTGGTACTCACTGGGTTGCATACGCTATTGATCCACGTGGGATTGTCTATTTCGATTCATATGGATTAGCACCGCCGAAGGAATTCATGCGTTATATAAAAACTTTTCCAATGAAGACTTGGTATTCTACGCTACCAACACAACAAATGAATGATCCACCAATATGCGGCAGCGAAGTATTAAATGTTCTTGACGCTATTTCTAACTCCTTGGGTAACCCAAGGGGAAAACCACCTCATGTTGTCGTAAATGAATACACTAGCAATCGCTGGAAATCGAAACGATTTTAGAGAGAGAGAGAGTTTTACAATAATATGATTGATATTTGGGGAAGACCTCTGAAACCTAAACCCTATGACGTTGCAACCGGTGATTCTAACAAGGATATAAAAAAACTAATCGAAGATGAAATCGCTGAGACGTTAAATTTAACAGATGTTGATCCCGGGGAAATAGTTGTATTTCAAGACAAACAGGGTAAATTAAAAAGCAGTAATGTGTCGTTGAATGATATTTTGGTTAAACAACAAAACGCAATCGAAAATACTATCGCGTTATTTTCCGATCAGGGTAAATTGAAAACTAGTGATGTGTCGTTGGATGATATTTTGGTTAAACAACAAAACGCCGCTGAAAACTCTATTGCGCTGTATTCCAGCAGCGGACGACTTAAACCAGGCGCACTTGTGTCTACGATCACCGACGCAATTGCCGCCCAAGACCGTAATCTTGATGATCATATACGAGGTTATAATAATTTTCGCAAAAATATCATTCATAAATTCTTTGGAACCCCGCTTGTGGTTGGCATGACTCTCGCTGAAATTAAAAACTTTCTATCGCTATTCTTTTTAACAAGGACGCGGAGAGGATGATGAATAAAAATGAGATCAAGGCAAATTATCTTGATATTTACAATGATATTTCTAAACTAATAGAAAATCTTGAAAGAGTGCAAAAACCCACTAACGACGTAGTTGTTAAGTTTTTTGGAACCCCACTTGTGGCTGCCATGACTCTCGCTGAAATCAACGAGTTTATCGGCAAGCATACTCATAATGCCTACGTCGCTAATAATTTCTTTGGTGTCCCGGTTACATCTACAATGACTCTCAAAGATATTAATATGTTTATGGTGAGACAAACAACACTTAATACCATCGTTGATAAATTTTTAGGGAGAACACCTGTCTCTGAAACCACATCGTTTACAGGCCCGACTCTCACTGAAATCAAAAAAACCTATCTCGACGTCATCGACGATATTGCTAAACTAAAAGAAACCTCTGAAAGGGTAAAGTATGGGACCTTTGATTGGGTAAAAGAATCTAATGCTAAATTGAAAGTCAATATCGATGAGTGGCCCCATGGTAGTATCAACAGGATGACGTTAATCTCTAACAAGCAATTTGATATCATCGTAAGCGGTAAAACCTACTTTGGTGGCACCGCAACAGTAATTATCCGGGAGGGTAAAGAAGAATTTGAGATTGTCGCGGTTGATAACACCGTTAGAAAAGAAATAACCTGGTGCTTAGAATTCGTATGCAAAGTAAATAACTAAATTGAAAGGAAAATCCTTTAGATTTCACAATTGAAAACGCTAGCGTTTTTAAAATAAAAATGATTTCATCAACGCAATGTCGCTATTATCAGGTCAGAGAATTTCAAACTAGACTCAAAACCCTCGCCGAGGAGTATCAAATAAACATAAAAAATACCGACGAAGAATCACCGCGATTGATATTACTATGTACTCGGTGTCAAGCGTTCTCACTGGTGCCGGAATAATACTAGCATCTGTTACAATGATTGCCCCGGTCGTAGTTCCAATTTGCATTTCTGCGGTTGCTACAATCGCCGGTATATCAACTGGGATAACAAAAAAGATATCATCATGCAGCCAGAAAAAACTGCAAGATTACTTAATTCAATTTCATATTGTATCAACCGCGTACTCGCAATTATCCTCGATGATATCGTCGTCACTCGATAATACAAATATATCAGATAGTGAGTTCTCAGCGATGCTCAGTATTTTTGATTCCGCGATATCAAAATTAGAGCGACAACAACAGTATAATAATAATGACAACACAGATGGGATTAGAAAACACGAACCCAAAAAACAGAATGATATCAATAACATCAACGATATCAGATCCTGAGTTCTCAGTGATGGTCAGTATTTTTGATTCTGCGATGTCAAAATTAGAGCGACAACAACAGTATAGCAACTATGACAACACCGATGGAATTACTTCAACGAATAGTAGAAAATACAAACCCAGTACAAACAAGTATGATATCAATAACATCTACGAAACCCGAGTTTAGTGTAAATTTCCCTAGCCCAGTCCCCGTGAAGGAGATAGCGCTTGCAAAACTACGAATGTATCACAGTTGGCCTAATATCAGATCAAAATCATTTGGTGGTCAACAACCGAATAATTCCTTGGTTTTCGCGAATAAGAATAAAGAAGACGGGACTCCAGACTGGAACGTCGTTTCAATACCAACCGGATCATATCAAATTGAACAAATCAATAATGAATTCGCGAGTAGAATAAAATCGATTACTGGAAAAGAATCAAAAATCGCTATAATGGTTCATGAACCAACACTATCATCCGCAATTGAAATAAGCACAGAAGGATACGTCGTAGATATCTATAACAGCTCGATCAGAACCGTACTAGGATGGCCTGAATTACCACCCCGGGGGGAAACCGTTGATATACCCGAACCACAAAAAAATGATTATATCACCGACAGAATAAACCCAGATAATCCAATAAAAAGTTATAAAGATTACCAATCCAGTGAAGATTTTTTTCATTTCTTCTACTCCACAATCGGGGAAGAGGAGGAGGAGGTTGGGGGTCAAGAGGGATATTATGTTGTTAACGAACCTAAAATTATTGAAAATTTCACAGCGATGGAATATGATTTTTTACTGTTGTTAATATCCATTAAATCCGGCTCTCTCACTCGAGATGAATTTATCAGCGTCGTAAAAATATGCAATAAAATTATCGACGATATGGAAACATTTAATTTACGAATTATTCAAGTTATACTAGATGATGATCACCCCAAGTCGAGAACAGAGTTTGCATTAACTGTTGGTATCCCCGTTAAGGATATTCCAACATTTAAACTAGCAGGATATAACGTACCAGAACTAAAAAAAATTCTCAGTGATACCATCAATGTTGGTTTTAAAATAATTCATGATGCATGGAAAAAAACAACATCACCGGAAATAAAAACCCTCAAACATAATAATGACCCAGATGGTGGCGGCAGACATATCGCTCCGTTCAACGTGAATATTTCATCGGTGATTGCGCTCAATTTAGTATGCGATGTTATCGAAGGAAGCTATCAAATAAATCTCGAACGATCAAATCAAGCTCAGCAGGGATATATTCTGTATTCATTTGCACCAACAGCTCCTCGAGGATTTTTAATTATTGAGTCTCCGGTTAATCCAGTCTATATGCGGTGTCATAATGATTCGTTAACCAGAATTAATTTCAAACTCACTGACCAGTCCAATAATCTGATTGATCTACAAGATGAGGTGTTAGCGATTAGTCTGTTTGTGAAATCTTAGTGATTTTCATCGTAAATTGCTTTGCAATTTCAAAAATTATTAACCAGAACTGAAAGTTCAGCAGCAGAGAGGGTGAACGACAACAACGTTGCGACCAAAATTAATTAAAAAATCGTAAAAGTCTCCGTTTTCATTCTTTTATTAAAATGAGATTTCGTAGGGAAGGCTCGTCAAAATTTCAATCAATTTTTTGTCTAAAAACGTTGTAGGGTTAGCCCCTGAGACATTTTTTTGGGTTAAAATGAGATCGTAGGAAGGCTCGTTTTAAGATTTCAATCAAAATTTTGTCTAAAAACGTTGTAGGATTCACCCTCTCTGCTGCTGGAGGGATGACAAATCTTTTATAGTCTAAGATTGCGTCCTCGTCTGGCAACAGGATAGGGCCTGCTTCTTCGGAAATAGAAAGAGAACTCTTTCGTGTCCATACGGCAGTCGACAAAACTTCTGTCTGGGTCCAGTTGCTGTTGTTGCTGCTGATATTCTCTCTGCTGCTTCTGAAGTCTATACTTCTTTTTGAATTTCCTCTCTGAAGAGTTCTTCTATGAGGTCTTCCGTTACTTGTAGCCTTCTAACATTCTCTATCTCTTCAGGCTTTGGCATCAGATTGTGTCTGATACGATGCAGAGTGACGTAAGCTTCGTTCAGCTTAGCTAGTCTTGAGCACATCTTCGTAGGTGGATGAGTCAAACAATGGATGGCCAGACTGCTACTACTAGTTTCATTAAAGTCGTTTTCGCCCATATGGGCATGTACGATTGGTTAATTATCCGTTTGGGATAGTTTGATGTGGGATAGTTTGATGTGAGGGATAGAAGGAAAAGTCAAATGGCATCTATATGAATAAAAATGTAAAACAAACGATAGACGCATTGGTTTCAAAACACAATTTTATTCAAATAACAAACATTGTTTTTCAAATAACAAACATTTTTTTCTCATAACACTAATACATTATCTTTGACATGGTTGACAACGTTGTGAATTAAATTGAGATTTCCACTGTTGGAAGTCATTGGGCCATTGATGTACACTACGTTTCCTAGCTAAAGACAACAGATAGAATTAATGGTCACAAAACCATCGATCTACTTTGTCATCGTTTCGAGACGAATGACGATCAAAATAAGTCACTAAATGTTCTAAAGAATATCCAAGACTGCGATGATGCAGATAATTGACACAATATTTTCCACACACCATAGAATCTGTGCCTTGTAATTTCACATTATTGAATCGTGTCGTCTGGGCATTTCTTCTCATAAAGTCAATGATATCATCTTCGAAAGGGGGTAATCCATACGAATCAAAATACTCCACGCAACCCTCTTGAGGAAAGTAGACAGCTACCCAGTGAGTTCCTGGAAGATGACTGTCATCTGTGTTGATGACATAAGCTTGATTCTCTTGAGGTTTGCGATGAGGTAGTTCATCTTTAGCACACACGACAGGATTCCTAAAAGTAGTAGTGAACGAACTACGGTTCAAAAGATAATAAAGTTCCCAGGTATCCATTTTTTTGTTTTGTAGCCTTGTTTTTTTTCTTTCTTCACAGGTGATGATAAGTCATCAATTCAATCCAGACTTGTTGCTTGAAAATGTCTGTCAAGTAACTGTTGGTTTGCTTCTTCTCCTTACTCTTGGCCAAGAGAGCTTCGATGCGATCAATTTCTTGAGCAAACAATGGAGGAGAGGAATGATCACGTAAGCCTTTATACCACTGATGTAACACGTCTTCTTCTGAGATGAGACTTCAAGCTTCGTTCAGATAATCGTCCAATTTTTCTTCTTGACTCATCATCATACATTTATCGTGTTGAATTTGACTGGGATGATCGATTTGACATCCATAACAATTTTTTTTAATCATGTATCTCATTTTATCTTCCAAGTGTTGTGCAAAACAAGCCACTAACTGTTGTTATTGTTCTGGCCATCTGGATTGCATGATCACTACTTCTTCTTTTTGGTCTTGGGTATCTGCTTTTTCTGTAACCTCCCATTCCATGGATTCTCCACTATTCAAAGAAGGACAAGGGTCTTCCATAGTGTCTAATAGTCTAGAATGACTTCTCTCAAACTGTTGATTTCTATGGTATTATCGAATTCAGCATACAGAATGACATTCACCGTTTCGGTAAGAGGTCCTGCAAACTGAAGTTTCACACGCAGTTGCCCAGATTTTATAGGGTGGAAATGTCCCTCGTCGCTGCTTTGGTCTGGAGTGAAATCAAAAGCCCACAAAGTTTAACCTTTTGCATAGTCGTCGTAGGAAATGACGTGACTGGTGTTGGTTCCTAACTGCCCTGTGGCTTCGTACAGCGACAAGTACGACCTCAAGTAATTCTTCTGTTCGCCAAAGTCGGGTTCGAAGTGCCGGGTACACAAAGTTTTGCCATCGCGACTGACTTCGATTTTGGATATTCTGCTGTGCTTAAACTGTAAAGGATTTTCATCATGGGCACCGTTGAGGGCTGCATTACTTACGATACCAATGAATAAACGTTTGGGTAACTGTCCTTGGAACAGATGATCTTCGATCTTAGTTCGGAGTCCAGCGGCAATGGTAAAGGTTTTGACTTCCACGCGTCGTATCGGATACTTGGATGTCGTTCTGCTCAAAGTGTGACTGATATCATTTCCCACTTTAGGTAACACTTCCACACGACGCACGTATAACCTGGCTTCTTGGATAATGGTTTTGTATTCGTTGGCATGAGCCATCAAATGGAAAGCAGTACTACTACGATTCAGTTTCAAGCGAATATCCACTCCGTTCAGCAAATACTTTTCTTGAAACCACATGTCCAAATGCAAACGATCGAACAGTTCTAAACTATGTCCTTGCAAAATTTTCATTCGACGGACGTTAAAACCTACATTGTGAGGATCGGCAGGATTGTCACCCTCAGCTGCTACGGGCAAGGCTGTGTCGTTAAACTTATCTGCTGTGTCAGGTTTCCATACCACGCAAGCATCTAGATGAGTGTTCTTGGCTACTTTTCCGTACGTCAAGAGATTTTCGATGTACGCTCGGTAAGGGTAAGTATCCATGCTACTGCTGATCAGTTTGTTATTCATGTACAAATCCACATCGCTGAACAAGGGATGCATGAAATTGTTGACAGGAGCTACTCTATCATTGTCTCCTGGATTGGTGTTGTCCATTTTGGTTACTTTCACTTTCAAATGCAAGTAACTGTTGTTGAGATCGATGTAATCTTCGGGTTGTCCTTTGATTTGAAACTCGATGGGAGCTGAATCCGTCAAAGAGGAGACGGGATGAAATTCGACCCATTGGGCTTCTTGCTTGGTCATCACCGTGGGTAGCATGGCAAAGAGATCCAGTTCCGATTTGGAACAGGCACAAGTCTCTTGGTGCATCATTTTATCTTTTCAGTCTCAATTTTTTACTTTTAATAATCAAAAATGTCTAAGTCTAGAACGGTTCTTTTTTCTCTTTGTCTTTCTAGATTTAGAGATATGGAGACTTTTGGAAGGGTGCCTTGCTGTGTCGTCAGGGAAGCAGGAATGCCAGACTCGGTACCGTTCAGCGCATTTATTGGACTTTCTCGTCGACCCAAAATTTCTTTACCCGTTTGAAGCAAGACATTTTTGCCTGCTCTCAAATAAACTTCTTTAGGGTTTTGTTTGTCAATGAGAACATTTTGAAGAAAATCTTTGCTGTGAGTCAATGCAGCATCTTTTAAGGCGTGCAATCCTCGTGTCACCATCGGCTTTAATACAGGGACCACGGAACGAAAGGCTGATTTAAACATATTTCCTAAACCATGTCCTCGTTGTCGAGTGACTCCTTGGTACACAGGATACATCACTTGTTCAGTTGTTCGAGAATCGTTTTTGAAAATGGAGTTTCACTGTGACTTTCCCTTTGGTAAATGGAATATTTTGTCCTAGTTCTCCTTTTATACTAATGTTGACACTGTCGAAATACGACTTACTGACAGGCAAATAAAGAGGATGTACACATTCGCGGTGAACGTGATAGGTATTTCCACCTTCCTCGTCAGCGGTATTGGTATCCACTTTGAAAGGAATGACACGTATTAACGGTACAGAGGTATGTCCTACCACGTTGTACTCCACCACATCGGAGTTGAGACCTTGGTTCATTTCTAAAGGGGATCGAAAATATTTACTGGTATTTTCTTTTGTTCGAGAGCATCTTGAGGTATCCACCTAAAATATCAAACAATTCAGGACAAAAGGTAATGGATATTATTTTCTTCTCTGAAAATTTGATCATGAGGCGACGAGCCACTTTAATGTACTCAAAGGTAACACTTTCTTTGATTTTTTTTCCAGGGGTTTACCAAACATAGCATTGAACATGGTTGCAATCGTAGTCACTATATGTTGACCACTAAAATAGTAGCCTGCAGGAATGGTGAACACATGAGTGGACAGTTGTTTAGTTAAGGGCTCATTTGATTTCTTTGTATCCATGCCAGTGATGCTTCGTTCGTCTAAGGCTTGTTGCAATTGCTTGTCATACACTTCTATTGTAAAAGTGTTTTGATTTTCGACGATGTTTTTGATTTGTGTCGGGTGTATTATTTCCACTAAAGCTGCTTCCCAATGATTATCTTGATCCAAATGCATGGCTTGAGGTAATTTAGACGTGTAACAGCACAACGTGTTGTTAGGAAACACCTCCATGGAGCTGTCACTAGGTAACGTTAAGTAAAATTGGTTAATAGTGTTGTTCATATTTCCAATGTTCTTCTGTCCGAGGAGTCACTCGAGGTTAAAGAAGAGTCTAAAAGAGGATTGTGATTGGAAGGGTGACTGTCAGGAGAATGACTAACGTTGGACGCAAGACTCCCAATATTGTTACTGTTGTTCCCGTTGTAAGAGTATTTCAGGGAAGGATTGGGAAGAAGATACCCGATGCAACTGCTGAGTAAAATGGTCCACAATTGTTTGTCTCCTTGTTGCAAACTTAAATTAGCAATGGCTGCACCGATGAAACAATACACCACAAAAATTTGACAGAAAAAGACGATTTGCGTTTTAGGTACACGTTCTCCACACCACACCCACAAGGGTTGCTTTTGTAAATCTTGCAGAGATGAAGTGGGTGAAGGAGTAGTCACTGTGGTCGCTGAAGCTGTATTGAAGGGCATGATGGTCACTTCTTTTTATAGTCGATGACTTGCGAAGCGTCAATTCAAGAATCAAAACTAGGAGGATATCCTTTTCAACGTACTTTGACTTCTTTGACACGACGTTTTCCTACTTTACGGGTTCTTCGTTCGAGAATGCTTTCAATGTCGTACACGTCGTCTTCTTGTTTGGTGACACGTTGTTACTCAGGCAAGTAAAACGTTCCTTTTAATACTTCTCCGTTCATGTCTTCCAATTTATAGACGGTAGGATGACGATCGCGCACTCGTCCAGTAACACGAAACAATTCGATGGTCCAGTTGGGTAAGTAACCTTTGTAGAAAGTGCGTTTGGTTTTACCAATGCGTACCCAATCTCCCGGGGTTAACACTTCTCCACCTTTCTTGGGGACAGCCATCGTCCGGGACGTACCAAACAGACGCTCAAAAACAGTCACTTCGTTGTCAGGTGTCACATCTTGTGGGGCACGTCCAATACTTCTATGGTAAGATTGATTGTAGGCTTGGACTAAGTGCGGTAAGACGTCGATGTACTTGAGAGTGTGTTGATGCGTAAAATATTTCCACATGCGTTCTTTCAAGGTACGTTGAAAGGTTCCACGATACTGGCTTTGGGTTCAGGAATGTCGGTGGTGAAAAAATGAATGTCACGTTTGTTTATTTCTAGTTGGAAAGCTTGGTTCAGAAATTCGGTGCCTTTGTCGGTTTGCCATCGAAGAGGGTGACGACCACTTTGTTTCAACACCAGTTGCAAAGCTCGTACTAACTGTCCGCTCGATTTGGATGTCAATGGTACGACCCAGGCAAATTTAGAAAAGACGTCGATGACACAAAACAAATATTTGTAGCCGCGATTGTAGGTGGCTAAATGAGAGACATAGGCTAAATCGGCTTGCCATTGATGATCGATGCCTTCCACTTGAGTGTGACTTCTGTTAAATTTTCGTCGAATGGGTTTGTGTAAAGTGTACGTCGCTTGTCTTGTAACCATCGTTGTACTGCTGTTAAACGGAGCTTTGGTTTTGTTAATAAGGTACCCACTCTTCGAGGATATTGCTTTGGGTGTGACGAAATGGGGGTTGTTTGGAAACGTTGTTACGTGTCCGATGTTCCACAGGAGTTGACGTCGAGGGTACTGGTGGTAGTGGTGGAGGTGGTAATGAGATAGCTTTGGTCTTCTTTTCTTTACTCACTTCTGGTTTCCTTTCTTTCCTTTTCACATCTGTCGAAGGAGAAGTAGCCATCATCTTTTTAACCCAAGTTTTGAGTTCTTCTCATTGGGGAGTGGGGGAAGGGGTTAACAAGGAAGCGGCAATCTTACTCGGAATGGGAGTGGTAGTGGGTGTTTGAAAGAGATCATGAGGTTCTTCTTCCTTGGGTAATGGTGGGGTGACGTCTGTTTTAACCACTATAGATGGTGACGGGGACGGGCCTTAAAATCGGACAAAGTGGGTTGAGCTGTTTGTTCCACAGCTTTCTGATGAAAGATTTGCAGTCGTTTCAAGAGTTGACCGTGCTTTTGCGATTTTTCGGACAACATGTCTCCGTGTTTGGCTAAACGAGGAAGTAGTCCTTTCCTTTTCTTTCCTTTGTGGGGTGAATAAGAAAGTTTTCTGCGAGGTGATATCTTTGCTTGTTCATTCCAGAAATACACTGGCGTCCAAGACTTGATACACACCCTCTTTTATCTTCTTTTTTCCATTGGTTTTTCAAAAAGGTAACGGCATGCTTCGCTAAATCATCAAAAGCATCGCTAAAGATGCCAGTTCGGTTCTTAGCTGAATTGACTAGTTTTCTTATTAAAGATCCTCCCCTTTAGTGACTTCTCTTTTTCTTTGAATGACTGTGTCTTTTGAGGGGAGGACGTCGTTGTTTGGTTTTTAAGCAATTTGTAGGTTGACGAAATTGTCTTTTTCCTTTTCCTTTTTGGACAGCAGAACGTCGAGGGTTGTGGTGAGTACGTTTTTAAGGAGGCATCCTTGATTGTTCAGCAGTGGTATAGAAAATACTGATTCCCGTTGTTGTCCTCAAGTCATTTTTATACTGGAATGCGACGCCACTGATTATCTTTGCGTCGTATCAACTTCATGGCAGGTAACACACGTCTTGAAGGGGTTCGCAACGGACTCAATCGGGACAGTTCTTGTTTGGACAAATCTAGTAAACTCTTTAGCATACCAGATCTTTCTTTGACTTTGACATTGGGGGCAGGTACTTTGTGAACAGAAGCTACTGCCGCTAATGTGGACGAAGGTGTCACAGGTGGAGGAGACGTTTCGGAAGATGCAGATTTCCAATGTTTCGTTAAATTAGGAAAAACGTGTGTCAAATTGGATTTGGCTGGCATCACCCGCAACGGAGAAGTGGAAGCCCCTGAGGCTACTGGAAACACGGTCCCTTCCAAACGTCTTTGTAGATCTTCTCTTACAGGTCGTGGTTGACGAAGATAAGGTTGCGTCCTGGCCGAAGTGCCTTGTTTGCGGGTGACCGCTTTTTTCTGTGGACTTTACTTTTTCTGTGTTTTGGTCTTCGCACCATTGTTCTTTTTCTTAGGGGCGTGTTTGGCTTTTTTATCTTGGGGTGAACTTTTGAAGCATTGGGATCCCATTTTAAAAGGGAACTAATGATGACACCTCCTAGAGAACCACTACCTCCAGGTTTCAATATGATTTGCTTTTTGATTTGAGTGTGGATGCTAGGATCGGCCAGTTGCGTCAAGGCTACTTTGTTTGATGTGGAATGTGAATGATGCCTTGCAGTATTTGACGTGCTGTCACTGTAAACCATCGTAAGACTTCTTTGAGACTGGCTTCTAAGACGTGAGCACGTATTTGTGGATATTTTTTGCGACTGATACCGTACAAGGCACGAATCAATTTGATGGGAAGATGAGACTGAAGGGACGTCATGTTGACAATGTATGAGACAAGGCCAAAGTGACCAAGGTTTTTATAGATTGTTTTAGTGGTTAATAGTGTTATGACGACAACGAGGACGTGTACACGACAGGCCCTCCTTTCTTGGCACCAGTCGTGAAACAAATCGGTACGAAATCGCAAATAATCAGGGGTGGTGGGTTTTAAATCCACGAGTAAATAGGCGTGTGGCGTTTGAGTGGCATCATCGTACGCATGAGTCAGTCAAGGTGTTCCTAAATGTTTGGCTAAGACTTGTACTTGCGATTTATCTCGAGGACTTTTAAACAAGACCACGTAATGAGCATTGAGACTAATGGTACGATGGGCTTTACTTTGTTGAAATAAATTTTGTGTAATGTAAATGACACTGGCATTACGATGATGCCCTTTACGCGTAAACCACAGTTTAATTTCTTCTTCGTCTTCTCCTAACATGTCGTCAAAAATGACCCAATGAGTTTAACTAGGGTCAGACACAATCCCCTCGTCTTCTCTAGGAATACCTTCTACAAACACAATGGAATCACCTTGACTTTCTTGTAAAAGGCTGTATGCCGATTGCCACTCTTTGTAACACTACACGATGCGTTGAGGTGGACGATCGATCAAACGATGTTTATGTTCGATCAAACGTTTGACAAATTCGATTTTGCCTGAACCGCTCGGTCCAGCAATTAACATGTTAAAAGGATGACGAAGATACAAGGCTTTCCAACTAGCATGATCTAAATGTTCATC
The DNA here is from genome assembly GCA_029339505.1 of Unio delphinus. Classification (NCBI taxonomy): domain Eukaryota; kingdom Metazoa; phylum Mollusca; class Bivalvia; order Unionida; family Unionidae; genus Unio; species Unio delphinus. Next base: position 1,304,270 of record JAQISU010000238.1, on the reverse strand, counting down.
AATGACTTTTGAATGTCGAGGAGGAAGGAGTAGCAGAAATAGCAGAGTTAGCCATAGTCGTGTAGGGTATGACACTATTGACACAAAAACAGACAAGACAAGAGGTTTTTATACTTTTTTCAAGACACGTTTATTTCAATGCAACACGAAATTCAAAAATACATTAAAGCCAAATGGATAAATACAAGGATAAAATACACAGGGAAACGATCAAAGTGGCATATAAACAAGTCTCTGTACAACATTGTTTGGGTAACGAAGGTGTCCTAGAGGTAGTGTGCAATGTTCTTATAGTCTCCTCTACAGGGGGTACAGTCACATACGTGTCTTCTCGAAAGGGTCTTTGTGTGGGGAATGCCCATGACAGTTCTGTCTTGAACAGAAGGATTTTCCTGGGTGACAGATTCTTTCTCATCTTCTTCTGGTACTGTCACTAACACAGGTTTAAAAGTGACTTTTTTCACTCGACGATTTATTTTAGGAACACAACGCTTGGGCATAATGGGATGCTTCGTTTGTCCAAGCCTCAAAATCCCAACTTTTCCAGTTATGTACATCTGTCCAATGAGGGTATAAATCACAACCTACACACACATCTTCGTACACCGCTTCCTTACGTAAAAGTTGACGAATCTTTTTTTCCTGTAGAGGTCGATACGTATCCAGATGAATGCGTAAGGCTTTTAACAGAATGAGTCTCTCGTGGACATTTAAAGGAATCAACATATTGTCTTTTTTGGTAGGTAATGTTCGTAAAGTGTCCACAAGGAATCGACAGGTAAACGAAATCCCAGAAAGCAAGTCACAAAAACACACATTACACGTCGACCCCCATTCATAGGGAACAGTTTTTGCAATAAGTGTTCGTAATCTTTCACTGTGTGAATTTTCTCATTGATATCCTTCCATGGAATTTGTTTGATCACCAATGATAAAGGTTGTGGCATGAACGTTCTCTTTTATACTTTTTTTTTGTCGAAAACCATCAGTGTATATTCTACACAGAATCAAATCTGCTCCAAAAGCGAAAGTGATTAATATAACGTGTAATTTCGTCCCACTGCCATTCAGGGTAACGGTTAAGAAGGAACGAAACATCTTCAGAGCAAAAAAATACCCTTAATCCAGAGAAATCTAACACGTTGGTTAATTTTTGTCACTTTCTTCTTGTGAATTTCACGACTCAAAAGTTCTACAGTCACCCATTGAGATTTGTCTTTAGCAAGACCCTGCCAAACATCCTTGTAGATCTTCTCTTGCAATTCGTGTGGTTATCCTTGAATATTATGTTTTAGAGTGGGCGTATATACTGGTCTAGGTTTGTTACACGACATGGAGCAGTAGTGTCACTTCCAATCACTTGGTTCCACTAAAGGTAGGTATTGACAATTCGGAAACCATCGAGCATGTTCCAGGTAAGCGGAATCTATCTGTTCCCACTCGTAAATATATACACCACAACTGAAACACTTCGCCCAAGTAGAAAAATCCGGCTCTGGCTAATTCTTCAGGAGTTTGTCCTGGCAGATATGTTGGCCATTTATCTTTGAAGGTTTGGAATCGACTTTTAAAGTGACAGTATTCAGGTAAACTCGTCGGGAACGAATATTCGACTCTCCTCACTTCCGTTCGATGCAGGTACGGTGAAATTCCTAGGAGTCCACGATAACGTGTGGCACCGCTTTCGCATCCCTCAGGTTTGACACGCACAGCATCATTTTCCAGGGTAGATATAGGGGTAGTAGTCATAGCAACGTTCCCACGATATCCTGCTGAATCACTAAGGTCACAGCGCCTGGCATCACTACAATCGCAAGGTTTAGCATCGCACTCCACTTGAGAATTCCCAAATTTGAATGATGTCTGTTTAAATGGATTCATCTTCTTTTCGCTTGGTCGATGTAGTGACAAATGAACTATTGGTCTTGGACAATGTCCCTTTTTATATGCTGCCCAATTTCGACGTGACCGTACGGTAGAGTGAAGTGATTGAGAAGCCGCACTCTCTTCTGTTACACGATTTGATAGACTTTTTCCAAAGACCTACTGACGATTTGGTGTGTGGGTAAACGTACAATCTTGTGCGGTTCGTGGGTGGTCACTTTAAACGTTTCATCCTGTCCCGACTGTAAGGCTTCTTGAAGCACGTCAAAGTTCACCACTCGGTTGGTGCGATAATTGAGAGTCAATCCTTTCACTTTGCATTCGGTGTGCATTTATCCTTGTGGGTCTCGGTATTCATAGTCGTAATGTTTAGGACCACCACTTGCAAAACATAGAATCTTGTCGTCAGGATGTTCAACCTTCAATGACAGGGTTACACTGGTTCGGCCGGTGAATGTAGAAACAACTGTCCGTGTCAAAATACAGCACACGATCTCCTAACAGTTCTAACACTTTGTATAATTTTAAGCGAGCATGGGCTGTCACGTAAGCCGCAATGATGACATTTCCAAATGTGTCGGCTTCTACAAAGTCTAGTTCTTCTTCGTAATTGACTAAGATCAAGTGCTCACGAATGACGTCCACGTGTTTCATGACTTTGGTTTGGTCGTGAATCATCTGGAAGTAGCGAGACGGTTCGGACAAATACTCTGTCTTGGGTAAAGACGGTCGTTGTGCCATTTTACCCACACAAACAATTGAGCATGACTTTGGCAAACGATCGCCTTCCTTCGTTATTCTCGATGTGGTCTAAAGTGATGCCTTCCTGCTCCCGATATTTTTCTTTGAATATATTTTGGTCTTCGGTAGTGTGACACCAGGAAGGATAGCCACTAGCTTCTTATTTTAGTTTTAAAAAGGCATCCACGTAGTCTGCAAAAATACCTTTCTGTGTCCCGTCGCCCTTGCGGTATTGTTGTGTCTTGGGAAAGTGATAAATTTCGTACACTTCTAACAGTCGGTATCCCAGGTCCAGAGCTTTAAACAATTCCACGCTCACCCACGTTCCTGTCAAGGCACGTTCTTCCTGGGTGTTCTGACAAGGTTGATCTTCGTTGCACATTTCGTCACATGTGCGACACAAAGGACACATCAGGTTTCCTTGGCAATGGTGAGGTAAAACGGGATGGTACAAGTCTGTGGGAGGCAAGACTTTGCACTTGATCAATCCTTCGTACTGACGTATGTGGTCCAAGTCAATGTGTTCTGTCATCAGTTCTGGGTGACCTACGGGAAAGTGACAATATTTTCAGACGTAAAGATACAGCGAAAACACGTCCAAGTATTTGATTTCTTCTCCTTTCTCTTCATCCGCTTGGTACAGCAAACAGGTGGCATTCGTTCGTCCTCCGTACAAACTATCCCGGGGTTCAGGGGGTTCACCAACTTGTAACTTTCTACGATGCGTTTAAACTCGGGATCGGTTTTCAAACGCTGATCGTACTCGTGTTCCCACATTTCCACTACCTGGTATCCTTGCTGTTCTAACTTCAAACGTCGCTGACAAGTAGTCTGGTACAAATCTTCCATAGTCCGTTGTAAGAACTGATTTTTTGTGTCTCTTTGAGGATAGCATAAGGGACATCCGTGAAATATACATCCGTTAAACTCGTACACAATTTGAGGGTTTTCTAAGTCCCAACCATCCACCGAATACGTTCCCATGGTCTTTTAAACTCCTCCGTTGCGAGCGTGTTGGATCCATTTGTCTACCTTGTCGCACAAGTAATGGAGCCAGCGTAGGGCTTTGACCGAGTATTGACGTTTGACAAAATTTGTCGTTTGAGGACTGATGACAGCTAGAGTATTTTCAGACATGAAGCGTTTTCGGTACTCTAAGGAACATGCTTTGGCCATGGTACAAGCTTCTTTCAAAGGATCGATCCCTCCGTACTCCATGAACAATTCTCGAAATTTGCCACAGCAACGTCGTAAAATGTCCACGTCAAATCGACAGTACTTTAACATTTCTTCTTGAAAGTCAAAGGGGTCCGAGGCGTGAGTCTGGTATCAAGCATGGAAAGTTTCTCGTTGTTCGGTGCGCATGTTGTCGGGGTCGTAGTCGTCAGCCTCAGGCAAATGGGGTAGAACAGCATGTTGATTGGCTTCAGTATTGAAAAAGTGAAGGCATGGTCAAGTAACACATCGAATCTTTAAACTGTACTTGTCCTACTTGCATAGATATGATTTTGGCTCCGTTCAAAGTCACTTGAGGCCGTTCGGTACTTTGTTCCGCATAGTATCTGAGCAGAAATTGCCCATCGTATCCCGAGAAACTGTGAGCCATGACCGTGGCATGGTGATGACAATCTCCGTAACGTTTGATGTCTTCTGGACTCCACCTCTCGTCAATGGGGTTTAGGATCCATTGGGCACAATTGGCTAGCGTGTTGGACCCTCGAAAGATTTTTTCACGTCCTCCAGGAATCTTGCTGCAGTGAGAGCAATGACTAAAGATAGGTTCTTGGATACATTGCTCGCACGCACGGTGAGCCACGCAGAAATCAGGAATGTGAATACCAGTTTCTTGCATACATTTGAAATCAAAAAAAGATAAAATTCCCTTTCTTCTGGGTATCTTCTGGTCAGGGTTGATATTTTTGAATGAATCATTCGTGCTCCAAGTCCACGATTTGGTGACAAATGTGACATCGTTTCTTCCCTCGACAAACGTGTAACTTAACACTATTGGTACATATGCCTTGTCCACAAGTAGGGCACAATCTCAGACGCTGACAAGTATTTTTTTTTGCTGTGAACCTTGCATCTTCAAATGTTGTTGGTAACAGGTAAGACTGACGAAAGTGCGCTGACAAACAGGGCAATGCACTCGTACTTGTCCTTTGTCCAGACAAGGTTGAGAGGCCAAACATCCCTCACATTTCGATCCACAATGCTTGTGTTGTTCTCGATTATTATAACCATAGTCACATTTTTCATAGTAGTAACCGTATCGCAGAAATCCAGTGATACTGGTAATGGTATCAAAATGACCATCGTGATGATAGACGTGAATGTATTTTCCGTCTTTGAAATCGTGGCCTCGAAACAAAAGAGGACCACGCACTTCTTGAGGGTGTACTTTCAAGGTGTAATGTGGAGCCAAGACGTCTTGCAATTTTTGCATTTCTGGAATGCCGCAAAGGGTGTCTTTGGATATCCCCGCTTGCTGTAACAGGAGTTCTGCTTTGCTCCTTTGTTTGGCTCGGTCCGATTGTCGAACAGTTTTCCAGTCTCTTTTCCATTCTATCAACTCGTTCTTGTTGGCATACATTTGTCCCACGACGATGGCACGGGCTAAACACATCTGGTCTTGAGGATTGTTAATTTGGACGAGGCTTCGCTTAATGTTGCGAAGGCTGTCCACCAATAACACTTTTTTGCGTCGTCCGGTACCCTGAGGAAGAGAAACGTGAGTCATGAACAGTGTAGCTTTTCCATCGGTGATGTGAAACTTGTCGTTGGATTGTTGCACATGTTGAATAATGTCGATGACTTTGGAAGGTGTTAATTGTGATGGGTTAGTAAACTCGATCGAAACGGTAGACTTCAAATTATCGTGATGAATAGAAAGTTTCAAGCGATCGTCTTCTTTGGCTTGACATTCCTGTTTAAGTGCAGTTAACACAGAATCCCACACCTCGGTAATGAACCCTTCTGTATTCTCCAAAGGTACATTGGACTTGAAATCTTTAAACTTTACGGCATACGTGTAAGCCGTTCTTCTAAATTTTCGAGAGGAACGCTTTTCCGTCTCTCGAATGTGATAGTAATTTTCAGGGTTTACTAAGGGTTGTACACTTTGCTTGGACGTCGATTGTCTGGGTGTGGATTCGGGCTCACTCATGTCATCTTCAAAATCACTGGCATGAATTTGAGCCAGCTACTGTGCTAGGCAATACATTACGTTTCTGTCTCTTACTGTCTTCTCCTTTCTTCACAACATGATGCAGTCTTTTCATCTGGTCTGCAAAAAGTCAAATGACTACCTTTTAAAGACCATAACCCCTATATATTCATGTCCGATCCGTGCATATATAAAGGGCCACTGTCTAACCTTTCAGTATTCATTTTATTCTCACATTGACCAGAACAATGAGAACGATGGAAGAACCTATACAAGTGGAACTTTTCATCAGAGCTTTACATTGGGTCATACGAAAGTTTTATTCAGACATCCCGACAGATTACTCTCCCTCCTTTCGAGATAAAAGTCAAGATACTTGCTATATCTGTAAGAATAAAGGACACTGGGCTACAGAATGTTCAGATCGTGACAAAAACAAAAAAGGTACGAATAGAGACAAAAGTCAAGATACCTGTTATTATTGTAAAGAGATAGGACATTGATCTCCAAACTGCCCTAAGAAACAACAGGAGCAGGAGGAGGAAGAGGAAAGGAATTCTGCACAGGAGGAGGAAGAAAAGGTACCCTCCCCCAAGGAAAAACCCCGACACGTTCACAAAGACAAGAAAAGAAGACGAAACGAAAGTGAAGAGGAAGAAGAGGAAAAAAAAGCTGTGACAGTAAAGAAAATGAAAAAACAGAAAGAGTGAAAAAGAAGAAACCTATGAACTTTTTAAAGTGGTATTGTGTTATGTTATGTTGTGATATTGAATTGTAACGTTTGTACCAGAATACACTAGAGAGAAGAAACGTGTCTCTTGGTTTTGATTTTATAGAATAAGAACCTACACTCACACATTCATTCACTCACACGTAGATCATGGGTTTTAAAAAACTATAAAAGGACTTTTGAGTTTTCATTGAATTAGGCAATTGAAATAGTATTTTTTTTCGAAATAATTGGAGTGGCCCTGAAAAGGACCGTTGGTGTTTTATGTGTTTAAAAACAAAAAAACTCAGAAATGGGACGTAATCATCTTGAGCTGTCTTAAGCCAAGGTCTACTTCAGGACTGGTGGTTCCTGTTAATGATTTGGTAGAAATCACTAACGGTGGTATGGCAGACGTAGTCACAGAGAGATTGGGTTGTTTAGCTCGAGAAGGTCTTTTTCTCTTCGGTCGTGATAAAGAAGTCCGATACATTTGTTTCAGACTCCTTAACTCTGCTAAAATATCTAAAAGTACCGTCGTGACCGTTTGATTTTCACTATTTTCTTTCTGTCCTTGGTCTTCTTTCTTCTCTGTTGCTGCTACTGTTTCTTCCTGGTGTTTTCTTCTTGCTTCTTCTTCCTGCTGTTGAATAAGAAAAGCTTGTTCTTCTACTTTCTGTTGTTGTAAAAATTGCTCCAATTCTTCTTTTTATCCATGCTTAAAATCATCGACGTGTACATAAGAAGAAGCAGAAGGCAACGAAGGTTCCAGAATAAATTCTTGTAATGTTAAAAAATCCACAATATCCCAGTTAAAATCAACTTCTTCAGGATGTAGATTTGTCATGACTTTAGTAGTCACTGCTGGCCCAAGACTTGCTGTCTCTACTACTGGTTCACCCCAATTCATCGTCTTCATAGTGTCCGACATCATTGACAACATCGATTGACTGCGCACAGACGATATTACCTCTATATAGAAAAGGTGACGTCACAGACTTCTCTCTTCCGATTGGATGACTGTGACTGACTTTTGTAACGCACGTTTGGATTGGTGGATACACTCAATCCGTTTCGATCCGCTTTTCCGCTATAAATAACCGCAGTACACGGCATTCGCTTCACCTGTTTCTCATCACAAGATGTGGACTAGCGTAGAATTTTCTACCCTTGTTTCTACCATGCTGTTTCGGACTGACATACTCATGTATGTCAGATCATCGTGGAGTGTCATTCATATGACGCATACATCCTTTTGGAAGAGAAGGACATATGTGGAAAGACAAGGTTGTTTAAAGAGAGTTCTCTTCTATGGTCCAACAGTGAGGAGAAGTTTAAGGAAGAGAAGAAGATCTGTGAGATGTCCTCTGTGCTAACAAGATACTGTTAACATTACACATAACGGCCCTTTTCAGGGCCACTCATAGACCTCGAAAAGATATTAGATTTCTTTGCCTCCATTTTCCCCTTGTCGCTAGACAGTCCCCTATACAAATACAAATAATATTCCCCATGTTCAATTTCCCTTGAGGCTATATAGTCCCACTGTGTTCAATTTCCCTTGAGGCTATATCGTCCCACTATGTTTTGAGGCTATATCGTCCCAAGCTGTTTTTGACTGGATTTCCCATTGAGGCTATAAATCTTGAGGCTATATCGTCCCAAGATGTTTTTGACTGGATTTCCCATTGAGGCTATATCGTCCCCTATTACTACTCTCATCCCTTCCTCTTCATAAAATAGACAAAATTGGTTATTGTAATAAAGCAAAGAGTGTAATGGTCACGTTGGGAATACGGATTATTCAATGTAGTGTGCCATATTATATCCCGAGTTTTCTTACCTGTCTACATCTAGTAATCTTTTCATATTAGAGTATAATCAGTCATATTACATCATATTCAATATTTCATGTTTTTTAAATAGTTCATGATAGAAATATTTATGGGCGTGATAAAGGATAACCGACAACGCGAGGAAAATTCTGCTCCAAAGTTGCGTTTGGCTCCAACAGCCTGTGTAATTATTAAGATGGAGTGGCGTACAATTTCATCAATTGGAAAAGGTGTGTGTGTGTGTGTGTGTGTGTGTGTGTGTGAGAGAGAGAGAGAGAGAGAGAGAGAGAGAGAGAGAGAGAGAGAGAGAGAGAGAGAGAGAGAGAGAGAGAGAGAGAGAGAGAGAGAGAGAGAGAGAGAGAGAGAGAGAGAGATTCAGATGTTTAACTTAGCTTTAACAAAGTTTCAGTATTATCGATACGATATTTGCAGCGTGGCAGTTTATTGTGATGAGCAGCAGAAGGGGTGAATCAGACAACATTTTTAGATAAGTTTTCACTGAAATCACGCTTAAAAACAATGAAACCAATGACATCAGGTCCCAATGTGTGTGTGAATCTGATATCGTTTCATGGATTAGGTCCAAAAAAAAAATATGAAAAAATCAATGAAATTAATGAAATCCTCCATCGATTTTTGGGAAAAAGGGACTACAACGTCGTTGTCACTCACCACTTCTGCTGCTAGAACTTTCAGTTGGGGTTAACCGAATATTTGATCCAGTCCGATACGATATCGTGTTCGAGGGTCATGTAAATCACTACGACGAAAATCACTACGATTTCACAAATAGACTAATTTGTAAAACCTCCTCTTGTAAATCAATCAGATTATTAGACTGGTCAGTGAGTTTGAAATTAATTCTGGTTAATGAATTATTATGACATCGCATATAGACTGGATTCACCGGGGACTCAATTATTAAAAACCCTGGAGGAGCTGTTGGTGCAAATGAATACAAAATATACCCCTGCTGAGCTTGATTTGATCGTTCTAGATTAATTTGATAGCTTCCTTCGATAACATCACATACTAAATTGAGCGCAATCACCGATGAAATATTCACGTTGAACGGAGCGATATGCCTGTCACCACCATCTGGGTCATTATTATGGGTCAGGATTTTTATTTCCGGTGATGTTGCTTTTTTCCATGCATCATGAATTATTTTAAAACCAACATCGATGGTGTCACTGAGAGATTTTTGTAGTTCTAAGATATTATATCCTGGTAGTTTGAATGTGGGGATATCTTCTACGCGTATATTATACTTCGTTGCAAATATTGTTTTCGATAGGGGGATATCGTCATCTAATATACCCTGAATAATTTGTGAATGAAATGTTTCCATGTCATTGATGATTTTGTTACATGTTTCTACAACGCTGATAAATTCGTCTCGGGTGAGAGTACCGGATTTAAGGGATATTAACAACAACGAAATATCGTTATTGACCGCTCTGAAATTTTCAGTGGTTTTACTCTGTAGAAGTGTGTGGTATCTTTTATTAGTGACGGTATCTATCGTTTTAAGAAAAAAATTCAATTTGTCATAATCTCTATAACTCTTTACTGGATTATCAGATTTTATCCTGTCTGTGACATAATCAGATTTTTTTGGTTCTGGTAAATCAACGGGTTTTTCCCGGGGTGGGATTTCAGGCCATCCTAGTACGGTTCTAATAGAACTTTGATAGATATCTACGACATAACCCTCTGTGCTTATTTCAATGGCAGATGATAGTGTTGGTTCATGAACTGTTATAGCTATTTTTGACTCTACTCCAGTAATCGATTTTATTCTACGCGCGAATTCATTATTGATTTGTTCGATTTGGTATGATCCGGTTGGTATGGAAACAACATTCCAGTCTGGGGTACCGTCTGGTTTATTCTTATTTGCAAATACCAGTGAATTATTGGGTTGTTGACCACCAAATGATTTTGATCTAATATTTGGCCAACTGTGGTATACTCGTAATTTTGCTAGCGCTATCTCCTTCACTGGGACCGGAGAGGGGAAATTCACACTGAATTCTGGATTCGTTGAGGTTATTGAGATCATGCTGGTTTGTACTGGGTTTGTGTTCTCCACTATTTGTTGAAGTAATTCCATCTGTGTTGTCATTGTTATTATACTCATGTTTTTGTACTTCTAATTTTGACATCGCAGAATCATATATATCTACCATCGCTGAAAACTCACTCTCTGAAATAATTGTATCATCGAGCGATGACGATATCAATGAGGATAATTGCGAGTATGCAGTGGACACAACATGAAATTGAATTATGTAGTCTTGTAGTTTCCGTTGGCTGCATGAGGATATTTTTTTTGTGATTATTGAAATAATTCCAGCGATTGTTGTTGCCGCAGAAATGCAAATTGGAACAGCTATCGGAGCCATCATTGTCACTGAAGACAGTATAATACCGGCTCCGGTGATTACACCACTCACAGCGTACACAGTAACATCAATTGCGGTAATTCTCCTGCGATATTTTTTAATTTTCATTGCATACTCCTCAGACAGGGTTTTGAGTCTAGTTTGATATTCTCTGACCTGATCATAGCGATATTGCGATGATGAAATCATTTTTTATTTTAACAACGCTAGCGTTTTCAATTGTGAAATCCTTTCAATTTATTTACTTAAATCCGCTACGAATTCCACATACCAGGTTACTGAAGCCTTAGTCAAACTTTTATCAGTATATGTTATAGTGAACTTTTCAGTTGTATCCTTGTCGATGATCGTTGAAATCGTATTATTGACCCCGGATGAACTCGACGATGATATATTAAATTTAGTTAATGGTGTTACTAGTGTTAATCGATAAATACCTTTAACGGTTGCAGTGATATCTAATTTGTTGTTTGTAGATGACCACTCAAATGATCCGTGTTGGATTGTATATACTATGTTGTTAGTTTTCTCATGAGGAATTTTTGTTTTTTCAATGATTGTTATCATCCTCGAAAAATCACCTTTGACGGCTTCGATGAAAGTTTTCGTCTCATCGATGGATTTTTTAATATCAGGGAGTTTTAGTTCAATTTTATCGAATGTAGTTCCAATAAATTTATCAATGATATTTCTACGAAATGCGGTAAACTGTTGTATGTGTTCTTCAATTCTAGATTCAAGTGTTGTTAGTACAACCACAGAATTGTTTAACTCATCGTTGAGAATTTTTAATCGATCTGTAATCGTCGAAACGAGTACACCCGGTTTGAGTTTACCCTGATCGGAAAATAGCGCGATAGTATTTTCGATTGAAGTTTTGTTGTTTAACTAAAATATCATCCAGAGAGATATTACTGGTTTTCAATTTACCCTGATCGGAAAATAACGCAACGGTGTTCTCGATTGCGTTTTGTTGTTTAACTAAAATATCATCCAGAGAAATATTACTAGATTTCAATTTACCCTGTTTGTCCTGAAACACAACTATTTCATTAGGATCAACATTTGTTAAATTCAACGTCTCAGCGATTTCATCTTTAATTTTTTTTGTTATATCCTTGATAGAATCAGGTGGTGCAGAGCCATCGGGTTTGGGTTTCAAAGATCTCCCCCAAATATCAATCATGTTATTGTAAAACTCTTTCTCTCTCTAAAAAGCGATTGCTGGTGTAGTCATTTACGACAATATGAGGTGGTTTTCTAGATGCTGAAATAGCATCAAGGACATTTAATACTTCACTGCCGCATATTGGTGGGTCATTGATTTGTTGTGTTGGTAGCGTAGAATACCAAGTCTTCATTGGAAATTGTTTTATGTAACGCATAAACTCTTTTGGTGGGGCTAATCCATATGAATCAAAATAGACAATCCCACGTGGATCAATAGCGTATGCAACCCAGTGAGTTCCAGGTCCGGTGCTGTTATCGAGATTAATAATACCTGTTTCAGTTTTGTTTGGTTGATGTGGTAATTGATCTTTCATAAAAACACCTCTGAAATTTTTAATCACTAGTTTTTTAGCAGCATCCATTAAATCAAAATTGGACATTGGAACCATAGACTCCTCAATTAATAAACCGTTCCTGGTAGTCTCAGGCCTAATCCGTGAACGGATCTCCCGCTGTACCATGAATACGGGGTTCCTGGTAGTCTTAGACCCTTTCCGCTGTACCACGAATACGGGGTTCCTGGTAGTCTTAGACCCAATCCGTGAACGGATCGTCCCTTTTTTATATCCTTTCCCAGTTGCTTTCTTTAGTGCCATTCCTGCTGCAGTACCAACGGCTCCTAACGCAGCCGCTTTAGCCACCGCTGGGGCTGCTGCTGCAATCAATGCTGGAATCGCAGCTAACAACGGAAATATACCGCCAGTTTTAATCATATTTTTGATAGCAGCCGCAGAGAGAGTAATCTGAACCCCTTTTTTGGCTGCAAGTGCATCATTGAAATATTTTATTTGACGAGTTGTCAGTGATAATTTATTTGCACCACCAGTCATTTGATTAGGTTTCAACGTGATTGTGGTTCCACATTTTTTAGCCGATTCTGATTGCAATTTTTTGATTTGACCAGGAGTTAATGTAACACTAATAACACTATATGACATTATACATAATAGATTGATTCTAATTCAATGAAAAATCGAGAAAATCGTTCAAAGATTTTCTACTGGGGCATCTACCACTCTCATTCTTCCACCAACACCTTCGAGTAGCATTGATTTATCACTGAGAATGACAGCAACCGCTCTATAATCAGCAATAGCACCACGAGTCACATTAGCTCTAAAGTGTATATCAACAACTGACTGTCTTGTCAAATCGAGATGTTCCAGTGAGAAGTAATAGATCGGATACAGATTTTTAAAATCATATTGTGATATTTGCAAACCAGTATCCACATTTTGATCGCGTGCCATAAATGACAACAGACGATGATAAACTCGTGCAATATGATTTTCTGTGTAATTAAGTTGTATATCCTCAGATGGTTCCTGTTGGCCGTTTATTCTCAGTGAGACGTCTTTCACACCTAATTGATCAAATATCATATGGCTGGAGAGTTGAGCGCCAACTCGTGCGTTATCCTGTGACGCTACGAATATATGACGTGGCGCAGAAACGCCTTGTTTTGATGCTAGATTCCACGTGAATAACCCGTTGATCTTTGATTGCTTCACATCTGTACTCACGGTTAGCCAACTCAACAACGACTTTCCTCCTTGATCCATAAATGATAGTAATCGTTCTTCTGCGGTGATTGCTGGAGTCAACACTGGCATCCACAATGATATTTTTGTTAAATCGACTCTACCGGCATCAGCATTGGGGGCTGCAGCATCTCTTGGAATCCTCCAAATTGCATCATTATCATCACTTTTTCGTACAAGCGATACTGTATGCTTCGCCCCGTAGATAACTTTTCTGACGTTTCTACAGAATCCACATATGTGATGCAGTGGAATCGCGCATGAAAATGATTTACGCTCTCCTTGCAACATTGCGTTTCGTGTTGCAGCTCCTAGATTGAAATTAGGATCGTTGTTTATAATCATATTCTCGATACCAGCAGGAGCAGGAGGAGCAGCACGATCATTTGGTCGTCTTATAATAAATTGATTTCCTCCAGCGTTATTCTTACCATCTTTTGCAAACATCATAGAGGGTCCTGCTGATCTTGTATAATCATCGGAATATCTCGCTAACCCGATTATTGTTGTAGCCACATCAACATCACGATCTATGGACTCAATTTCTTTTCCATCAATGAGATATCTAGCACTCTCAAATAGCGCCATAATACCATTATTGACAAAACCGACTTGAGTACCAGCTGGATACGGTGCTGGTACAGTAGGAGTATCAGCAGCTGTTACAATTTCTCCTTCTACTTCAATAAATGCTTCACAGGGTAAAAAGTATTTACTGGTATCATGGACTTGAAGATCAATTCTTGCTCGACTATTTGAGTTTATGGCATGATAGGCGTAATATTGATAATCGCGTACAGACTCATTCTTGGGGACTGGGGCATCTATATCAAATGCTGGATCAGATGACCTTTTGAACATTTTATTCTATTTATCAGAGTCTAAATCGTGATTTTCATCGTGAAAAACGCTAGCGTGAAAATCCATAGGATTTCATTGACGTGGTTTTTTAAAGCGACTTCCCGCTATCATATTTGCAATATTGCTTTGGTCCCCTTGATTTACCATCGACGCTAGTTTTTCATCTACTGCGTTATTTATAATTTTACTAACACTTGCAGGCATTTCTTCTGTAGACGGTAATGGTTTCTTTTTTCGCCTCACTAATGATGTTATTTTATCCTTCGCAGTTGAAAACGCCTTCCCGGCAAGATCTCCAACAGTACTAATACCCTTATCACGAATAACATCAATGGCTTTCATTGATAACTGTTTAGCTAACGGCATCACTTTTGGGGCCATTCTTGAAAAAAATCCTAAAATGGTATTGCCGAGGCCATCTCCATAGTATGCTTTATAAACTGGAAACCGTGAATTAACTACATAGACGAGGGTTGGTTTATCATGATTGTAGTGTACGATCATTATTATAAAAACAATAGTGTTTTCAATTGTTATTTAATCACTATGATACCCATTTGCTAACTCGTCAATGAAATCTCGATATGTTTTGATATCCATGATACCGCCGGCAAATAACCGTCTACAGATATCAGCTGCTTCATTAATTATTTCTGGAGAGTTATTTCCAGCTCGGAACCCTCCTACAAGAACATCTAATCGTGATATATCATTGATAACACTATCAGGACAAGTGTTTCCAATCCTTGGATTTTGCAGTCCACTTCCGCTATAACCAGCTGCTTCATCTAGTTTTTCTAAATCATCATCATCATCAGGTGGTAGTTGTTGTTTTTTATTAGAGAGTACTTTCTTTGCAGGTTGCTGTCGCTGCCTTTGCAATTTTGGTTGTTTAAACTCTTCGTATTGATTATACACTAGATCCACCGCATCGATATATTCGATGTATGATGCACTATTTGTCTTTTTTTGACTTTTTCCAGTTTTGATTTTGTAGAATATATCAGCCAAGTGAGTGAAATTCTTAACAAACTTATGATGTTCTGGTTTCAACATTTTTTTTCTGTTTTCATAAGAAGTAACAACAAGCGTAGAAATTTCTGTTGGATCAGTCTCATCAATTGCTGCTAACCCTTCTTCGTTAAATCTCATGCGTAAGTCTTCTACTGTTCTTTTTGATTCCATTTGTTTTGTTTGTTCAGTTTTTGCTGCTATTTTTTCAAGTTCACCAATAACAGATTTCCCCGTCTCGGGAACATCTCCCAGTAAAGCACGCTCAACCCCCTTCGTTGCTGTGGTTACTGGTTTAAACAACTCTTCAGACCCTAAAGCAAAATCAGTCTGAAGACTCTGTCGTTGTTGCAGTTTATTCCGTACAGAGTCACGAATTGGTACAAATCTCCTGATTGCATCTAATCGTTCACGAGCCAATCGGGTTGTTAATGCTTCATTGACCATTATTTGAAATCAGAAACCATTTTTCAATTGTAAAACACTTGACATGTCAGATGATTTTTGATACGGTCATGGAAGTGTTATTTCATCCTATAATAGCTTCTATCAGTGATGGAGAAAGTGTCATAATTGTATATAAAATAAATAATACTGACAGTTTCTCCACTTTTTTGACATGTCGGATGATTTTTGATACGGTCATGGAAGTGTTATTTCATCCTATAACAGCTTCTATCAATGATGTTGAAAGTGTCATAATTGTATATAAAATAAATAATACTGACACTTTCAACATTCTAGTTTTGATCATCTATCACTGATTTTTTGACATTCCCGTTGAGGGTCGGCTAAAAAAAATGAGAGTCGATAATGATAAATGGTCAATGATAAGGGGGTTAGGCAATCAATGGTCGGGTAATCAATTTTCTTGAATTAATGCTCGTAGGTTTCTAATTTTAGAGTTGACTTCTTTTTTCAATTCGTATTCGTTACCTAATTCTTTTCGTATTCCTTCTACGATAGTATACAACGGAACGAACACACTGATGTCACTGGAAAATGAAAGAGAGACTTTAATAGAATTCTGAATTCTTTTGATGAGTGCATACTTCTTGGGTAGCATATACTTGTTAGTGCTAACCCCGTATTCTATATCCTGAAAATCAGACACAATTTGATCAGGATTTAATCCATCTGATAGTTTGATATCCTGATTTTTCAATTTTGCTATTTCAACTATGATGCTATTCATGTTTTCAGAATTCATTATTCTATAAGAATGACATATCTCTAATTGGAAATTATGACGCATCAGATATAACTAAATTGAACTTTTTGTCCACTCTTTTTTGAAATAGCCGTCTTGGTTATTCCCGATGCAACGAATCGTACTGAAGTTCTACAAATATTGAAATACTTACCGGCTTCATATAATGATTGAAATATTTTCTCTTCGTTAGTTGTTGTATTAAAAGATTTCACTGGTCTCGCTTTTGAACAAGTGTCAGTCCTTCCTCGTTTGATATTCTCACTTTGTGTGATAGCTTGCAGATTGGATAAAGAATTGTTCCTTGGATTAGAATCAATGTGATCGATAACAAAACCATCTTTGATCAATCCATTAAAACATTCAAATACGAAACGATGATTGCGAAATGTCTTCCTTCCAACATTAAACACCAAATACCCCATACCATTATCCCACCCAATTGGGTTCTTCAGTCTACAGTGTCTTACAACACCATCACTGGATGCTTCGTAATTTTTAATCACTGGGTGTAGTCTGAATTCTTGGGTCATTATATACTACACTATTTGTCTAATTCAATGACTGACCCATTTTGCAGTGATTGATTATACATAAATCTTTCATTTAGACACCTGTTTTTAATATAGCATGAAGGAGTTCAAGAGATTGACTTCGAAAAATGCTAAATTCAATACCGATAGAGAGTTCAAGAGATTATTGAAAATCAATCCTAGATTTAATCTCGATAGACCCAAAAAACGTATAGTAGACGGAAACATGAAAGAGTTTAAGAGATTATTGAAAATCAATCCTAGATTTAATCGCGATAGACCCAAAAAACTTGTAGTAAACAGAAACAAACGTAACAAACGTCCAAGAGACGGAAACATGAAAGAGTTTAAGAGATTATTGAAAATTAACCCTAAATTTAATATCGATAAACCCAAAAAACGTAACAAACGTCCAATAGACGGAAACATGAAAGAGTTTAAGAGATTATTGAAAATCAATCCTAGATTTAATCGCGATAGACCCAAAAAACGTAACAAACGTCCAAGAGACGGAAACATGAGATCACCATGGAAGGATGCTCAATTCAATCTTGATATAGTTTCTAATACACCCAAGAATAAAATTCTTGATAAACCCATCAGAGACTGTTTTAATGAATTCAAGCGTGATGGAGCATCTTATTGCTGGTCAACATTTCGAATTGATGGTGTTGTTGACGCTACCATGAATGATGAAAAAGCAGCAGTGATAATCTCAAATGTTGGGGAAAAAAGTCATTTTATCCGAATCAAATTCATTATCCGTGAGGATGGCAAATGGATTATTAGGGATAAATTTGAACCCATTCTCAGGGGCAAAAAAACTGTCACCGTGAATCAGGATTCAAAACCGGGAATTTTGACTGGAATTGATAAACCCTACTACGAAAGGTCTTATCCTGTCACAGCAGTTGTTTACGGGATCTATCCGCTCAATGAAAAACCTGATATTTCAAAACTAGCACCCATGAAATATTCGACAGGGCTAAATTGTGTAGCAGAACGAATAATAGAACACTTAACAAATGCGTCCCGGGGAAATAAACTAACTGATCTAAGACGAAAAAAAATAACCGAGTGGGAGTTCACGGTAAAAGAGCATGGAGCAACAATTCAGGATATAACTAAATTAGAAAAATCATTAAGATTTCCAATATCGGTAAGGACAATCACCGGAGAAGTATTATACGAATCGAAATATAAATCACAGGGAGCCCCCATTGAAATTATTGATCATAACACACACGCGTGGTCATCTGCAGTAACAATATTCCCACGGGATAGAACCGTAAGATATCTATCCCAAACCGAAGAGTTTTTTTCAGAGCAGAAATTATTTGATGCTATTTACCATTTGAGTAAAAACGATCCTGTGTCAGTGTGGCTATTTCATAGTAATTCAGACGAAGAATGCAAATTTGATCAGTTTGTAAGGCCTAACGGAGAATTATACCGTACTGAAGAGCTGCAGAATCAAATGAAACAACTAGCTAGTGAGTTTTCTGGGGACGGAGAAGACAACGATCAATTATTAGCAAACTGTTTCACAGTACCATCCATTGCAGCACATTTTGCTAGAAAGAAAAACGCGTGGAAACCAACACGAAGTGAGTTCTTATCAGATGTCAAATTGTCCTGTCTTGAATACAGCCACGGCGGATTATGGAACACAAAATACACCGCTGATACCGTTATTTCAGTTGATATGATTGCGTGTTATCCAGGAAGTTTTCTTGGGTATGGAGAGTGTGAGAAATATTTCAAACGATTTGGACACCCTACACACGAAATGACCCGTGTTGCTATTAATGGACCACTTCCTGATTTTGATTTAACCGGATTCGCTTGTGTAGGATCATTTGAAATGGCTACAGGACTTCATCCGTGTAGTTATCTTTGGATTGGTAAACACATGTCTGAAAAACACTGGATGCCAATAGTGTTATTACGGTATATGCTTGATTGTAAGATGTTAAAATCATTAATTGTCAGTGAAGCAATTATATCCTATCGAGCACAGAAATCAGTCTGGTTACCCCAACCTGATCTAGAAAAAATAATTAGCGAAGAGCGAAAACTGTTTCCTGATTTTAATGAACAACAAATCATGGATTGGTCCCAACAGTTATTTGAAATCAGAAACAATGAAGCAAAAAATCTTGGACGAAGAATAATCGGTAAATTTACCCAAGGTGGCAAAGATGATAATACGAAATATTCTTCACGATTGATTATAGACAACTCTGAATACGATTTTGTAATCACGGATTTAACGAATAAGGGCCTATATGTCAATCGTAAGGACTCATTTATGTCCGATGGAGCCAAATTGGGTACAATTGTTACCTACAATGATGGATACCATCCGCAGTACACACACTTAAGAGCTTCTATGCTCGGTTATGCTTCTATCAATCTGTTTTCAATGATCAATAGATTTCCTACCACCGCAGTTAGAGTTGCTACTGATTCATTTTACATAAATAGCAAAATGGCTGATTTTAAGGCTACTGGCAACGAGAAATGGGGATCATGGAGAATTAAGAAGGAAATGATTCATGATTATATTCAATCAGCAGATGTTACCATTGAAAATAATTACTTAGAAAGCAATCAGTGTTCAGAATTTTCTAGTGCACCACCGATTTCTGATCCAATCTGTAGATATAAAACAGTTTATTTAAACGGTTGTGGCGGGTCAGGAAAAACAACCCGGGCAATTGAGTTATTTCGTGTTTCCAATCCAAACATGATTGTACTAACACCGACTCACAGACTTGCATGAGAAATGATACAGAGAGGGGTAAATGCCTGCACTTATCACAGCTTTTTCCGATGGAAGGGAGATAAATGGACTCCTGAGCTCATGGGAGAGAAATTTATTCCTGAAATTATCATTTGGGATGAAATAGACACAGTGTCCGAAGATGTCTTAAAAATATTTCTTGAGTGGTTGTTATTGAAGAATACAAAAGTCGTCATGTGCGGTGATCACGGGCAACCGCCACCATTTGTCGGTGCATCTCCACATGAATGGCTAAAGGGTTTTGTAGACTATTATGAAGAAATTGATACCGATCATAGATCACTTGATAATGAATTAAAAGAATTGAAGAAACTAATTAGATTACAACCGGATAGAATCCAGTGTGAAATAACCCGTGAAATAATTTCGGAAACTCCCATGAATGAGTTTTGGGAAGCGTGGAGACCAAACGATTTGATCATTGCAAGTAGAAAATAGTCAGGGACACACTTCAGATGAAGTTATTTGAATTGCATAAACAAAAATTTGCAACGCTTCCAGTGCCCCTCTGTTATAGGCCATCGGATACACGAAAACAGAACATCGAAGTTGATATTCCAGGACAGAGTGAAAAACAAATTCTCGTATTAAATGATATTGTGCTGGTTGATATCAATGTCGTTGAAGATGCATTGCGTGCTAATAAATCCCCGTGGACGCTAGGATACGCAGCGACGATACATTCTTCACAGGGATTGACTATATCGGATACAATTGTTTGGATGGTAGATAATCGCATAGAATGGTCGAATTTAGTCTATCTTTCAGTATCCAGAGTACGAAAAATAAATCAACTTCGAAGAATTGTCCTGACAGAGTCAGGCGATGATGAAATCATTGGCGATGATAATGACACCACAATAGATGATATTATTGATAAAAAACTCTCCGGTTACAAACAACAGGACAAAAAAAAAACAACGAGAATTTGATATTGATGCTGAATTAATAATCACTTTGTAGAAACAACAGAATAATCACTGCGCGAGTTGCAATTGTATAATGCGTTGGCAGTATTCGGATAAGGATCCTCGCCAATTCACCGTAGACAGAAAAAATAACAATCTCGGTCATGTCAGAAATAATGTGATGTTGACTTGTCTTGAGTGCAATAGACGTAAGGGTGCTAGTTAAGACCATGGGGTGGCAATTGAGTATCCTCGGGTATCACTTGTAATTGTTGTCTAGTGAAACCCCGTTGAGGGGCAGTTGAATCCAGTTTATAGATTGGAGGTCTACCCGTAGATCGTGTTATACTAGATATCTTATGCGTAGTGACGCTCCAAATAGGATCAGTAGCCCTTTTTCTACCCCCTTCAAGCTCTCCTGGTTCGTATAAGTACCTCACAATGACACTACTACCAAGAATTGGTTGGGAAACGCTAAACTCCTTTTGTGGTTTTTCAGGTATCGACTTCTTTTTAATCGCGTTGATAGGTTTCATGTTGATGGTTCTAGTAATCTCGTTATTCAGTGCGGTAACTACACCTGGTAATCTCTTAACCCATTCACGGGATCTTTTTTCTTGGATGAATTCTTTTGCGTATTGATATCCAAATAACCGTTCAGCAAGAATCCGATTAAATCGTTCTACAATGGCCTGATCACGATGCAGTGCAGTATGCCCTCGTCTGATAGCGACATTGTGATATTTCATTGTAGATAACACTGCACCCTGAAATTCCTTGCCCGGATCAACTTGTAACAGATTTGGCCAGTGCAGAAGACTCCTTCGATAAATCCTTTCAAATGCAGAAGCCACTTCAGTGGCCGATTTTGTTTTTAACGGTTCTGCTTCTTTGTATCGACTTGCAATATCAACTACAGTTAACGCATATTTGTAACCACGATCATGTGGCAGAAATAATATATCAGCCTGATGAACTTCATTAGGAAAGGTCACATCAAAATGCGAGAATTGAATTTGTTTAGGCGGTGGTAGATAAATTTGCCATAGTGCCTGTTTGGATAACCAATGAGCCGCAGTGGTTTTTTTCACTTTTGCGGCGCTAGCGAGTTTACTGATTGCAGCGTTACCCTTCCAGTATCCTCTTGGGGAATAATAAATAGATTCCATGTTGCTATTAATTACCAGCACCTAACATCAATTTACTTTTCATTGCCGATTTTATCAAAAACGAAGCCAATTTTTCTTTGAAGGATTTATCAGTGATAGAATTCAACGCATGAATTAATTTCACATCTGCTAGATGCCTGTGTTGCAAATTGCTGCTTTTATAAGCAACATCATGAAGGTGACAGGCCTTATCAATAGCGTTTATTGGTTCCTCACCGATTCGGGGCTGATTTTGATCATTGAGTCTGATATCAAGTCTTGTTCCCGGTCCACAATAACTATACCCTGGAAGGTGTTTTTCTCCGGGGTATTTTGCCCATGGGGTTCCAGGGAGTTTTGCTAATTTGGCAGCAATATCACCTCCTCGTTTTTTTTTAAAGGTTCCTTGGGTTCCTTGGGTTCCTTGGGTTTAGAAACAAATCTAAATTTCTTTGTACTACACTGTACGCATTTACCAGAAAGCGCTGATCGGTTATTTTTAGTTGTAATCGTCGTCAAGTCATCTGTGCCACTTCACGCAATATAGATCCATAATTTATGTATAGAGATATGAATATAATTGATTTTTCAGCGACTAAAACAAGAGAACCAGTGAAGCATCATGCAGCGCTACCAAACTCTATCCGCGCAATTATAATCGGGCCATCTGGATCCGGCAAGACGCAATTGTTGCTCAATTTAATAATGAGATGGATGAAGTGGGATAAGTTGTCTTTTGACGAGGCGCCATCCGTGAATGACCTCGATGGAAGTATCAACAATTTAGTTGTATACGACGATGTCATGTTAGATAATCAAAACAATCCTGCTATAATATTTTCCCGAGGCAGGCATAAAAACACGGATGTGATCTATGTCACTCAACGCTACACTCAGATTCCAAAAGTGAGTAGAGATAACTGTAATATGCTTGCTGTATTCAACGGCGTTGATACACATACGCTACGAAATATTTGGCAGACATGGTGCTCCGATATGGACTTCAATCAATTTAGAAATTTCTTTAGTCATGCTCAGTCTGCCCCACACGGATTTGTAACAATAAATTTCCATGACCCTCGAACACGATATCGTATTCGGTTAACCCCAACTGAAAGTTCTAGCAGCAGAAGGGGTGAGTGACAACGAGGTTGTAGTCCCTTTTTACCAAAAATCGATGGAGGATTTCATTAATTTCATTGATTTTTTCATAATTTTTTTTTTGGACCTAATCCATGAAACGATATCAGATTCACACACACATTGGGGCCTGATGTCATTGGTTTCATTGTTTTTAAGCGTGATTTCAGTGAAAACTTGTCTAAAAATGTTGTCTGATTCACCCCTTCTGCTGCTTGATGTTAAGCAGTTTTCGTCCTCCGACTGATATACTAGCCGCCATGTATAGCCTATTTAGTGCTGAAAAACAGCGTTAAATCCAACAACATAAATTCTATATTAAATCATTTTTTATATTATATTAAATCCTTTTTATCACATTTTTATTTAGTAGAAGTTATATAGATAAATAGAGCAAATAATTTCGTTATTCTGACAGATGCTGTAAATTTCATTTGTTATGTGCAATAAATATTCCCAAACAAAGTTGAAAACGTAAAATTAAATTGTAGATTTTTTTTAAAACTATGAATCAAAGAAAAAGCGTCCATACAAATGAACAGAACATTTTACAAAAGATAAAGTATTTGTCAACACAAAATGTCCAATGCGTGTGATGTCATATTGTTTGATACGGTGCACAGTACCTCTTTGAGTCGGTCTATATTACATCACAACTCAACATTACATAATTGCAATATTTTTGTGAAAAGAAGATTATGTGATAAGATTTTTGCAGTATCTGATTTGAAACTTTAGACGTAAACAAATCTTATTTAATCGAACTAACATAACGCGAAAATATGCTGTCGTTTGATAAAGTTCTGTCCGTTCTGGAAACCGGTTTATGTTTAAATTATTCTGTGAACTAAAGAAAGGTTAGTGTATTTACCTCAGTAAGTTCACATTTAAACAAAGCTTGTATGTAGGGTGAATATCATGATACAGATATACCGCCAATCCATCCCTACCCTCGTTATCATCTAACAATACCGGTAGTTGTACTTGTTATTGTTCTTGTTGTGAGTTTTGCCTTTTGTCATGTCATATGTTATACCTAAGATAATCATCTGTGGGGGTAAAGTGGAAATATCAAAACAGACGAGATCATTTATTTTCCAATTCCCTTTCGTGAGTCGAATCAAAATATGGCGGTCAAAAATATTCAATAAAATGCTCAATAAAAACAAAATATTCCAGAAGGCGGGGGTAAATACGTTTTCCACGATCGCAGCCAATCAGTAATGAGCATACTGCACAAAAATATAATGGGCTTATTTGAACCAATCAGAATCATAAATTGATTTGTTTACGTGTATAATATCACAAATAATAAACTGCACAAGCTATATGCTTGGTGTACCGACTATGTGATAATAATCTGGTAACAAGTTAGACATATTTACTACCTGCATTTGCCAATCCTAAATATATTCCATTCTAGCAAGGATCTTATCATTCGACTAATAGAAGGATCTATTCCAATCCATTGGTACAATAGTGACACGTATCACACTGATTATTCCACACTGCGTGATATGAGACATCAGACAAATTAGTCCACAATTCCATGGAATGTGACATATATCAGACTGATTATTCCACAATGCGTGATATGTTACATATATCAGACTGATTATTCCACACTGCGTGATATGTGACATATATCAGACTGATTATTCCACAATGCGTGATATGTGACATCATACTGATTATTCCACAATGCGTGATATGTAACATCACACTGATTATTCCACAATGCGTGATATGTGACATATCATACTGAGGATGAGTATTTAAGATTTTAAGAAGAGACGATGTCATACAAAAATCCAACTATATAATTTACGTTTCATCGATAACAAACAAAATGATTAATGGAGATTGTCCGATTCGCCCATCATACTACTGAATAACATTTTTATCTAGTAACTTAGTATACAATTAATCGTAATGTAAATTAATTGTACCATATTGCGATTCTTTGCTGAAATCTTCAAAATCTATAGGTACCTTTCTTATGTGGAGAAGTGTTTATATCCTTCAGCAGCATCAACGATTTGTTTTCCTAAGATTGTCATCTGGCCTCGCGCCTTCTTTCCGTTGCAGGCTACTTTTCATGAGAATTTTCACTCTGTTCCTGGACCTCCAGATTTTAATAGAACAATCATCGCTTACAGTCACCAGACTTTCTTGATCTGCTGGGTTAAAGGCAACAGAAGTTACAACATCTGAGTGTGAAAACTTCCTCAAACCGATCCCGTAATGGCGGTCCCACATATGTCCATACTTGTCTTCCGCTCCGCTTCGAAAAACAAAATAAATTTTAAATGTCTAATGCATGGTCGATTCCGGATGGAAAGATTACGTAATTTTTGTTATATTTTCCTTAGTCTTGTTCGGTCATTCCTCATACTTCCGCTTTGGAAAGAAATTATTCCTACCTTCTAAACCATAGTTGCATTGTATTGTTTTCATTTAGTTCCCTCTTGCCATTAAAAAAGGACTTAATCGTTTCGTACATGCCCCTGTTGATTATCATTTCATCTGTATAGACAACTTTAAAACAGAACTTGTTTATAAATGCAGGGATCATGGTTGAATAATTGGCAAACTACGATTAGCTGGTATCAGCAGAGAGGGCGAACCAACCTCATTTTATACGGTTTTATATGCTAAACTACTGCTTCTTACAAACACGAAATATAACGCCAATAACGCCAAACGCCTGTAGCTTTCGAGGGTTTCTCTCTCGATTAGTTTTTTTTAAACTAACTATTCGTCTAAAAAAGTAACATTCGCGCGAGGTTACTCCTTTGACATTTATTCAAGGTCCCACACTCGCTGCTGCAGTAAATTAAATTATTATTGTCAATACTTTTTGGTGAATCATTTGTGTGGGCACCAGAGCGACTAGAAGCAATTAAGAAAGTTCTACCAGTCCATGATTCTGTCATGCAAACATGAAAGGAACACCGGAAATCTCAGGTTGATTATGCAAAACTTCTCAAAAATTATTCCAACCAGTTACATAAAGCAAAACCTCTTCTTCCGAAACTTTAAAAAATAGCTTCAGAAACTAAAGACATCAAAACTTTTACAAGATATTTCTGGTCGAGCAAAACCTATTATTAAAGAGAAAAAAGTGATTAAGAAATAGTTGAAAAATTACGCAACAAATTTACTGAAGATGCTTTAAAAGTACTCTATAAAACTGATCCAAATGAATTTCCCGCTCTTGTTACAGAGACCAACATGAAAAATAAATTTTCTGGTCTACAACACTGGGCTGATGTGTTTTATAAAATCAGAACTTACAAGATTAGCATCGACACAAAAAGTACATCGTATATATAATACCTTATTTGTTTCTTTGATTAGGATTTTTAACGTAGCTTTATCAATATTTCAGTCATATCGCTACAATGTCTGCAGTGAGGCAGTTTATAGTATTTGTTTGTTCGTAGAGGATTTTTAACTTAGCTTTAACAATTGTTCAGTCATATTGCTACGATGTCTGCAGTGAGGCAGTTTATAGTGATGTCTAGCATTTGGGCATCATGAACACATACATATCAAATCAGGAACAGCAGGGAAGTATTCTGTAAACATTCACACCTCACGTAAACCCTAGACGTTTGATTGTACATGAACCAGTTAATTTAGATTATATCTCAGATGTCTTGATTCACAACTGGCAAGAACAAATTTCAAACGTTTGGACCAGATCGATAGAGTAATCGATTTATATGTCGGAAGTCTACAACTGAATCTATACATACAATCTTAATGACAGTCGGAAAAGTCACTGACCTTAAGAGTTCACAATATCAATTTCCTGCACGTGACCTGTGGCAAGTATATTATTGCATTTATGATAGTTGAGACACATAGCATCAGGTGTGAAATTCTTGTTGTTAAAAACAGCAGCAGAGTGTGTGAACAGACTTTCTCTAATTGAATTATTTTTCAAGCAAATAATTTTAAATCTCCTTTTGGCAAATGGAGCCTTAACGATTTTAGAGTTCCATTTGTCAAATAGACCTTTCTAGTAATTATTTAATAGAAGGGTCGATTTGGTAGACTAAAGGCTTCCTTGTAAGGGTCTATTTGGTAAAAAAAAAGACGTCGACATCTTGTTGGCGTTCACTTCGTTGCTGCTATGCGTTAACATTTTTTTCACGATGAAAATCATTTATGATTTCACAAACAGACTAATTTGCAAAACTTCACCACGCAGATCAATCAAATTATAAGATTGGTCAGTGAGTTTGAAATTAATTCTCGTTAAAGAATTATTATGACATCGCATAAAGACTGGATTAGTTGGGTCTTCAATAATTAGAAACCCTGGAGGAGCTGTTGGTGCAAATGAATATAGAATATATCCCTGCTGAGCTTGATTTGATTGCTCAAGATTTATTTGATAGCTGCCTTCGATAACGTCACACACTAAATTCAGCGCTATCACCGAGGATATATTTACATTTTGAGGAGCGATATGTCTACCACCACCATCTGGGTTGTTGTTATATTTGAGGATTGTTATTTGTTGTCGTGATATTTTTTTCCAATCATCGTGGATTTTTTTGAACCAAATATCGATGGCATCACTGAGAGATTTTTTTAATTCGTCGGGTTTATACCCAGGATTTTTTTGAACCAAATATCGATGGCATCACTGAGAGATTTTTTTAATTCGTCGGGTTTATACCCAGGAATTTTAATTTTTGGGATATCTTCTACGCTGTCTCTGGGTTTTCCCCATATTGGCAATAATTTAAAACCGACCTTCTTTAATAATTTGCGCATGAAATGTTTCCATATCGTTGATGATTTTGTTAACTGTTTGTACTACACTAATAAATTCATCTTGGGTGAGAGAGCCGGATTTAAGGGATATTAACAATAATGAAAAATCATTATTCATTGCGCTGAAATTTTCTTCTATTAAACCAGCGTGAATAAATTCACCATAATCGCGGGATTCCATAAACTTGGGAGAATAATCTTGATAACTTTTCACTTCATTGATGGGTTTTATCCTGTCGGTGATATAATCACCCTTTACAGGTTCATCTGGTATAACAATTTCTCGTCTAGGTGGTAATTCAGGCCATCCTAACACTGATCTTATAGAACTCTGATAAATATCTACGACATACCCAGGGGAATTAATCTCAATCGCAGATGATAACGTCGGCTCGTGAATCGTTATAGCGATCTTTGATTCTTTTCCAGTGATATATTTTATTCTTCGTTGTAATTTGTTATTGAGCAGCAGAGAGGGTGAACAGACCACGTTTCCAAGCAAAAATAAGGCTTCCAGATCACGTTTTCGAACAAAATATGGCCTATAGATAACGTTTTCGAACAAATTATCAGGTTTCCAACAAATCTCATTTAACCAAAAAAAAGTCTCCATTTTTGCAAAAACGGAGATTTTACGATTTTGTAATCAATTTTGATCGCAACTTGTTGTCATCCACCCTCTCTGCTGCTAAAGTTTTCAGTTCTGGGTTAATAATTCTTTTACG
This sequence comes from Unio delphinus, assembly GCA_029339505.1. NCBI lineage: Eukaryota > Metazoa > Mollusca > Bivalvia > Unionida > Unionidae > Unio > Unio delphinus. Next base: position 1,275,623 of record JAQISU010000238.1, on the reverse strand, counting down.
ATTTCAACCGAATATTTGATCAAGTCCGATACGATATCGTGTCCGAGGATCATGTAGATTTATTGTTGCGAATCCGTGCGGAGTCGACTGAGCATGACTAAAGAAATCTCGAAATTGATTGAAGTCCATATCAGAACACCATGTCTGCCAAATATTTCGTAGCGTATGAGTATCAACTCCGTTGAATACAGACAATAAATTGCAGTTATCTCTGATGACTTTTGGAACCTGAGTGTAGCGTTGAGTGACATATATCACGTCAGTGTTTTTGTGACGCCCACGGGAAAATATTCTAGCAGGATTCTTTTGTTTATCCAACATTATATCGTCGTATACGACTAAATTGTTAATATCTCCATCAATATCATCAATACTCGGTGCTTCATCGATATCGGTTATAAAATCAATGGCGTTCTCACCCTTAATTTCTGATGCATTCTCGTTAAAATCCTTTAACACTTCATAACATCGTTGATCATCTACGCTAGGGGCAATTAAATACAACTTATCCCACTTCATCCATCTCATTATTAAATTGAGCAACAATTGCGTTTTACCGGATCCAGATGGCCCGATTATAATCATCCGGATAGAGTTTGGTAGCGCTGCATGATGCTTAATTGGCTCTCTTGTTTTAGTCGCTGAAAAATCAATTATATCCATATTTCTATGCATAAATTATGGATCTATATTGTGTGAAGTGTAAAACGCGTACTGGCACAGATGACTTGACGACGATTACAACTAAAAATAACCGATCAGCGCTTTCTGGTAAATGCGTGCAATGTGGTACAAAGAAATTTAGATTTGTGTCTATGAGATCTGATTTTAAAAAAAACGAGGAGGTGATATCGCAGCCAAATTAGCAAAACTCCCTGGAACCCCATGGGCAAAATACCCCGGAGAAAAGCACCTCCCAGGATATAGCTACTGTGGACCAGGAACCAGACTTGATATCAGACTCAATAATCAAAATCAACCCAACCCCGGTGAAGAACCAATAAACGCCATTGATAAGGCCTGTCACCTTCATGATGTTGCTTATAAAAGCAGCAATCTGCAAAACAGGCATCTCGTGGATGTGAAATTAATTCATGCGTTAAATGCTATTCCTGATAAATCCTTCAAAGAAAAATTGTCTTCATTTTTGATAAAATCGGCTATGAAAAGTAAATTGATGTTAGGTGCTGGTAATTAATAATATGGAATCAATTTATTATTCTCCGATGGGATACTGGAGGGGTAACGCTGCAATCAATAAACTCGCTAGAGCTGCAAAAGTGAAAAAAACCACTGCGGCTCATTGGTTATCCAAACAGGCACTATGGCAAATTTATCTACCACCGCCTAAACAAATTCAATTCTCGCATTTTGATGTGACCGCTCCTAATGAAGTTCATCAGGCTGATATATTATTTCTGCCACATGATCGTGGTTACAAATACGCGCTAACCGTAGTTGATATTGCAAGTCGATACAAAGAAGCAGAACCGCTGAAAACAAAATCAGCCACTGAAGTCGCTTCTGCATTTGAAAGGATTTATCGACGAGGTCCTCTGCACTGGCCAAATCTATTGCAGGTTGATCCTGGCAAGGAATTTCAGGGTGCAGTGTTATCTACAATGAAACATCATAATGTCACCATACGACGAGGGCATACTGCGCTACATCGCGATCAGGCCATTGTAGAACGATTTAATCGGACGATTGCTGAGCGGTTATTTGGATATCAATACGCAAAAGAATTCATTCAAGAAAAGCGATCCAGTGAATGGGTCAAAAGATTACCATCTGTGATTACTGCACTGAATAACGAGATTACTAGAACAATCAACATGAAACCTATCAACGCGATTAAAAAGAAGTCAATACCCGTACAACCACAAAAAGATTTCAAAGAACCAATTCTTGGTAGTAGTGTCATTGTGAGGTACTTATACGAACCAGGAGAACTTGAAGGGGGTAGAAAAAGGGCTACTGATCCTATTTGGAGCGTCACTACGCATAAGATATCTAGTATAACACGATCAACTGGTAGACCTCCAGTCTATAAACTGGATTCAACTGCCCCTCAGCGGGGTTTTACTCGACAACAACTACAAGTGATTCCCGAGGATACTCAATTGCCACCGCATGGTCTTAACTAGCACCGTTGCGTCTATTGCACTCAAGACAAGTCAACATCACATTATTTCTGACATGACCGAGATTGTTATTTTTTCTGTCTACGGTGAATTGGCGAGGATCCTTATCCGAATACTGCCAACGCATTATACAATTGCAACTCGCGCAGGGATTATTCTGTTGTTTCTTCAAAGTGATTATTAGTTCAGCATCAATATCAAATTCTCGTTGTTTTTTTTTGTCCTGTTGTTTGTAACCGGAGAGTTTTTTTATTAATGATGCTAACATCAATATCATCCATTGTTGTGTCATTATCATCGAAAACAACTCTCCGAAGCTGATTTATTTTTCGTACTCTGGATACTGCGAGATAGACTAAATTTGACCATTCGATGCGATTATCCACCATTCAAACAATTGTATCCGATATAGTCAATCCCTGTGAAGAGTGTATTGTTGCTGCGTATCCTAGCGTCCACGGGGATTTATTAGCACGCAATGCATCTTCAACGACATTGATATCAACCAGCACAATATCATTTAATACCAGAATTTGTTTTTCATTCTGTCCTGGAATATCAACTTCAATATTCTGTTTTCGTGTATCCGATGGCCTATAACAAAGGGGTACTGGAAGCGTTGCAAATTTTTCTTTATGCAATTCAAATAACTTCATCTGAAGTGTATCCCTGACTATTTTTCTACTTGCAATGATCAAATCGTTTGGTCTCCACGCTTCCCAGAAATCATTCATTGGGGTTTCTGAAATCACTTCACGCGCTATTTCGCATTGGATTCTATCCGGTTGTAATCTAATTAGCGCTTTGAACTCGCGTAATCGTTCATCAAGTGATCTATAATCAGTGGTGATTTCTTCATAGTAGTCTACAAAACCCTTTAGCCATTCATGTGGAGATGCACCGACAATTGGTGGTGGTTGGCCTTGATCCCCGCACATGACGACTTTTGTGTTTTTGGTTAACAACCACTCAAGAAATGTTTTTAATACATCTAATGACACTGTGCATATTTCATCCCAAATTATGATTTCAGGAATGAATTTATCACCCATACGCTCAGGAGTCCATTTGTCACCTTTCCATCGAAAGAAACTATGGTAAGTGCAAGCATTTACCCCTCGTTGTATCATCTCTCTGGCGAGTCTGTGAGTCGGTGTTAGAACAATCATGTTAGAAACGCTAGCGTTTCCACGACGGAATAATTCAATTGCACGAGTTGTCTTTCCTGACCCACCACAACCGTTTAAATAAACTGTCTTGTATCTACATATTGGATCAGATACCGGTGGTGCATTAGAAAGTTCTGATTGAATTTCAATACGGTTACAACAAATATATTTATCATCCATGGCAACGTCTGCGGATTCACAATACTCATGTAGCATCTCCTTTTTAAATCGCCAACGCCCCCAATTTTCTTCGGGATCTGTGAATGCCGCTACAGCTGATTTGTACTTATTGTGTATATTCATCGAATCAGTGGCTACTCTAACCGCGGTATTAGGAAATCTATTTATCATCGAAAATAGATTAATGCAAGCATAGGCTAACATTGAACTTCTCAAATGTGTGTACTGGGAATTATATCCATCACAGTAGGTAACAACCGTACCTAATTTCTCACCATTGGATAGAAAAGCATCCTTACGGGATACAAGTTTTCCCTGTTTCATTAAATCCGCTACAATAAAATCGTATTCAGCGACATCTATGATCAACCGCGAAGAATATTTTGCGTTATCGTATCGTCCACCCTGGGTAAATTTACCGATTATTCTTCTTCCGAGATCTTTTGCTTGTTCTTTTTTAATTTCAAATAACTTCTTAGACCAATTTATGATTTCTTCTTCACTGAAATCTGGAAACTGTTTTCGTAGTTCGTTGATTATTCTATTTAGATCGGGTTGTGGTAGCCAAACTTCTTTCTGAGCTCGATAGCATATAATAGCCTCGGAAACAATCAACGATATTAGCATACCACAATCAATCATATATCTCAATAGCACTATTGGCATCCAGTGTTTTTCAGATAGGTGTCTACCGAGCCAAACATAACTACACGGATGTAACCCTGTAGCTAATTCAAATGATATCACACGAGCGAATCCGGTTAAATCAAAATCAGGCAATGGTCCATTAATCGCAACACGAGTCATCTCATGCGTGGGGTGTCCAAATCGTTTGAAGTACTCAGCGCATTCACCATACCCGAGAAAACTTCCGGGATAACACGCGGATATATCAATTGAAATCATACCATCACGTGAGTATTTCGTATTCCACAGTCCTCCATGACCGAATATGACGCAACTCAATTTAACATCCTCGAGAAAATCATTTCGTGTTGGACGCCATGAGTTTTTTTCTCTTGCGAAGTGAGCTACCACTGATGGAATAGTAAAACTATCCGTGAGTAGTTTTTCATGGGAATTCTGCGGTGAAAAATCACTAGCGATTTTTCTCATTCTGTTATCTAATTCTTCAATGCGATATAATTCACCATTTGGTTTTACAAATTGATCGAATTCTTCATCACTTCTAAGTAACCACACTGACACAGGATCATCCTTACACAACGCATGAATAGCATCGAATAATTTCTCTTCATAGAAAACATCCCCGACGAACTCCTTAGGGATAAATTTCACGGTTCGTTCTCGTGGAAATATTGTTACCGCAGGTGTCCACGTATGTTCGTTATGATCAATAATCTGTATTGGGGCTCCTCGCGATTGATATTTCGGTTCGTATAATACTTCTCCGGTTATTGTTGTTACTGATATTGGGAATTTTAATGATGCTTCTAATTTAGCTATATCAGAAATATTTGCACCATGCTGTTTCACTGTCAGTTCCCACTCGGTTATTTTCCTACGTCGCAGATCAGTTAGTTTATTTCCTCGGGATGCATTTGTGAAGTGTTCTATTATTCGTTCTGCTACACAATTAAGCCCTGACGAATATTTCATAGGAGCTAGTTTTGCGATATCGGGTTTATCATTTAACGGATATATCCCATAAACCATTGCTGTTACGGGATAAGATCTTTCGTAGTATGGTTTGTCAATGCCGGTTAGAATTCCTGGTTTGGAATCTCTACTCACAATGACAGCTTTTTTATTCTTGAGGATTGGTTCAAATTTATCCTTAATAATCCATTTGCCATCGACTTCGATAATGAATTTGATTCGGAAAAAATGCCATTTTTCCCCAACACGTGAAATTATCACTGCTGCTTTTTCATCATTCATGGTAGCATCAACAACACCATCAATTCGAAATGTTGACCAACAATAAGATGCTCCATCACGCTTAAATTCATTAAAACAGTCTCTGATTTTACTAATCATGGCTTTATCAAGAATTGTATTCTTTGGTGTATTAGAAGCTATATCGAGATTGAATTGAGCATCTTTCCAGGGGTAATCTCTCTTGGACGTTTTTTTTGGTTTATCGAGATTAAATTTAGGATTGATTTTCAATAATCTCTTAAACTCTTTCATATTTCCGTCAATTGGACGTTTTTTGGGTTTATCGAGATTAAATTTAGGATTGATTTTCAATAATCTCTTGTTACGTCTTTTTGGTTTATCGAGATTAAATTTAGGATTGATTTTCAATAATCTCTTAAACTCTTTCATGTTTCCGTCTCTTGGACGTTTGTTACGTCTTTTTGGTTTATCGAGATTAAATTTAGGATTGATTTTCAATAATCTCTTAAACTCTTTCATGTTTCCGTCTCTTGGACGTTTGTTACGTCTTTTTGGTTTATCGAGATTAAATTTAGGATTGATTTTCAATAATCTCTTAAACTCCTTCATGTTTCCGTCTCTTGGACGTTTTTTGGGTCTATCGATATTAAATTTAGGATTGATTTTTAATAATCTCTTAAACTCCTTATCAGCATTGAATTCAGCATTTTTCGAAGTCAATCTCTTGAACTCCTTCATGCTATACTAAAAACAAGTGTCTAAATGAAAGATTTATGTATAATGAATCACTGCAATGGATCAGTCAATGAATTAGACAAATAGTATAGTATACTAATGAACCAGGAATTCAGACCACACCCAGTGAGTACAAATTATGAAGCATCCAGTGATGGTGTTGTAAGACACTGTAGACTGAAGAACCCAGTTGGGTGGGATAATGGTATGGGGTATTTGTTCTTTACTGTTGGAAAGAAGAAATATTACAATCATCGTTTCGTATTTGAATGTTTCAATGGATTGATCAAAAATGGTTTTGTTATCGATCACAAGGATTCTAATCCAAGGAACAATTCTTTATCAAATCTGCAAGCTATCACACAAAGTGAGAATTCCAAACGAGGAAGGACTGGCATTTGTTCAAAAAAAGTGAAACCAGTAAAATCTTTTAATACAACAACTAACGAAGAGAAAATATTTAAATCAATATATGAAGCCGGCAAGTATTTCAATATTTGTAGAGCCTCAGTACGATTCGTTGCAGAGGGGGTTTGTCGATCGGCTATTTCAAAAAGGACGGGACAAAAAATTCAATTTAGTTATGTCTAATGCGTCAAATTTTTCATTTAGAAATATATAATTGTTATAGAATAATGAATTCTGAAAACATGAATAGCATTTTATCCGAGATTTCAAAATTGAAAAGTTGGGATATTGAACTATCAGATGGGTTAAATCCTGATCAAATCATGTCTGATTTTCAGGATATAGAATACGGAGTTAACAACAATAAATATATGCTACCAAAGAAGTATGCGCTCATCAAAAGAATTCAGAATTCTATTAAGGACTCTCTCGCATTTTCCAGTGACGTAAGTGTGTTCGCTCCGTTGTATACCATCGTAGAACGAATACGAAAAGAATTGGGGTACGAATACGAATTGAAAAAGGAGGTTAATTCTAAAGTTAGAAACCTACGGGCGTTAATTCAAGAAAATGAACACTTTTGATTGACCAACCATTTATCATTATTTGATTGACCGACTATTTATCATTATTTGATTGTGACCGTCCCTCATAGAGATTTTAATTTTTTTTTAGCATTTTTTGATTAAAAATGTCAAAATCAGTGAATAAAAAATTGATGGCTGGTTCGGATTGATCAAAAATAGAATGAGGGAAGTGTCATAATTATTATTTTTATATACAATTTGGACACTTCCCTCATCATTGAACGAAGGTGTCTCACGACGAAATAACGCTTCCATGACCATCCTATGGTGTTAGGTCGGGATTGAAAAATTGTTTTACAATTGAAAAATTGTTTCTGATTTTAAATAATGGTCAATGAAGCATTAACAACCCGATTGGCTCGTGAACGACTGGATGCAATCAGGAGATTTGTACCAATTCGTGACTCTGTACGGAATAAACTACAACAACGACAGAGTCTTCAGACTGATTTTGCTATGGGATCTGAAGAATTGTTTAAACCAGTAACCACAGCAACGAAGGGGATAGAGCGTGCTATACTGGGAGATGTTCCCGAGACGGGAAAATCTGTTATTGGTGAACTCGAAAAAATAGCAGCGAAAACTGAACAAACAGAACAGGCCGTACAAAAAATAGAAACAAAAAGAACAGTAGATGATTTACGCGTGAGATTTAACGAGACCGGGTTAGCAGCAATTGATGAGACTAAACTAGCAGATATTCCTGCGCTTGTTGTTACGACTTATGAAAACAGAAAAAAAATGTTGAAACCAGAACATTATAAATATGTTAAGAATTTCACTCATTGGGCTGATATATTCTACAAAATCAAAACTGAACAAAGTCAAATTAAGACAGATAGTCCATCATACATTGAATATAGAAATGCGGTGGATGAAGTGGATAATCAATACGAAGAGTTTAAACAGCAACAAAAACCACGAAAATTGCGAGGAAGGCGACAGCAACCTGCAAAGAAAGTACTCTACTCTCCTAAAAAACAACAAATACCACGTGATGATGATGATTTTCTTGATTATTTACAAAAGGATTTAGAAAAAATGGATGAAGCAGCTGGTTATAGCGGAAGTGGATTGCAAAACGCAAGCGTTGGAAACTCTTCGAGGGAAAATCCTTGGATTTCATGTCCTGGTAGTGTTATCAATGATATATCACGATTAGAAGTTCTTGTAGGAGGTTTCCGAGCTGGAAATAACTCACCGGAAATAATTAATGAAGCATCTGATATCTGTAGACGTTTATTTCAAGGTGGTATCATGGATATCAGCACATATCGAGATTTCATTGGCGAGTTAGTGGAAAGTGGGTATCACAGTGATTAATCACCGAGACTGAATAAAAACGCTAGCGTTTCCAATTGAAAAATGGTTTCTGATTTGAAATAATGATCATACACTACAATCATGATAAACCAACCCCCGTCTACGTAGTTAATTCACGGTTTCCAGTTTATAGAGCATACTACGGAGATGGTTTAGGCAATACCATTGCAGGGTTATTTGCGAGAATGGCTCCAAAAGTGATGCCGTTAGCTAAACAACTAGGAATGAAAGCAATTGAAGTTATTCGTGATAAGGGTATTAGTGCTGTTGGAGATTTTGCTGGAAAAGCGTTTTCAACTGCGAAGAATAAATTAACATCATTAGTGAAATCACGAAGTGATTTACGAAAAAAGAAACCGTTACCATCTACAGCGGAAATGCCTGCAAGTGTTAGCAGAATTATAAATAACGCAGTAGACGAAAAATTAGCGTCGATGGCTTTAACTCCCGACCAAAGCAATATTGCAAATATGATAGCAGGAAGCGGCTTTAAAAAACTACGTCGATGAAAATCGTTTATGATTTCACGATTTAGACTCTGATAAATAGAATAAAATGTTCAAAAAATCACATGATCCGGCGTTTGATATAGAGTCCCAGTTGGCAAGGATGATTCTGTACGCGATTATCAATATTACGCTTATCATGCAATAGACGCAAATAGTCGATCGCGAATTGAACTTCAAGTCCATGATACCAGTAAATATTTTTTGTCCTGTGAAGCGTTTATTGAAGTAGAAGGAGAACTTGTAACAGCTGCTGATACTACTGCTGTACCAGCACCGTTTCCAGCTGGTACTCAAGTCGGTTTTGTCAATAATGGTATCATGGCGTTATTTGAGAGTGCAAAATATCTCATTGATGGAAAAGAAATCGAGTCGATAGATCGCGATGTTGATGTGGCTACAACAATAATCGGGTTAGCGAGATATTCCGATGATTATACAAGATCAGCAGGACCTTCTATGATGTTTGCAAAAGATGCTACAAATACCGCTGGAGGAAAACAATTCGTTGTAAGACGACCAAATGATCGTGCTGCTAACCCTGCTCCTGCTGGTATCGAAGATATGATTATAAATAACGACGTTAATTTCAATCTAGGAGCTGCAACACGAAACTCAATGTTGGGAGTAGGGCGTAAATCATTTTCATGTGCGATTCCACTGCATCATATTTTTGGATTCTGTAGAAACGTCAGAAAAGTTATCTACGGGGCGAAGCATACAGTATCGCTTGTACGAAAGAGTGATGATAACGACGCAATTTGGAGGATTCCAGCAGATGCTGCAAATCCCAATGCTGATGCCGGTAAAGTCAATTTAACAAAAATATCATTGTGGATGCCAGTGTTGACTCCAGCAATCACCGCAGAAGAACGATTACTATCATTTATGGACCAAGGAGGAAAGTCGTTGTTGAGTTGGCTAACCGTGAGTACAGATGTGAAGCAATCAAATCTGAACGGGTTATTCACGTGGAATCTAGCATCAAAACAAGGTGTTGCTGCGCCACGTCATATATTTATTGCGTTACAGGATAACACACGAGTTGGCAATCAACTCTCCAGCCATATAATATTTGATGAGTTAGGTGTGAAAGACGTCTCACTGAGAATAAACGGCCAACAGGAACCATCTGAGGATATACAACTTAATTACACAGAAAATCATATTGCACGCGTGTATCATCGTCTGTTGTCATTTATGGCACGTGATCAAAATGTCGATACTGGTTTGCAAATATTACAATATGATTTTAAAAATCTGTATCCGATCTATTACTTCTCACTGGAACATCTCGATTTAACAAGACAGTCCGTCGTTGATATACACTTTAGAGCTAATGTGACTCGTGGTGCTATTGCTAATTATAGAGCGGTTGCTGTCATTCTCAGTGATAAATCAATGCTACTTGAAGGTGTTGGTGGAAGAATGAGAGTGGTAGATGCCCCAGTGGAAAACATGTAATTGAAATTGTAAACGATTTAGAATCAATCAATTATGTATAATGTCATATAGTGTTATTAGTGTTGCGTTAACTCCCGGTCAATTAAAAAAATTGCAATCGGAATCAGCTAAAAAATGTGGAACCACAATCACGTTGAAACCCAACCAAATGACTGGTGGTGCAAATAAACTATCGCTGACAACTCGTCAAATAAAACATTTCAATGATGCACTTGCAGCCAAAAAAGGTGTTCAGATTACTCTCTCTGCAGCTGCTATCAAAAATATGATTAAAACAGGCGGTATATTTCCGTTGTTAGCTGCGATTCCAGCATTGATTGCAGCAGCAGCCCCAGCGGTGGCTAAAGCGGCTGCGTTAGGAGCCGTTGGTACTGCAGCAGGAATGGCACTAAAGAAGGCAACTGGGAAAGGATATAAAAAAAAGGGACGATCCGTTCACGGATTGGGTCTAAGACTACCAGGAACCCCGTATTCGTGGTACAGCGGAAAGGGTCTAAAACTACCAGGAACGATTTATTAATTCAGGAACCTATGGTTCCTATGTCCAATTTTGATTTAATGGATGCGGCTAAAAAACTAGTGATTAAAAATTTCAGAGGTGTTTTTATGAAAGATCAATTACCACATCAACCAAACAAAACTGAAACAGGTATTATTAATCTCGATAACAGCACCGGACCTGGAACTCACTGGGTTGCATACGCTATTGATCCACGTGGGATTGTTTATTTCGATTCATATGGATTAGCCCCACCAAAAGAGTTTATGCGGTATATAAAAACCCTTCCAATGAAGACTTGGTATTCTACGCTACCAACACAACAAATGAATGACCCACCAATATGTGGCAGCGAAGTATTAAATGTCCTTGACGCTATTTCTAACTCCTTGAGTAACCCAAGCGGAAAACCACCACATGTTGTCGTGAATGAATACACTAGCAATCGCTGGCAACGACGAAGTCGTCAAAAACGATTTTAGAGAGAGAAAGAGTTTTACAATAACATGATTGATATTTGGGGGAGATCTTTGAAACCCAAACCCGATGGCACTGCACCACCTGATTCTGTCAAGGATATAAAAAAAATAATTGAAGATGAAATCGCTGAGACGTTAAATTTAACAAGTGTTGATCCTAATGAAATAGTTGTATTTCAAGACAAACAGGGTAAATTGAAATCCAGTGATGTGTCATTGGATGATATTTTAGTTAAACAACGAAACGCAATCGAGAACACCGTTGCGTTATTTTCCGATCAGGGTAAATTGAAATCCAGTAATATTTCTCTGGATGATATTTTGGTTAAACAACAAAACGCAATCGAGGATACTATCGCGTTATTTTCCGATCAGGGTAAACTCAAACCGGGTGTACTCGTTTCGACGATTACAGATCGATTAAAAACTCTCAACGATGAGTTAAACAATTTTGTGGCTGTACTGGCAACGCTTGAATCTAAAATTGAAGATAACGGAAAACAGTTTTCAGTTTTTCGTAGAAATATCATTGATAAATTTATCGGAACCCAGTTGGATAAAATTGAAATAAAACTCCCTGATATTAAAAAATCCATCGATGAGACGAAAAACTTCATCGAGGCCGTCAAAGGTGATTTTTCGAGGATGATAACAATCATTGAAAAAACAAAAATTCCTCATGAGAAAACCAATAACGTAGTATATACAATCCAACACGGATCATTTGAGTGGACACCTGCAAACAACAAATTAGATAACACTGCTACTATCAAGGGTATTTATCGATTAACACTAGTAACACCATTAACTCAATTTAATATATCATCGTCGAGTTCATCCGGGGTCAACAATACGATTTCAACGATCATCGACAAGGATAAAACTGAAAAGTTCACGATAACATCTACTGATAAACATTTGGTTGGGGTTTCAGTAACCTGGTATGTGGAATTCGTAGCGGATTTAAGTAAATAAATTGAAAGGATTTCACAATTGAAAACGCTAGTGTTTTTAAAATAACAATGATTTCATCAACTCAATGTCGTTATGATCAGGTCAGAGAATTTCAAAATAGACTCAAAACCCTCACTGAGGAGTATCAAATGAAAATAAAAAAATACCGACGAAGAATCACCGCAATTGATGTTATTATATACTCGGTGTCAAGCGTTCTCACTGGTGCCGGAATAATACTAGCATCTGTTACAATGATTGCCCCGGTCGTAGTTCCAATTTGCATTTCTGCGGTGGCTACAATCGGGGGTATATCAACCGGGATAGCAAAAAAGATATCATCATGCAGCCAGAGTAAACTGCAGAATTACTTACTTCAATTTCATATTGCATCAACCGCATATTCGCAATTATCATTGATGATATCGTCGTCACTCGATAATACGATTATATCAGATAGTGAATTCTCAGCGATTGTCAGTATTTTTGATTCCGCGATATCGAAATTAGAGCGACAACATGAGTATAATAACAATGACAACACCGATGGAATCAGAAAACACGAACCCAAAAAACAAAATGATCTCAATAATATCAACATTACCAGATTGTGAGTTCTCAGTGATGGTCAGTATTTATGATTCCTCGATACCAAAATTAGAAATAAATCATGAGTATAATAACAATGACAACACCGCAGGAATTACTTCAACGAATAGTGGAGAACACGAACCCAGTACAAACAAGCATGATATCAATAACATCAACGAATCCAGAATTCAGTGTCAATTTCCCCTCTCCGGTCCCGGTGAAGGAGATAGCGCTTGCAAAACTACGAGTGTATCACAGTTGGCCTAATATCAGATCAAAATCATTTGGTGGTCAACAACCGAATAATTCTTTAGTGTTTGCGAATAAGAATAAACCCGACGGAACCCCATACTGGAACGTCGTTTCGATACCAACAGGGTCATACCAAATCGAACAAATCAATGATGAATTCGCGCGTAGAATAAAATCGATTACTGGAGTAGAGTCAAAAATCGCTATAACAGTTCATGAACCGACGCTATCATCCGCAATTGAGATAAACACAGAAGGATACGTCGTAGATATCTATCAAAGTTCTATTAGAACCGTACTAGGATGGCCTGAATTACCACCCCAGAGTAAAACTCTGGAGGAAACCGTTAATTTACCCGAACCACAAAAAACTGATTATATCACCGACAGAATAAAACCCGATAATCCAATAAAAAGCTATAGTTATTACAATAAATTTAATGTTTTTAATGTATTGAAAAATCCCATCGTTAAGAAAGATTTATACTTAATTCGACAGGATAAAATCACTGAAAATTTCACAGCGTTCAATAACGATATTTCGTTGTTGTTAATATCTCTTAAATCCGGCTCTCTCACCCGAGATGAATTTATCAGCGTCGTAGAAACATGCAACAAAATCATCAATGATATGGAAACATTTAATTCACAAATTATTCAAGAGATATTAGGTGACAATAGCCCTGAAACAAAGAATTTATTTGCAGATGAATATAAAATCCGCGTTGAAGATATTCCAACATTCAAACTACCAGGATATAACGTACCAGAACTACAAAAATCTCTCAGTGATGCCATCGATGTTGGTTTTAAAATAATTCATGATGCATGGAAAAAAACAACATCACCGGAAATAAAAATCCTCAAACACAATAATGACCCAGACGGTGGCGGTAGGCATATCGCTCCGTTCAACGTGAATATTTCATCGGTGATTGCGCTCAATTTAGTGTGTGATGTTATCGAAGGAAGCTATCAGATTAATCTCGAACGATCAAATCAAGCTCAGCAAGGATATATTCTTTATTCATTTGCACCAACAGCTCCTCCAGGATTCCTAATTATTGAAAACCCAATTAATCCTGTCTATATGCGATGCCATAATAATTCATTAACCAGAATTAATTTCAAACTCACCGACCAGTCAAATAATCTAATTGATTTACAAGAAGAGGTGTTAGCGATTAGTCTGTTTGTGAAATCCTAAATTGCTTTGCAATTTCAAATGATTTTCATCCTAAAGACTCGATCAAATTATTTATTATTTTTGTTAACCCAGAACTGGAAACTTTAGCAGCAGAGAGGGTGGATGACCACATCGTTGCGAGCAAAATCGTAAAATCTCCGTTTTTGCAAAAATGGAGACTTTTTTTTGGTTAAATGAGATTTGTTGGAAACCTGATAATTTGTTCGAAAACGTTATCTATAGGCCATATTTTGTTCGAAAACGTGATCTGGAAGCCTTATTTTTGCTTGAAAACGTGGTCTGTTCACCCTCTCTGCTGCTTATTGATTTGTTCGATTTGATATGACCCCGTTGGCAACGAGACAACGTTCCAATCTGGAGTTCCATCTTCACGATTTTTCCACGCGAACACCAAGGAATTATTTGGTTGTTGACCACCAAATGCTACAGATCTGATATTGGGCCAGCTATGATACACTCGTAGTTTTGCCAGCGCTATCTCTTTCACGGGAACGGGGCTTGGGAAATTCACACTGAATTCAGGACGCGTTGAGGTTATTGATATCATGCTTGTTTTCACCGGTGTTGTATTTTCTACTATTTGTTGAAGCAGTTCTTGCGACATTATTATTATTATCCCGCTCTAATTTCAGCATTGTTGATTTATACAATTGAGTCATCGCTGGAAATTCGCTATCTGATTTTGTTGTGTCATCGAGTGACGATGATATCAACGAGGATAATTGCGAGTAACCGGTAGATGCAACGTGAAATTTAATTTCATAGTCGTGTAGTTTACTCTGGCTACACGATGATAGTTTTTTTGTGATCCCGGTTAATAAACCCGCGATTGTAGCCACCGCAGAAATAGCTATTGGAACAACGACCGGAGCAATCATTGTAACCGAAGATAGTATTATTCCAGCAGCAGTGATTACGCCCGACACCGAATATACTGTGATATCAACCGCGGTTATTCTTCGTTGGTATTTTTTTATTTTTATTTGATACTCCTCACAGCGTGAGCTGAGTTTAGTTTGAAATTCTCTGACTTGATCATAGCGATACTGATACACTGAAGGGATTTTCATCTTATTTTAGCAGCGTTAGTGTTTTCAATTTAATTATTTACTTAAATCCACTACGAATTCTACGTACCACGTTACTGAAACCCTGACTAAATTTCTATCTGCGGTCGTTATCGTGAACTGTTCAGATACTTCCTTGTCGATGATCGTTGATATTGTATTATTGACTCCAGATGAACTCCTTGATGATATATTGAATTGAGTCGGTGATACTATTGTTAATCGATAAATACCCTTGACGGCTGCGGTTACACGTAAAATGTTGTTTGTGGGAGTCCACGCAAATGAATCGTGTTGAATCGTGTATACGATATTGTTGGTGCTCTTATGAGGAATTTTTATTTTTTCAATAACACCTATCATCTTCGTTGTATCATCCTTCATTGCGTTGTTGAATGTTTTTAGATCATCGATGGATTTTTTAATATCAGGAAGGATTATTTCAATTTTATCATATATGGTTCCAATAAATTTATCAATGATGTTTTTACGAAACATTGAAAACTGTTTCACGTGTTTTTCATATTCGGATTGAAGAGTTACTAGTTTCAACATAGAATCTTTTATCGAGGTGAATTTTGGTGTGGTCACTGGTGGATTTCCCAAAAATTCTAGCATGGGTTTATCAATTTTGTCAATTATATTTCCTTGTATTGCAGTAAACTGGTCAAATACAACTATATGATTGTCATCCTTATCATTGAACGATTCCAATGAATTCGCCGTGTTATCGAGTGTTGATAATTTATCCGTGATCGTTGAAACTAGTACACCTGGTTTGAGTTTACCCTGATCGGAAAATAACGCGATAGTATCCTCTGCTGCGTCTCGTCTTTTAACTAAAATATCATCGAGGGAGATATTACTAGTTTTCAATTTACCCTGACGATCGCCAAATACAACTATTTCACCAGGATCAACACTTGCTAGGTTCAACGTTTCGGCTATTTCATCTTCGATTAGTTTTTTAACCTCTTTGATTTCAACTCCATCAGTATCCGGTTTCTTCAGCGTTGATAAAGGTCGTCCCCAAATAGCAATCATTGTTATCATATAAATCTTTTCTCTGTTTAAAACCTAAAAGATTTCCAATCAAAGATTTTCAATCCAACGACTGCTAGTATACTCATTTACTACTACATGGGGTGGTTTTGATTGTAAATTACTTTGCAATTTCATCAAAGATTCTCGTGAAATAGCATCAAGTACGTTTAGTACTTCATTGCCACATATGGGTGGGTCAATCATCGTTTGTGTTGGTAACGTGGAATACCAACGGGGTATTTTTAACTTGTTTATATAACGCATAAATTCCTTCGGAGGCGCTAGTCCATATGAGTCAAAATAAATGATCCCACGTGGATCAATCGAGTATGCAACCCAGTGGGTTCCAGGTCCATCGCTGTTATCTAGATTAATAATACCCGTTTCAACATTATTTGGTTGTGCCGGTAACTGATCTTTCATAAAAACACCTCTGAAGTTTTTAATCGCGAGTTTTTAGCAGCATCAATTAAATCAAAATTGGACATTGGAAGATTTTTCACTAGTAAACCGGTCCTAGTCTCAGGCAATTTCCGCTGTACCATGAATACGGGGTTCCTGGTAGTCTTAGACCTTTCCCTTTTTTATACCCCTTTCCAGTTGCTTTCTTTAGTGCCATTCCTGCCGCGGTACCAATAGCCCCTAACGCTGCCGCTTTAGCTACCGCTGAGGCCGCTGCGGCAATCAACCCTGGAATCAAACCTAACAGTGGGAATATACCACCAGTCTTTTCCATGTTTTTAATCGCGCTCGCAGAAAGAGTAACCTGAACTCCCCTTTTTTCTTTAAGCACTTTATTAAAATGATTAACCTGAGTTTTCGTCAGTGATAGTTTATTTCCCCCGCCATTCATTTGATTAGTTTTCAGCGTTATTGTGGTTCCACATTGCTTAGCTGATTTGGATTGTAATTTTTTTAACTGACCAGGTGTCAACGTGACATTGATATTATTATATGACATTATATAAAACAGATTGATTCTAAATCGCAGAGAGAGAGATGGCAAATCAATTACGAAGTAATCAATGAAAAATTCGAAGAATTTTCACGAAGTCATCAATTACAGATTTTCCACTGGTGCATCTACCACTCTCATTCGTCCACCAACACCTTCGAGTAGCATTGATTTATCACTGAGAATGACAGCAACCACTCTATAATTAGCAATAGCACCAGGACGGGTTACACGAGCTCGGAAATGTATATCAACGACGTACTGTCTCATCAAGTCAAGATGTTCCAACGAAAAGTAATAAATCGGATACAGACTTTTAAAATCCAACTGTGATATTTGTAGCAAAGTATCAACATTTTGATCACGTCCCATATACGACAACAGGTTATGATAAACTCGTGCAATATGATTGTTTTCATAGTTAAGTTGTATATCCTCTGATGGTTCTTGCTGTCTGTTTATTCTCAGCGAGACTTCATTACACCCAATTTGATCAAATATCATATGGGAACGTTCTTGATTATTTAATCGCGCAGTATTCTGTAGCGCAACAAATATGTGACGTGGAGCTGAAATACCCTGTTTTGATGCTAGATGCCATGTAAGTGTACCATCAATATTAGAATCCATGGTATCTGTGGATGTTGTCAACCAACTCAACAATCTCTTTCCTCCTTGATCCATAAATGATAACAATCGCGGTTTTGTTGACAACGACGGAGTCAACACTGGCATCCACAGTGTTAGTTTTGATAAAACGACTTTACCGGGTTCGCCGCCAGTGCGCCAGATTGCATTATCATCAGTACCCTTTCTCACTAATGCTATCGTATGCTTTGCTCCATAGATAACTTTTCTGACGTTTCTACAAAATCCAAATATGTGATGCAACGGAATCGCACATGAAAACCGTCGACGCTGTCCTTGTAACGTTGATACTCGTGTTGCAAATCCTAAATTGTAACCAGGAATATTATTGATGACATCAAATTCAGCAGCTGGTCTTACATATCCGGCTGGTGCTGTATCAACTGCTGTAGCTCGTGTTGCTTTTACTCTAGAATACTGGACGTGCTCAGCGTTATCAGCAATATCCTTCGAGAACATCATAGACGGACCCGCTGATCTAGTATAGTCATCAGAATATCTCGCTAACCCGATTATTCCCGTTGCAATATCAACCTCACGTTCAATAGATTCGATTTCTCTTCCATCAATGAGATATCTAGCACTTTCAAATAACGCCATGATGCCATTGTTAACAAAACCAACTCGGATAGTTGGGTCATTTGCATATGGTGTATCATCCGCTTGTAAAAGTTCACCTTCGACTTCAATAAAGGCCTCACAAGGCAAAAAGTATTTACTGGTATCATGAACTTGAAGTTCGATTCTCCCCCGAAGATCAGGTTGTCCTGCGTGATAGGCAAAAAATTGATAATCGCTTACAGAATCATCCTTGAGTACTGGGGCGTCCATGTCAAATGCATTATCAGGGTTCTGTTTGAACATTTTTTATTATATATCAGCTGGTCTAAATTGGAGGCGAAAATTATTTTAAAATAATTCCTAACAGCTTTTCCCTATGGAAAATCCCATGCAAATTCGACCACTTGACCCGAAAAATCTCAAGAGATTCTCACGGAAATCATCAATAAAATCACAAAAAAAATGTGATTTCACGATAAAAAATCACCCAAATCAGTCAAAAAATCATCAAAAAACACCCAAAATTCAGTGAAAACCAGTGAAAAATACAGAATTGAAAATCGCAGATTTTTCATTTGTTATAATAATTTTTTTTTTTATAAATTGCAAGCAATTTTCATCGACGTCTTTGACTTTTGTAGAAATTCTTTGAATTTCCAAGACCACTTCCCGCTATCATATTTGCTGTTATATTATCCTGGGCGGTCATCGATGATGAAATCATTGACTGTAGTTTCTCATCTACTGCGTTATTTATTATTTTACTAACACTTGCAGGCATAACCGCAGTAGATGGCAGTGAAGTCATTTGTGGTTTCCTTGAAAATCTAGATTGGAAATTCTTCGAATTTCCCCGTCGAATTAGCACTGTTAGTTTATCCTTCGCGGCTGCAAACGCCTTCCCGACAAGATCACCAACAGCGCTAATACCCTTATCCTTGATAACATCAATGGCTTTCATTGATAGTTGTTTTGCTAGCGGCGCTACTTTTGGAGCCATTCTTGAAAATAATCCCATTATAGTGTTACCGAGACCATCTCCAAAGTATGCTCGGTATTTTGGCAATCGTGAGTTTACCACGTAGACGTTAGTTGGTTTATCATGGTTGTAGTGTATGATCATTCTCTATTCAATTGCTATTTATCTAATCGCGATGGCGAAAAATCCAAAGGATTTTCAGTCACTATGGTGATCATCAACGTGTTCCACTAACTCTTCAATAAAATCTCGATATGTGCTGATATCCATGATACCACCTTGAAATAATCGCCTACAGATATCAGCAGCTTCATTGATTATTTCTGGTGAGTTATTCCCGGCTCGTTTCCCCCCTACAAGTATTTCTAATCGTGCTATATCACCGAGAATATTGCCAGGACATGTTACGCTAGCGTTTCCACTCGAAGAGTTTCCAACTAAACCGCTGCCTGTCTTTGAAAATTCTTTTGATTTTTCAGTGATACCTGTTGCGCCTTCAGTTTGGGTGGGTTGGGTTATAAGGGGTCTAATTGGGATTGGGGGGGGGTTCTATTCGAGATACCAACTTTTTAATGTTTTTAAATTCTGTATCATTATGTGGTAGTGTAGACTTTTTAATTCTTGATAAATACAATTTTTTTCCCATTTACCCTTAGTGGTTATAGTGTCTTCATATCCACTATTCATATACTGTTCTCGTTGACCCTTTGGAAATGAATCGACGATAAATTTAGCAAATTGTTCATCAGTCATAGATTTTTTCTCAATATTATTTATCGTATCACTTTTAAATATTTTTTCTGGATTAAGATCTCTTCGTGCCGTTTTACTTTTTTGCTGTTGTTGAAATTCTTCTTGAAATTCTTCTTGAAATTCTTCAAGTGGTTCAGGTGGTGGTGGGGAAATATCAATATCACTTAATCGTTCAACTTCTTCCTGAAGTTCTCGTTGTTGTTGTTCTTGTCGTCTTGCAGTAGTTATTATATCACCAGGAAGTGTTTGTAATGATTTTTTTTGTTTGTTTAGTTCGTTTTGCTATTTTCTCTAACACAGGGAGAAAGGACTCTGCCTGCGCTTTTTCTTGTTTAGAAATTGCTGATTTTACACCCTCAGTTGCTGCAACAATCGGCTTAAAGAGTTCCTGTGTATCAGTAGAAAAATCAGTCTGAATTAACTGCCGCTATTGAAGTTTTTCACGTATACGATCACGAATTGGTAATAGTTTATTAATATCGCTCAGTCGCTGTTTTGTGTTACGTGTGGTCAGTGATTGTCCTACCATTATTGAAAGAGTATCAGTATTGTCAAATTGCTTTGCAATTGCAAAAGCAATCATTGCAATTCACCAAGTAAAAAAAAAAAAGAAATCACTAGATTATACACCAACCCATTATACTTCCCTGTTGTACGGGGTTAATTCACATACATACAATTTTACTTCCTCGTTACATGCACAGGTAGTGATATACATGTCATACAATTACCCGTACCGGTTATACAACAAAGGAGGCTCTCTACACGTGGGGCTCAGCTTGCTCCATTAACGTTTTTAATTGTCTCACCTTACAATTGATAAGTTTTCTGCTTTCATACTCTGAACTTAATTGCTTACGTACATGTTCAACGATGCTACATAATGGTACAAACACATTAACGTCTTCATGATAAACTAAACTCTCACGGATAAATTTTTGTACGCGCTTAATTAAAAAATATTTCTTAGCGAGTACATATTTTCCATTCTGCTCTGCAAATTGTATGTCCTCGAAATCGGTTATGATTTGATCACAATCTAACCCTGAACATAATTTTACATTTTGATCTTTAAGCTTGTTGATTTCAACAATAACACATTTGAGATTTTCAGAATTCATATATATGAAAAAGTATATTTGTTGAATTGTTTGAAATGGAAACTCCTTGCGTTTCACAAAATGAATTCTGGACAAGCTAAGGTGTTGGTCATCTTAGCATATCCAGAAGCTTAATGCGATTATAAGTGATTATGATTATATACAATGGATGACGACGGCACATCAACCACTGATCTAGTGTATAGGCGGTTGTATTATACATATACGACGGCACAATTACACATCACCGTTTTGAACCCCCTTGGTGTTTATACATCAAGCGGCGCTCAATGGTTACATATAATCTCGAAGCGAAATCCCCACGAGTAGAGTCTAACTCATCAAATAATGTGTTTGACCTACAAGAGGATACGTTTGATGCGTGGACGCACAGACAACACACAACAATAGATTATAGGCGATTATGGTATTTACAATGCAATGAATGACGACGGCACAACAATAGATTATAGGCGATTATGGTATTTACAATGAATTGATTCAATGACAATGGATGACGACGGCACAACAATAGATTATAGGGTGACACAATGAATGAATTGATTCAATGACAATGAATGATAATGGTATGTACAATGAATTGATTCAATGACAATGGATGACGGGGGTGGGTCTACATTCATACGTGATCATTACAACCTATATAAAACCTAGGTTGTATGAATACCAAAAGATATCCATACACCAGGAAGTGTATGGGCTGTAATGATCACATGTATGATTTTCGAACGCTTAAAACCCCCAATAGTATAAGACGATTTTATGGTATATAAGCCGCTGTTAGAGACTAACAGCACAGCGCGGTGTGGTGATTTTATTCCTTGTTGTGTTTAATAATGATCACTGACAACCTTGAAGTACACATTATACTTGAAAAACACACTAAAAAAAGAATTAAATACGACGTATATATAAAACAGTTCTGTTAATACTTGAAAAAAGACGAAATTGATTATGTGTTATTGAGATTTATGACAATTATAACAGCCAATCAAAAACTACTTCCGCGTTCACCAACGGTAACTCTGTCATTGGTGATTTGTCGCACGCGCGTTACCTAACAAAGTTATTCCCCTTGTGAATGGGGAAATCCCTGAAATTGCAAAGCAATTTACGATTTCAAACAAAGCAATTTCCAATGCAAATTTACGTATTATACATAAATAAACTGAATACTATTATTGAAGCGTTTTGAAAAGGCGGTCTTGGTTATTCCCTCTGCAACAAATCGTACTGATGATATACAAATATCGAAATGCCTACCAGCTGAATACAAGGATTGAAATACTATTTCCGTGTTTTTTTCAGTATTAAACGATCTTACGGGTCTAGCATTTTTCGAGTGTTTTCCAGTTCCTCCTCGTTTTGTGTTTTCACGTTGTGAAATAGCTTGTAGATTCCATAAAGAATTATTAGTCTTAATGCGATCAATATGATCAATAACAAACCCATCCTTGATCAATCCGTTAAATACTTCATATATGAAACGATGATTGAGATATATTTTCTCTCCAAATTTAAACATCAAATACCCTTGATTATTCAAAACACCAATTGGCTTCTTGAGTCTACAGTGTCTAACAACACCATCACGAGACGCTTCGTAATTTTCAATAACAGGATGTCTTTGAAATTCTTTGTTCATTTGTATACAATATACTTTATTTGTCTAATTCATTATTTGGTTGAGATATAACATTGAGAAATCTTTCTATGTAGTCCTGGGCAGTTTTTATGATTTTGCCATTGACGTTGTCGTTGACAGAGTCAGGAATTTTGATTCTTCGCTTGTCATAATAACGCTTCAACTCTCTATAACGCCTACCCCCGCAATTGATACATAATTGTGAATTGCCTCTAACACCTACCCCACAATACAGGCACGGAAGAGGACCTTTTGAACCGTTTCTCACACTTTGCATATGATACCCACAGAACTCATTTCTGCATGATTTGTTACACGGGATTACTGATCCAATCATGAGCCATTTGCAATGATTCATTATATAAAAAACTTTTTATTTAAATACTTGTTTTAATTATAATATGAAGGAATTCAAGAGATTATCGAAAATTAAGCCTTGGAAAAATGCTAAATTCAATCTCGATAGAATCTCTAATATACCAAAAGTCTAATAGATGACAAAACCCTGTTGAGTAAAATCAGAGAGTTAAAACACGATGAATTTAAGCGCGATGGAGCATCTCATTCGTGGTCGACATTTCGAATTATCAATGATGATGTCAATGTACCCGTAATCAATGCTACCATGAACGATACAAGAGCAGCTGAGATAATCTCACATCTTCGAAAACGGTATTTTTTTTAGAACGAAATTCATTATCGAAGTCGAAGGTGAATGGATTATCAGAGATAAATTTGAACCAATCCTCAAAGATAAAAAATTTGTCATTGTGAGTAGAGATTCCAAACCAGGAATTCTAACTGGAATTGACAAACCATACTACGAGAGATCTTACCCTGTAACAGCAGTTGTTTACGGAATATACCCGATAAATGATAAGCCAAGTATTGCAAAACTAGCTCCTATGAAAACATCGTCGACGTTGAATTGTGTAGCAACACGGATAATGGAACACTTCACAAATGCATCCCGGGGAAATAAACTAACTGATCTGCGACGTAGGAAAATAACCGAATGGGAACTGACAGTAAAACAGCACGGTGCAAAGATTTCCGATATAGCTAAATTAGAAACATTATTAACATTCCCAATATCAGTAACGACAATAACCGGAGAAGTATTATACGAACAGAAATATCAATCGCGAGGAGCTCCATTTGAAATTATTGATCATAACAAACACGCGTGGGACACCTGCAGTAAATGTATTTCCACGAGAACGAATCGTGAAATATATCCCGGAGGAATTTTCCGGGGATGTTTTCTATGAAGAGAAATTATTCGATGCTATTCATGCGTTGTGTAAAGATGATCCCGTGTCAGTGTGGTTACTTAGAAGTAATGAAGATCCCGAAATAGGATTTGATCAATTTGTAAGACCAAATGGTGAATTTTATCGCGTTGAAGATTTAGATAACAGAATGAGAAACATTGCTAATGATTTTTCACCGGAGAGTTTCCATGAAAAACTACTCATGGATAGTTTTACTATTCCATCAGTGGTAGCTCACTTCGCAAGAGAAAAAAACTCATGGCGTCCAACACGAAGTGATTTTCTCGAGGACGTTAAATTGAGTTGCGTCGAATTTAGTCATGGAGGATTGTGGAATACAAAATACTCACGTGATGGTATGATTTCAATTGATCCTGGAAGTTTTCTCGGGTATGGAGAATGCTCTGAGTATTTTAAACGATTTGGACACCCCACGCATGAAATGACTCGTGTTGCGATTAATGGTCGTTTGCCTGATTTTGATTTAACCGGATTCGCTCGTGTGATATCATTCAAATTCGCTGCAGGGTTACATCCGTGTAGTTATCTTTGGCTTGGTAGACACCTATCTGAAAAGGCGTGGATACCAATTGTGTTATTGCGGTATATGATTGATTGTGAGATGTTACAATCGTTGATTGTCGGTGAAGCTATTATATGCTATCGCGCGCAGAAGGATGTTTGGTTACCACAACCCAATTTAGATCGTATAATACGCGAATAGCGAGAGCATTTTCCAGATGGAAAATCACAGATTTTAAATGAAGAACAAATCATGAATTGGTCTATGCAGTTATTTGAAATTAAAAACAAAGAAGCCAAAGATTTCGGACGAAAAATAATTGGTAAATTCACTCAAGGTGGAAGATATGACAATACAAAATACTCTTCGAGGTTGATCATAGACAACGCAGAATACGATTTTATCATAGTGGATTTAACGAAACAGGGAAAACTTGTATCCCGTAAGGATGCTTTTCTATCCAATGGTGAGAAATCAGGTACGGTTGTTACCTACTGTGATGGATATAATCCCCAGTATACACATTTGAGAAGTTCTATGCTAGCCTATGCTTGTATTAATCTATTTTCGATGATAAATAGATTTCCAGATACCGCGGTTAGAGTAGCTACTGATTCGATGTATATACACGAGAAATACAAATCGGATGTAGCGGCATTCACAGATCCCGAGGAAGCGTGGGGACGTTGGCGATTTAAAAAGGAAAAACTACACGAGTATTGTAAATCCGCAGACGTTGCCAACGACGATAAATATCTTTGTTGTAACCGTATTGAAATTCAATCAGAATTTTCTAATGCACCACCGGTATCTGATCCCGTATGTAGATATAAGACAGTTTATTTAAACGGTTGTGGTGGGTCAGGAAAGACAACACGTGCAATTGAATTATTTCGTAAGGTCAACCATGATTGTGTTAACACCAACTCACAGACTCGCCAGAGAGATGAAACAACGAGGGGTAAATGCCTGTACTTATTATAGTTTCTTTCGATGGAAAGGCGATGAATGGACCCCTGATCGAATGGGTGATAAATTCATTCCTGAAATCATAATATGGGATGAAATATGCACTGTATCGTTGAGTGTATTACAGACATTTCTTGAATGGTTGTTATTGAAAACTACAAAAGTCGTCATGTGCGGTGATCACGGTCAACCACCGCCATTTGTTGGCGGATCTCCACATGAGTGGCTAATGGGTTTTGTAGATTATTATGAAGAAATTACCACTGATTATAGATCACTTGATGAACAATTACGAGAGTTCAAAGCGCTAATTAGATTACAACCGGATAGAATCCAATGTGAAATAGCGCGTGAAATAATTTCAGAAACTCCCATGAATGATTTTTGGGAAGCATGGAGACCAAATGATTTGATAATCGCGAGTAGAAAAATAGTCAGAGACGCACTTCAGATAAAAATATTTGAATTGCATAAGTGTAAATTTGCAACACTTCCAGTACCGTTGTGTTTTAGACCCTCGGATACACGGCGACAAAATATAGAAGTTTATATTCCTGGACAACAACAAAAGCAGAATTTAGTGTTAAATGATATTGTGCTGGTTGATATCAGCGTCGTCGAAGATGCATTGGGGAACTCAAAGAGTTCTGCTGATAAATCCCCGTGGACGTTAGGTTATGCAGCAACAATACACTCTTCACAGGGATTAACTATCACAGATACAATTGTTTGGATGGTAGATAATCGCATTGAGTGGTCGAATTTAGTTTATCTCGCAGTATCCAGAGTACGAAGAATAAATCAGCTTCGAAGAATTGTTGTTGACGATAATGACACTATTATCAGCGCCGATGATATCACTGGTGATTTCATCACTGGGGACATAATCAGAAAAAAACTCTCTGGTTATAAACAACAGGATAAAAAAAATAATAGAAAATTTGACATTGATGCTGAATTAATAATTTCACTAAAGCAACAACAGAATAATCACTGCGCGAGTTGCAATTGTATAATGTGTTGGAGTTGGTCGGATGAAGACCCCCGCCAATTTACCGTAGGCAGAAAGAATAGCAGCATTGGTCATACCAACGATAACGTTATGCTGACTTGTCTTGAGTGCAACAGACGCCGGGGTGCTAGTTAAGACCACGCGGTGGTAATTGAGTATCCTCGGGAATTACCTGTAGTTGTTGTCGAGTAAATCCTCGCTGAGGAGCAGTTGAATCTACTTTATAGATTGCTGGTCTAGAAACGCTAGCGTTGGAAACGCTAGTGTTTCTACTCGTAGATCGTGTTATACCGGATATCTTATGCGTAGTGACGCCCTAAATAGGATCAGTAGCTCTTTTTTTACCACCCTCAAGCTCTCCTGGTTCGTATAAGTACCTTACAGTGACATTACTACCAAGAATTGGTTCTTTAAAATCTTTTTGTGGTTTTACGGGTATATACTTTTTTTAATAGCGTTGTTAGGTTTCATGTTGATTGTTCTAGTAATCTCATTATTGATTGCGGTAACTACACCTGGTAATCTCTTAACCCATTCACGTGATCGTTTTTCTTGGATGAATTATTTCGCGTATTGATATCCAAATAACCGCTCAGCAAGAGTCCGATTAAATCGTTCAACAATTGCCTGATCACGATGTAACGCAGTATGTCCTCGTCGTATGATGACATTATGATGTTTCATCGTTGTTAAAACAGCGCCTTGAAATTCCTTGCCAGGATCAACTTATAACAGATTTGGCCATCGTAGTGGACCTCGTCGATAAATCCTTTCAAATGCAGAAGCTACTTCAGTAGATGATTTTGTCTTCAGCGGTTCTGCTTGTTTGTATCGACTAGCAATATCAACTACGGTTAACGCGTATTTGTAACCGTTGTCATGTGGTAAAAATAGTATATCAGCTTGATGAACTTCATTAGGTGTTGTAACATCAAAATGCGAGTATTTAATTCGTTTAGGCGCTGGTAGATAAATTTGCCATATCGCCTGTTTGGATAACCAATCCGCCGCAGTAGTATTTTTTACTTTTGCAGCGCTAGCGAGTTTACTGATTGCTGCTTTGCCTCTCCAGTATCCCCTTGGAGAATAATAAACAGATTCCATATTATCAATTACCAGCACCTAACATCAATTTACCTTTCATAGCGGATTTTATCAACCACGAAGCCAACTTTTCTTTGAATGATTTATCAGGAATAGCATTCAACGCATGAATTAATTTCACATCCGCGAGATGTCTATGTTGAAGATTGCTGCTTTTATAAGCAGCATCATGAACATGACACGCCTTATCAATAGCGTTTATTGGATATTCACCGGGTTTGGGTTGGTTTTCGTCATCGAGTCTGATATCGAGTCTTGTTCCCGGTCCACAATAACTATACCCTGGAAGGTGCTTTTCTCCCGAGTATTTTGCCCACGGTGTTCCTGGGAGTTTCACTAACTTGGCTGCAATATCACCTCCTCGTTTTTTTTTTAAAGTTCCTTGGGTTTACCAAGGGAAACAAATCTAAATTTTTTCGTACTACATTGTACGCATTTACCAGAAAGCGCTGATCGATTATTTTTCGTTGTAATCGTCGTCAAGTCATTTGTGCCAGTACGCGTCCTACATTTCACACAATATAGATCCATAATTTATATATAACGGCATGAATGTAATTGATTATTCAGCTACGAGACGACGGGAACCTATTAAACACCATGCAATGTTACCAAATTCTATTCGCGCGATTATCATCGGACCATCTGGAAGCGGCAGGACACAATTGCTACTTAATTTGATAACGAAATGGATGAAGTGGGATAAGTTGTATTTGATTGCTCCGAGTGTAGACGATCAGCGATGTTGTGAAGTGTTAAAGGATTTTAACGAGAAAGCGAAATTAGAAATCGATGATGATATTATTGAGTTTATAAGCGATATCGAAGAGGCGCCAAACATTGACTCCATCGACGGAAGTATTAACAATTTAGTCGTGTACGACGATGTAATGTTAGATAATCAAAAAATCCCTGCTAGAATATTTTCACGAGGACGTCACAAAAACACAGACGTGATATATGTCACTCAACGTTACACTCAGATACCAAAAGTGATAAGAGATAACTGTAATTTATTATGCGTGTTTAACGGTGTTGATACTAATACGCTAAGAAATATTTGGCAAACTTGGTGTGGAGGTGATATGGATCATAACCAATTTAGAAATTTCTTTAGCCGCGCTCAATTAATCCCACACGGATTTGAGACGATAAATTTATCAGACCCTCGAACAAGATATCGTGTCGGACTTGATCAGATATTTAGTTAACGCATAGCAGCAACGAAGTGAACGCCAACAAAGATGTCGGCGTCATTTTTTTTTTACCAAATAGACCCTTACAAGGAAGCCTTTAGTTTACCAAAATCGACCCTTCTATTAAATAATTACTAGAAAGGTCTATTTGACAAATGGAACTCTAAAATCGTTAAGGCTGCATTTGCCAAAAGGAGATTTAAAATTATTTGCTTAAAAAATAATTCAATTAGAGAAAGTCTGTTCACACACTCTGCTGCTAAAACCTTTACTTTACAAGCTATTATAAATTTTCTTATAGCAAACGGGCCTTTGATCCCAGTTCAACTTTCACTTTCTACGATTCAGAACGGTTACACTTGCACTTTCTATAATCCTTTTCAGGTGTCTTACACGTGCATTTATAGTTTTAATTGTGTATTCGCCTGCTAGTTTATTCTAACCTTTTCAACAGCGTTACAGAGAGGTAGCATTCTTTTTAATTCGATAGCATCCCCAAATGAAGCCAAGACAGCTTGTTGCATTTCATCAATAAATTCATATTTTAATGGCAGAATATATTTTTCCGCGGATTTGAGTTCTTACAAATATTCGAAATCAGAAGAAATTTTGTCAGGATTGAAATTATTAGATAATTGTATTCCTTCAATTTTTAAATTTACAATAGCAGAAATAATATTTCTATTTTTATAATTCATTATATAATAAATATATCTTTAAATTAAAAAAAATATAAATGTGGACCCCAAAATTGCCTTATGACATCTTTGTAGGTCTAAATTTCACCTATATAAAACGCACAAATCACCAGCTCCACGAAGTTGCCTTAGGACATCTTCGCAGGGTCAGGATACATACATACACACACAAGACGGCACAATCTCCAGCTCCACGAAGTTGCCTTAGGACATCTTCGCAGGGCCAGGATACATACATACACACACAAGACGGCACAATCTTCAGCACCACGAAGTTGCCTTAGGACATCGTCAGGGGATACATAATTTCATACTGCACATACATATAAACGGTAGAGACTGACAGGGCCATCTCTACGTTCAATATTTTCTGCACACTCCCCCAAAAATCAAACCCATCACGTGGTGACATAGCAGGAAAATGTTTCGTGTTGGATTTCGATCGTTAGGATTATATATATATATATATATATATATATATATATATATATATATATATATATATATATATATAAAGAATGTAATTGATATCTTGGCAACAAGAGGGTGAGAACCAGTTAAATACTTTCGGCGCTACCAAATTATATCCATATGATCATAATTGGTCATATGGGAGTGGTCAAACGCAACTGTTACTTAATTTAATAATGAGGTGGTTAAAATGGGACAAGTTGTATTTATTTGCACTATCTCTAGATGATCAACGATGCTATGATGTGCTTAATTTTAATTAGAATGCAAAGCCGTTGGATTAGTGCAGTAATAATGACATCGAACTTATTACGGATAGTAATGAAGCGCCATCTGTAGATAATATTGATGGATCTATATTTAATTTAGATGTATACTTCGATGTGATGCTACATAAACAGTCCGATCCAGCGCGTATATTTTCTCGACGTAGTCATACAAACACAGATGTGATTTATGCAACACAACGATATACACAAAATACTAAAAGTGATCAGGGATAATTAATAGTGTAGCTGTATTTAATGGTGTTGAAATCCATACATTACGAAATATTCATCAAACTTGGTGCAGCGGAGATATGGATTATAATTTGTTTAGAAATGTATTTAGTCAGTCTTGCATAGTCACCACACACGGATTTATAAGACTACATTTACATAAGCCACGAACACGATACAGAAATGAAATTGATAAAATCTTTGGACTGGACCTCGAATAAATGTCAGCTGAGCAACCTCGCGTGCATATTTGTTTAGAAAAATAGTAACAAAAACAACAAATCGAGTGAGACACCCTCGAAAGTTAGAGGCTTTAATTTGGCGGTATTGACGTTTTTCGTTTTTGTAAGAAGCCTTTGTTTAGCAAATGGGATCCTATAAAATGAGTTGGATTCGCAATCTCTGATGCTCTGGTGTATCCATTCTTTGCTTTTGTTCCCAGTGTCTGCTTACAATTAAACAATAACATCCTAAAAGATGCCACATGCCTCGTATTGATGAACCAAGTCATCCGCAAAACTAATCTTTAAACGGAAAGTCACTTTTTGTGGATTTTTAATAAATTGTACGGAACATATTTGAGTTTGTTTGATTTGGTTCTTTATAGCACAGCAATACAAGTAGGTTATTTAGTGTCGTGGCGATTGGAGAAAAGTATATTGCAGACACCACTATTGTTGACCTATGCTGGTCAAATGGTCTGATTCAAACCCACGTCATTTCAGTCGCTAGTTCAGCACATTAACTGCTATGCCACCATGGCTCCACCTATCCGCACGTAATAATTTAAATATAATCTTTCCTTTCTGAATCATTTAGGACTTTAAAAGATTAACTACATTCTGAGAATTTATATTATGCTACATTTACTAAAAACATTCGAAATCTGACACATGCATTACAAAATCATGCACAAACGTTTCCAGCTAAAGCCAGTTTGTCACAGTGGGTTACCTGTAATCAAAAGTTAACACTACGTGCATTCTTTCTACAGTGGGTTACCTGTAATCAAGAGTTAACACTACGTGCATTCTTTCTACAGTGGGTTACCTGTAGTCAAGAGTTAAAACTACGTGCATTCTGTCTACTCAGTGTACAGACTTTGTATAGCGATGAAATACTGTTAGAAATTCAGAGACTAATGTATGAAAGGCGTTGAAAACAACGAAGACTTAAATTAGACACGTGTCTCGTCATTCACAAATGAAAAATTGATAGATAGCTTGGCATATCAAGTATCCTTGTATTGTGAACAAATGACATCCTGGTAAATTATCATCGAAGGTAATGTAGAATATAACTTCATATTTGAACTTCTTTATTAAAGGTAAACCGCAGAGCACAAACCATGCAGCCGAATCATTTAATCCTGAGAACAACACAGCAAATCGGAACTTATTGTTTGCTAAACTCTATATGTTAACTGCTTATTTGACTTTCAACTCGGTATCCACGAACATTTTATCATAGTTAATTCTTTATGTGTGACGTGTTGTTACAATATTTTAGAAGGCTTACTAGTTTCAAGACCGTTTTGTAACTATACAGAAACTCATTTTCCTAGAAAGTTCATCAGGACTACTTACCGATCATTATACTTTAGTTCTCAAAAGTTATATTGATTGGGCAACGTATTTATTACACTAAAAACACATTTTTTTCTAGTTAAAGATGTTTATTTGATAATACTTACTAGACCATGATACCTAAGGAGAACTATTGTGTTATGACTGGGTAACGTATCTAAATAATCTGAGCTAGCCATTTGCAAAGCAGGTGGGTTGGAGCGATTGCGCATTTGATAGTTATTTATTGAGTTTGTTGTAAGTTTAGGAGTACTAGACATATCATAAATATTGGGATGGTGTGACAGTTCATACGATCGTACTTTTAGCAATCATTCCCTTAACTTCACATAATGTATTTATGGATGTATCTAGTACATTGATCCTAATTACTTCTAAACATGTGTGTTAGCTGGTCCTGTAAGGCTATTGGCAATTGTTACATCTTACATTCACTAACCTAGTCACATAGTCTTCGCACACATCCAAATGAAGGAAGAAGCAATCATCGCTGGGTGTATATGCTTTGTGTGATGTATCCATTTTATATACCATCTTGACCTGCCTAAGGTCAAATACGTGTAGGAGAATTTCATCTGACCAGGGTGGAGGCCTGAAAGGATTCTCAATTGGGTAGACTCCTAGCCATCGTCGACTATTTACTTATAAATATCTGCAGAAGAAAATGTTAGCAGCACCTGATAAGAAAAAGAAGCATTTTTGTGTGTCTTTAATTGCGAGTTATTTACAAATTATTTTTTACTAAACCAAACTATTTGAAAGCGCACACATTTTATACATGGAAAATATGAATGTTGTATTGTGATCCGTGTAATAAATAGCCTACGCCTCTTATTGTTTGACATGTAATAAATACCATATACTTCTTACTGTTTGACATGAAATAAATACCCTACGCGTCTTATTGTTTCACATGTAATAAATGGCCTATGCGTCTTATTGTTTGACATGTAATAAATAGCCTATGCGTCGTATTGTTTGACATGTAATAAATACCATATTCTTCTTATTGTTTGATATGTAATAAATACCCTATGCGTCTTATTGTTTGACATGTTTTTCATGTCCTTAGTATTTTACCTGCCGTCTTCTAAGCAACTAAATAGCCCAAAAGTGTTTGACTCCAGGTGTTCAGAACAACAAATACACTTTATGTCCTTAATGTATGAATTATCATCCTTGCAGTAAATACCTGTCGGTTGTTACGTCAGTATACGTATTGTCAGCTATGCGACGAAGTAAAATAGCAATGTGTATTTACAAAGAAATTATAAATATATCAATGCACTACGCTTATGTTCACAAAACACATGGAATTTCAAATTGCACATCAGATGAGATGTCGAGAAATTGGCTGGATTGAATATCTCGTGGAAATGCAATGATAAAATTTATGAGTATAAAAAGTCTATTATGTCTGTATTTAGTTTCATTTAAAATAGATCAAGGAGTAACTACAGCCAGTAATGATTGATATTGGTCACGTTTTATGCCTATATGAAAGGCTGCATACGTCTCTGATCCACAGCTAAATATCAAATATTTATCTGACAAATTATTTGACGAAGTACTGCTTTCACCAGATGTGACATTGTTTCCTGATAACTTGGCGCGGCAGAGCTTCTTTTTTTTGGATAATTTGAAGCAGGGGTTGAACTTAAACCATCATTTGAAAAACCAGACTGTTGTGTTTGTAAAGCAGAAGAACCAGACTGTTGCTTTTGTAAATCAGAAGCATCCGCACTGAAGCGAAATTTTTCTCCATCTCACTTGTAACAGATTTCAAGCCGAATCTTACATCGGTATTGACAGAAAGTAATTTAATTTTCTGTTCTGTCTGATCTGATATCTTCTTACAAGTTTGATTAATAATATCTGAACTCTCACGTTTGTCTTTCATTGCTAGATTTCTTTCAACGCATATAGAAACAGACAATTTTGACCGCTTGTCGTCCCGCTGATTTGGATGTGAATCAACTGTTTGTGTAACCGTGGTAAGAGCATTGCTGCGAGTATTAATGCTCTCTCTGACCACATTGGTAAATATTAAATATCTCACGTGACTGGCATTCTTGTTAAGAAAGCGAAAAATGCGTTTTTTGACGGGTTCTCTCCTTTTTGGAGTGGCCTGAAATTCAGAATTATAGAATTTAGTTCATTCTCCAAGCAGATTCATTCACACTTTTTAATGGTATAAGAGTGCAGCTTACATCTATATTTCTGGCATTGACTTTATGGGAATTCATGTTACAGCGACACTCCAGCAGTTGAATTGTTTCAAGACATTAATGTGACTCTGACAAGAATAGCAGCTGAGATAAATAAATAGCATTTCATATTTTTAAATTGATACTTCATCATTTGGCTCATAATAAAGATACGGGATACATGTTATTAGTGGCATAGAGCCACGTAACCTTCACTCCATTAAATGTTTTTTTGAATATTGTGTCAGCACTGCACACACCTAAGCTTCGTGTTCCTCAAAACAATTTTAGTGTGCATAATATAAAGACAGGGGCGTTCCCATGGAAACACGAATTAAAGCATTGGACAAAGTCACTACTATCTAAAACTTGGATATACGACTTTTCAAATATAGAAATAGTATTTACGTATATAACGGTTTACAGATTAATAATGTTATTTTGCTTCGCCAATAGTTATTACAATAAGCTAATTATATTAAAATGTTTACATCCGAATTGAGTGATTGTAAATTAAATCAGCAAAACTGATGTCTGTCCTACTGTTTCATGTAGTATTGTCTATACGATTAAGGAAACGTTCCGAAATGCAAAAAATATCAATTGCTAAGCAACGCAAAATAAACGAATTGAAATGTCCAAATCGTATCGAAAAGTTGGAATGAAAAATTATTACAAATAACGCAAACATAAAGTACTACACTAATAATAGATACCAGATGTGATAACAATATATATATATATATATATATATATATATATATATATATATATATATATATATATATATATATATATATATATATAACATAGGTGCAAAAATAATAAAATAAAGGATAAAGCTTTTAAAAAACCTTTTTTCCCCACTAAATTGCCAGGATATTATCTAAATGTGTCTTGCAGTACCTCAGTGGAGTGTATCTGCCTTTACTTTGTCCCTTAATACACATGTAATTAGGAAGCCATCATCACACAAGACCTTTGTCAGACTACACAAATATCAAGTTTATGTTAAAAAATTGCTTTTTGATTTATGTAGGTGAGAATGAATTAATGTGCCAAAAGGTGAAATAGCCTTTGACTTTCTGATCGTACATGGTTTGGTATGTGGCATTAAATACTATGTAATATATCAGAAATTTGTTTCATGATATACTTTTGCGAGATTGATGATCGTGTGAAATAAACTGGTTGTTCATCAAGACTTTCTTGAAGGAAAAGTATAAGATTTATATCTTCTAGGACATACTTCAAGAACTGTGTGATATGCAATAATAAAGTTAGTTTGCAGTAAACAAATAACCCTAAATATTTCGTGACAAACAACACGTATTCAAGAAAAGTCAAGATTTTAGTTTTTTGGTTATTGTCAGTTACATTGTACATGTAATTGGCATCAGTAAACATTCCTTTCTAGATTTCGTACATTTGAATCCGTTTTCTTCTGTACATGTATAATCTTTAAACACAGAAGTAGTTGAAAATAAATCATTAATAATCTTTGAATAGAGCTGATCCCAAAGTCTCCGACGTTTAATGCGCGGTCAGTTCCTTGTTGAAAGCATTTATTGGGTTATTAATTGTAGTTTCTAAAAGTAAGCGACGTTAACAATGTGTTGTTAATTGTAGTTTCTAAAGGTAAGTGACGTTAACAATGCTTATTAATTGTAGTTTCTAAAGGTAAGTGACGTTAACAATGTTTGTTAATTGTAGTTTCTAAATGTAAATGATGTTAACAATGTGTTGCTATTTGTACTTTTTAAAGGTAAGTGACGTTAACAATGTTTGTCAATTGTAGTTTCTAAAAGTAGGCGACGTTAACAATGTGTTGTTAATTGTAGTTTCTAAAGGTAAGTGACGTTAACAATGCTTGTTAATTGTAGTTTCAAAAGGTAAGTGACGTTAACAATGTTTGTTAATTGTAGTTTCTAAATGTAAATGATGTTTACAATGTGTGGTTAATTGTAGTTTCTAAATGTAAACAATGTTAACAATGTGTTGTTAATTGTAGTTTCTAAAGCTAAGTGACGTTAACAATGTGTTGTTAATTGTAGTTTCTAAAGGTCAGTGACGTTAACAATGTTTTTTAATTGTAGTTTCTAAATGTAAGTGACGTTAACAATGTTTGTTAATTGTAGTTTCTAAAGGTAAGTGACGTTAACAATGTGTTGTTAATTGTACTTTCTAAATGTAAATCACGTTAACAATGTGTTGTTAATTGTAGTTTCTAAATGTAAATGATGTTAACAATGTGTTGTTAATTGTAGTTTCTAAAGGTAAGTGACGTTAACAATGTGTTGTTAATTTAGTTTTAAATGTAAATGATGTTAACAATGTGTTGTTAATTGTAGTTTCTAAAGGTAAGTGACGTTAACAATGTGTTGTTAATTGTAGTTTCTAAAGGTTAGTGACGTTAACAATGTTTGTTAATTGTAGTTTATAAAAGTAAGTGACGTTAACAATGTTTGAGCTACACCAATCAAAAGTGATCATGCCTACTGTAATTCTTAAATGTCTGAATTTTGAAGAACAAGATAATAAAGCGGCAGCTTAAACCAGACGTAGGTTGAATAGGTCATTGAGTATAATGCACTTCCATATTGTGGTATAGACGTTCCCCCAGTCAACATCTGTATCCGTTAAACCTACATCCACATTGCATGTTGACAGTTTGTTTGCTGTATTCAAGATAACGGGAGTCTATTGTTTATCACTTGTTCTATGGACAATTAATCAAATACAGTTTGTTACTAAAATTTCAGCGATAATTAGAAGGTATGTAAGGTCTGTTTAAAGTTTAATACTTTTATTTCTTCTGCTTCAAACTGAAAGGATTGTTGTTGTTGTTGTAGGGGTTAACGCCAGTTTTCAGCACACGATAGGCTATACATGACGGCCAGTATCATTGGTGGAATAAGAACCCGGGAAACCCGACGGAAAGAACCACCGACCCACTAGAAGCTACTGGAAAGCCTTCTCACATAACTAACTAACTAACTATATATATATATATATATATATATATATATATATATATATATATATATATATATATATATATATATATATATATATATATATATATATATATATATATATATGTATATATCCTACACATCTTGACTTGTGCAGCTCAGTAATATTCCGTACATTAGTAAAATGCATTGCAAAATCATGGTTCTATTGGTGATTTTGAAAAACCGTGAATGTGTTACGTTTTTTTATACATGTAAATATATGTATGCAGAATGTACGCTTTGCGAACACAAAGGCATACTTTTTTATACCTTTTACTTAAAAAGTATGCTGAATTTCAACCAGTAATTTACAAAGGATACATTGTGTCCACATAATCATCTTACTGCTTCATTTCCAATTATAGTTCTACCATCTCAGCATTTCTAAAGACTAATTGCTGATACTCGTAAACCCAACAGCGGAGAACGCACCATTCCCTGACTATATTATGTTTGGCTAAATGCGGAAATGAAGCAAAGTAACACAGAATTACTCCAAGATAATAAAATAGGTTAGCAATTTATAAATTGTCCTTTGCGTGACTCTAATAATGTTCGGACAAAAGAAACGAATATCAACAATAGTATGTGGACGATGCAAACCCATTTTTCATACAGAATTCTGATGCTAAATTCAAAACATTCTCCCAACCCTTCAAAGGCCACAAACGCAGATTTCCAAGACATATTTTCGATAAAATTTTGTATATTAAATGCCAAATGCTACAATATTGCTTAATGTTGAAATGAAACTGAATCAGTCATCAAAAGAGAGAAATCAGGAAAACGTGAATTCATCCAAATCTAACAACCTTGGACTATTTTATTTGTGATTATGAAAGGAAATTGATTTTGGGGGATTTATGTCAATTTTCAAAGACTTTTAAAGACCTCAGATTAATGCGCTCGATTTTACCAAACGTCCAAGGCCTTAGAAATTATACATCATTTTTCTAAACTGTGAAATATCTTAAAAGACCTATGATCCCTGTAACCCACATGGCCAAACGCTCATCCCGCAAACAATGCTTTAACCAAGGTCGAAGTTAAAGACACTGAAAGCACTTTGATGGAATACATCAATATTACCTTATGTAGCCATATGTCAGAGCATGAGGCACCGTCTCGAACCTGGTGCATAGTTCCTGACACGACGAAATCGTTGTACCTTGCACATCGTATGGAGTGCAGATCACCTTGGTCATCATTTTGAAGTCCCCTAAATATTAATATCATTTGTAAATTGAAATTGCCTGAGAAATACTAAGAAATAACTAACTATAATTTCAATCTAGTTTACCAATTTTGACTAATAACACAAAAGGGCACATGAATACACTAGTTGTTATTTTCTGAGTACAGGGAATGAGCCTTCCACTTCGTCAAGTTGCAATTAATTAATTACTTTTGCTCGCATATTTCATGTACGTCCAGTTATAATAACTTTAATATTAGATGTGTTGCCTATTGCCTGCTATGAGAAACGTACGTTAAAATTTAAACATGCAAACATACACTCATTTTAAACATATATGAATTACAATTTAATATTCATAGCTAGCATTCTTAGACATTCCAAGGCAGACATATACAACGTCTTTATAAAGAACGATTGAATTTAATATACTAGTGAATTTTGTGCTCCATAGATCCGATTAGTGTCTCATAAAATATATCGTCATTTGTGTGTACATTTGTTTTATGAATATCCTCTTTAATAAATATTTGTGTGGAAAGAATACGTTGCATGGAAAATATAAGTGATCTAAGCAGTGTTGACTATAATGAAATTTTTTACGTTCTGTGATAACGTTTCGTACCTTTCATTTAAGAATACATCAACGAGACATCTGAGAAAAACCTGCCAAATATTTATGTATTAAAGATTAATGTCATGCTAATTTTGGCGACTAAGTGTTCCTCATAAATCACTTCGCATGCTTGAATAAACCAATTTAACATGCAATGAAACCATTATCTTCCAACTATATTTTGCATAAATCACCTAATATATTCTTGGTTTTCTGACGAATCTATGTGGACGTAGTGAAACAATCGTCATTAAAATCAGTCTGATCCATAATACATAAAGATTCAAGTGCTGCTTGAATTCTAACAATGAAACCACCGAAGAATGAAAATCTAAATAAATTTGGTTCGATTTAGTTACCTAGAAGACTGAAGACAACAATCTCTCCAGCAAAAGGTGAAATTGCCGAAACAGACCCAGATACAAGTAGAAGCGTGTCACTTCCATTAAACTCTGAAAAGGAGTGCATTCCCATTTCAACAGTTTCATATCAGCCTGATTCTTCAATGAACTAGGGTAGCTGTACTTGTCCCAAACCTGAGAAAACAATAGACAAAGAATAGAGTTTAGGCATCAATGTATACCTCTGTCGTTGGTATTTTAATAACTGCAGATCCCATCCATTGTTGGTAGACCCAAAGTTAACATAAATGGGTTCTTTAAATAGGCTCCAGTCCAGTAAACAACAAACCATAGTTCTGTGTATAGTTTCTTTTTGACTTCAGTTATCTAAGGAGAACATTGAATATATCAATCAATAAAAGTGAGACCATACTGGGGTCTATTTAACGAATCCATATATTTTAAATTTGGGTCTAGCAACAATGGATCGGATCTGCAGCTATTAAAATACCAACGACAGAGGGTATAAATTTACGGATCTTTAAGATGCATGTTACCCTCTGTCGTTGACATTTTTGAGCGATTTTGTATGCAAACTCAAACTTATTTCATCACTAAGATCTTTTTGCTACAAGAAATCATAATATATTAAACATATTATATCAACTATAGGTAAACAAATTCCAATTTTCTCCATCTTCGTTTTGTACATGAAGATTGGACGCAATTTTGTCAAGGAAATATACTTTTTGTTTTGCTGAATGTCTCATATTGTGATACAAATGCATAGTATAAGATGTAATTAATTTTACTTGCAACTGGTGCAATTTTGGATTTCAACTGACTCGTATCATCGTATCAATACCTATATAATGTACTGAGATGACTTATTCTAGGATAGTACTAATGTTATAGTCCTCATTCAGATCTAGTGATTCGTATGAATACCTATATAGTGTATTGAAAGGACTTATTCTAGGATAGTACTATTGTCCTCATTCAGCTCTAGTTAGAAAGGCTTCTTTAAAATAAAATTGATTATTACGATGTATATGGCTGGGGTGGGGTGCTCCCAATATTTTATTTAAACTATAGGAGAAGTCCCACACAGGCTATATTTTGATGGCAGTTAAATTCAGTGAAAGATAGATGTAAAGCCTCGAACCACCAATCATCAATGTCTATGGCAGGGGTCACCAACCGTTTTGATACTGAGAGCTACTTTATGGGTACTGAGTCATACGAAGGGCTACCAGTTTGATACACTCTTCTGAAATAACAAATTTGCTTAGTTTGCCTTAAACATTATTAAAAATGTGAAGACTCTGATCACGTTAATGATTTCTCACAATAAT
This sequence comes from Unio delphinus, assembly GCA_029339505.1. Lineage (NCBI taxonomy): Eukaryota > Metazoa > Mollusca > Bivalvia > Unionida > Unionidae > Unio > Unio delphinus. The sequence continues at coordinate 1,234,425 of JAQISU010000238.1, read as the reverse complement.
TACTAACAATGACAAGGTGGGAAACAGATATCCATATTCAGCACTTTATTTATATTTATCTCAGTAATTGTTAAATTTTCAGATGATCACTTACATTACATTTCTTAGGAAAAATGTCCCATTTTCACTAGCCACTGACAAACCTTTAAAACAAATCATGAACTATGTTGCACCATGTTTCAAAACGTTATCAATTATATACATTGTAATGTCTGTAATGTAGTGAATAAACTTAAATATTTTTAAATAAATCTTGTCACATTTTGAACTAATGACCAAATCTGTTGTATTTTTAACAAAACAATAACTGTTACATGTCATGAACACATTTTAAATTGAACAATTCTTCAATATTTTAATTAAACTTTGCGATGGCACTGACATGTTGCCACTGACATCTGGTATCATTTTCTTTGTTAGTGGGAAGACTGGCATTGCATGCTGTTTACCATTGTATTGTAATCTGGTGTGTAACTTGACACTGCAACTGTGATTGACTCTTTCAGATGTGCATCAGTGAGGCGTGTTCTGTGTTTGTTCTTGATGAAGTTCATGTCAGAAAATGCTGATTCACATAGATAGGTAGAACGAAACAGGCTGGCAACCTTCATAGCTGCTGTACACACACCACTGTACTTCTCTGTGTCAACAAGACACCAAAAGTTTGGTGCAGCCTGGTAGGCTTTGAGGTGGAGGTCATTTTGCAATGTTATGATTTCAATCTCCACCTGTCCAGCATCCAAGTTGAACGTTGTACTTAGTTGCTCAGCAAAGCTTGTTGTGTCCACATTCATGAAAGGGTTTTAAATGAATGATATGCATGGCTCAAGCTGATCAAGATCACAAAACCTATTCCCAAACTCTTGCCCAAGTCTGTTTATGACTTCACAGTACTTGTCCGCAACTTTGTCAAATGTATCAGATGCAGAAGCATTGTCTTTCAGCACTGACTGCACAGAGGGAAAGTGCAGCACTTTTTTCTCTGTATATCCAAAGAGAAAATGTTAATTTTGCTTTAAATGCATTTAAAGCACTTATCATATTAACAAAAGTCTTGTCTTTACCTTGCAGCTCGCAGTTCAAGTGGTTTAGTTTTTGCAGTAATGTCCGTCAAATATGCAAGGTCAAGTGTTCACTCTGTATCCTCTAGCAGTGAGATGTCTTCGCCTTTGGACTGCATGAACTCTTTGATTTTACCAAAAAGTGACAAAAAATGAAGTAAAACTCGTCCTCTGCTGAGCCATCTGATTTCTGTGTAGTAGCAGGTCACCATATTCAGCTGTCATCTCCTCCAATAGCACTTTGAAAATCCTGTGTTGTTTTGCTTTGAAGCGGATATTGTTTATGATTTTCACAACGAGAGTCATCACGTGACCAAAGCCGATCACTTTGGCACACAATCCCTGCTGGTGAATGATGCAGTGGTAATGCGAATATTTTGGGAAGTCTGGGTCACCTTTACAGTGAGCGATGAAACCTGCATGTCGGCCAATCATAGCAGGAGCCCCATCTGTGGTCACCGCTAAAAGCTTTTCCAATGGTACCTTTCTCTGCACGAAAAACTCCTTCACTGTGTTATAAATGTCAACTCCCCTCGTAGTTGTCTTTATGGGCAGTAGTGTCAGGAGTTCTTCTTTGTGGAGAAATCATCAAACACCATCCGGATAAAAGCTATCAGCTGCGCTGTACTACTGCTGTCCACGGACTCGTCGCACTGGATGCTAAACCACCTGCACCTCGCCAGATCCCGGTCCAGCTGATCGACCAAGTTACTGGACAAAGCTGACACTCGTCTAGCCATCGTAGATGCCCCCAGTTGGACATCGGAGAGAGTGGCGATTACATCGGTTCCATATTTCTCGTCTTTAAGTACAGTGTTAGCAATTATCATCATTGCTTCTTTTACAACTTCTCCGTCTGAAAATGCCTTCTTCTTCTTGATCAGGAAATGCGTAGCTCTAAAAGAGGCTTCGGCTGCTTTTTGTGACTTTTTCGTCGGCCTTGTGAAAAAAGCTTGTCGCTTACCCAAAGCTGTCTTTAACTCAAGGGCTTTTTTCTGCCCGTAGTGCGATTCCCGGTGGGTAGTTAGCATTGTACTTTTTGTGATTCGTAGTAAAGTGTCTCTCCACATTGTGCCGCTTTGCCGTTGCCACAGTCGCTCCGCATATAAGACACACGCATGTTTCTTTCACAGTCGTAAAAAAGAACTCCCATTCGTTGTGAAAGTGATAGGTTTTCTTTCTTTTTTCTGCCATGTTTTTGGGGTAAGAAACTGCGTTCAGCGCCAATCTTCGCTGCGTCCGCTAGCTTACTCTCCACGAGCACTGTATTGTGACCTACGAACTGGAGTACGTCAGAGTTCACCTAAACTTATCTAAACCTCATGTATAAGAAACATATTTTTAAGATATTGTCATTTTTTAAATCTATATAAATGCAAGTGTGATTAAAAAAAAGAATAGCGACAGAATAAAATACAATTTTATACGCAGCTGAGTTGTGCTAATTTTAGAACAGGCCTGCGGGCGACTCGTGTGGTCTTTGGGGGCGACCTGGTGCCGCGGGCACCGTGTTGGTGACCCCTGGTCTATGGCTATATGGTTAAATATACAAAAAGGCTGAAATTCAATCTACAACAATTTAATAACATTTCATTAATCAAATGACTCAAGTTTCCAATTACACTCCTTCCACTCATCCCTTAAATAAGCCTATTTCATCACTTGATTAGCAGTGTGTGATTGATTTCCACCTGTCCTTGTATTTCTACTCATCTGTTGTATCTTTCCTCTTATTTCTCTCAATTCCTTCTTTTCCTCCCCGCATTCCTCCAAATTCCTAATTTTCCATCGCGACTTTCTCACGACTCCTTTTAATCATCCTCTACTGAATAGATATTACAAGTTCGGACGTTATCATTCGGGTCTGAATAGTAATTACGTCCTTTATCTCAATTTTTGACTGGATATCTCTGTAGACGGATCTAATCAAACTTAGCGGACAATGTCCCTCTCGCTGTCTGTCAATGTGGGGACGGATAAGAACACGTTTGGCTACCCCGCAGACATTCTTTTGATTCTTTAACTAACTTTTAACTTATAGGTGTGATGACGGCAAGCCTTTAAGTGATGCGACTGGTCGCCTTTGACGACTCAAGTTTCCGTTCTCTTGCTGTGCATAGTAACCTTTCGTTCAACACTAATCCCACGAAAATGTTTAGGCATCAAACAAGGCTGCGGTAATATTCCCAAAACAGGTAGATTGTATCTTATACATGACTATAGCTGGACCTTAGCAAACGCCACACCGATTTGTATAATTGGTCAATATCAACGATTTGCATTTATTGGTGTGGTTCATGTGAAATAAACATTTGAGAGCATTTGAAGATACAACTGAGACACAAACCTCACTCTTTTTGCGTTATCTAACTCTTTTTGTACATTACATGTTCTTTATAAACTATCTTGTCGATTAGTCTTTGTTAATAATAATACAGAATCGAAAGGGAAATGCTAAAATAATTGGTACTGAAGGAGTGGTTAGCTTTGTTTTAATATATTTTAAAAGACAACACAGAATAAGTATCAATATGAAACTACTTTGTGCTGAAATCGCATATATGACAAACGTCAGGTCCCAAAGATACAAGAAAGAAATATTGAATATTGATACTTTTCTGGAGTCAAATATATAACAAGCAATTAATATGAAGAGAACTATGGTTTTTTGTTTTTTGGACGAGGAAAACTTAAAAGAATATGTTTAATTTGTCCTCATGAATTGTGTATTAATTTTATTTTAACACTTTTTTTAAAAGTTGGTCAAACCCGAAATAATTTCGCATACATTTGTTCTAGGCTATACCCACATGGAATATGTTCTAGGATGATTTATGTGTGGCTCATGAGAATGAATGGGGTTAGATTTATACATTTATCATGATACCGTTTCGGATGCATTTTGTACATTATGGTTCAAACTAAAGTTTGGTAGTGTGGATCTATTTCGGCATTTCATACACAACTTTTCAAAGTTTATATTCAGTACGTACATTATAATACCAAGCACATTTCATATTTTTCGAAGGATAGTCAACGGGTATGTCAATTACAAATGTATTTTTATTAAGAAACAAATAAAATTGTCATGTCAGGGTTTGCTTTATTTGACTGAATATCTTTCATGCACACAAGCAGCAGAGAGGGTGGACAGACCGAAACTATTTCAAGCAAACCGAAACTATTTCAGTAAATTCCTAAAGGATTTCGAACCAAAACCAATCAAGGCAGACAAAAAAAAGCGAAATCCTTCAGGATTTTACGCTACAGACCCGGCACTGATGTCGCTGCGGAGACGAATTGTTACGGTAAAACTATTTAGAATGAAATTCTTAAGGCTTTTAAGACTAATTTGTACCCCACCTCTTAAATCAATCAGATTATTGGACTGGTCAGTGAGTTTGAAATTAATTCTCGTTAATGAATCTTTATGACATCGCATATACACTGGATTAGTTATATCCTCAATGATTAAAAATCCGGGTGGAGCTGTTGGTGCAAACGAATATAAAATATACCCCTGTTGGGCTTGATTTGATCTTTCGAGATTTATTTGGTAACTTCCTTCGATGACATCACATACTAAATTCACTGCAATCACCGAGGATATATTGACGTTTTGAGGAGCGATATGCCTATCACTCCCATCTGGGTCGTTATTATGTTTGAGGATAGTTTTTTGTTGTGGCAGTTTCTACCATGCGGCTAGTATTTGTGGAAAGTATTCATCAAGGAGATCGTTTTTTGATTTTTTTTAATTGATCTTCATTATACCCGGGGAGTTTAAATTCTGAAATATTCTCTACGCGTATGTTATATGCTTTTGCAAATTCTGTTCTTGATATAGGATTTACAGCGTTTAAGACCGTTTGAATAATCCATATATTAAATACTTCCATATCATCGATAACTTGATTACATATTTCTATGTATTTGATAATCTGATCTCGCGGGCATTCTTCGGAAAGTTTTTCACGCAATATATTTCTTTATTTTTCAAATTCATTATTTATTTTTATAAAGTGTTCATTAATTTTACTTTTGAATTGGTTGAAACCATCCACCGCTTGGTTCTTCTATCCGCCCACTAAAGGAATCTAAAACTCCAAAATTTGTATAGTATGATATCATTGCATCATGATATGATTTCTTATCAGAATTATAGTCGGATTTTTGTGGTTCTGGTGATATTTTATAAGATGTCCGAGGTGGGGTTTCAGGCCATCCTAGCACGGTTCTTATCGAAATCTGATAAATATCTACAACATACCCGGGTGAGTTTATCTCAATGGCAGATGATACTGTTGGTTCGTGAACTGTTATAGCAATTTTCAATTTTTTTCCAGTAATGAATTTTATTCTGCGCTGTAATTCGTTATTAATTTGTTTAATTTGGTAGGACCCAGATGGTATGGAAACAAAGTTTCAGTCAGGAGTCCCGTCTTGTTTATTCTTACTCGCAAACACCAGTGAATTATTCGGTTGCTGACCACCGAATGGTACTGATCTGATATTTGGCCAACTATGGTATACTAGTAGTTTTGCTAGTGCTATTTCCTTAACTGAACCCGCAGTAGGAAAATTCACACTGAATTCCGGATTCGTTGAGGATATTGATATCATGCTGGTTTTCACCGGGGTTGTGTTTTTCGCTATTCGTTGAAGTAGTTTTTGCGATGTTGTCATTGTTATTATATTCGTGTTGTTTTTCTAATTTTGACATCGATGAATCATAAACACGTTCCATCGCGGAAAACTCACTATCGGATATTAATGTGTCATCGAGGGAGGACAATATTATCGAGGATAATTGCAAGTATGCGGTTGACGCAACATTCAACTTAACTACGTAATACTGCAGTTTATGCTGGCTACATAATGATATTTTTTTTATTTATTATTGATGTACAAATTGGAACAGCTTTCGGAGCAATCATTGTCACCAAGGAGAGTATTATACCGTCTCCGGTGATTACACCTGATACCGAGTACACTGTAACATCAACTGCGGTGATTCTTCGTCGGTATTTGTTTTATTTTTACTTGATACTCCTCAGTGAGTGTTTTGAGTTTAGTTTGAAATTCTCTAACCTGATCATAGCGATATTGCTGTGACGTTGCCAATGATGACATTTTATTTATTAATGTAGATTTCAAATTGCTAGCAATAAAAACGCTAGCGTTGAAAATACTATGGATTTTTCATTCAGTTGTTTACTTAAATCCGCTGCGAATCCACATACCATGTTACTGAAACCCTAGCCACATTATTATCAGTGGATATTACTGTGAATCGTTCAGTTGATTCCTTGTCGATGATCGTTGATATCATATTGTTGACCCCAGATGAACTCATTGATTAAATATTAAATTGAGTCGGCGACACTAGTGTTATCGAGAAATACCTTTGACGGTCGCGGTGATATTTAATATGTTAGTGGCTGGCGTCCACGTAAATGATCTGTGTTGGATCGCGTACACATTATTTACGATATTTTCTTGTTCGTGAGGGATTTTTATATTTTCAGGTTTTTCTATCATTCTCGGCAGATCATCCCTGATTACATAGTTGTTCCTTTTAATATTTTCGCGAACAACCTCTATTCGCCGATTAATCGCTGTTATTACATCAAATAATACCAGCGGGATCTGTTTTGATTTTTTCGGGTTTATCATTTTTACCAAACAATTTATCGACGGCATCATCGGTTGTTTTTAAAGTTTTTCGTTACGTAGTAAATTGTTCGATATGAGCGTCATAATCGGATCGCAACTTTGACAAATTATCCATGGAGGTTTTAATCTCCGTGAGTTTCGGTGTGGTCACCGGTTGATTTCCAAAGAAATCTAATAGAGGTTTGTCAATATTGTCAATTATACTTCTTTGTATTTCAGAAAACCGATCGAAATTACTTATACGGTCGTCATATTCATCGCGTAGTTTTTTAATGGTTCTAAATTGTTAATTCTATCCACAATAGTTGAAATGAGAACACTCGGTTTGAATTTACCCTCCTTGGAAAACAACGCGATAGTATCTTCTACTGCGTCGCGTTGTTAAACTAAAATATCATCAGGGGAAATATTATTAGTTTTCAATTTACCCTGACGATCTTGAAATACAACTATTTCATTTGGATCAACAATTGCGAGGTTTAACATCTCGGATATTTCATCTTCGATTATTTTTTACATCACCGATTGCAGATATTTCCGTGGTGGGTTTTATCAGGCTTGATAGAGATCTCCCCCAAATATCAATCATGTTATTTTATATAATTTCTCTCTAAAAAGCGATTACTCGTATATTTGTGTACGGTTTTATGTGCTAGTTTTCCCGATGATGAAATAGCGTTGAGGACATTTAATATTTCTAGGCCGCATATTGGTGGGTCATTCATTTTCTGTGTTGGGAGCGTGGAGCACCAGATAGGAGTTTTTAAGAGGTTTATATAACGCATAAAATCTTTAGGTGGTGCTAACACATATGAATCGAAATAAACAATCACGCGCGGACCAATCGCGTATGCAACCCAGTGAGTTCCGGGTCCGGTGCTGTTATTGAGATTAATGATACCTGTTTCAGTGTTGTTTAGTTGTTGTGGTAATTGATCTCTCATAAAGAAAATTCTAAAGTGTTTTATCGCTAGTTTTTTAGTAGCATCGAGTAAATCAAAATTTGACATGGGAACTATAGGTTCTTGCGATTCAACTTTCGGCGACAATATCTGTGAGTGAACCTTTGGTGACAATGTCTGTGACATTGTTGCAAACTGTTCCTAGTCTCAGGCCGTTTCCTCTGTACCATGAATACGGAGTTTCTGGTAATCTTAGTTTTCTTTAGTGCCATCCCTGCCGCTGTACCAACGGCTCCTAGCGCGGCGGCTTTTGCTACCAATGGGGCTACTGTCGCAATCAACGCTAATAACGCAGCGAAAAGTGGGAATATACCACCTGATTTTATCATGTTCTTAATTACGGCCGCAGAGAGAGTGACCTGAACACCTTTTTTATCTTTGATGGCATCTTTAAAGTGTTTAATCTGAAGAGCTGTCAATGACAGTTTATTCTGACCACCAGACATCTGATTGTGCTTCAGCGACATTGTGATTCGACATTTTTTAGCTGATTCCGATTGCAATTTTTTAATTTGACCAGTAGTTAACGTAACACTAACATGACTATATTACACTTTATTTAATAACAGATTGATCTAATTGTTACATTTCATATTTTCCACTGGTGCATCAATTACTCTCATTCGTCCACCAGCACCTTCGAGTAGCATTGATTTGTCGCTGAGAATAACATCAACTACTCTGTAATTCGGGATAGTGACAACACCACCTACATCCGGACGAGTTAATCGAGCTCTGAAGTGTATGTCAACTACGGATTTTCTTGTTAAGAGACGTAATAGATAGGATATAGTTTTCTAAAATCAAATTGTGATATTTGCAGACCAGTATCCACATTATTATCGCATCCCATATATGTCAACAAACGATGATACGTGCGTGCTATTTTGTGGGTTCCGTAATCAAATAGTATATCCTTGGATGGTTCCTATTAGCCGTTTATTCTCAGTGATACTTCATTAACACCTATTTGATCAAATAGCATATGATTCCGTTCCTGAGAGTTTAATCGCGTTTTGTCCTGTAACGCAATAAATATGTGACGCGGTGCTGAAACACCTTGTTTTTATACCAGGTGCCATGTAAGTGTACCATCAATATTAGAATCCATGGTATCTGTTGTTGTTGTTAGCCATGATAGCAATGAGTTTCCTCCATAATCCATAAATGATAGTAATTTCTCCTCTGCGGTGAGTGATGGAGTCATTACTGGCATCCACAATGATAGTTTTGATATAATGACTTTACCATCAGCAAAACCAGCATCGCACCACGCCAGATTGCATCATTATCACCACCCTTGTGCTACTGTATGCTTCGCTCCATAGTTAACTTTTCTAACATTTCTGCAAAATCCGAAAATATGATGCAGTGGAATCGCGCATGAAAATTGTCGACTCTGTCGTCGCAACATTGCTACGCGTGTTGCAAACCCCATGTTGTGATTAGGATTAGTACTTTTTATAACATCAAAGGCAGCAGTTGGTCTTGCTTCGTGTGCAAGAGAACCAACAGGTTGTGAATCAGATGCAGTAGCTTGTGGTGTCAGCAATTTAATTTACTGAATGTGTTCAGCGTGATCAGTGAGATCTTTTGCGAACATCATATATGGAAATGCCGATCTTGTATAATCATCAGGATATCTTGCCAACCCCACTCTTATTGTGGCAACATCAACCTCACGCTCTATAGACTCGATTTCTCTTCTATCAATCATGTATCTAGCACTTTCGAATAGCGCCATGATACCATTATTGACAAAGCGAACTCGGACATTTTGATCATTTGCATATGGTGGATCATTATGAGCAGCATCATTTGTTACGAGTTCTCCTTCTACTTCGATAAACGCTTCAGATTGTAGAAAGTATTTGTTGGTTACATGGACCTGAAGTTCGATTCTCGATCAAAGATCCGGTTGTACTGCATGATAGGAATAGAATTGATAATCGTGTACAGAATCATTCCTGGGCATTGGGCGTCCATATCGAACGCTGTATCAGGAGCATGATTCGAACTTATTATTATATATTTCTTGATCTAAATTGCGATCTCGCACGCGATTTCAAACCACTTCCCGCTTTCATATTTGCAGTAATATAATCCTGGGCGCTGCTTAGTGATGCTATTTTTTGATCCACTGCGTTATTTATTATTTTGCTAATACTTGCAGGCATAATTTCCGTAGATGGTAGTTTCTCTAATGATTTTATCACTGATGACAAAGTTATTGTTGGTTTCTTTCGTCGCCGAACCAACGCTAGTAGTTTTTTTTTTAGCCGCGGAAATGCTTTCCAGGCAACATCACCAACAGCGCTAATACACTTATCATGAATAACATCAATAGCTTTCATTGATAATTGTTTTGCGATTGGTGCTATGTTTGTAGCCATTCTTGCAAATAACCCTGCAATGGTATTGCCCAGACCATCTCCATAGTACGCTCTTTAAACTGGCAATCGTGAGTTGACTACATATACCATGGTCGGTTTATTGTGGTTGTAGTGTATGATCATCTTAATTAACTGACATTGATCTAATGTGGTGATTTAATCACTGTGGTAACCGTCCGCTAGCTCATCAATAAACTCTCGATATAAACCAATATCCATGATACCGCCCTCAAATAGTCATCTTCACTTCCATTGAGTTATTTCCAGCTCGTATCCATCCTAAGAGAATTTCTAATTGTGATATATCCCCGAGAATACTATTAGGACATCGAACTAGACCACTACCTGAACCCGACCCCTTCTGAGTTCCACTTTGAGAAAATCCCTTTTTATTTGTGTTTTTAGTGATACCAGTTGCACCCTGCAAAGAGGGGTTTTGTATATTAAAAAGGTTTGATTGTTCTGGTAATCTAAGAAATCCAGGATCTGATTGCTTCTCTATAGATGAATTAGGTTTTTTTTATTTCATCCATAAAGTCTCCATATGTTTTATCCTATTTCGATGCCCTAGATGCACCTGTAAACACACGATATAATCCATTTTTCCATGATTTTTCATCAGGGAGATTATAGTCATAGTGGATATACTTTCTTCTCTGATAAAAGCTCCTAAGGACACATTCGGCTATTTCTTTATTAGAATTTAATCTAATATTTCTTATTTCATCTAATTTACCCGGAAGGAATTTATCATTGAATGCAACTCGCCCACTAACAATATCACCTTCTTCCTCTTCTTCAATATCACCTTCTTCTTCTTCATCTTCTTCTTCAATATCACCCTCTTCTTCTTCAATAATATCAGCGTCTTCTTCCTGTTCAATAATATCTTCCTGTTATTCTCGTTGTTCCTGAAGTCGTGCAGTGGCTATTATATCATTAAGAAGTGGTTTTAAAGATTTCTTTGTTTCCTTGGATCTCTTTGCTATTTTTTCAAGTACAGGAAAAAGGGCTGGGTTTTTTCCCTCGTTGTTCCACAGGAATAGTTCCCAATAGGGCTTTTTCAGTATTCGATACGACTTTCCCCGTTGCAGTGGTTATTGGTTTGAATAATTGTTCGGTTTCAATTGTGAAGTTAGTTTGAAATTCTTGTTTCGTTCGGAGCTTATTTCGAACGGAAGCACGAATCGGAATAAATTTCTAAATCACCACCACAATTGAGACACAACTGCGACTTACCACGCACACCTACTCCACATCGTATGTAAGGTTAAGGCCCAAAACTCCCACGACGTACGCTTTGTAACTGATATCCACAGAATTTATTTCTGCATGATTTGTTACTAGCGGTTACTGATCCTATCATAAGCCATTTGCAATGATTCATTATATAATAAATTCCTTATTTAAATAATTATTTAAATTATAATATGGAAGATTTCAAGATATTATCGAAAATTACACCTTGGAAAAATGTTGAATTCAATCTCGATAGAGTCTCCACTGATGTACCAAAGGGTCTTATAAGTGATAGAAGCATGTTGGGTAGAATCCGTGATGCATTTAATGAATGCAAGCGCGATGGAGCATCTCACTGTTGGTCAACATTTCAAATTGATGGTAGTGTTGATGCTACCATGAACGACAAAATAGCAGCAGTGATAATCGCACATCTTGACAATAAAAAGTATTTTTTTAGAGTGAAATTCATTATCCCCTCAGAAACGGGGAATTGGATTATAAGCGACAAATTTGAACCCATCCTAAAAAATAAGAGAACTGTCACTGTGAGTCAGGATTCCAAACCAGGAATTCTGACTGAGATTTACAAACAATATTACGAGTGATCCTATCCTGTAATCCCTGTTTTTTATGGGATATATCCGATAAATGATAAACCGACTATTCAAAAATTATAATGCATGAAAAATTCATCGTTGAATTGAATAGCAGAACGAATAATAGAGCATTTTACAAATGCGTTGCGTGGAAACAAATTGACGGATCTAAGACGCCAAAAAATGAATCGGGATTAACATTGAAGGAGACCGGAGCAACAATTCAAAATGTGGCCTCGTTAGAGCGGATACTAAAATTCTCAATATCCGTAGAGACGGTAACAGGCGAGATATTATACGACTCGAAATATCAATCAAAAGGAGCTCCAATCAAAATTATTGACCATAATGAACACGCACTGAAGCCCTCCACAACGAGATGAAAAAACTAGCTAGTGGTTTTTCAACGGATTACAAAGAACAATTATTAACAAACTATTTTACAATACCGTCAGTTGCAGCTCATTTTACGAGAAAGAGAAATCTATGAAAACCAACACGTGCAGAATTTCTCTCAGATATCGAATCAAGCTACGTGGAATATAGCCATGGTTGATTATGGAATACAAAATACGACCCCAAAAGTATTATTTCGATTGAAATGATTGTGTGTTATCCAGGGAGTTTTCTTGGGTATGGAGAGTGTTCTGAGTACTTCAAAAGATGTGGACATCTCACACTCGAGATGACCCATGTTGCGATGAAAGGACCACTGCGTGATTTTGATCTCACCGGATTCGCTCGTGTGGTATCATTTGAACTGGCTAAAAGACTTCATACGTGTTGTTATGTTTGGTTTGGTAGACACATCTCTGAAAAACACTGGATGCCAATAGTGTTATTACGGTATTTGTTTGATTCTAAAATGCAAACAAACTGAAGTCTGGTTACCGCAAACAGATAGTCTACATAGTATACTCAGCGATAACAAAAAAAATTCCCCGATCTCGACGAATAATATATCATGAAATGGTCCAAGGAAATCTTTGAAGTTAGAAATAAACACGCAAAAACTCTCGGTAGAAGAACAATTGGTAAAGTTAACACAAGGTGGAAAATACTACCACAAACAATATTCTTAGCGGTTGATTATAGATGATGCTGTACACGATTTTATAATCGCAGATGTAACATCTAGGGGTATATACGTCGATCGTAAAGACGCTTTCTTGTCCGATGGAACCAAATTAGGTACACGTGTTACTTACACAGATTGAGAAAATCCTCAATATACGTACTTAAGGTCGTCTATTCTGGCTTATGCTTCTATTAATTTACTTTCGATGATAGATTTCCTGACATCGCCCTTAGAGTCGCCACTGATTCATTTGATATAGACGTAAAACATAAAGAAGCAGTGGCTGAATTCACAAATTCAGACGAGAGGTGGGGATCATGGATAATTAAAAAAGAAATAGTGCGTGATTTCTCCAAATCAGCAGGTGTAACGATTGAAAACAATTACTTGAAACATAATCAGATATCAGAACTATCTAATGCACCGTCGTGTTCCGATCCAATATGTAGATGTAAAACCAGTTACTTAAACGGCTGTGGCGCGGTAGGGAAGACGACTCGTGCGATCGAATTATTTCGAGGGAAATCAAAGCGAAGATTTAATGCTTGCACTTATCACACTTTCTTTCAATGGAAAGATGACGAATGGACTCCTGATCGAATGGGCGAAAAACATATTCATGAAATCATCATTTGGGATGTGATATGCACAGTGTCGTTAGATATATTACAAAGGTTTCTTGATTGGTTATTGATAGCTAATACAAAAGTGATAAGGTTTGGCGATTATGGTCAACCACCACCATTTGTCTGTTTATCCCCATATGATTGGCTAAAGAATTTTGTTGACTATTATGAGGAAATTAGTACTTATCATAGATCACCTGATGAACAATTACGCGAGTTCAAGAAACTAATCATATTACAACCGGATAGATACCAATGTGAAAAAGCACGTGAAATAATTTCGGAAACCCCATTAAATGATTTTTGGGAAGCGTGAAGACCAACGATTTGATAGTGGCACGTACAAAGATAGTTAGAGATACTTTTCATATGAAGTTTTTTAACGCACAAAAAAAAAATGTGCAACACTTCCAGTGCCGTTGTGTCATAGACCCAAGGATACACGAAGACAATATATCGAAGTTGATATTCGAGACCTGACAGAGAAACAGATTCTAGTGTTAAATGATATTGTGTTGGTTGATATCAGTGTTGTCTAAGATACAATGCATGCTGATAAATCCCCATGGAAGCTAGGATACGCAGGGACGATACATTCTTCGCAGGGGTTGACTATATCCGATACAATTGTTTGGATCAAGATAATCGCATCGAGTGGTCAAATTTAGTTTATCTTGCGGTGTGCAAAGTACGAAGAATAAATCAACTTCGAAGAGTTGTTTTTTAACTATAATGACACTACAATAAGTGATATTGTCAGCGATGATATAATCAGAAAACAACTCTATGGTTATAAAGAAGAAGACAAAAAAAAACAACAGAAACATTGACATTGATGCCGAATGTATATTCACACTGAAACAACAACAGAATAATCACTGCGTGAGTTGCAATTGTATAATGCGTTGGTGTTGGTCGGATAAAGATCCTCTACAATTTACCATAGACAGAAAAGATAGCAGCGTAAGTCATACCAGAGATAATGTGATGCTCCCTTGTCTTCAGTGCAACAGACGCAGAGGTGCTAGTTAAGACCACTCGGCGGTAATTGAGTGTCCTCGGGTATCACTTGTAGTTGTTCACAAGTAAATCCTCGCTAAGGAGCAGTTCAATCCAACCTATAGACTGGCGGTCTACCCGTGGATCGTGTTATGCTAGATATTTTATGTGTAGTGACACTCCAAATAGGATTAGTAGCTCTTTCTTTGCCACCTTCGAACTCTCCTGGTTCATATAAATACCTAACAGTAACATTGCCGAGTATTGGTTATTTTGAAAAATCATTTTCTGGTTTTACAGGTATATACTTTTTTAATCGCGTTGCTAGGTTTCATACTAATTGTTCGAGTAATCTCATTATTCAGCGAGGTAATTACGCCTGATAATCTCTGGACCCATTTAAGAGATATTTTATCCTGAATAAACTCCTTCCAGAATTGATATCCAAATAACCGATCAGCAAGTGTCCGATTAAATCGTTCAACAATTGCCTGATCGCGATGTAGTGCAGTATGTCCTCGTCTGATGGTGCCATTATGATGCTTGCCTAAAATCCCTTGCCAGGATCAACTTGTAATAGATTTGGTCAGTGCAGAGGCCCATTTCGATAAATCCTTTCAAACGCAGAAGCCACTTCAGTTGATGATTTTGTATTTAGCGGCTCTGCTTGTTTGTATCTACTCGCAAAATCAACTACGGTTAGCGCATACTTGTAAACACCAACATGCGGCAGAAATAATATATCCGCCTGATGAATCTCATTAGGTGCGCTGGCATCAAAATGCGAGAAGTTAATTTCTTTATCTATCTAACAGTGATAGAATTCAACGCATGATTCAATTTCAGATCTGCAATATGACTGTGTTGGAGATTACTGTTTTTATAAGCATCATCATGAGCATGACACGCCTTATCAATGGCGTTAATTGGGTTTTCACCATGTCGCGGTTGTTTTTAGAGTCTGATATCCAGTCTGGTCCCGGTTCCACAATAACTATATCCTGGAAGATGATTTTCTTCCGGATATTTTGCCCATGGTGTTCCCGGGAGTTTTACTAATTTGGCTGCAATATCACTTCCTCGCTTTTTTACAAAAACATCTCCAGACTTCATAGAAGCAAAAGTAATTTTTTTTGTATCACATTGTACATACTTATTATTAGTTGTAATAGTCGTCATGTCGTTTGTGCTAGTATGCTTCTTACATTTCACACAATATAGATCAATAATTGTTTTTATAATAACATGAATGTAATTGATTTTTCGGAGACAAAAACACGAGAACCAGTTAAGCATCATGCAGCGCTACCAAATTGTATTCACATGATTATAATCGGATTATCTGGAAGTGGCAAGACACAACTGCTACTTAATTTGATAACGAGATGGATGAAATGGGACAAGTTGTATTTAGTAGCCCCGAGTGTAGACGATCAGCGATGTTACAAAGTATTAAAGGATTTTAACGAGAAAGCAAAATCGGAAATCGATGAGGATATTATTGAGTTTGTAACCGATATCGAGGAAGCACCGAGCATTGATGATATATGTCACTCAACGATACAGCCAAATACTAAAAGTGATCAGAGATAACTTTAATATTCTTGCTGTATTCAATGGAGTTGACACATACGCTACGAAATATTCACCAGACTTTGTGCAGTGGAGATATGGATTATAATCTCTTTAGAAATTTCTTTAGTCACGCTCAGTCAATTCCACATGGATTTCTAACAATAAATTTGCACGACCCGAGGTCAAGATATCGTATTGGACTTGATCAAATATTCAGTTGAAACAAATCGTCTCCGCAGCGCAATCAGTGCCGGGTCAGTAGCGTAAAATCCTAAGGATTTCTCTTTTTATGGTCTGCTTGAATTGGTTTCGGTTTGAAATCCTTTAGGATTTTACTGAAATAGTTTCGGTTTGCTTGAAATAGTTTCGGTCTTTTCACCCTCTCTGCTGCTACACATTCTGTGCATTATCTCAGACACAAAGAGACGGTCCCACCTATACAGTACATGTGGTTTTCAAAATATTACGCATGATCAGTTTAGTTATCACTGGCGTTATTGGCCGAGGGGGGGGGGGGGGGCAACAATACATTAATACTGCCGTCGGGTATCGGACCTGCAATGAGGTTAAGTCCAGAACTAGGGATCTTCCATTTTTTTATGGGAATTTTTATGCACACAATCCTTATCTTGTACACCCAAATTGCGAATACTTTTGCATACATAATAAATTGGCGAACAGAAAACTAGTAAATTCGATACACAAAACATTGAAACATACATACATACATACATACATACATACATACATACATACATACATACATACACATACATACATACATACATACATACATACATACATACATACATACATACATACATACATACATACATACATACATACATACATACATACATACATGCATATATACATACATACATGGCTGTTACGTATATTTGAGTTGGGTCATTTATTATTTATTTTAATTGTTTGTTTGTCAGATTCAAATTTTACATTTTAAGTTTAAGATTTATTCATTGGGAGATATTATGTTTAGAAAGTGGGATGACATGTACTCTTAAGAATAAACACCAGGTGTTTACCTCATTTCTGACCTGGCTTCAGAGTTATAAACAAGCTTTGAAAATGATTGGTTGGTTCCAAGGACATGATGGAGCTTTGTTATAAACATCTTTCTATTTTTAGTTGGGTTATACGGTGCGTACGTGATTTTTTTAACGTAAATTTGTTCTTAAAGATTCTAGAATATCATGTGACCCATTTCTTGTTTACGTAAAATCAGGTAATATAAATTATGTTTTGGATCGAACTATTTAGTAGAAGTTGGGCTGTTAAAATATTAAGTTGTGTCGTTCTGATTTATTTTAAATTACCTTGTATTGGAAATTATTTCAATTCGTTAGAATCAAGAGGAATTATTTTGTTATTTATATGGAAAAGAAATGTGCTCATAGAATTTTATTACCAAGAACTGACTTCATCACATGACATCGTTTCCATCGAACTTGGATTCGAACTTGGAATTTGATTTGGACATTTTATTACCAGGACTTTTTTAATTTCTCTAATGGATAATATTTTGAATTATTTTTGGATTAATTTTGAAATTGTTTCTTAAAACCGGAAGTTTATTTTTCTTTTCTGGAGAATATTTGTGCTCAATAAATTGTTTATTAAGTTTTTATAACCTTGTTATTCTCATTCTTTCTATGTTACTGTTTATTCGAGCCTAAGCACGTAACAAAACATACATACATAAATACATACATACATACATACATACATACATACATACATACATACATACATACATACATACATACATACATACATACATACATACATACATACATACATACGTACATACATACATACATACATGCATGCATGCATGCATGCATGCATGCATACTTACATACATACATACATACATACATACATACATGCATACATGCATGCATGCATGCATGCATGCATACATACATACATACATACATACATACATACATACATACATACATACATACATACATACATACATACATACATACATACATACATGCATGTTACTTGCTGCTATTGATCTTATATTCTCTTCCTCAAGACATGTCCACATTGCCGATGTGATTACCATGAAATTCGGAACCATACTTATGCATTTACAAGACGGAGATTAGTCCTTTTTATTACAACTCTAATGATTTATCAGTAGTGGGTGATTATTAATAGGTTTTGAAGATATAAATACCGTATGTTACACACACAAGCATACATACACGCTCTCTGATATATACATATGACATAAGTTGCCAATTGGGGCTTCATGACATATATCTCTCGATAGGAATGCATCTGCTATAAGCTATATTCTTGAGTCAGCATATAATATGCCATGTGATCATGTTGCTATGGAGTCATATAAAAAAAAAATCATGGTGATGATAAAAGGGATTTTTAAAATTATTATTTGGTCTTCATTAAATAATTTTAATAGAAATCAATAAACATCGTGTCAACCGCACGAGAAAACAAATCTTGCAGGAATAGAGATTCCATGCAAAGTGGGTTTACAGTGTTAGGTCTTTATTTATGGTACCTGGTACTTTTTATCAACTACTTGTAAAATAACGCAAATACATCTAGTGTCTTCTTATACGAAATGCTTTGGAATATTTATAAAGTGATGAGACAGAAGGTGTTTTTTGGTGAGTGCTTTAGTCACGTATTTTGTTGCAACGTTTACTGTTGCGCAACAGGCCTCAGACAGACTTTGCGATGTCTTTAACACCAGTAACATTATAGAGACATCAATCAGATATGCCCTCAACTTGACCCAACTATCCCAGCTAAACACCATCTTTCAAGATTGTTTGGGTATAGTAGTCCCTTATTGTCTAGGATCTTGACATGGAAGCATATGCTGAAGTACGAATAATAATAGTTCACGTTAACAACGACGAGTAATATATATGAAAGATGGTAATAAAAAAATGCAACAAAGCCAGATTAGATTTGTCGATAGTTTTCGTTTCATGCCTTGACCTTGAGTATATAGAGAATACGATAAAAAACATGAAATTGGCAGAGTAAGTGAACGACATCGAGCAGATTGCATCTCAGTTTATTCACCTTAAAAGGAAATTTATTACCATCCAATTGTGATTGTATTTTAGATTAAATCTCTCATTATAAGACTGAATAATAAAAGGATGTATATTCTCGACATAAAGTTTTGTAGGTATATATGTCTCACAAAAATATGCATAAACATCGGGAGATAAACGTCATGATGCCCCTGTGGTAACGTATATGCGCGCATGAGGCGACACGTTTAAGGAAGTATGTTAATTATATAGTTAAGGAAGCATGTAAATTATATAATTACGCTTGCGTATAATATACTTAAACCTTCTTCTTTAATAAAATTTCATCTGACAAGACTTGATGAATCTTGGCTAAATTTCCTGGAATGTCGTTTCCTCAATTTGTAGCCTAAAGCTCGACCTATGGTGATATTACAAACTATATATACCTGGGCAATATAGGTATATGCAGAAGTCAACGGTGTAGTCAAACTTCAACAAGGTATGTTCACGCTCTATAAAATAAGATGATTTGATATGGATAAAAGTCGAGGACTTAGTGATTATTGAATATTTGGCATTACATATTTGCGTATACATTTGATGGTAACACAAAGGATGGAGAAAAATAAACTAATGATTGGTAACTGTAATTTACCCGCATTTCAATGTGACAAGGCTGTCTGAGTCTTTCATTACTAATGGGTATTTTTGTGCCAGAGTAAGAAAAACTAATCAACATATGCGAAACGTTCACATTTTGAATATTTCATCACCACGGTGACTTATCAGCCATTAAGACTAAATTTATGAAAACAGGAATTAATTGTCTATTTTTCGGTTAAATGCGTGCATACACGTGACTGTATCAAGCGGAATTTCTCTTCCTATTACTAGGATAAATAGTTCAATGAAGATTATAGTTAAAGCATTCATGAATAAAACTGTAATTTTAGTTTAGCAAGATGAAACATTTTGGTAGCTATAAAAAAATTACGAAAGTAAGTCAAAATTTTTATAACTAAATACCTTAACATAATGATTAATTAAATACCTTAACATAATTTTTATAATTAAATACCTTAACATAATTTTTATAATTAAATACCTTAACATAATTTTTATAATTAAATACCTTAACATACTGATTAATTAAATATCTTAACATAATTTTTATAATTAAATACCTTAACATAATTTATATAATTAAATACCTTAACATAATTTTTATAATTAAATACCTTAACATACTGATTAATTAAATACCTTAACATAATTTTTATAATTAAATACCTTAACATACTGATTAATTAAATATCTTAACATAATTTTTATAATTAAATACCTTAACATACTGATTAATTAAATACCTTAACATAATTTTTATAATTAAATACAATAACATACTGAGTAAGTCAAAAAATTTCTAATTAAATACCTTAACGTACTGATTAATTAAATACCTTAACATAATTTTTATAATTAAATACCTTTACATACTGATTAATTAAATACCTTAACATAATTTTTATAATTAAATACCTTAACATACTGATTAATTAAATAACTTAACATAATTTTATAATTAAATACCATTACATACTGATTAATTAAATACCTTAACATAATTTTTATAATTATATACCTTAACATACTGATTAATTAAATACCTTAACATTATTTTATAATTAAATACCTTAACATACTGATTAATTAAATACCTTAACATAATTTTAATAATTAAATACCTTTACATACTGATTAATTAAATACCTTAACATAATTTTTATAATTAAATACCTTAACATACTGATTAATTAAATAACTTAACATAATTTTATAATCAAATACCTTAACATACTGATTCATTAAATACCTTAACATTATTTTATAATTAAATACCTTAACATACTGATTAATTAAATACCTTCACATAGTTTTTATAATTAAATATTCAGTTACTGCAATTAGATTTACAGAAACGAAAACATTTAAAATCAAACCAAACTTGATATGATCATTCCTGTATGTTCTATATATTTCTTATTGATTCGTTTGAAGTTTGGTTACGTGTTCCTGTCGGAAACAAGATATGTACAAAAAAGTACATTTTTGCGGTTCTTGTTTCGTTTCAGTGAAGGTTCAGCTTATCAACTTCCTAAGTTAGAATTCCACGGAATAGGTAAGTTTAATGTCAGGCCCATATATTTCTTTTCACGTGATAGTGTAATTCAATATTTTGCATCATGCAAGGTAAATTTCCCACTATTGTCGCTTCCTTATTATTGCAAGGGTTTTGTATTTAACATAGAGAAACGTGATTTAGGGACATGTACTAAAGAAACAAAAGCAAACAAAACATTTGTAACGGTTCAAAGAGAGACCTGAAATAAAGCAAAGCAAAGTATTGTAAATAAATAAGTATTGCATGGATTCTGAAAGAAGAGCATTGCAGTTTCTATGCCGCTCAGTCACGCCCTTGATTAAATCCCTAATATTTCAATATATTCATCGAATAATTCATCTATAGCCTGATAAATCCTTCACAAATCCATATTGGCATGCTGGTGGTATTGGTACTGATCTCAATTCCTTACACAAAACTGCAAATATATAGCAGACGTGACCACTAAACATCAGTGTACATATGAATCTTGATTTAGTTGACGGTCTCCTTAATGGTATTGCGATGTGTGTATTTTTTGGTGATCTGTACAGCATATGTATGTAACTCTACTAAAATATGTATTACAACGTCCGTTAACAAATTCCAGAAGCAAGGACCTGCTGATAACATTGATTTCCTGCTTGTCCACATCTTGCACCGATACAAGTTTAACAAGTTCCTTATGTAATGTTTCTAACAAACATATTACATGAAATTTATGAAAGATCCCGTTTGGTAGATCATAATTTAAACGTACATGTAGACGTGAGGAACATTTCAAAAAGTTAATTAAGTCTATATTTACATCATACATCCGACGTTTTCCCTATTTCTCTTTCTAGTGTTGCTATTGTAATTACTGTAGTTTCATCTTCAAAAGAGACACAACTATCTTGCAATACGTATGAAAAAAAGAAAAGAATACAAAGCGTTGCTCTTATTTCAAACTAGAGACCTGAACATAACCAAAACTGTATTGTAGAACTACGTAACTATTAAATTAATACTGAAGTTTATTGCAGTTTATATTTATCTTAAATCATTCCCATGAAATGATTAAAATCCTAACATTCAAGAAGATTCATCGAATACATTCACGTATTATCCGACAAATCTTTCTTAATATCTGTATATATGTGTTGATCGCACGGTCTTACTTATTCTTGAGACATTTCAAGTACTTCATACATTTTTCTCCCTAAACATTGTTGGATATTTGAAACATTTTAGACACATACAGGATATTTTCAGGGTTCCTGAATTGTGAAAAATGACGGGGTCCTTTGCAGAACTGTTAAGCATATTTTCAAAAGCAATTACCTGCTGGGGGTTTGTTTCAAACACATGACGAGAAATTTATGAAGAATGACAATTCTGTCTGGAGATAATGAAATTTGTGATGCAGATTTGAGTAACACGACATCATTGTATCATCCAACACTTTTTAGCTTATTTTACTTTATTGTTTAAATGACATTGTTATGAACGTGTAACATGGAACAAACATTTGTATACAAAATCATTGCAAAGAAATAGGAAATGACAATCAAGGTTCTGCACACCGTCGTGTTATAAAGAAATTCAGAGATATAATTAATATTTTAAACGGTTCGATACAGAACAAATGAATATATAATATAAATCATATACCAATATCCTAAAAATCTTTTAATGATATAGGTAGCATACAACATTTTTATTTATTCTATCTTTCAATGAAGGAAAAGGTAAACCATGAGTTTCCCTGTCTTCTGTTGGCTGCTAGTGTTCCTCGGTACTACTCTAATTACCAACTTCATTCAAGGGTCATACCAGGAGCCATCACAACATGCTCTGGGATCTCATTCTGGACTTGGAGGAACATTAGGAGTTTTAGGTCTCTAAACCCCCGATCTCTCTCTCTCTCTCTCTCTCTCTCTCTCTCTCTCTCTCTCTCTCTCTCTCTCTCTCTCTCTCTCTCTCTCTCTCTCTCTCATGGATGTGTGTATGTATGTATGTATGTATGTATGTATGTATGTATGTATGTATGTATGTATGTATGTATGTATGTATGTGTTTGTGTGTGTGTGTGTGTGTGCGTGTGCGTGTATGGTGTTATATCACTGTGTTACATTCAATTTATAAGAATTCATACTAATATAGTCTACTGCAAGAACATGATATAAGAATCATTTTCATTAAAGGTCAGTTAGTCTTTTCAATGTCTTGATTGAAATTTTGGTTCGGCTTTTTACTGTTAAAAACAAACGTTCTGACATATATTACGCAATATGTTATCATATCTGGTTCTCAAATAACATGTATGTTTTTAATCTTTGGACAATTACGTGGGAATCAAATGTTGACATATATACCCATTCAAAGTGTTCTTTGAGTTATTATTGATTCATTGACATTGTACTTAATGTTTTATTTTTATATTTAATATTGGCTACTTTGCTTCCTTGAGTGATTTGTCCAGTATGAAATTGCTTTATCATTACTAAATTCGCAAATAATGAAACCTTTTTTATTATTTCAGCCTTGGCCGCTATTATTCCCAATGTTTTAGGCAAAACCCCGACTACTACTACTACTACTACTCTTCCAGGTGACTTAGATTTCTTCTATGTCTCTCATCTCACACTTTCGTGCAAAACAATACACGTGTTAATACATAGAACATAAAAATATTTTAAAATAATATATTCCATGGACATGGACATGAGTCGTTTCATGCCTAACGGCTAATTTGCACCCTTATTTATAACTTGCATCATAAATCAATTAATATTAAACATTTGTACAACAGAGTTCTGCATTAGGAACGCTTTGTTGATTAAAAAGTGTTGCATTTTCTACCTAAACGCTAAAGAATCTCTGATGATAAAATTCAATAGATTATTTCTTGCCTACGAATCGTTAAAATAGTTATTTCAGTGCTTTGATGAAATTTGTTTCGAAGCAAGATTTAAAAATTTCTCCGGTGAGAATTCAATACTTATTGAGATAAAATCAAGACAAAATTGATATTGAAAAGGTGCATCTTATAAATTCGTGGCTAAGCTAGTTACAGTTCATATATATATACTCTGTATAATGGGAACAATGTGTTTGCAAATGTCAAGATTATCCTTTTTAAAGAAATCACTCGTCTATTATTTTAATTTGGTGAGT
The DNA here is from genome assembly GCA_029339505.1 of Unio delphinus. NCBI lineage: Eukaryota > Metazoa > Mollusca > Bivalvia > Unionida > Unionidae > Unio > Unio delphinus. Next base: position 1,209,847 of record JAQISU010000238.1, on the reverse strand, counting down.
GAAATATACGGTTCAGATGATCCATTAGAAATATTCTTTTGTTTACAATTATTTAAGGATCAACTGTTTTTTGTGCTGAATTCATGTACGTATGATTCAAAACAACGATGTACAAACTGTTTTAATCTGCGAGGTTTGCACAGAGATTTCTGGTTCATACTTCGCTGAATTTTAAACAAAATAATCCTTGTTATTATATTCAAAAATATAAATAGCTAAATAAATTGATTTACTGATAACAGTTTGAAGTTTAATCATATTTTGAATTTCTATTAATATAATAATAATAATCCTACAGTCAGTGTTAAGCCATGTCCACTTCTAAGCTGAAGACGAGGCCATCACATCGGTCAAAAAATCTTAGTCCATACTTCCACGATAGAAATCATCGTCCACAAAAACATTTTCATTGTTTGCAGGGAAAATAAGATTTTGGTATTAGTTTTCATCAATGTTAAAGACAAAATACAAATCATGGTGCAAAATGTCATATAGCACTGTGCCGTCATGTTTTCACGTCGAAATATGTAAGCAGATGATTTTTTTTATTCGTTCAAAGTATATTTCGTTGTTTATTGCGTTAACAAAAATATCTCATTTATTTGAGAAAATGTCAAGTACATGATTCATGATTACAGTCTTACGTACTAGTTTTTTTGAAGGATCCTATATCTATATATTGTTCATTCTAAAACATTATCCACAAAATATTATTACAGGTTGGCGTGGTTTTAAAAATTTCAATTGATACAGTATTGAACCAAATTAATTCTAAAGGCCAATCAGATTACTGTAAATCGTAATAACAGAAAACTTCAATTATATTACTTTAAATTTATCCTTTTCTGGTTTTCACTATCTTCCTGGCTCATTAGCCTCCATTTGAATTTGTGCTGCTTCTCTCTATTTACACTAAATAACTTTCATTTATGTCTAATACCTACTCATTCCATCTTACTACCATGTCTAAAAGTTAAACTTGTTAATTTGCTATAATGCCAAATACTTATACTTGATACCTTTCTTTCATGTCTAATAGTTACACATTGCAACTTACAATCAAGTCTAATATTTACACTTGTTAATTTCCTATCCTGCCAAATACTTACACTTTATACCTAGTTCTCATGTCTAATAGTTACACACTGCAACTTACTATAAACTCTAAGACTTACTCTTGTGAACTTACTATCATGCCTAATACTTACACTTGTTACCTTTCTCTCACGACTCATATATACACATTCCATCTTTATCTCACATCTAATACTTACACTTGTTAACTGCTATCAAGTCTAATGTTTACCCTTGTTAACTTGATATCAAGTATAATACTTACACTCGAAACTGCTGTCAACTCTAATACTTACACTTGTTAACTTGATATCAAGTCTAATACTTACACTCAAAACTGCTGTCAACACTAATGTTTACACTTGTTAACTTGATATCAAGTATAATACTTACACTCGAAACTGCTGTCAACTCTAATACTTACACTTGTTAACTTGATATCAAGTCTAATACTTACACTCGAAACTGCTGTCAACACTAATGTTTACACTTGTTAACTTGATATCAAGTCTAATACGTACACTCGAAACTGCTGTCAACTCTAATACTTACACTTGTTAACTTGATATCAAGTATAATACTTACACTCGAAACTGCTGTCAACTCTAATACTTACACTTGTTAACTTGATATCAAGTATAATACTTACACTCGAAACTGCTGTCAACACTAATGTTTACACTTGTTAACTTGATATCAAGTCTAATACTTACACTCGAAACTGCTGTCAACTCTAATACTTACACTTGTTAACTGCTGTCAAGTCTAATGTTTACACTCGTTAACTTGCTATCAAGTATAATACCTACACTCGTTAACTGATGTCAAGTCTAATGTTTATACTTGTTAACTTGCTATCAAGTGTAATACTTGCACTCGTTAACTGATTTCAAGTCAAATGTTAACACTTGTTAACTTGCTGTCAAGTCTAATACTTACACTCGTTAACTGATGTCAAGTCAAATGTTTACACTTATTAACTTGCTATCAAGTCTAATACTTACACTTGAAACTGCTGTCAAGTCAAATGTTTACACTTGTTTATTTACCATCATGCCTATGTTACGTATATTTGATATAAGTCATTGATATTTTTTTTGTTGTTCGTTTTTTAGATTCAAATTTGGCATTTTAAGTTTTGTCATTAAGGGGTGGGGTGACCTGTACATTACAGAATAAACACCAGGTGTTGACCTCATTTCTGACCTGGTGTCAGAGTTGTAAACAAGCTTTTAGAATGATCGGTTGGTTCCAAGGATATTGTGGAGTTTTATATAAACATCTTTCTAATTTTAGTTGGGTCATACAGTATTTACGTGATTTCTTGAACGTAGGTTTGTTCTGAGAGATTCTAGAAGATCGTGACTCTTTTCTTGTTTACGTAAAAACAGGTATATAACCTATGTTTTGGAGCGATTTATTCAGTAGAAGAATTTGGGTTGTTAGAATACTAAGCTGTGTGTCTTTTTGAGTTATTTTAAATTACCTCGTACTGGAAATTATGACAATTCGTTTGGATCAAGAGGTATTAGTTTGTTATTTATCTGGATAAGAAGTGTGCTCATGGATTATTATTAATAAGAACTGACTTCATCAAGTGACATCATCTTCCATTTTGGATACTTCACTGGAATTCGAATTTGGAATTATTTGGATATTTTATTACCAGGACTTTTGCAATTTCTCTAGTGGATAATATTTTGAATTTTTTTTGGATTAATTTTGGAATTGATTCTTAAAACCGTAAGTTTATTTTTCATTTCTGAAAAATATTTATACTCAAAAAATTGTTTATTAAGTTTTACAAGCTTGTTATTTTTGCTCTTTCTATGTTACTGTTTATTCGAGCCTAAGCACGTAACACCTAACACTATTTAGTAAGGTATTTATTGTATAAATAGGACAAACTAGGATTAAGAGCATCTGAGTGTCTGATACTTTTGCTTGATATAAGGAAAGCAATATTATATGCTTAATTAACAAGGTAACAGACACAACTGCTAATTGTTTTGATTTGGTTTTCTTTTTTTTCTCCAAAATTTCTTTCAATATTTTAACGTTTTCAATCATTATATTTATTTCGTTTTGTTTTCTGGCTTGTATCTTAAAATGTGCTTACCAGTGAGCCATGTGTCCCTGTTGACAACATTGCTTGGCTCCAAATTATTAGTACTTCCATATTTACCAGTTTTCTTGCATATCTTTCACTTGCTTTCGGAAATGATTACCTACGTAGTATGTTCCTCACAATCCCCGTCGTGAGCGCGCTGTACCACAAACCGGTTATCCTACGGCAAGCTTATGTTTTCAATTTCTAGACATATTTTTGACTAGTGCTTAACAATCTCGAAATCGCCGTGTTTTGTATATGGAATTAAAATTTCTCTTAGTTTTTAAAAAATAAAATATTATTCCGTTTATAAACTATTGTAATGTAATATTGTTTACTTGCGTCGATATTGTCCAGAATAGAGTTCACTTCTGTTTGACCTGATAGATTTTTTTATTTTCCACGTAAATAACTAATATTAGATAGAAACATTGTATTTAGTTGCTAGCCTTGTTTCAAAATCAGTAACAGTTTTAGTAAACAACTTTTTACGGTTTTGTATTATCGTTCTCAGAGTAAGAATCATTATCTCGGGTCCAGGTTATCCCTGGTCTACGTGTCATCAAGCACGTTTCATTTCATAAACACACTGCTATTCTTCCCAGAATAATGAACTTTTGGCCAAAATCCGGGAATCTGTTTTACATTTATTTTAGTCTTGTAGCTGATATTATGATTAGAATTCCAACAGTCGTGCTTTAACAATTGAGACGTAAAGATGTTTTGTGTTGTGTCCAGTTCGGGCTTGAATTACAGCAAGAGACTCTTGACACATCAGTACAACGCTGACTATTACATCCGTCATCGTCTTCAATTTGGATTTTATTCGAGATTTGAACTGTGGCTCACTTAAAACTTTTCATTGATAGGACTTGCAACTTACTTTAATCCTTGAATTATTTTTTGTTAATTAATTAGTAAAACCGTAAGCTTTTTTCTCTCATTTTTCACTTTGTAGTCTAGAGAAATATATTATCTGTTAAATGGTACAGCGTTTGTTGTCTTCACTATTCTCTTTTACCATTGTTATGAACGTAGACTCGTAACACTCTGTCTGTCAGTTAAATCCTAATTACATTAGTAATTCAACAATGTCTTACTATTCAGCAAGATTTATGAATATCTGTTGCACGATATCGCTCTACAATCAAACAAAATGTTTATAAGAAAGAAATGCCAAAGCATGGCACATGAAATCAGCCTGAGTAGGAAAGAAGAACTGAAACATGGTCTCTCGATTATTTGCTATACTTAAGAGGTTTTAGACGTTGATGGAATACATTTTCGTCAAAATGAAAACGTCATAATTTTGCATAAATAATCCAAGATGTATTACTTGGCATTCTTAGAGATGCTAAAAGAGATGCACATGATTTTCCAACAGTACAAGGTAGATATATACACGATATACACTAAATAGTGTGCAGTTAGATATTGAAGTGAAGCATCGGAAGATCAATCAAGAGAAAGTTTCATTAGGGTTACATATATATTCCTCAATCTAATTTATAACTGAAACATAACGTTATTCAAATTTTATTTCAGAATGTCCGATGCGATACAGATTGTATTCAACCAGGTGTGGAAAATTCTGTTATCGAATTGAGAACCAAAATTGCAAGACCTTTATTAACGCCAGAGCATCGTGTGCAGTCGACGGAGCCGATCTTTTGAATGTTGACACGTGTCACTACGACTTTTTCGTGGATCTTGCAAGAAAAAGTCAAGGTAACAGGTCGACGTTGTCTTTAATCTAATACAGAATATATGCCGAAATGTCAGAATAAAGAGTGATCCGCTAATATTATGTATTAAATCTTCTGTATCCGACTCATTATCCTGACTATTATGGAATATTATAAATGTGTGCATATGTGCGTGTTGTTTTATGTGAATAATAAGTATTTTGAAATATTAATGTTTCGAGATAGTTCATCTATAGATCTTTGTTATGTTTGAGCATTTTTGGTATGGACGGCCCATTACGTGGAGCGTTCTGGTGGCCAAAATGGCTATAGCTTCCTCATTGGATGAGGAAGGTTATGGGTTTGATCTTCAGCAGAATCATACCAAAGACTTATAAAAATCTCATTAGCATATGCCTTGTTTTGCTCGTCATTAAGAAGTTAGTATTTGGACTGGTAGGCTTGGTGTAAATCTAGTTTGACTGGCTGGGACATGATGCTACCTGTATTAGCGTGATGCCCCAGTGCTAAATATCACTATAAACTGACACATTTCAGACATTGTTCCATGATAATCTAAATCACAAACAAACAAATTTGAAACTAACAAAGTCTCTAGATAGAATGGAGTCACCATCACCCAAATGAATCAGCACGACAGTGTTGTAATATTAACAACAATTGTTTTTGGTGAGTAATTTCCTCTTGTGATTGCAGTTTGAATCGTCAGTGACTCATCTACTCGTCGATGAAGTCAATGTAACTAGCATCCTCTATGTCTGTATAAAATAAGCATGAAGACATAATAGACGAATAAACAGCAAAGACAAAGGCCTTAGGACACAAAAGCTTCGTGAGACATGCTGATCATCGAAGTAATGACAATATTAGCAATGATATATTTTAAATCTTAACCATCCGAAACCGAGAACTTTTCACGGATAAATAACATTTTTATATGCAGCACAAATATTGCTCGATAATGAATATGGTTTTAGTTGCTCTTTGCCCTTGGTTTAAGATTTTATTTTACCTTGAATATATGGTACATTGAATTAACAAAGTAAATTTCAACAGAGGAATAGGCGTTGATAACAGTAAAGGCTATTTCTTTTAACGGAAAATGCTATTTCTGTATGACCCAAAACTGGTAGACGTTAATAAAACATATTACACATCTGCATTTTATCTTGACACAAACAATTCCATTTTGATGCATTGCTACCAGTAAAGATTTACTTGCTTATAAATTTTTTCAAACTTCAATTTTAATGATATAAATGTCTACAATTTAAAGATTCATTAATACCGAAATTCAATTTTCTGGCAAAAAGACGCAACTGACAGTCATACGTGTTTCATTTCAGGTGGATGCGATCAAGATTTCTGGATAGGAGCTAACAGAACGCAAGTTGGAGCCAATTACGTAACCGTGACAGGAGAAATTCTTTCAGAAACGTCGGTATTATGGGCTCAGGACGAACCCAAATTTAAAACTATAGCTACAGTTTGTTTAGAAATGGAACTACAACGCCAGTTCCGGCTTGAAACTGAAAGATGTGATGATAGTAATGGGTATATTTGTCAGATATTTATATAACGGTGGGTAACAAAAAGGAGCAAGTTAATAAGACGACCTAAAGAATACTAATAAACCTAATTTCACCCTAAGGTCATATTTGTAAATGTAAATTCTCACTCACGTATATTTCTTATTGGATGAATATGCTTAGGTATGTATTGACCATGTTGTTTCGTTCTATATCATGTTTCCATCTTACTAATTAGAGTTGACCAGACCCGAAATATATAGACACACATTAACTGGTATTGATCATATGAGTACTTTGTATTTAACAAGAAAAACATGACTTATTACACCCTTCATCTTAGTAATTCAATTTGTTGACAGCGATTAAAATTAATGAATGACATGTATTTCTTGAAAATATATCGGTAAATACCTGAATTCTTTGGAGTTTTCTTCTCAGTAAAAAAACTAAATCAATGTTTAATGTTGACTTCTGTAAATTAGCACATACTAATAAATCGGAATATATGTATATATATATATATATATATATATATATATATATATATATATATATATATATATATATATATATATATATATATATATATAATTGTATGAATGTTTGTGTGTGGATATGTGTGTGTATGTATGTATGTATGTATGTATGCATGCATGTATGTATGTATGTATGTATGTATGTATGTATGTATGTATGTATGTATGTATGTATGTATGTATGTATGTATGTATGTATGTATGTGTGTGTGTGTGTGTGTGTGTGTGTGTGTGTGTGTGTGTGTGTGTGTATGTATGCATGCATGCATGCATGCATGTATGTACGTACGTACGTACATATGTATGTACACGCGTATGTATGAATGTGCATATGTATGTATGTCTGTGCGTATGTATGTATGTATGTATGTATGTATGTATGTATGTATGTATGTATGTATGTATGTATGTATGTATGTATGTATGTATGTATGTATGTATGTATGTATGTATGTATGTATTGTTACGTGCTTAGGCTCGAATAAACAGTAACATGGAAAGAGTGAGAATAACAAGCTTGTAAAAACTTAACAGACAATTTATTGAGCACAAATATTTTCCAGAAAAGAAAAATAAACTTACGGGTTTAAGAATAAAATTCCAAAATTAGTTAAAAAATAATTCAAAATATAAGCCACTAGTGAAATTGCAAAAGTCCTGGTAATAAAATGACTTAAAAATTCCCAGTTCGAGTCTTAGCGAAGAATCCAAGATGAAAGACGATATCACGTGATGAAATCAGTTCTGGTCTAATGAAATTCAATGAGCACAATTTGTTTTCCAGATAAATAACAAAATAAATCCCCTTGATCCAAACGAATTGAAATAATTTCCATGACAAGGTAATTTAAAATAACTCAAAACGATACAAATTAATATTCTAACAGCACAACTTCTACTAAATATTTTGCTCTAAAACATCATTTATATATCTGTTTTAACGTAAACAAGGAAGGCGCACATGATCTTCTAGAATCATTAGAACCAATTGACGTTCAAAAAATATCGTACACACCGTATAACCCAGATGAGAATAAGTTATTTTTACTCTCAAGAACTAATAATAGAAAGATGTTTATAACAAAGCTCCATAATGTTATTGGAATCAACCAATCATTTTAAAAGCTTGTTTACAACTCTGAAGCCAGGTCAGAAATGAGGTCAACATCTGGTGTTTATTCGTAGAGTACAGGTCATCCCACTTTCAAAAACAAATATCTCCCAATGAATGAATCTTAAACTTAAAATGCCAAATTTAAATATGACAAACAAACAATTAAATAAAAAATAAATGACTTAAATCAAATATACGTAACAGTATGTATGTATGTATGTATGTATGTATGTATGTATGTATGTATGTATGTATGTATGTATGTATGTATGTATGTATGTATGTATGTGCGTATGTATGTAAGTGCGTATGTATGTATATATGTTCGTATATATGTATGTATGTATGTATGTATGTATGTATGTATGTATGTATGTATGTATGTATGTATGTATGTATGTATGTATGTATGTATGTATGTATGTATGTATGTTTGTCTGTATCTATGTATGTATGTGCATTTGTCTGTCTGTCTGTGCGTATATATGTGCGTGTCTATGTATGTATGTATGTATGTATGTATGTATGTATGTATGTATGTATGTATGCATGCATGCATGCATGCATGCATGCATGCATGCATGTATGTTTGTATGTATGTATGTATGTATGTATGTATGTATGTATGTATGTATGTATGTATGTATGTATGTATGTATGTATGTATGTATGTATGTATGTGCGTTTGTCTGTCTGTGCGTGTGTATGTGCGTGTCTATGTTTGTATATATGTATGTATGTATGTATGTATGTATGTATGTATGTATGTATGTATGTATGTATGTATGTATGTATGTATGTATGTATGTATGCAATATTTTAAAGCTGCGTAACAGTTGGAATAGGAAACATAATTAGAGCTGGGTACATCGTTTGTGATTGTAAACATAATTTTCAATACAGAATTTAAGAAATATAGAAGGAAAAATAGACTGTTCACAGTGCTAACGTGATTTTAATATGAAACAATAAAATTATATAATTATTATTATTGTAATAATATATATATATATATATATATATATATATATATATATATATATATATATATATATATGTATATATATATATATATATATATATATATATATATATAGTGTGTTTGTGTGTGTGTGTGTGTGTGTAATCTTTCGAAGCTCTAAGCGCTTTACACCATCAATAATGATATAACTACAATACGTCCAGTTATAATAACTTTAATAGTAGATGTGTTGCCTATTGCCTGCTATGAGTAACGTACGTTAAAATTTAAACATGCAATCATACACTCATTTTAAACATATATGAATTACAATTTAATATTCATAGCTAGCATTCTTAGACATTCCGAGGCAGACTTATACAACGTCTTTATAAAGAACGATTGAATTTAATATACTAGTGAATTTTGTGCTCCATAGATCCGATTAGTGTCTCATAAAATATATCGTCATTTGTGTATACATTTGTTTCATTAATATCCTCTTTAAAAAATATTTGTGTGGAAAGAATACGTTGCATGGAAAATATAAGTGATCTAAGCAGTGTTGACTATAATGAAATATTTTACGTTCTGTGATAACGTTTCGTACCTTTCATTTAAGAATACATCAACGAGACATCTGAGAACAACCTGCCAAATATTTATGTATTAAAGATTAATGTCATGCTAATTTTGGCGACTAAGTGTTCCTCATAAATCACTTCGCATGCTTGAATAAACCAATTTAACATGCAATGAAACCATTATCTTCCAACTATATTTTGCATAAATCACTTAATATGTTCTTGGTTTTCTGACAAATCTATGTGGGCGTAGTGAAACAATCGTCATTAAAATCAGTCTGATCCATAATACATAAAGATTCAAGTGTTGCTTGAATTCTAACAATGAAACCACCGAAGAATGAAAATCTAAATAAATTTGGTTCGATTTAGTTACCTAGAAGACTGAAGACAACAATCTCTCCAGCAAAAGGTGAAATTGCTGAAACAGACCCAGATACAAGTAGAAGCGTGTCACTTTCATTAAACTCTGAAAAGGCAGTGCATTTCCATTTCAACAATTTCATATCAGCCTGAATCTTCAATGAACTAGGGTAGCTGTACTTGTCCCAAACCTGAGAAAACAATAGACAAAGAATAGAGTTTAGGCATCAATGTATACCTCTGTCGTTGGTATTTTAATAACTGCAGATAACATCCATTGTTGGTAGACCCAAAGTTAAAATATATGGGTTCTTTAAATAGGCTCCAGTCCAGTAAACAACAAACCATAGTTCTGTGGATAGTTTCTTTTTGACTTCAGTTATATAAGGAGAACATTGAATATATCAATCAATAAAAGTGAGGCCATACTGGGGTCTATTTAACCCATATATTTTAACTTTGGGTCTAGCAACAATGGATCGGATCTGCAGCTATTAAAATACCAACGACAGAGGGTATAAATTTACATATCGTTAAGATGCATGTTACCCTCTGTCGTTGACATTTTTGAGCGATTTTAGCAGCAGAGAGGGTGAATCCTACAACGTTTTTAGACAAAATTTTGATTGAAATCTTAAAACGAGCCTTCCTACGATCTCATTTTAACCAAAAAAAGGGCGAACCTCACAACTTTCCGGCAAAAAAGTCGATTGAAAAATCTCATATTTTAACTAAAAAAAAAATATCTCCATATGGCATATGGAGATTTTTACGATTTTTTAATTAGTTTTGGTCGCAACTTGTTGTCAATCACCCTCTCTGCTGCTGAACTTTCAGTTCTGGTTAATAATTTTTGAAATTGCAAAGCAATTTACGATGAAAATCACTAAGATTTCAACCGAATATTTGATTGAGTCCGATACGATATCGTGTCACCTTAGGACTTTACAAACAGACTAATCGCTAACACCTCACCTTGTAGATCAATCAGATTATTGGACTGGTCAGTGAGTTTGAAATTAATTCTGGTTAGCGAATCATTATGACACCGCATATAGACTGGATTAACGGGAGACTCAATAATTAAAAATCCTGGAGGAGCTGTTGGTGCAAATGAATATAGAATATATCCCTGCTGAGCTTGATTTGATTGCTCGAGATTTATTTGATAACTACCTTCGATAACGTCACACACTAAATTTAACGCTATCACCGAGGATATATTCACGTTGAATGGAGCGATATGTCTGCCGCCACCGTCTGGGTCATTATTATGTTTCAGGATTTTTATTTCCGATGATGCTGTTTTTTTCCATGCATCATGAATTATTTTAAAACCAACATCGTTGGTGTCACTGAGAAGTTTTTTTTAGTTCTGGTACATTATATCCTGGTAGTTTGAATGTTGGAATATCCTTAACGGGGATATTAAATTTTCTTGCAAACTCTGTTCTCGATAGGGGATTATCGTCATCTAATATATCCTGAATAATTTTCAAATTAAATGTTTCCATATCGTCGATAATTTTATTGCATGTTTCTACGACGCTGATAAATTCATCTCGGGTGAGAGAGCCGGATTTAAGAGATATTAACAACAGTGAAATATCATTATTCATTGCTGTGAAATTTTCAACGATTTCAGGTTCGTCAATAAAATGATGTCCCTCTATTCTATCCCCAATCTTCTCTTTCCCAGTTGTGTAGTATCCGATACCCAAAAAATCTGTAGTAATTTTGTGATCTATATAGCTTTTTAATGGATTATCAGGTTTTATCACGTCGGTGACATAATCAGATTTTTTAGGTTCGGGTATATCAACGGTTTTTTCCCCGGGTGGTAATTCAGGCCATCCTAGTACGGTTCTAATAGAACTCTGATAGATATCTACGAGGTATCCTTCTGTGCTTATTTCAATTGCGGATGATAGCGTCGGCTCATGAACCGTTATAGCGATTTTTGATTCTTTTCCAGTTATCGATTTTATTCCACGCGCGAATTCATCATTGATTTGTTCAATTTGATATGATCCGGTTGGTATTGAAACGACGTTCCAGTCTGGAGTCCCGTCTGGTTTATTCTTATTCGCGAATACCAGTGAATTATTCGGTTGTTGACCACCAAATGATTTTGATCTGATATTAGGCCAACTGTGATACACTCGTAGTTTTGCTAGCGCTATCTCCTTCACGGGGACTGGGCTAGGAAAATTTACACTAAACTCGGGTTTCGTAGATGTTATTGATATCATACTTGTTTGTACTGGGTTTGTATTTTCTACTATTCGTTGAAGTAATTCCATCGGTGTTGTCATAGTTGCTATACTCATGCTGTCGCTCTAATTTTGACATCGCGGAATCAAAAATACTGACCATCACTGAGAACTCAGTATCCGATATCGTTGATATCGTTGATATCATTCTGGTTTTTGGGTTCGTGTTTTCTAATTCCATCGGTGTTGTCATCGTTGCTATACTGTTGTTGTCTCTCTAATTTTGATATCGCGGAATCAAAAATACTGAGCATCGCTGAGAACTCACTATCTGATATATTTGTACTATCGAGTGACGACGATATCATCGAGGATAATTGCGAGTACGCGGTTGATACAATATGAAATTGAATTAAGTAATCTTGCAGTTTACTCTGGCTGCATGATGATATCTTTTTTGTTATCCCGGTTGATATACCCGCGATTGTAGCCACCGCAGAAATGCAAATTGGAACTACGACCGGGGCAATCATTGTAACAGATGCTAGTATTATTCCGGCACCAGTGAGAACGCTTGACACCGAGTACATAGTAATATCAATCGCGGTGATTCTTCGTCGGTATTTTTTTATGTTTATTTGATACTCCTCAGCGAGGGTTTTGAGTCTATTTTGAAATTCTCTGACCTGATAATAGCGACGTTGCGTTGATGAAATCATTTTTATTTTAAATCAGCTAGCGTTTTCAATTGTGAAATCTAAAGGATTTTCCTTTCAATTTAGTTATTTACTTCGCATACGAATTCTAAGCACCAGGATATTTTTGATCTAACGGTGTTATCAACCGCGACAATCTCAAATTCTTCTTCACCTCCGATAATTACTGTCGCGGTGCCACCAAAGTAGGTTTTACCGCTTACGATGATATCAAATTGCTTGTTAGAGATTAACGTCATCCTGTAGATACCATGAGGCCACTTCTCGATATTGACCTTCAATTTAGCATTAGATTCTTTTACCCAATCAAAGGTCCCATACTTTACCCTTTCAGAGGTTTCTTTTAGTTTAAGAATATCGTCGTAAACGTCGAGATAGGTTTTTTTGATTTCAGCGAGAGTCGGGCCTGTCAACGATGTGGTTTCAGAGACAGGTGTTCTCCCTAAAAATTTATCAACGATGGTATTAAGTGTTGTTTGTCTCACCATAAACATATTAATATCTTTGAGAGTCATTGTAGATGTAACCGGGACACCAAAGAAATTATTAGCGACGTAGTCATTATGAGTATGCTTGCCGATAAACTCGTTGATTTCAGCGAGAGTCATGGCAGCCACAAGTGGGGTTCCAAAACATTTAACAACGACGTCGTTAGTGGGTTTTTGCACTCTTTCAAGATTTTCTATTAGTTTAGAAATATCATTGTAAATATCAAGATAATTTGCCTTGATTTCATTTTCATTCATCATCCTCTCCGAGTCCTTGTTAAAAAAGAATAGCGACAGAAAGTTTTTAATTTCAGCGAGAGTCATGCCAACCACAAGCGGGGTTCCAAAGAATTTATGAATGACATTTTTGCGAAAATTATTATAACCTCGTATATGATCATCAAGATTACGGTCTTGGGCGGCAATTGCGTCGGTGATCGTAGACACAAGTGCGCCTGGTTTAAGTCGTCCGCCGCTGGACCAAAATATCATTCAACGACACATTACTGCTTTTTAATTTACCCTAACGATCTTGAAATACAACTATTTCCCCGGGATCAACATCTGTTAAATTTAACGTCTCAGCGATTTCATCTTCGATTAGTTTTTTTATATCCTTGTTAGAATCGCCGGTTGCAACGCCATCGGGTTTAGGTTTCATAGGTCTTCCCCAAATATCAATCATATTATTGTAAAACTCTCTCTCTCTCTCTCTAAAAAGCGATTGCTAGTGTATTCATTCACGATAACATGAGGTGGTTTGCCCCTTGGGTTACCCAAGGAGTTAGAAATAGCGTCAAGGATATTTAATACTTCGCTGCCGCATATTGGTGGATCATTCATTTGTTGTGTTGGTAGCGTAGAATACCAAGTCTTCATTGGAAAAGTTTTTATGTAACCCATGAATTCCTTCGGCGGTGCTAATCCATATGAATCAAAATAGACAATCCCACGTGGATCAATAGCGTATGCAACCCAGTGAGTACCAGGTCCGATGCTGTTATCGAGATTAATGATACCGGTTTCAACGCTGTTGGGTTGTGCTGGTAATTGATCTTTCATAAAAACACCTCTGAAGTTTTTTATGGCGAGTTTTTTAGCAGCATCAATTAAATCAATATTGGACATAGGCACTAATAAACCGGTCCTAGTCTTAGACCTTTTCCGCTGTACCACGAATACGGGGTTCCTGGTAGTCTTAGACCCTTTCCACTTTTTTTATAACCCTTCCCCGTTGCTTTCTTTAATGCCATTCCTGCCGCGGTACCAACAGCCCCTAACGCTGCCGCTTTAGCCACCGCTGGGGCTGCTGCCGCAATCAACGCTGGAATCGCAGCTAGCAACGGGAATATACCGCCTGTTTTTTCCATGTTTTTGATAGCAGCCGCAGAAATAGTAATCTGGACACCCTTTTTTGCTACAAGTGCATCATTGAAATGTTTTACTTGACGAGTTGTAAGCGATAATTTATTCGCCCCGCCAGTCATTTGATTGGGTTTCAGCGTAATTGTGGTTCCACATTGCTTAGCTGATTTGGATTGCAATTTTTTTAATTGACCAGGTGTCAACGACACATTGATATTACTATACGACATTATACGTAATAGATTAATTCTAAATAGAGGATTTCAATTACATGTTACATGTTTACATGTTTTCCACTGGCGCATCTACCACTCTCATTCTTCCTCCAACACCTTCAAGTAGCATTGATTTATCGCTGAGAATGACTGCAACCTCTCTATAATTAGCAATAGCACCACGAGTCACATTAGCTCTAAAGTGTATATCAACGACAGACTGTCTTGTTAAATCGAGATGTTCCAGCGAAAAGTAATAGATCGGATATAGATTCTTAAAATCAAATTGTGATATTTGCAAACCAGTATCGACATTTTGATCGCGTGCCATGAACGACAACAATCTATGATACACGCGTGCAATATGATTTTGACCGTAATCAAGTTGCACATCTTCGGATGGTTCCTGCTGACCGTTTATTCTCAGTGAGACGTCTTTAACACCTAATGAATCAAATATCATATGACTGAAACGTTGATCGCCAACTCGTGTGTTATCCTGTAGCGCTACAAATATATGACGTGGAGCTGAAACACCTTGTTTTGATGCTAGATTCCACGTGAATAACCCGTTCAGATTTGATTGTTTAACATCTGTACTCACGGTTAACCAACTTAACAACGACTTTCCTCCTTGGTCCATAAATGATAGTAATCGTCCTTCTGCAGTGATTGATGGAGTCAACACTGGCATCCACAATGATATTTTTGTTAAAATAACTTTACCGGCATCAGCATTGGGATTTGCATTGTCTGCTGGAATCCTCCAAATTGCGTCATTATCATCACCCTTTCGTACAAGCGCTACTGTATGCTTCGCCCCGTAGATAACTTTTCGGACGTTTCTACAGAATCCAAATATGTGATGCAGTGGAATAGCGCATGAAAATGATTTACGAGCCCCTTGCAACATTGAAATACGTGTTGCAGCCCCTAGATTGAAATTAACATCGTTGTTTATAATCATATCCTCGGCATCAATATTAGCAGTGCCAGCATTATTCTTTGGTCGTCTTACAACAAATTGAATTCCTCCAGCGGTATTTTTAACATCTTTTGCAAACATCATAGAAGGTCCTGCTGATCTTGTATAATCATCAGAATATCTCGCTAACCCGATTATTGTTGTAGCCACATCAACATCGCGATCTATCGACTCGATTTCTTTTCCATCAATGAGGTATCTTGCACTCTCAAATAACGCCATGATACCATTATTGACAAAACCGACTTGAGTACTAGCTGGATACGGTGCTGGTACAGCAGCAGTATCAGCAGCTGTTACAAGTTCACCTTCTACTTCGATAAACGCTTCAGCGGGTAGAAAGTATTTACTGGTATCATGAACTTGAAGTTCAATTCGCGATCGACTATTTGAGTCTATTGCATGATAGGAGTAATATTGATAATCGCGTACAGAATCATCCTTGCCAACTGGGACGTCTATATCAAACGCCGGATCATGTGACTTTTTGAACATTTTATTCTATTTATCAGAGTCTAAATCGTGAAATCGTAAACGATTTTCATCGTGAAAAACTCTAGCGTGAAAATCCGTAGGATTTCAACGACGTAGTTTTTTAAAGCCGCTTCCTGCTATCATATTTGCAATATTGCTTTGGTCGGGAGTTATCAACGATGGCAAAGCCATCGACGCTAGTTTTTCGTCTACTGCGTTATTTATTATTTTACTAACCCGTGCAGGCATTTCCGCGGTAGACGGTAACGGTTTCTTTTTTCGTCGCACCAATGATGTTAATTTATTCTTCGCGGCTGAAAACGCTTTCCCGGCAAAATCTCCAACGAAATCTCCGATTTTGCTGGTACCCTTATCACGAATAACATCAATTGCTTTCATTGATAATTGTTTAGCTAACGGCATCACTTTTGGAGCCATTCTTGCAAATAACCCCGCAATGGTATTACCTAAACCATCACCATAGTATGCTTTATAAACTGGAAACCGTGAATTAACTACATAGACGGGGGTTGGTTTATCATGATTGTAATGTATGATCATTATTTGAAATCAGAAACAATTTTTCAATTGGAAACGCTAGCGTTTTTATTCAGTCCCGGTGATTAATCACTGTGATAATCTTCCACTAACTCGCCAATGAAATCTCGATATGTGCTGATATCTATGATACCGCCTTGAAATAAACGTCTACAGATATCAGATGCTTCATTAATTATTTCCGGTGAGTTGTTTCCAGCTCGGAAACCTCCTACAAGAACTTCTAATCGTGATATATCACTGAGAACACTACCAGGACATGAAACGCTAGCGTTTTCACTGGAATCTGGCAATCCACTTCCGCTAAAACCAGTTGCTTTATCCAGTTTTTCTAAATAGGTTTCTTGTAAATAATCAGGATCATCATCATCATCAGGTGGTAGTTGTTATTGTTTTTTAGGCGAGTAGACTACTTTCTTTGCAGGTTGCTGTCGCTTTCCTCGCAATTTTCGCGGTTTTTGTTGTTGTTTAAACTCTTCATATTGTTTATACACTAAACCCACCGCATTGATATATTGAATATATGATGCACTATCCTTCTTAATTCTTGTTTTTTCAGTTTTGATTTTGTAGAATATATCAGCCCAGTGAGTTATATTTCTAACAAACTTATGATGTTCTGGTTTCAACATATTTTTCCTGTTTTCATAAGTTGTAACAACAAGCTCAGGAATTCCTGTTGGATCAGTCTTATTAATTTCTGCTAACCCCGCCTCGTTAAATATCACGCGTAAATCATCTACTATTTCTTTTGATTCCATTTTTTGTACAGCCTGTTTTGTTTGTTCAGTTTTCGCTGCTATTTTTTCGAGTTCACCGATAACAGATTTCCCCGTCTCGGGAACATCTCCCAGTATAGCACGCTCTATCCCTTTCGTTGCTGTGGTTACTGGTTTAAACAATTCTTCGGATCCCACAGCAAAATCAGTTTGTAAACTCTGTCGTTGTTGCAGTTTATTTCTTACAGAGTCGCGAATTGGTATAAATTTCTTGATTGCATCAAGTCGTTCACGAGCCAATCGGGTCGTTAATGCTTCATTGACCATTATTTGAAATCGTAAACAATTTTTCAATTGTAAAACAATTTTCCGAATCTGACCTAACAGACGAAAACACTTTTTGTTACATGTCCGATGATTTTTAACACCACCGTAGAAGCGTTTTAACGGCGTTATCAGTGATGGAGAAAGTTACCAAATTGTATATAAAATAATAATTATGTCACTTCCTCCATTCTACGCTGATCAATCTAACATATCATATCGAGAGAACCATCCATTAACGGCCTATCGATTTTGTTGTTTTCAATCAAACAATGCTAAAAAAAATGAAAATGTCTCTGAGGGTCGGTCATAATCAAAATCTCTTTGAAGATCGGTCACGGTCAAAATTGTTCATTTTCTTGAATTAACGCCCGTAGGTTTCTAATTTTAGAATTAACCTCCTTTTTCAATTCGTATTCGTTACCTAATTCTTTTCGTATTCGTTCTACGATAGTATATAACGGAGCGAACACACTTACGTCACTGGAGAATGCAAGAGAGTCCCGAATAGAATTCTGAATTCTTTTGATGAGCGCGTATTGCTTTGGCAGCATATATTTATTGTTGTTAACTCCGTATTCTATATCCTGAAAATCTGACATGATTTGATCAGGATTTAAACCATCTGATAGTTTGATATCCTGACTTTTCAATTTTGAAATTTCATCAATAATGCTATTTATTTTTTCAGAATTGATTATTCTATAACAATTATATATTTCTAAATGAAAAATATGACGCATCAGACATAAATGAGATGAATTTTCTGTCCGTTCTTTTTTGAAAACGCAGATCGATAAATTCCCTCGGCAACTTTTGTACAGAAGATGGACAAATATTGAAATACCCACTGGCTTTATTCATAGATGAAAATACTTTTTCCTCATTAGTTATTGTATTAAAAGATTTTACTGGTCTTTTCCCAATTGATTTATAATTGCCAGTCTTTCCTCGTTTGGTATTCTCACTTTGTGTGATAGCTTCTAGATTTGATAAAGAATTATTCTTTGGATTAGAATCAAAGTGATCAATGACAGAATCATCCTCGATCAATCCATAAAAGCATTCAAATACGAAACGATGATTGAGATATTTTTTCTTTCCAGCACTAAACATCAAATACCCCATACCATTATCCCACCCAACTGGTTTCTTCAGTCTACAGTGTCTGATAATACCATCACTGGATGCTTCATAGTTTGTGATCACAGGGTGTGCTCTGAGTTCTTGGTTCATTTATATACTATACTATTGTTTGTCTAATTCATTGTTTGGTCTAATGATTACATCTTTGGAAAATCTTTCAATGTAGTCTTGCGGGGTTCTTATGACTTTATCCTTGACTTTGTCAACGTCAAGGACTTTTTCAGGGTCATAATTTCTGATTGATTGTCCATTTTTTATTCTTTTGTCATAATAACGCTTCAATTCCCTATATCGTTTACCACCACAGCGTAGAAATAACTGCGATTCTCCCCTGACCCCAACCCCACATCGTATGCAGGGTAATGGACCAAGGCTTCCACGACGAAAGCTTTGCATATGATACCCACAGAATTCCTTTCTGCATGATTTGTTACACGGAGTCGGTGATCCAATCATGAGCCATTTGCAGTGATTCATTATATATAAATCTTTCATTTAAATGCTTGTTTTAATTATAGCATGAAGAAGTTTGAGAGATTATCGAAAATTAAGCCTTGGAAAAATGTTCAATTCAATCCTGATAAGGAGTTTAAGAGATTATTAAAAATCAGTCCTAAATTTAATCTCGATAAACCCAAAAAACGTCCGAGAGACGGAAACATGAAAGAGTTTAAGAGATTATTGAAGATTAATCCTAAATTTAATCTCGATAAACCTAAAAAACGTAACAAAATTAATCTCAAACGTCTAAGAGACGGAAACATGAAAGAGTTTAAGAGATTATTGAAGATTAATCCTAAATTTAATCTCGATAAACCTAAAAAACGTAACAAAATTAATCTCAAACGTCCAAGAGACGGAAACATGAAAGAGTTTAAGAGATTATTGAAGATTAATCCTAAATTTAATCTCGATAAACCCAAAAAACGTAACAAAATTAATCTCAAACGTCCAAGAGACGGAAACATGAAAGAGTTTAAGAGATTATTAAAAATTAATCCTAAATTTAATCTCGATATACCAAAAAAAAACGTCCAAGAGATTACCCTGGAAAGATGCTCAATTCAATCTTGATATAGTTTCTAATACACCAAAGAATACAATTCTTGATAAAGCCATGATTAATAAAATCAGAGACTGTTTTAATGAATTCAAGCGTGATGGAGCATCTTATTGTTGGTCAACATTTCGAATTGATGGTGTTGTTGACGCTACCATGAATGATGAAAAAGCAGCAGTGATAATTTCACGTGTTGGGGAAAAAAGGTATTTTTTCCGAATAAAATTCATTATCGAAGTCGATGGCAAATGGATTATTAGGGATAAATTTGAACCAATCCTCAAGAATAAAAAAACGATCACACTGAGTAGAGATTCCAAACCAGGAATTCTAACTGGAATCGACAAACCATACTACGAGAGATCTTATCCTGTAACAGCAGTCGTTTATGGAATATACCCGCTAAATGATAAACCTGATATTACAAAACTAGCTTCTATGAAACTATCGTTAACGACAGAGTCGTCACCGTTGAATTGTGTAGCAACACGGGTAATGGAACACTTCACAAATCCATCCCGAGGAAATAAACTAACTGATCTGCGACGTAGGAAAATAACCGAATGGGAACTGACAGTGAAACAGAACGGTGCAAAGATTTCCGATATAGCTAAATTAGAAACATCATTAAGATTCCCAATAACCGTTATGACGATAACCGGAGAAGTTTTATACGAACCGAAATATAACAAAAATGGAGCTCCAATACAAATTATTGATCATAACGAACACGCGTGGACGGCTGCAGTAACAATATTTCCACGAGAACGAATCGTGAAATATATCCCCAAGGAGTTCTTCGGGGATGTTTTCTATGAAGAGAAATTATTCGATGCTATTCACGCGTTGTGTAAGGATGATCCTGTGTCAGTGTGGTTACTTAGAAGTGATGAAGATCCCGAAATAGGATTCGATCAATTTGTAAGACCAAATGGTGAATTATATCGCGTTGAAGAGTTAGATAACAGAATGAGAAAAATTGCAAATGATTTTTCACCGGAGAGTTTCCATGAAAAACTACTCACGGATAGTTTTACTATTCCATCAGTGGTAGCTCACTTTGCAAGAGAAAATAACTCATGGCGTCCAACACGAAGTGATTTTCTCGAACACGTTAAATTGAGTTGCGTCGAATTTAGTCATGGAGGACTGTGGAATACAAAATACGCACGCGATGGTATGATTTCAATTGATATATCCGCGTGTTATCCTGGAAGTTTTCTCGGGTATGGGGAATGTAGTAACTACTTTAAACGATTTGGACACCCCACGCATGAAATGACTCGTGTTGCGATTAATGGTCCATTGCCTGATTTTGATTTAACTGGATTCGCTCGTGTGATATCATTCCAATTAGCTACAGGGTTACATCCGTGTAGCTATCTTTGGCTTGGTAGACACCTATCTGAAAAGGCCTGGATACCAATAGTGTTATTGCGGTATATGATCGATTGTGAGATGTTACAATCATTAATTGTCAGTGAGGCGATTATATCCTATCGAGCTCAGAAAGAAGTTTGGCTACCACAACCCGATCTAGATAGAATAATTAGCGAACAGCGAAAACTGTTTCCAGATTTCAATGAAGAACAAATCATGGATAGGTCTAAGAAGGTATTTGAAATTAAAAAGGAACAAGCAAAGGATTTTGGACGAAGAATAATCGGTAAATTTACCCAGGGTGGAAGATACGACAATGCAAAATACTCTTCGCGGTTGATCATAGACGTCGCTGAATACGATTTTATTGTAACGGATTTAACGAAACAGGGAAAACTTGTATCCCGTAAGGATGCTTTTCTATCCAATGGTGAAAAATTAGGTACGGTTGTTACCTACTGTGATGGATATAATTCCCAGTACACACACTTAAGAAGTTCTATGCTAGCCTATGCTTGTATTAATCTATATTCGATGATAAATAGATTTCCTAATACCGCAGTTAGAGTAGCCACTGATTCGATGTATATACATAATAAATACAAATCAGCTGTAGCGGCATTCACAGATCCCGAGGAAGCGTGGGGACGTTGGCGATTTAAAAAGGAAACACTATATGAGTATTGCGAATCCGCAGACGTTGCCATGGATGATAAATATCTTTGTTGTAACCGTATTGAAATTCAATCAGAATTTTCTAATGCACCACCGGTATCTGATCCAATCTGTAGATACAAGACAGTTTCTTTAAACGGTTGTGGTGGGTCAGGAAAGACAACTCGTGCAATCGAATTATTCCGTGGGAAAAGTCCTACGGATTTCACAAACATGATTGTGTTAACACCGACTCACAGACTCGCCAGAGAGATGAAACAACGAGGGTAAATGCCTGTACTTATCACAGCTTCTTTCGATGGAAGGGTGACAAATGGACTCCTGAGCGTATGAGTGATAAATTCATTCCTGAAATCATAATTTGGGATGAAATATGCTCAGTATCATTAGATGTATTACAAACATTTCTTGAGTGGTTGTTAAACAAAAACACAAAAGTCGTTATGTGCGGGGATCACGGCCAACCACCACCATTTGTCGGTGTATCCTCACATGAATGGCTAAAGGGTTTTGTAGACTATTATGAAGAAATTAACACTGATTATAGATCACTTGATGAACGATTACGAGAATTCAAAGCGCTAATTAGATTACAACCGGATAGAATCCAGTGTGAAATAGCGCGTGAAGTGATTTCAGAGACTCCAATGAATGATTTTTGGGAAACGTGGAGACCAAACGATTTGATAATTGCAAGTAGAAAGATAGTCAGAGACGCACTTCAGATGAAGTTATTTGAATTGCATAAAGAAAAATTTGCAACGCTTCCAGTACCGTTGTGTTATAGGCCTTCGGATACACGAAAACAGAATATCGAAGTTGATATTCCAGGACAGAGTGAAAAACAAATTCTCGTATTAAATGATATTGTGCTGGTTGATATCAGCGTCGTTGAAGATGCATTGCGTGCTAATAAATCCCCGTGGACGCTAGGATACGCAGCGACGATACATTCTTCACAGGGATTGACTATATCGGATACAATTGTTTGGATGGTAGATAATCGCATCGAATGGTCAAATTTAGTCTATCTTGCAGAATCCAGAGTACGAAAAATAAATCAACTTCGAAGAATTGTTTTCGATGATAATGACACGACAATGGATGATATTGATGTTAAAATTATTGATAAAAAATTATCCGGTTACAAACAACAAGACAAAAAAAAAACAACGAGAATTTGACATTGATGCTGGATTAATAATCACGCTAAAACAGCAACATAATAATCACTGCGCAAGTTGCAATTGTATAATGCGTTGGCAGTATTCGGATAAGGATCCTCGCCAATTTACCGTAGACAGAAAAAATAACAGTCTCGGTCATGTCAGAAACAATGTGATGTTGACTTGTCTTGAGTGCAATAGACGCAACGGCGCTAGTTAAGACCCCGTGGTGGTAATTGAGTATCGTCAGGAATCACTTGGAGTTGTTCGCGTGTAAAACCCCGCTGAGGGGCAGTTGAATCCAGTTTATAGATTGGAGGTCTACCAGTTGATCGTTTTATAGTAGATATCTTGTGTGCAGTAACACTCCAAATATAATCAGTAGCCTTTTTTGTGCCACCTTCCAGCTCTCCTGGTTCGTATAAATACCTAACAGTGACATTACTACCAAGAATTGGTTGGGAAACGCTAGAATCATTTTGCGAAATTCCTTCTATTTCCATTTTAGGTATAGACTTCTTTTTAATCGCGTTGATAGGTTTCATGTTAATTGTTCGAGTAATCTCGTTATTCAGTGCGGTAATCACAGCTGGTAATCTCTTAACCCATTCACGGGATCTTTTATCCTGAATAAACTCCTTCGCGTATTGATATCAAAATAACCGCTCTGCAAGAGTCCGATTAAATCGTTCTACAATTGCCTGATCACGATGTAACGCAGTATGTCCCCGTCTGATGGTCACTTTGTGATGTTTCATCGTTGATAAAACAACGCCTTGAAATTCCTTGCCAGGATCAACTTGTAACAGATTTGGCCAGCGTAGTGGGCCTCGTCGATAAATCCTTTCAAATGCAGAAGCGACTTCAGTTGATGATTTTGTTTTCAGCGGCTCTGCTTCTTTGTATCAACTCGCAACATCAACTACGGTTAACGCGTGTTTGTAACCACGATCATGTGGCAAAAATAATATATCAGCCTGATGAACTTCATTAGGGACAGTCACATCAAAATGCGAGTAATTAATTTGTGTAGGCGCCGGTAGATAAATTTGCCATATAGCCTGTTTGGATAACCAATTAGCCGCAGTGGTTTTTTTCACTTTTGCGGCGCTAGCGAGTTTATTGATTGCAGCGTTACCCCGCCAGTATCCTTTTGGAGAATAATAAATAGATTCCATGTTGTTATTAATTACCGGCACCTAACATCAATTTGCTTTTCATAACCGGTTTTATTAACCATGAAGCTAATTTTTCTTTGAAGGATTTATCAGGAATAGCATTTAATGCATGAATTAATTTCACATCTGCGAGATGCCTGTGCTGCAAATTGCTGCTTTTATGTGCGACATCATGAGCGTGACACGCCTTATCAATAGCGTTTATCGGTTCTTCACCACGTCGAGGTTGATTTTGATCATCAAGTCTGATATCTAATCGTGTTCCGGGGCCACAGTAGCTATATCCTGGAAGGTGCTTTTCTCCGGGGTACTTTGCCCATGGGGTTCCAGGGAGCTTTGCCAATTTGGCTGCGATATCACCTCCTCTTTTTTTTAAAGGTTCCTTGGGTTTACCAAGTGAAATAAATCTAAATTTCTTTGTACCACATTGTACGCATTTACCAGAAAGCGCTGATCGGTTATTTTTAGTTGTAATCGTCATCAAGTCATCTGTGCCAGTACGCGTTTTACACTTCATACAATATAGATCCATAATTTATGTATAGAAATATGGATATAATTGATTTTTCAGCGACTAAAACAAGAGAACCAGTTAAGCATCATGCAGCGCTACCAAACTCTATCCGGATGATTATAATCGGACCATCTGGATCCAGTAAAACGCAATTGTTGCTCAATTTAATAATGAGATGGATGAAGTGGGATAAGTTGTATTTAATTGCCCCAAGCGTAGATGATCAACGATGCTATGAAGTACTAAAAGATTTTAACGAGAATGCATCAGAAATTAAAGATGAAAACGTCGTTGATTTTATTACCGATATTGACGAGGCGCCATCAGTAGAAGATCTTGATGGAAACATTAACAATTTAGTTGTATACGACGATGTGATGTTAGATAAACAAACAAACCCAGCTAGAATATTTTCCCGAGGCAGGCACAAAAACACTGACGTGATATATGTCACTCAACGCTACACTCAGATTCCAAAAGTGATCAGAGATAACTGCAATTTATTGTGTATTCAACGGAGTTGATACTCATACGTTACGAAATATTTGGCAAACTTGGTGCTGCGGTGATATGGATCATAATCAATTTAAAAATTTCTTTAGCGTAGCTCAATCAAACCCGTACTGATTTGTAACAATAAATTTATCGGATCCCCGTACTCGATATCGTATCGGACTCGATCAAATATTCGGTTGAAATCTTAATGATTTTCATCGTAAATTGCTTTGCAATTTCAAAAATTATTAACCAGAACTGAAAGTTCAGCAGCAGAGAGGGTGATTGACAACAAGTTGCGACCTAAATTAATTAAAAAATCGTAAAAATCTCCATATGCCATATGGAGATATTTTTTTTTAGTTAAAATATGAGATTTTTCAATCGACTTTTTTTGCCGGAAAGTTGTGAGGTTCGCCCTTTTTTTGGTTAAAATGAGATCGTAGGAAGGCTCGTTTTAAGATTTCAATCAAAATTTGGTCTAAAAACGTTGTAGGATTTACCCTCTCTGCTGCTATTTTGTATGCAAACTCAAACTTATTTCATCACTAAGATCTCTTTGCTACAAGAAATCATAATATATTAACATATTATATTCAAACTATAGGTAAACAAATTCCAATTTTCTCCATCTTCGTTTTGTACATGAAGATTTGACGCAATTTTGTCAAGGAAATATACTTTTTGTTTTGCTTAATGTCTCATATTGTGATACAAATGCATAGTATAAGATGTAATTAATTTTACTTGCAACTGTTGCTATTTTGGATTTCAACTGACACGTATTATCGTGTCAATACCTATATAATGTATTGAGATGACTTATTCTAGTATAGTACTAATGTTATAGTCCTCATTCAGATTTAGTGATTCGTATTACCTATATAGTGTATTGAAAGAACTTATTCTAGGATAGTACTATTGTTATAGGATAGCTCTAGTTAGAAAGGCTTCTTTAAAATAAAATTGATTATTACGATGTATATGGTTGGGGTGGGGTGCTCCCAATATTTTATTTAAACTAGAGGAGAAGTCCCACACAGGCTATATTTTGATGGCAGTTAAATTCAGTGAAAGATAGATGTAAAGCTCCGAACCAGCAATCAGCAATGTCTCTGGCTGTATGGTTAAATATACAAAAAGGCTGAAATTCAATCTACAACAATTTAATAACATTTCATTAATCAAATGACTCAAGTTTTCAATTACACTTCTTCCACTCATCCCTTTAATAAGCCTATTTCATCACTTGATTAGCAGTGTGGGATTGATTTCCACCTGTCCTTGTATTTGTACTCATCTGTTGTATCTTTCCTCTTATTTCTCTCAATTCCTTCTTTTCCTCCCCGGCATTCCTTCAAATTCCTTATTTTCCATCTCGACTTTCTCACGACTCCTTTTAATCATCCTCCACTGACTACACGTCTGTAGACTTCGACTGTCTCAGCTACAGTCTCAATTCCGTCCGCAACTCTTCAAAGACTTGGGTCTCAAAGTCTAAAATGCTTATTTGTCGAAGCTTCGTCTTTCTTAGAATCTACTTCTATGTTCTGCCGCAAGATTACGAGTGACTTCTTTTCGCGGAGTAAAAACCCTATTAATTTGCAATAATTGCAGGCGAATACTGAATTAATATTACAAGTTCGTACGTTATCATTCGGGTCTGAATAGTAAGTACGTCCTTTATCTCAATTTTTGACTGGATATCTCTGTAGACGGATCTAATCAAACTTAGCGGACAATGTCCCTCTCACTGTCTGTCAATGTGGGGACGGATAAGAACATGTTTGTCTACCCCGCATACTTTCTTTTGATTATTTCACTAACTTTTAACATATAGGTGTGATGACGGCAAGCCTTTAAATGATGTGACTGGTCACCTTTGACGACTCAAGTTTCCGTTCTCTTGGTGTGCATAGTAACCTTTCGTAATAGTTCAACACTAATCCCACGAAAATGTTTAGAGATCAAACAAGGCTGCGGTAATATTCCCAAAACAGGTAGATTGTATCTTATACATGACTATAGCTGGACCTTAGCAAACGCCACACCGATTTGTATAATTGGTCAATATCAACGATTTTCATTTATTGGTGTGATTCATGTGTAATAAACATCTGAGAGCATTTGAAGATACAACTGAGACACAAACCTCACTATTTTTTCGTTATCTAACTCTTTTGTACATTACATGTTCTTTATAAACTATCTTGTCGATTAGTCTTTGTTAATAATAATACAGAATCGAAAGAGAAATGCTAAAATAATTGGTACTGAAGGAGTGATTAGCTTTGTTTTAATATATTTTAAAAGACAACACAGAATAAGTATCAATATGAAACTACTTTGTGCTGAAATCGCATATATGCCAAACGTCAGGTCCCAAAGATACAAGAAAGAAATATTGAATAATTTCATCACTGATACGGGGAGTATTGATACTTTTCTGGAGCCAAATATATAACAATCAATTAATATGAAGAGAACTATGGTTTTTTGTTTGCTGGACGAGGAAAACTTAAAAAAATATGTTTAATTTGTCCTCATGAATTGTGTATTAATTTTATTTTAACACTTTTTTTAAAAGTTGGTCAAACCTGAAATAATTTCGCATACATTTGTTCTAGGCTATACCCAAATGGAATATGTTCTAGGATGATTTATGTGTGGCTTATGAGAATGAATGGGGTTAGATTTATACATTTATCATGATACCGTTTCAGATGCATTTTGTACATTATGGTTCAAACTAAAGTTTGGTAGTGTGGATCTATTTCGGCATTTCATACACAACTTTTCAAAGTTTATATTCAGTACGTACATTATAATACGAAGCACATTTCATATTTTTCAAAGGATAGTCAACGGGTACGTCAATTACAAATGTATTTTTATTAAAAACAAATAAAATTGTCATGTCAGGGTTTGCTTTATTTGACTTAATATCTTTCATGCACACAAGCAGCAGAGAGGGTGGACAGCCCTTAACTATTTCAAGCAAACCGAAACTATTTCAGTAAATTCCTAAAGGATTTTGAACCGAAACCAATCCAGGCAGACAAAAAAAAGCGAAATCCTTTAGGATTTTACGCTACAGACCCGGCACTGATGTGGCTGCGAAGACCAATTGTAACGGTAAAACTCTTTAGAATGAAATTCTTAAGACTTTTAAAACTAATTTGTACCTCACCTCTTAAATCAATCAGATTATTGGACTGGTCAGTGAGTTTGAAATTAATTCTCGTAATGAATCTTTATGACATCGCATATACACGGGATTAGTTGGATCCTCAATGATTAAAAATCCGGGTGGAGCTGTTAGTGCAGACGAATATAAAATATACCCCTGTTGGGCTTGATTTGATCTTTCGAGATTTATTTGGTAACTTCCTTCGATGACATCACATACTAAATTCACTGCAATCACCGAGGATATATTGACGTTTTGAGGAGCGATATGCCTATCACTCCCATCTGGGTCGTTATTATGTTTGAGGATAGTTGTTTGTTGTGGCAGTTTCTACCATGCGGCTAGTATTTGTGGAAAGTATTCATCAAGGAGATCGTTTTTTGATTTTTTTTAATTGAACTTCGTTATACCCGGGGAGTTTAAATTCTGAAATATTCTCTACGCGTATATTATATGTTTTTGCAAATTCTGTTCTTGATTTAGGATTTACAGCATTTAAGACCGTTTTAATAATCCATAAATTAAATACTTCCATATCAGCGATAACTTGATTACATATTTCTATGTATTTGATAATCTGATCTCGCGGGCATTCTTTGGAAAGTTTTTCACGCAATATATTTCTTTATTTTTCAAATTCATTATTTATTTTTATAAAGTGTTCATTAATTTTACTTTGAATTGATTGAAACCATCCACCGCTTGGTTCTTCTATCCGCCCACTAAAGGAATCTAAAACTCCAAAATTTGTATAGTATGATATCATTGCATCATGATATGATTTCGTATCAGAATTATAGTCGGATTTTTGTGGTTCTGGTGATATTTTATAAGATGTCCGAGGTGGGGTTTCAGGCCATCCTAGCACTTTTCTTATCGAAATCTGATAGATATATACAACATACCCGGGTGAGTTTATCTCAATGGCAGATGATACTGTTGGTTCATGAACTGTTATAGCGATTTTCAATTCTTTTCCAGTAATGAATTTTATTCTGCGCTGTAATTCGTTAATAATTTGTTCAATTTGGTAGAACCCAGATGGTATGGAAACAACGTTCCAGTCTGGAGTCCCGTCTTGTTTACTCTTACTCGCAAACACCATTGAATTATTCGGTTGCTGACCACCGAATGATATTGATCTAATTTTAGGCCAACTGTGGTATACTAGTAGTTTTGCTAGTGCTATTTCCTTAACTGAAACGCAGTAGGGAAATTGACACTGAATTCCGGATTCGTTGAGGATATTGATATCATGCTGGTTTTCACCGGGGTTGTGTTTTTCGCTATTCGTTGAAGTAGTTTTTGCGATGTTGTCATTGTTATTATATTCGTGTTGTTTTTCTAATTTTGACATCGAGGAATCATAAACACGTACCATCGCGGAAAACTCACTATCGGATATTAATGTGTCATCGAGGGAGGATAATATTATCGAGGATAATTGCAAGTAT
Organism: Unio delphinus; assembly: GCA_029339505.1. Taxonomy (NCBI): domain Eukaryota; kingdom Metazoa; phylum Mollusca; class Bivalvia; order Unionida; family Unionidae; genus Unio; species Unio delphinus. Next base: position 1,179,552 of record JAQISU010000238.1, on the reverse strand, counting down.
GCGGTTGACGCAACATTCAACTTAACTACGTAATACTGCAGTTTATGCTGGCTACATGATAATATTTTTTTTTTATTATTGATGTAAAAATTGGAACAGCTATCGGAGCAATCATTGTCACTGAGGAGAGTATTATACCGTCTCCGGTGATTACACCTGATACCGAGTACACTGTAACATCAACTGCGGTGATTCTTCGTCGGTATTTGTTTTATTTTTACTTGATACTCCTCAGTGAGTGTTTTGAGTTTAGTTTGAAATTCTCTGACCTGATCATAGCGATATTGCTGTTACGTTGCCAATGATGACATTTTATTTATTAATATAGATTTCAAATTGCTAGCAATAAAAACGGTAGCGTTGAAAATACTATGGATTTTTCATTCAGTTGTTTACTTAAATCCGCTGCGAATCCACTTACCATGTTACTGAAACCCTAGCCACATTATTATCAGTGGATATTACTGTGAATCGTTCAGTTGATTCCTTGTCGATGATCGTTGATATCATATTGTTGACCCCAGATGAACTCATTGATTAAATATTAAATTGAGTCGGCGACACTTTTGTTATCGAGAAATACCTTTGACGGTCGCGGTGATATTTAATATGTTAGTGGATGGCGTCCACGTAAATGATCCGTGTTGGATCGCGTACACATTATTTACGATATTTTTTTGTTCGTGAGGGATTTTTTAAACTAAAATATCATCAGGGGAAACGTTATTAGTTTTCAATTTACCCTGACGATCTTGAAATACAACTATTTCATTTGGATCAACAATTGCAAGGTTTAACATCTCGGATATTTCATCTTCGATTATTTTTTACATCACCGATTGCAGATATTTCCGTGGTAGGTTTTATCAGGCTTGATAGAGATCTCCCCCAAATATCAATCATGTTATTTTATATAATTTCTCTCTAAAAAGCGATTACTCGTATATTCGTGTACGGTTTTATGTGTTAGTTTTCCCGATGATGAAATGGCGTTGAGGACATTTAATACTTCTATACCGCATATTGGTGGGTCATTCATTTTCTGTGTTGGGAGCGTGGAGCACCAGATAGGAGTTTTTAAGAGGTTTATATAACGCATAAATTCTTTAGGTGTTGCTAACCCATATGAATCGAAATAAACAATCACGCGCGGACCAATCGCGTATGCAAACCAGTGAGTTCCGGGTCCGGTGCTGTTATTGAGATTAATGATACCTGTTTCAGTTTTGTTTGGTTGTTGTGGTAATTGATCTCTCATAAAGAAAATTCTAAAGTGTTTTATCACTAATTTTTTAGCAGCATCGAGTAAATCGAAATTTGATATGGGAACTATAGTTTCTTGCGATTCAACCTTCGGCAACAATATCTGTGAGTGAACCTTCGGTGACAATGTCTGTGACATTGTTGTTAGTAAACTGTTCCTAGTCTCAGTCCGTTCCCTCTGTACCATGAATACGGAGTTTCTGGTAATCTTAGTTTTCTTTAGTGCCACCCCTGCCGCTGTACCAACGGCTCCTAGCGCGGCGGCTTTTGCTACCACTGGGGCTACTTCCGCAATCAACGCTAATAACGCAGCGAAAAGTGGGAATATACCACCTGATTTTATCATGTTATTAATTACGGCGCAGAGAGAGTGACCTGAACATCTTTTTTATCTTTGATGGCATCTTTAAAGTGTTTTATCTGACGAGCTGTCAATGACAGTTTATTCTGACCACCAGACATCTGATTGTGCTTCAGCGATATTGTGATTCGACATTTGTTAGCTGATTCCGATTGCAATTTTTTAATTTGACCAGTAGTTAACGTAACACTAACATGACTATATTACACTTTATTTAATAATAGATTGATCTAATTGTTACATTACATATTGTCCACTGGTGCATCAATTACTCTCATTCGTCAACCAGCACCTTCGAGTAGCATTGATTTGTCGCTGAGAATAACAGCAACTACTCTGTAATTCGGGATAGTGACAACACCACCTACATCCGGACGAGTTAATCGAGCTCTGAAGTGTATGTCAACTACGGATTTTCTTGTTAAGTCAACATGTTCCAGCGATATTGCATCATTATCACCACCCTTGTGCTACTGTATGCTTCGCTCCATAGTTAACTTTTCTAACATTTCTGCAAAATCCGAAAATATGATGCAGTGGAATCGCGCATGAAAATTGTCGACTCTGTCGTCGCAACATTGCTACGCGTTTTGCAAACCCCAAGTTGTGATTAGGATTAGTACTTTTTATAACATCAAAGGCAGCAGTTGGTCTTGCTTCGTATGCAAGAGAACCAACAGGTTGTGAATCAGATGCAGTAGCTTGTGGTGTCAGCAATTTATTATACTGAATGTGTTCAGCGTGATCAGTGAGATCTTTTGCGATTATCATATATGGAAATGCCGATCTTGTATAATCATCAGGATATCTTGCCAACCCCACTCTTATTGTGGCAACATCAACCTCACGCTCTATAGACTCGATTTCTCTTCTATCAATCATGTATCTAGCACTTTCGAATAGCGCCATGATACCATTATGGACAAAGCGAACTCGGACATTTTGATCATTTGCATATGGTGGATCATTATGAGCAGCATCATTTGTTACGAGTTCTCTTTCTACTTCGATAAACGCTTCAGATTGTAGAAAGTATTTGCTAGTTACATGGACCTGAAGTTCGATTCTTGATCAAAGATCCGGTTGCACTGCATGATAGGAATAGAATTGATAATCGTGTACAAAATCATTCCTGGGCATTGGGCGTCCATATCGAACGCTGTATCAGGAGCATGATTCGAACTTATTATTATATATTTCTTGATCTAAATTGCAATCTCGCTCGCGATTTCAAACCACTTACCGCTATCATATTTGCAGTAATATAATCCTGGGCGCTGCTTAGTGATGCTCTTTTTTGATCCACTGCGTTATTTATTATTTTGCTAATACTTGCAGGCATAATTTCCGTAGATGGTAGTTTCTCTAATGATTTTATCACTGATGACAAAGTCATTGTTGGTTTCCTTCGTCACCGAACTAACGCTAGTAGATTTATTCTTAACCGCGGAAATGCTTTCCCGCCAACATCACCAACAGCGCTAATACCCTTATCACGAATAACATCAATAGCTTTCATTGATAATTGTTTTGCGATTGGTGCTATGTTTGTAGCCATTCTTGCAAATAACCCTGCAATGGTATTGCCGAGACCATCTCCATAGTACGCTCTTTAAACTGGCAATCGTGTGTTTACTACATATACCATGGTTGGCTTATTGTGGTTGTAGTGTATGATCATCTTATTTAAATGACATTGATCTAATGTGGTGATTTAATCACTGTGGTAACCGTCCGCTAGCTCATCAATAAACTCTCGATATACACCAATATCCATGATACCGCCCTCAAATAGTCGTCTGTAGATATCAGCTGCCTCATTAAAAACTTCCGGTGAGTTATTTCCAGCTCGTATCCATCCTAAGAGAATTTCTAATTGTGATATATCCCCGAGAAAACTATTAGGACAACGAACTAGACCACTACCTGAAACCGACCCCCTCTGAGTTTTACTTTGAGAAAATCCCTTTTTATTTGTGTTTTTAGTGATACCAGTTGCACCCTGGAAAGTGGGGTTTTGTATATTAAAAAGGTTTGATTGTTTTCGTAATCTAAGAAATCCAGGATCTGATTGCTTCTCTATAGATGAATTAGTTTTTTTTCATTTCATCCATAAATTCTCCGTATGTTTTATCCTATTTCGATGCCCTAGATGCACCTGTAAACACACGATATAATCCATTATTCCATGATTTTTCATCAGGGAGATTATAGTCATAGTGGATATACTTTCTTCTCTGATAAAAGCTCTTAAGGACACAAATTCGGCTATTTCTTTATTAGAATTTAATCTAATATTTCCTATTTCATCTAATTTACCCGGAAGAAATTTATCATTGAATGCAACTCGCCTACTAACAATATCACCTTCTTCCTCTTCTTCAATATCACCTTCTTATTTATCTTCTTCTTCAATATCACCCTCGTCTTCTTCAATAATATCAGCCTCTTCTTCCTGTTCAATAATTTCTCCCTGTTATTCTCGTTGTTCCTGAAGTCGTGCAGTGGCAATTATATCATTAAGAAGTGGTTTTAAAGATTTCTTTGTTTTCTTGGATCTCTTTGTTATTTTTCAAGTATAGGAAAAAGGGCTGGGTTTTTTCCCTCGTTGTTCCACAGGAATAGTTCCCCATATGGCTTTTTCAGTATTCGATACGACTTTCCACGTTGCAGTGGTTATTGGTTTCAATAATTGTTCGGTTTCCATTGTGAAGTTAGTTTGAAATTCTTGTTTCATTCGGAGCTTATTTCGAACGGAATCACGAATCGGAATAAATTTCTAAATCGCATCTAATCGTTCACGTGCTATTTTAGTTGTCAGGGCCTCACCTACCATTATAAATATAATATACGATCTAAATTGTAAGTGAAAATTCACCCACCCAAAATTCGTTTGAATTTCACAATGTGTTCATTACTTCCGCGTAGTGATCAATCACCGAACACTATTTTACCTGTCTATAGAATTTCAACTCATACTAATTCGTTTTATGCGAGTAAGCTCATACCTGTCTATATAATTTTTTATCAATAGGGTAAAGAATTTCTGTTCCAAACCTGTTTATACTCAAACTTGCAAACAGGTATGGGTATTCTACATGTTAATCTATGGTGAGAATTTCATTGACTGTTTTGAGGCAATCAAGGGGGGGGGGGGAATTTTCATTTTGGCCGATAATTTCTTTTATTGTTTTGATTTTCCAGTTAATTGTGCGTTTGATTTCATATTGTTGCCCCAATTCACTTCTGAATCTTTCGACAGCAGTGAATAATCTACTAGTCTATAATTTTGAATACGATATATATATGTATGTGAACCACACAAAAAAGCCATTCAGTCATCGAAAAATTCCTTTGAGATCTGTGACTACAACAAAGGAGTTATTGTTGTTGTAAACTACACACACAAGCCCACACAGCTTATTCCCCTTGGTGTTATATATTATAATTCAGATGTAAACGAATCGCATTCTTCTATGTCCGGTTCTCTTGGAAATCGCCGATTGAGATATTCGTTCTGTTATTTTCGTCCTGAGGGTTCGCAAATATCGAAATACATACGGGCTTCATTCATTGATTGAAATACACTTTTTTTTTTATTTTCTGTATTAAAAGATTTTATAGGTTTCGCATTTTTCGAGTGTTCTCCAGTCCATCCTGGTTTGGTGTTTTCACCTTGTGTTATAGCTCGTATATTCGATAAAGAATTTGTTTTAGGACTGAAATCAATATGATAAGCTACAAAACCATCTTTGATCAATCCATTGTAACATTCATATATTATCCGTTGCTTGAGATATTGTTTATTTCCAACAATAAACATCAAATACACTATAACTTTGACAGTCCCTAATGGTGTCTTCAGTCTGAGGTTTCTAATAATACCGTCACGAGATGTTTCATAATTGGTAATCACGGGATGTGACTGAAATTCTTGGTTCATTTATATACTAAAATTTTATTTGTCTAATTACTTATTTGGTTTGATTATTACTTAAGAATCTATCAATATAGTTTTGAAGTGTTCTTATGATTTTGTCTTTGACAGAGTCATTGATGGAATCTTTGTTGGAGTTCTTGACGGAATCTTTGATTCTATTATCGTAATAGCGCTTTAACTCTCTGTATCGCTTACCACCACAATTGAGACACAACTGCGACTTACCATGCACACCTACTCCACATCGTATGTAAGGTTAGGGCCCAAAACTCCCACGACGTACGCTTTGTAACTGATATCCACATAATTTATTTCTGCATGATTTGTTACTAGCGGTTACTGATCCTATCATAAGCCATTTGCAATGATTCATTATATAATAAATTGCTTATTTAAATAATTATTTTAATTATAATATGGAAGAGTTCGAGAGATTATCGAAAATTACACCTTGGAAAAATGTTAAATTCAATCTCGATAGAGTCTCCACTGATGTACCAAAGGGTCTTATAAGTGATAGAAGCATGTTGGGTAGAATCCGTGATGCATTTAATGAATGCAAGCGCGATGTAGCATCTCACTGTTGGTCAACATTTCGAATTGATGGTAGTGTTGATTCTACCATAAACGACAAAATAGCAGCAGTGATAATCGCACACCTTGACAATAAAAAGTATTTTTTTAGAGTGAAATTCATTATCCACTCAGAAACGGGGAATTGGATTATAAGCGACAAATTTGAACCCATCCTGAAAAAAAGAGAACTGTCACTGTGAGTCAGGATTCCAAACCAGGAATTCTGACTGAGATTTACAAACCGTATTACGAGTGATCCTATCCTGTAGCCGCTGTTGTTTATGGGATATATCCGATAAATGATAAACCGAATATTCAAAAATTATAATGCATGAAAAATTCATTGTTGAATTGAATAGCAGAACGAATAATAGAGCATTTTACAAATGCGTTGCGTGGAAACAAATTGACGGATCTAAGACGCAAAAAAAATTAATCGGGATTAACATTGAAGGAGACCGGAGCAACAATTCAAAATGTGGCCTCGTTAGAGCGGATACTAAAATTCTCAATATCCGTAGAGATGGTAACAGGCGAGATATTATACGACTCGATATATAAATCAAAAGGAGCTCCAATCAAAATTATTGACCATAATGAACACGCACTGAAGCCCTCCACAACGAGATGAAAAAACTAGCTAGTGGTTTTTCAACGGATTACAAAGAACAATTATTAACAAACTATTTTACAATACCGTCAGTTGCAGCTCATTTTACGAGAAAGAGAAATCTATGAAAACCAACACGCGCAGAATTTCTCTCACCTTTCGAATCAAGCTGCGTGAAATATAGCCATGGTTGATTATGGAATACAAAATACGACCCCAAAAGTATTATTTCGATTGAAATGATTGTGTGTTATCCAGGGAGTTTTCTTGGGTATGGAGAGTGTTCTGAGTACTTCAAAAGATGTGGACATCTCACACTCGAGATGACCAGTGTTGCGAAGAAAGGACCACTGCGTGATTTTGATCTCACCGGATTCGCTCGTGTAGTATCAATTGAACTGGCTAAAAGACTTCATCCGTGTTGTTATGTTTGGTTTGGTAAAAACATCTCTGAAAAACACTGGATGCCAATATTGTTATTACGGTATTTGTTTGATTCTAAAATGCAAACAAACTGAAGTCTGGTTACCGCAAACAGATAGTCTACATAGTATAATCAGCGATAACAAAAAGAAATTCCCCGATCTCGACGAATAATATATCATGAAATGGTCCAAGGAAATCTTTGAAGTTAGAAATAAATACGCAAAAGATCTCGGTAGAAGAACAATTGGTAAAGTTAACAAAAGGTGGAAAATACTACCACAAACAATATTCTTAGCGGTTGATTATAGATGATGCTGTACACGATTTTATAATCGCAGATGTAACATCTAGGGGTATATACGTCGATCGTAAAGACGCTTTCTTGTCCGATGGAACCATATTAGGTACACGTGTTGCTTACACAGATGGAGAAAATCCTCAATATACGTACTTAAGTTCGTCTATTCTGACTTATGCTTCTATTAATTTACTTTCGATGATAGATTTCCTGACATCGCCCTTAGAGTCGCCACTGATTCATTTGATATAGACGTAAAACATAAAGAAGCAGTGGCTGAATTCACAAATTCAGACGAGAGGTACGAATCATGGATAATTAAAAAAGAAATAGTGCGTGATTTCTCCAAATCAGCAGGTGTTACGATTGAAAACAATTACTTGAAATATAATCAGATATCAGAACTATCTAATGCACCGTCGTGTTCAGATCCAATATGTAGATATAAAACCAGTTACTTAAACGGCTGTGGTGCGTCAGGGAAGACGACTCGTGCGATCGAATTATTTCGAGGGAAATCAAAGCGAAGAATTAATGCTTGCACTTATCACAGTTTCTTTCAATGGAAAGATGACGAATAGACTCCTGATCGAATGGGCGAAAAATATATTCATGAAATCATCATTTGGGATGTGATATGCACAGTGTCGTTAGATATATTACAAAGGTTTCTTGATTGGTTATTGATAGCTAATACAAAAGTGATAAGGTGTGGCGATCATAGTCAACCACCACCATTTGTCTGTTTATCCCCATATGATTGGCCAAAAAATTTTGTTGACTATTATGAGGAAATTAGTACTTATCATAGATCACCTGATAAACAATTACGCGAGTTCAAGAAACTAATCATATTACAACCGGATAGATACCAATGTGAAAAAAGCACGTGAAATAATTTCGGAAACCCCATTAAATGATTTTTGGGAAGCGTGAAGACCAACGATTTGATAGTGGCACGTACAAAGATAGTTAGAGATACTTTTCAGATGAAGTTTTTTAACACACAAAAAAAATGTGCAACACTTCCAGTGCCGTTGTGTCATAGACCCAAGGATACACGAAGACAATATATCGAAGTTGATATTCGAGACCTGACAGAGAAGCAGATTCTAGTGTTAAATGATATTGTGTTGGTTGATATCAGTGTTGTCGAAGATACATTGTATGCTGATAAATCCCCATTGAAGCTAGGATACGCAGGGAAAATACATTCTTCGCAGGGGTTGACTATATCCGATACAATTGTTTGGATCAAGATAATCGCATCGAGTGGTCAAATTTAGTTTATCTTGCGGTGTCCAAAGTACGAAGAATAAATCAACTTCGAAGAGTTGTTTTTTTAACTATAATGACACTACAATAAGTCATATTGTCAGCCATGATATAATCAGAAAAAAAACTCTCTGTTTATAAACAACAAGACAAAAACAATAACAGAAACATTAACAATGATGCCGAATGTATAATCACACTGAAAAAAAAACAGAATAATCACTGCGTGAGTTGCAATTGTATAATGCGTTGGTGTTGGTCGGATAAAGTCCCCTGCCAATTTACCATAGACAGAAAAGATAGCAGCTTAATGCATACCAGAGATAATGTGATGCTCCCTTTTCTTCAGTGCAACAGACGCAGAGGTGCTAGTTAAGACCACTCGGCGGTAATTGAGTGTCCTCGGGTATCACTTGTAGTTGTTCACAAGTAAATCCTCGCCAAGGAGCAGTTGAATCCAACCTATAGACTGGCGGTCTACCCGTGGATCGTGTTATGCTAGATATTTTATGTGTAGTGACACTCCAAATAGGATTATTAGCTCTTTCTTTGCCACCTTCGAACTCTCCTGGTTCATATAAATACCTAACAGTAACATTGCCGAGTATTGGTTGTTTTGAAAAATCATTTTCTGGTTTTACAGGTATATACTTTTTTAATCGCGTTGCTAGGTTTCATACTAATTGTTCGAGTAATCTCATTATTCAGCGAGGTAATTACGCCTGATAATCTCTGGACCCATTTAAGAGATATTTCATCCTGAATAAACTCCTTCCCGAATTGATATGCAAATAACCGATCAG